>JBAIAC010000002.1:72002500-73202500 GCA_037349315.1 Chelydra serpentina
TAACACTAGACCATCTGTTCAGTAAATTGGGCACCATGTGATTGATAAATATCATTGACCTAAATTGAACTCTCCCATTTAATGGGGCATGCAAAGCAGAACTGTGTCACTCCATGTCTAATTACTTCTTTCTTCAAGAAATCAAATCCATTACTTGTACAATGCAGTTGTATTCCAGATTTATGAAGAAGGCCTGCATCTCCTGAAAGGTACTCTGTATGCACTTCTTCCTTTTGAATCCTGCCTCAACATACCAAGACATACATAATAATAAATCTAATCTCTAAACTGGAAGGAACCATGAGTTAATGCTCTGTGGATAAGGCACTGGATCTTAGAGAGCAGATTAGCATGTCTGTCTGCACAATTGTCAATACTGCAGTAAGGACCTAGCAAACTGCAAGAGGTCCAGACATTTGCCCATGTGTGTAAGGGAAGAAGTTCACTCTTCTGATGCTGTTGCTATTCAGGCCAATGTTTGGGATTTAGTTTTGTTTCCTAGTTAAAGGATAGTGCTTTTCCAAGAGAGCTCGTTGTGGAATCAGATCCAGGGACAGCCCCTTATACAATCAATGTGGAGGCAATATTTGCTCCCCTTTTGGGCACACAGCGATAGTGCAGACAGTTACAAGGCAAAGGAAACCCTACAGAATGAAAATGAGGAAGACTCCAAGGAAGCTCGGCAGCTTTTTAAGGTAAGAACAAGCCCAAAGTTATCCAAATGTCTTGGTGGAGTAGGAAAAGGGGGTGTCTGAAAAGAATAAGAAAGCACTGATATATTCACACCAATAATTGGACTTGTCACTTGGCATTCTCTAATGTTCTATTCATTTAGCATTCCCTTATTACTGAGTCTAGTGAGCTGCAATCTCCCAGCCCCAGCATATGTTGTAAATTGCAATGAAAATGGAACTCATGAGTTTTCCCCAAAATTTTCCAGGGTTGCTTTCAAACAAATTAAACAAAACGGTTTAATTCAGAAAAAGGGATTACGCGTTCAGGAGCTAATTTATAGTAATCAATGGAGGGGAATAAGACAGTTGCATGGTGGTCTAGGAGAATAAATAGTAAGATGAAGAGAGATTTTTACTGACATTACCCCAGATGTGTTCTGTTCATACATGTCAAGAATATATGGAGAGAATGTATGAAGACGACCTGGTATGTGGGATGTGTTCAGATATAGGGCAATACAGAAATCACTCAGGGGTGCAACATTAACCACCCTTTTGTAAAATTGAAGAGCTAAAGTATTTTTCTTTAGTTAAAAACCAATTCCCAGAGGTGATAACTGTCTACCATAGGTTTGAAAGCTGACTGAGGGTGTGAAACAACATTATCCATGCGGAGTGTGGGTGTGAGTGCAGTTGCAAAGGAAAGAGGTCAAATCTTTCTAGAGCTCTGGATTTTTCAGAATTGGTGCCAGTAGCGTAGCCTGGGGGGGAGCAGGGGGAGCGGCCGCTCCCCCTGTGAGGAGAAGTGGCACCTTAAAAAGCGCCGCCTGAGCCCCGCTGCCGGAGCCGGGCTGGGGGGGTGGCGCTTTAAAAGGCCCGTGGCTCCTGCAGCTGCAGGGAGCCGCGGGCCTTTTAAAGCACCGCCGGAGCCCCGCTGCCAGAGCTCCGGTGGCGCTTTAAAGGGCCTGGGGGCTCCGCAGCAGCTGGAGCCCCGGCCCTTTAAAGCGCCGCCGGGTGAGTACAGGGGGAGCAGGGAGGCGCCTTTTTATAGCGCCGCTCCCCCTGTGCTCTAAACCTGGCTACGCCACTCATTGGTGCAGCTCCACTGTGTTGTGGGGCAGACAACTTGATTCCTGGAACACATGCAGGGGATCCATACCTTCTCTGCACTGCAAAGCCCAGCTCCATTGTGTCCCTGCCAGCAGGAAGGGGATCTTGGGGGACAATTACTGCACGGGTGGGGTGCAAAATAAACTTTATTAAGAGAATATAAAAACAGGGAAAATTCAATAGTGAGGGGTATGGGGTTTGTTAAGGTAGACAATTGGGGAGGGGTTTCTTTTAGTAAACAGGATAGGGGGTTTCAATAGTGGGGTACAACACAGTGGGGTACAATACAGTTGGTAACCAATTAACACTGAAGTATAAATGTAACAGGTAGCTAACAATTTCTATGTAAAGGGTGTGTTACAGCAGCATATAATCAACTAACAGTTATGGGTAAAATGTGTTAAATAACCAACAACTTTAGGTAAAAATGGGTCACAGTGGTGTAAATGTAAAATGTGAGGTGTGTTAGAGAGAAAAAGGAAAGTAACCAATGGGGTTTTTATGCTAGACTTTAGTAATGCAATTGAGGCTTGGCAGCTATAGGAAGGGGCGGGGCATGTGGTGGAAGGGATTAGGGGAGAGAGAGAAAGGCAGTGGTAGAGAAATGAGGTGTGGGGGGGGAAGACACGTGGTGGAGCAGAGACCAAAGGCAGAGGCGCTGCGGAGAGAGATTTGAACTGAGGGAGACACAGAGAGCAGACAGGCTGCAAGTTTAAACAGCAGAGAGACTGCAATGAGACTGGGGAGCTCGGGGGGAGACACGGGCGAGCTTGGGGGGTTTGGGCAGCGGGAAGACAGACTTAACCACAATTATACAGAACACAGTAAAATCTTATCTATGATTTAACTTAACCAAGACTACACAAGTTAGCAAGTAACAGAACACAATACAAACAAGTCTTTAAACCTACTTAACCACAGCTATGCAAAATGAAATTACAATTTATCTAGACTAAAGACTAAACCTAATACAGACCAAGGAGTTAGCTTGCGTCTGCCTGCTGGGGAAAGAAAGCCAGCAGTTAAAACAAGGGGAAGTGTGCAAGAGGTTTTTTCTTACCCAAGACAGCAACAAGCAGAGAAAACTCGATTCGCTTACAATAATCAGGAGATCTCCAGGCACAAATTCGTTGTTCGTGGGAGGGGAGTTTAAAACGGGGGTACGCTCAAAAAACAAACGAGAGCGGGGCGAGGGCCTCCCAAGACCCCTAGCTGATCAGACCAGGTGGCAAGGCAAGGAACTTCTCCAGGGGTCTGATCAGAAAATGTCTGGTTTTAAAGGCAAACTTAGGCAGTTTCCCACCAGTACTTTTGATTGGCTTCTTTGGATACAGGGGAGGAGAGAGAGAGCAGGGAAAACTACAGGTAAGCATAGACATGCCTGGGCAAGTTCTGAGCCACAGGTATGACTCATATGCTCAGCTATGTGGCCACTTTAGGTCTTGCATACCTGGGCAGAGCACCCCTACACCGAGCCCGGGTCTGAACAAAGAAGCTAGACAAAGGAGCAAGAAGCCTCCTCCCTAGGCAGAGCAATGGCTCCAGTTAGTCTGTACAAGCCATTTTCATGAGCAGGGCCAGGCTGTGACTTTGGTCAGTTCCATGGCCGGGGGGGGGCGGCCACTATTGAAAAAGAATCCAGCAGGGGGACAGCTGTAACAGACACATTGGACTTACTAAGCACCAGTGAGACAGGAGGGAGAGAGTTTGGAGACAAGCTGTAATGGGGTGGAGCCAATAGAGCATGGATGAACCAGCTATTTCCAGAATCAATGCATGTCATAGAATCATAGAAGTTTGAGATTGAAATGGCTATTAGATTATCCATTCCATCTCCCTGGGGCCAGGGCAGGGTTGTTCCCTAGAGTACATTTTCCTGTGTGTTATCCAGACCATGACCCAAGACCTACACAGCCTCAATTCTGCTGCCGTATTTTCTTGTAAAATTGAGGCCCTCACTATTACTATTTATGTAAGAAGATGACTTGTGCTGTCAGCAATTTAATTTACCTATAGTACAAACATATAGTAACTAAACATCCCAAATGACAGCACTTCCACCACTTTCCTGAGGCAGCTACTGTGAAAGGGTGGGGGATAGCTCAGTGGTTTGAGCACTGGCCTGCTAAACCCAGGGTTGTGAGTTCAATCCTTGAGGGGGTCATTTAGGGATCTGGGGCAAAAATCTGTCAGGGGACAGTACTTGGTCCTGCTAGTGAAGGTAGGGGATTGGACTCGATGACCTTGCAAGGTCCTTCCAGTTCTACAATCTAGGCATATCTCCACAGCCTATTACATCAATGGGAGGAAGCTTTTCCTGGTACTCAGAATAAAACTTTCCTTTCATAATTTCATGTCATTATTCCCAGTCATATGCCCACATACCACAATCTATTGATTATTATTGTAGTTCCCAGGAGCCCCAGTCATAGACCAAGACTCCCTTGTGCATTCTGGTACCATGTCACATAAGGAAAATAAAGCATGTTTGGGAGCTACTGAAGTTTAGAGGCCACACTAACACACAGAGCCATTCCAAGGCATTTTATGCCCTGGAGAGAGGAGAATTCTTTCTCTGTAAGCCTACAGAGAACCCTCTACTAAACCGATGTACTCTAGCAGGGCACAGAGTTTTAAGTTTAAGTCTTCATACATGATAACAGAAGTATCACCGTTAGTTAAAATATGTTTTCCATGTTAGGCATCATTAGCCTGCAGCTAACATTGACTTCAAAAGGAGTTCTGTCTGTTCAGGAACTGCAAGATTGAATTTCTTCAGTGATATAATTTAGGAATCCAATCTATAAATATATATGACCCCCATCACCACAGATGGGAAACTGAGGCAAAGAGACATTAAATGACTTGCCAAAGGTCACACAGCCTGTGGCTGGGCTGGTGTGTGAACCTAGATTTTATAAGATTCAAGACCAACCCTCCTGCCCCAAGGATAGGCAAAGTTGGGTTTTTCTTTGTTTGTTCTTATAAGACACTGAAGTCTTATAAGAAACTCAGAGGCTCTCTCTCTGGTAAAAGGTTGCTATATATGATACTGATCACTAACTACAAATCTTTTCTTTAGTCCTATGGATCTAGTTTGCTATTGTTTGAAAAGGATGATAGGAATTTGGAGCTTGATCAGTGCTATTCTGCAGTGCTAACTCCTGCTCTTCTTCCTCCCTTTGCCGATCCATGTATTTCAGCCTTCAATGAGCTCTCAAACTTTATTCTTCCTAATGTGAGCACTGCTTTTAATGCTAAACTGCTGTATGATACACCAAGCCTAAGGGCACCAAGTTAAAACATTTAACAAATGGGACTTAAAAAAATCATTCTAAGTGATTCTTGAGCAAGTTAGGTTTTTATATATTCTTCACCATGCTTCCAAAAGTCATTTAAATGAGAGGGGAAATGTATTTGAAAAGTGCTAGGCACCATTTAAAATACTCATGGTGACACTTCAATTAACTCTGTGAGCTGTTTATTTGTAGACTTTATTTGCAATTGCTTGAAATGCCAGAAGGACAGAGGAATATCAATACGCTAGGAATGAACAAGGGTGAATCAAGCAGTGACTGATGCAACATTAGGGGCCCAAGATTTCTTGAAAGCTGTAACACACTTGTTGTTGGAGGCTTAATTAATTATTGTTCTAAAGTTCTTTGAGATCCTCAGATGAAAGATCTTTCTGTAAAGTGTGAAGCAATATTAATTCATGACATGACCGACTAAACGGACTGTAGTCCACCAAAGCTCATGCTGAAATAAATGTGTTAGTCTCTAAGGTGCCACAAGTATTCCTTTCTTATTTTTTATGTAATGTAATAACTCCCTAACATTCCATTTGGGGTCAGCTCACACATTTCAGGATTCTCAGGTGAAGTGGGAAGGTGTAAAACTGTGTGTTTACTGTGTATTACTCCCTGCTGGGGAACATGGCTCTGGGGTGCTCTGCCTCAATTTCTCCTTCACAAGTTCCCAGGAATAATCCACAGAGGCTTATATCCAATATAAACCCCCCTTTTGGGGAACTGGTTTATCAACATAAAATAAAACCAAAGAAAAGTTTCTTCCACCCCAGTCTCACACTGGTCACAACCTCTCCTCTCTAAGGTCTGTCTGGCTCCAAGCCTCTCCACTAGGTAGTTATTAGCCCGTCCCAGGCTCTACTGATTTAGTCTGTCCCCTGGAGGTCGGGGGTTGCACAGTCCCCCATTTTGGGCCTTTGTTGGATTTTCAGTCTGCTCCTCCAGCTGCTTCCTTCCTCTGCCTTTCAGCAGCAACCCTCCTCTCCCTTTCCTGGCCTCCCTGGGCTGAGAGAGGTCCGCAGGTAGCAGCCCCTCCCTGCTGCTGTCTCTCCCTTTGAAAGGCCCAGGTGCCTCCCTTAAGCCCAACTGGGCAGCAGGTAGGTAATGAGTCACAGGTGGACTGGACACCCCTGCCTCTTCTTAAAGGGGCCTATCAGGCCATTTGCTTAATTCTAGCATATATACATATCACCCCTTTTCATTCTCAAAATGAAATAAACATTGGGGCACAAAGTCTTACCCAGGCCAAGCTCTCATTAACTTCAGTTGGAGCCTTTTTCTGAATAGGTGGATGATCAGGGCCTAAATTAAACCTTATAAAATCCTTATGAGATAACTGTGCCTCAGTTTAGCTAAGTGATGTGTCCAAGGTGATATACCAGCTCAATAGCTATGCTAGAAATGGAACCCAAGCGTTTTGACCTCAGCTCTAACCACTTGGTCGCAATCCCTATACGGATAGTTTTCCAACACACAGCTTGTCTCAGTGTGCTCTGTATCCCAATGTATTCCCGTCAAGTGAAACAGTTTAATTTTAGCTCCTTTAAGAGGGATGAGGCGCTTTGATCTTTCGTACTTCTGTCTGAATGCAAGAGCTGAGGTTTAGCTTTGTACAGGAATGATTCTGTTGGGCAGAAACAAAGAGAGAGCTCATCACAGCTTCTTTTTTCAAAGCTATTCTGCAATTGCAAGAACATAAAAAAAAATTAAACAAGCGACATTTTGATTCACAAAGGCTTTTACTTTAGCACCAAGAAAAACTGCTCTGAGAGATTTTAGGACTATATGTACTGTTCAGTGTTGCCTGAGAGCCTGTAATAATTCTACGGGCTATAACTAAAGGGCAATCTCTGCATTAATAGTCACAGTAATAACTTATGCACATTAGTGGCAGATTACTTGCATATTAATTAAGTGTAAGCTATCCAGTCTTCAGGACCATTTTGTACAAGTTGCAGTCTTGCTATTTTCAGAGTTATGTGATTGATGTACTTTATCTTTGAAATAGCCCCCAAATTCTCTCCTCTTGCCATGTACCTTTGAAATGTAAATATGCTAAATCCTGGGTTAATTAGGATAATACTGTCAAAGAATGCAAAAAAAAATATAACCCTTTTTCACACTAATTCAGACTCCTGAACATGGTTCCATAAATTGTTCAACAAACCAATCCTAGACTGTCCTGTATCAAAGGGGTTTATGTTTTCATGACTATAAGCAGACCTATTTAAGTGAAACAAAATATCGTGTCAGTTACTAAATTCCTCATTCCACCTCTTCCCCATACCCCTCCCCCGAGGCGCCGCTGCTGCGCTTTCCCCCGCCAGGCTTGCCGCCTGCCGAACAGCTGACGGGCGGCAAGCCTGTGAGCTAGGAAAAGCGGCTTGGAGGGGCGGCGCCTTGAGAGGCGGAACGTGGAAGCGGAGGTTAGCTGGGCGCAGGGGGCTGGCGGGGAGCTGCCGGTGGGTGCTCTGCACCCACCAATTTTTCCCCATGGGTGCTCCAGCCCCAGAGCACCCACGGAGTCGACACCTATGGTGCCCACAAAGGCCTCCAGGCTTTCTCCTTAGCTTCAGGCACAGGGCCCTCCCCATCTGGATTCCCTGCTGAGAGGTAGACTTCTATTGTTGCCCCACCTCTAAGGATTGATAGGGGAACCCAGGCCCACCCTCTACACCAGCTCCAATCCAGGGTCCGATGGTGGACAGCCAAGTTCTGCGCCTTTGGGTGCTAAATAGCTGCCTCCCTGGATCACTCCCTTTTTCACCCCACAGAGTAAATTAAAGACCTGAATCAAAAATAAAGTTTCCAACCTTCCCTAACAGTCACCAGTCTCTCCTTTGCAAGCTTGCTCAGGTCTCAAGCAACAGGAGCTCCAGAGCAATGATTTCCTCAGACCGGAGTTCTGTTCCCTTCCACTTCTTCCTTTCTTCTGACGTGCTCTGCTCCCCCTTTTAACCTCTACCTCCAGCTTGCACAGGCTCTGCAGGTGTGGCCAGGTCGGGTCGCCTGGGCCCAGAGCTGCTCCTCAATCCCTTGTTCTCCAGTGGGGGAGGGGGGGTTGTACATCCCATCACAGACACGCCCCCAATCCTGGCGGATTTTTAGTTCCAAGGACATCAGTGGTATAAACCAAGGAAAAGGTCAATATAGATTACTCTGTCATGTGCCTCTCTCTCTCCTTTTTATACCCACCAACTCCTGTTGTGTTAAATAGTTAAAGTTAATTGCTTAAAAGGCCTCACCTCAATAAACTGAGTTTCTGTAGCATGTGACTTGGGCCCTAAGCAAGAGGGCAAAAAGTGTATCTCAGTTTATATCCAGAATCTCTGAGCATGTATTAGGCTGTCTTATTCTCCAGTTGAAAAATCAATGTGTGACTCATGGCCCTGAATGCCAAGGATGTTTCTTTAAACTGAAGTTTCCACCTGTTAGTTGATTCTGCAAATTGGTTGTCAGCTGTTATAACTGACTACCCTTTCCGGAGGTCCCGATTAAATAAATCACATAAGCACGTGCTTAATATTAAGTCCATGAATAGCACATGCTTCACCTGATCAGCACCAGAGTGCTTATGTAGTACACTGAGCCATCAAAACCTTACAACCCCAAACCCTCAAATCATCACATTTGCTCAATGTCTAGAGTCTCTCAATGCCTGGTTTAAATACAATACTTGGCTGTAAAGAGCTACATTTAAACAAAAGCCATACTCTACTGGGCTCTCCAGCCTCTTGGGGGAAGTAAGTATAAGCTACTGCAAATAGGTAGATTCTAGACTCAACCTGGCTCCTTTACACTATTTTGGCAGAATATTGGGGCTAAAATGAACCACAAGGGGCTGGGGAGAATTCCCCTAGTTCAGGAAAGCATAGGGCCAATGTAAGTGACCCTCCCCATCTCACCCCCACACAGACACATGCACACACACAAACCCTGATACGGGTGAGGCAGTAACCATACTTAGTGCCCAAGGTTGAGGAGATTTGGGGCTCCAGCGCAGCTCAGGAAAGGAGACCAGAATTTTGCTCACATTGGACATATTTCAGCTCCTACTGTAGCCCAGATCCCAGATGAAGTAAAGGTGCCTTTGCTCCCACTTCCTGATGGTCAGCGCTTCTGTCCTGCATCTCTCAAGAGCCATCCAGAATTTGGCCTAGAACATGTAGTGATGTACGTTGTTTGTTCCTTCGTGGTTAGGGAAATATTCAAGGGTATTCCAGTGGCAGCCATGGAGACAGCAGCATGTTCTAGCCTGTTCAAAGATGTGTGTGTGTGAGCAGCCGTGGGGAAGCAAGGGGACCTCTTGATTCCAAAGGATCTCTTAAAATACACATGGATTTCAAAGGAGACATCAAAGACACTGCCCCTCCTTGAAAACGAAGAGAAGATTCTCAGCTGGCTAAACTTGTCATAGCTCTGTTAACATCAGTGGAGCCCTGGCTATTTATGACAGCTGAGGATCTCCCCCAGAGTCAATGACAAGTACAAAACTAACCTGTGCTGCCTCCAATACAAAACACTGTCTTTTCTACTTCTGCATAATGCAAACGTGGTTTAAATGCAATGAACTCCCCCCAGCTTCTCTGAGTGTGCATAGGGAGGGACCGGGCCAGGGAGACAAGCACTGCCAACCTATCTCTAACAGAAAAAATATCAGGAAACCCTGATCAAAGAAACTCCAGGAGCTTCTCCTCTCCTAGGTAGGAGTAACCCACAAAGGGGAGAACTTGGCCCATAATCCTCGGTGTTGTTAGGTACAGTCCTACTCTTTCTACCCCAGGAGACTTATCTGCAATGCTCACTTTTCCCAGTATTATTTTAGCTGCTCTTTATCATTATCCTGATCTTTACTTCCTGCAGGAATCATTCCAACTTCTCTCTTAAACATGTTAAAGACACACTGCAAGGCAGAGTTCGGAATTACCCTGTGCTTTGTGTGTTTATTTTGCTTTGTGGGGCTGGAGGAAGAGTGGTATGGCTTGGCTTTGGTCTTCCTACCACACTTTACCAATTCTGAGTATTCCTGTTTGTTTGCCTTCTACTTTTTACTTTCTGGTACCGATTTTTAACCTCAAATCTTTAAGCACTCCCTCATTGGCTACTGCTCATCTTGTCAATCTTCTTTTTCAAGTAAATTAGTATATTTCACCTTAGTTGTGGTCTTTTACTGCTCTCCAGCCACCTCCTACATGAGTGAATTATACTTCTTCCCATTGCACCCACCTTGCTAAACTGATTGATTTCAGAAATTTTGGGAAATGGGCCTGTTTTTGCTCTCATTTAAGTCATTGGCAAAACTGCCACTGGCTTCTTTGGAACAGCATCAGGCTGTAAAATCCTTGTATTGCCAATCATGTCTTCAACTGATTCTCTACTGTGCAAACTTCAAGTTGCTCAACAGCACTGGTTCCAAATTTCTCTATTATTTTCATTTTCTGAATAAGTTCCTCACGATCAGGAGTAGAGCTTGGCCAGCTTCTGCTTTGGTTGGAGTCTGTACTTTCTGGATCCATAAGTTACCATCACATTAATTTAGGAACCTTATTTAATAACATGGCTGGCTGTATTTATTACTTACCAGCTCTCTGTGTAGTTAAAATAGTTTATTATGGCCTAGAGAGCCCAGAGAATTGGTCTAGAAAATTTCTCCTCCTTCTCCTCCTCTCTTGGTGATCTTAAGCAGATACTGTACCCATCATTTCTTTTTATTTTTCCTTCCTTGTATGCTCTACCATGAATTTCACCACCATGCTCTTTGTTCCCATTGTCACTATAAATAGTTTTGAAATGTAGCTCCTCCTCTGAATTTCTGCTTCTACTCTCTCACCTATGCAAATTATACCCATACAAACTGATATTTGGTTGAGACTAATAATTGAAGGTATGCCCAGTAGAGAACAATAAGATATATTGTATGTGTCTACTTGTTCAGATTTGAATATATGAAGGATTTTAATTTTTTTCCAATTAGCAATGAAAAGAGAGAGTGCTCTGTTCTCCCCTCATTTAGCAGATATAACACCCATGGTATGCAGAGGAAAAGAGGCCCCCTAGCAGCACAAGGAGGAATAGTACCATGGCATGCCATGGTGTCATTAATCCTCAACTGATTTTTCTTTAGAATTTAAATTGTAGACCAATAGTGACATCTGCTGGAAGCTTGTAATAAGGATTATTTAAATTAATAGCATAATATTCCACAATCCATTCTCTAACAGTCTTCTGGTAACTGGGGGGTTTTAAAGTAAAATAGGCATTTTCTGACCATTTTTTGTCAAGTTTTTACAATAATATTTGAAGCCATCAGGGTGCGCTAACAAAATTTTGCAATAATAGGAGAATGTGTTTTAAAGAATATTGACTTAATCTACAAGGTTTTTTAATGGTCCCCCCAAAAAATCCAAAAAGGAAAATAAAAAGGATTGGGGCCACACATGAATATAATGATTTTTTAAATGTAACTGCATTACATATTTTTAAAATATGTATTTATTGAAACGAATATGCAAAGAATGTCATATAGACTCCTACTAAATCTAGCAGGGCTTCTATTTTACAAACATAGGAAATGCAGTGAAAGGAATAAGTAATTTTTATGCCATTGTACCTAGTCACAGATTCAATTTTTTAAAAAGTCTCTGGGTGCAATTTCTCAGTAGACAATCGTCTCCTGAGTAATCTAAGATGCAGACTTCAGGATTCTTCTGTCAGTCTGCCAGATGCCTGGATTCAACAATATATTAAGCACATGAGCAGTCCCATTGACCCGAGTAGAACTATTCACAGGCTTAAAGGTATCTGCATGCTTAATTGCTCTGGACTGGGGCCAGAAAAAGTAGCACAACAATCATCATCATAGATCAAATTAACTCTTCCATTCTAAAACTCTACATTCACTACCCATAACATTCTGAAACATTTGTCTTTTGAGGTGATGTTTCTAATAGTTAGTTGTTGCTCAAAGTTTTGTTTTGTAAGTTTCATAATCCATTTTTGTTATGCAGAAGTGGCAAAGACACTGTTTTGTGACTGAAGATAGCAGAGGTTACTTGTCAAACTTTGCACTTGCCATAGACTCTGGGCCGGTTCTCCAGCTGATGTAAATTGTCAGAGATCCATTGAAGTCAATGGAGCTATGACAGTTTACACCAGCTGTGGATCCGCGCTTAGCTTTTGGTGAGGGCTCGTGTTTTTGATGTATCTTAAGAAATTTGTTTTACAGGTGACAGTTAAAGATGATTGAAGAGGCACTATTATAATTACTGTGTTGAATGTATGATGTGTCCAGAGTTGCATCTTCTCATACTGATTTCTAGATTTCAGCACAGCTGTGTAAAAAGACAGCTGGTAAGCATAACAGAGATCACTAACTTTGGAAGAATGTTCTTTTGGTGATTGTCTACACTTGGAAACTACCTCATGCTAGAACACAACCTGGAGAAGTCATGATAACTAATCCAGTGTTAAACACTCAGGATTAAATCTTGGTCCCATTGAAGCCAATGGCAGAAAGCCCCTGTCTACATTGAGTGCTAAATCATGTTTAACACCATATTAGTTACCATGACTGCTCAAGGTCATGTGCTAACACAATGTAATTTCCCAGTGCAGACAAGCCCTTAGGGTGAAATTTACCTTGGGCAAAGTCCTAACACAAGGACAATGCATCACATTAGTCCCACTTAAGCCTAGTTTTTGAGAACCAATTGGCCTTGCACTGGACTTTGGCACAGGGGTGAATTTTACCCTTTGAAAACAAAAGGACTTTGTTCAAAATAAGTCCTTATTCCAGAAGTAATGCATTGGTTCTGGTTGTTTTTCTATGTCATTACAATGCTTATGAAATTAAAGTAATAACAGGCAGTCCTCAGACATAGTGTAACACAATCTCTTGGTGTGCAGATGACCCCACATAGCTCTGCTCTTAGACTGTATAGGCTGGATCATTCAATCCATTTACAAGATTCCTGTTGATTTTAATGGGAACTTTGGAGTTCCACTCTAATACAATACAGATTTTATTATGATCCCTCACTCAGGGTTTTGTGCTGCCACCCATGAGTATTGTATCCAAGTGCCTTCCATGTAAAATCAGTTAGCAATAGGTTCATTAAGGAAAGACAGGACACTCTGAATGTTACTAGCTTAGATGTAATGCAAATGTTAAATATGCTCAAAGTGTTTCTTGTAATATCTCATGCAATTATGGTAACTTAAAATACACTTTAAAATGTACCCATTTTATGTATTTATGAGTTCATTCATGAACAAAGTAACACATATAAGAAAGAATTGCTGGCACTTAGACATTAAAATACCTTTGAAATAGATTTTAATTCTGAAAGCTTTCATTTCCCATTTGAAACCTCATGTCAATCGTTACAGTGATTTGTATTAAGGGCACTTTAATGTCTATATAAATAGACAAAATAATGGCTCCCTTAGTTTATGTCAAAATAGTTACATAAATTCACTATGAATCATCTTAAATTAACTAATCTAACTAAATAAGAAATATTGAGAACTGGCTAGTTCCTGCAAAGACCCAGTCTTGCACTCTTCCTTCAGGCACAGGCTAATAGGAATGTATTTAGGCAAGGGAGAAGTCAGGTATTGTATGAGCTCCAGGTAGCTATACTAACCCTATTAAAAATGGCTGCTATGCTGTGTCTTGAAGTGTGATGGACTGAAAAATACATCAGAAAATAACACAGTAATTAGAATTATAGATTCAACTTCTATATTACCCTATTTATGATCCTCTTGATCTTAATATTTTCAGCTAGAAACATCCAAGAGGTTGCATTTATACCTTGGAATAATAACAATTACTGGAATTTTCAAACCCAGGAGGACCTAATGATGAAAATATATTGACAGTTCCACCTTTGGAGACTGAGTATAAGGAAAACATAAAATGACAATATTATATACTGGTGTGGCTTTCAGTATCGTCCATTCCTATCTACTCCAGAATGGAAGAAAAGGACTGTATCCTAAAATGAAATTAAATTCCAAGTTATTTTCTAAGTATGTTATCACTAGCTTTGTATGGCTTTAGTTGCTAATGTTCAGCAAAATTTGACAGAGAGATTTTCTAATACTCTTATAGAGCTGTTCTTTATTATTCATTAATACTGATGTTGAAATTGAGTCCTGATCTAATATTTACCTTGAATGGTGCACAGGGAACTGTCAATATTGAATTTTAATGATGTTTCATTCAAAATACAATCCATGTGTGATGACTCCATTCCTAAATCTTAACAAGCTAATAAAGCAAACGTTTTCAGTGGGTTATAGATATTGCAGAACATGTAGAGTCCCACCAAAGATTCACCATTACTTCACTGAACAGCTCAAACCTGAAGACAGTAGGGGTCTGTCTACAATGGGAGAATGGGTAGCCTTTCAGGACATATTAACTAACATATTTTAATGTAGTAGACATAATGTTGATAAATATAGTCCTGTTTCAAAATGTGTTAGCTGGTTGAGGGGCCACCCTAGGGGGAAGCCTAGGATGATATGTGACCAGCAAACATATTTTAAAGGTGTTAAAACCCTCTCTACACAAGTATAATTAAAAGCAGGTTAGCTAACATTTAAAAACACAACCTAGTTTCTTAGTCTGGATAGGCTTTAAATGAAACACTTCAGCTAAGTCCTAAATGCCACTGTCCATGAATAGTCCCCACAGGCTGAGTTGGCTCTGATTCAGAGTCCAGTGATGATGTCACTCCATCTTTCCATTTCAATTGAGTCTTTCCATTGACCTGAAGATTCACCACAGAATAATCTCTAGGTCATAATTGCTAAACCTTTCCCTATTTTTCCCCACCTTCTCATCATAGGCCAGAAGGGACTATTGTGATAACTCTAGTCTGACCTCCTGTACATCGCAGGCCCCAGATCCTCACCCACCCACACCTGTAATAGACCCATAACCTCTGGCTGACTTACTGAAGACCTTAAATCATGATTTAAAGACTTCCAATTACAAAGACTCTGCCATTTACTCTAGTTCAAATCAGCATGTGTTCTGTGCCCCCATGCTGCAGAGGAAAGCAAAAAACAAACAAACAAAACAAAGCCAAAAAATGGGTCCCTGACAATCTGATCTGGGGGGAAATTCCTTGCCCACCCTGAGCATGTTAGTGAGATCCATCAGCCAGACACCTGGGAAAGAATTCACTATAGTAACTCAGAGCCCTCCCCATCTAGCATCCCTCTCCAACTGTTGGAGATATTTGCTACTAGCAGTCACAGATGGGCCACATGCCACTGTAGGCAATCTTACAATACTATAGCCACCATAAACTTATCAAGTTCTGTTATCATTGTTGTCAAGCAAACCTCAGTGCTGCTGAAAACTCTGCATATAGGATCACCTAGGTGGCAAGTAGGATTTAATAACTATGCAGAGTAGCATAATTAACATCACAATGGTGATCTGTGGTCCATATTAAATGGATACTATGGGGGGGGGGGTTACAGGGGACCTTCATAGACAGCGGTGTTTCTTTGGGTTCATGAAGGAGAAATATTAACATGGTAAAAATCAAGCTATATTTTCTCCTGGGAATATAGTCCAGCCCATTCTCCCACACCCTTTGATAACATATGTTTGGGATTGTTTGCTGTAAGGCCCAACCAGAAAGGTACAGCCAATACAGTGATGCAACCCTACCACCATTCTCTCACACAGAGAAAACTCAGAGCGCCTTTAGTTTCTTCACAGAACATGCACAGCAGCAAGTCTGGAGCAGTCCTAGCAGATGGAACAGCATTTTGGGCCTTGACACCCAGATGAGTTCACCAACCAGCCCTCTTCTGTTCCTGCCTCTTCCTAACTACTCCAGCCTGACAAAAAGAGATTCGCTACAATAATCAAGGGGGGGTTGCAGATTTAGGGCTATTAGAAGGTCTCTCCCTTTCACAAGCGCAGGAGTCCCTATGGAGAGTTCCTCTCCTTTGCTAACAGGTTGGCGGGGCTGGGTAGAAATCAACGGCTTAACTTGCTTCAGCGTTCTGCACGCTGCTTCCTGTTCTCGGACAGTGCGGGAGCCGCTTATCCTGCCCATTTGGAGTTCTTCCACATAAGGCTAATTAGTTTTCGGCCTCATCTGGGCTCCTCAAGACGAGGCTGATTATGGCTGATTCACCAGTGGTGTTTTTTTTTTCAATCTTAGCCTTTCCTATTGATCATACCTAGAAGAAAAGCGTTGCTGCTAAGCAACCACAGGGTTCCTGTGAGTGTAAGGAATAGCAGCTTTCCCTACAGTTCTCAGATCTGACAAGCAGCTTAACCTTGTAATAACGCCGTAGCCGTGTTCTCCTGCCTCGCTAATGAATGGCTGCCTGAGTTCTGAAAGAGGGTCACCCTCAGCACATATCGGGGTTTGTGGGGAGCTTAAAGTGCTGACTTCACACCCCGGGGAAGCCAGTTCCTCTGTCTCCTGGAGCGCTCCTGGGCCTTGACAAACTTGGAGCTTGGCCTGGGGAAATACAAGAACTCTCTGTTAGGAAAAGCGGAGAAGCTCTGATGTCACCTCAGGGTGCAGCTGCACAAAAAGTCATGACAGAAAAGCCCCATCCTCTGCCCCACAGCATGAAGCTCAGTTAGCTTGGTGGTCCAGTGCCGTGTCAAGGCTCCCAACAGCAGGATATAGCTACTGTGTGTTTGTTAAAGTGTAACCCTGAAGCAACAGCATAGGTAGCAGTTTTCAGCAAAGAGCAAACGCAATTTGCCACGCGGAAGCTTCAGGACCCTGGATAGCAGCTCTGCGATTGCTATCAACATTCAGAGCTGCCTAGATTCCTTAACTCTGCCTCCCCCCCGAATCCCACCCGCCGCCGCCTTTTTATTCGCCTTTCACTCGTTTCCTTTTCGTGGCATTATTCCCCATTTCTCTTTCCTTTTCACTGCTGCTTAGCATCGGTTGCATAGTGTCAGGGACGGATTGTACCAGGGTTGAACGCCCATGAGTTATACGTGTGCGTGTCTTAGTACGCTCAATTCTAGAACAAGAACGAGGCTGACGTCTTCGGATGGTTTTGCAAAGTTTATTATGCTGCAAAGTTTATCGTCTCTTGATACCTTTAGCTATCTGAGGGGGAAAGGGTCTCTTAAAAAACTTCAGTCAGGAAAAATGCAGCATTAATTATATTGTAAGCTGTGTGTGTTTGCCCGGTGCTTAGCACAGGGGACGGATGCTGAAGGGGGCCGGTAGCACAATGAAAACAATGGTAATTACTAGCTAGAATAAAACTTGAGGAAAAGGCGAGGCCATATTTCAAAGTGTCAGGCATGTAAAGGACATGAAACGCCTTGATTTAGCCGTAAATAGAATGGAGACCAAAGGAAGGAAAACTCCGCTGCTTGCAATTCCTCGGGCTGTTCCTGGAGGGTTGCAGCAGCTTGTGGCACCATCCGAACCACAGCCGGGTAGTGTCCTGGCTCACCTAGACTTTCCCCCCAGACGCCGGACACTTGGAGTTGGGGAAAAGGCAGCGGAGGCTGAGGACTGGGCCGCCTGAAATTCTACACAAGTGGGAGTTCAGATACGAACGACCCAGCGCCCACCAGTGTCTCGGCGTTGGAGATGTGCGGTTGCAATGAAGTAACAAAGTGGAGAAGCGGGGTGTTTGCCCCTTCAAATAAGTAAACTGCATTGGGAGTGGGGGCAGAATTAAACCGAAATCGTCTGACTCGGAGCTTGTCTGTTCGGATGCGGCTGGTTGATCCCATGAGTAATGTTTTGTGTTTCTCTCTCTCTCCGCCACCCGCCGCCCCCCCCCGCCTAGCCTCCAAAGGCTTCCAGGCCCCTCTCTTGGCTTCCAGGCTTTTCTCTCTTCCCTAACTCCTTCTTTAGCCCTTGGCTTTCAGCTCCCAGGCTCTGCCCTAACTTTGCCACCACCCTTCTTCCAGCTCTGCCAGCTGCCCCTCTGTCAAACATCAGCTCCTTCCCAATAGGGACTCTGGTCTCCTGGGGGCAGGCCGCAGCCCCCGGCCAGCTGTGTGCGTTACTAGAAGGCCGCTTGGCCGGGCCCGCGTTGCAGAGCTGCGTCTTCTGGGAACACCCGAGGTGCCAAAAATGCAAAGAAGCCGCGTTCAGGAAACACGGAACTTTCCCAGATCCGTTCAGTGCTGTGAGTACCGCTTCCTCAGACAGGCTCCCCTCCCTCTCTTCCTCCTCCTCCTCGGGATGCCTTATTGCATGGGGAGACCTTTGTCTACATCTAGAGAAACCCCTGGCAGCTAATTTTAACGAGATTTAACACTACGATCCTGGCTGTAATTGGAAGATTGAGGTGTGTGGGTGTGTGGAGAGGGAATGGCATAAATAGTCAAGGGTAAGAGCGATGACAGCTTAAATCCTTCAACGCCCCTTGCTGGCGAATGGCAGACGCGGGGCTGTTCTGATCTATGGGGCTGGCGCAGGCAGCGTTCCCCATAGTTCTGTGTCTGTGGGTACAGACATGAAGCTGTTTACGATGGTGCTTTTCTGTCAGTACCACTTGCCTCCTTGTGCCAGTGAAAACGGAAAGAGAGCTGTCATAATCGCCAGGGCTGTTTATCTCTCTCTTTCTCTCTCTGTAACCAGGGAGCCCTAACTCCAGCTCCTGAGAAGTCGGAGGAAGTGACGTGAATGTTATTTATGTATCAGATCAATTTCAGTTCCAGGGAAATGTTGTGTCGTCCTCCCAACTCCTGCCCCGACAGAGTGGTCACAAAGTAGCAACAAATTTGCAAGTCCTGAGCAGCCCGTTGCAGAAGGCGCTCCACGGCGAGCCTTTAAATCTGTGTCCTGTTGACAGGAGTGTGGTTTCCTTTGGAACGGGGTCTGAATGCAATATGCATGTACCTATGTTTCCCGGAGACGAATACAGTATAGAGCAGGAAAGATGCACTGAGACTGATCTCCACGTTGGTGCATGGTTTACCGGTTGCCGTTTATGCACAACACTTTTGCACATTGGGGCAAATAGATCCGATTTATTTCAAGCTTCCTGCTACGCGGTGATTTAATCGAATCGAGGCGTTTTGACATACAACAAGGAAACCGGATAAGGGGGAAACACGTCCCTGCAGTTACATAAAAGCGCCAATCCCTACTCATATAAAGACGGTCCAGATTTAAGGGAGCCTATTAAAATGAAACCCAAATATCGAACGCACAGCCTTCTCCTCCCCGGGCAGCCCCTCCCTCTTGCCCCCCGCACACCTGCTTGTTTATCCCACAATATCTCCTCCCGCCCCGGGGAGGAACAGAAGTTGGATCCATGGAACTCTCCACCCCTTTCCCCTCCCCAGTCTGTTGACACAATGTGTTTGTTGCAGATGTGGCCCCCGATGTAGACTGCCTGAGAGTCACACAAACACGCGTGTGTGTCACCATCTGGGGACTGATTGGGTCGAGGGGAAGGGGAAGGTCGCCTGCCACGGCAAGGTGTTGTGCGGGGACTGAGCGAGGGAGAGAAGAGCTGTTTCCAGAGGCGCCTGCTGTTCAGCCTCTGGCATTCACGGTTCATTTCTCATTTACTCCGGTCTAGTCCCTTCCCCCTTCCTGTCCTGGGCTGTTGCTCTTCCCTTCCCATAACAAGAGCACGGGAAGGCCGGGTGGGCGCAGACACCCGGGCATTCTGGTGGTGGCTGAAAGGAGGGGGGGGGGATCAAGCCAGTGGAATATACAGTAAAATAAGCATCCTATAAAAGCTCGGGACGCATGCGCATGGCTGGCGAGCCGCCGTCCCTGGGTGAGGAGCCCACTGCTAACGGATGTGATCAAGGCAAAGATTTCCATCTGGCTCCCGGGACCGATGGTGAAATTGTAAGTACTCTCCAACCCTACAGTGCTGAGCCTGGACGGCCCAGCGGCTCGGCACGTGGGGGAGCGCCCGGGGCTTTGCCTTTGCCTGGCTGGGTTTGTAAAGTGTATTTGGGGGCATGAGAATAACAATCGGCTGTTTCCTGATCTGGGGGACCGAGAGGCGCTTCTGGCTGGCGCTCGCTGCCCCTAAACACGGGGGAGGGAGGGTGTCTCTTTGGATCACTTCCCTCCTCTCCCCCCCCCTCCATTGTGGTTTGGGGGGTTTCCACGCGTTTCTTCCATTGTGTGCCCAGGGAAACCTCCTTCGGCTAAAGAGCAGGATCCCTCGCTGCAGCAGATCGTTGCATTGTCCCTGGCAGGGAGAGGGGGATCCGGGGGTGTTTACACGCAGAGCACAGGTGCGGCGCTGGCTTAGGTGTGATCTCACGCGGGCGGCGAGGGCCGGAGGGAAGGGGGCTGGCGGCCAGCATGGAAGCAAGGGTTCCTGGGGCTAGACCTGGCGGGCAAGGGGAGCTCGCTTCAGCCTCTGCGGGTGGCGGTGGGTGGCTGCACCGGCCAGGGTGTGAGGGCTAGGGGCCGTGTCCGCCCCACGCCAGGCTGGCCTGTGGCGCGGAGCCAGGGCGGCAAGCTGCAAATTCACTGCGGGGAGGCGGCGAGGCTCGGGCGGGCGAGGGAGCCTTCCTTGGGCAGCCCTCCCTCGGCGCCGGGGGAAGGAGCCCACTGCGCCCCGGAGCCCGCTTGCTGCGCGGGCAGCGGGACCTAGGGAGGCTCCTGCCTCCTGCAGGCGCTGCCCGTCCAGGGGCCGCCTCGGCTGCTCCCAGTGCCGGGAGTGCCGGGAAACTCCCGCCTGACGCAGCCCGGGAGAGGAGATGGTCCCTCCGGCTGGGGAAGATGGGGGTGCCCCTGGCGGGACCCAGAGCGCGGCCAAGGGGACTCCGAGAGCGCAGCCGCGGTGCCCGGGAGAGGCGCCGCCCGGAGCGAGCCCCGCCAGGTGCCCTGGGCAGGGGCCCCACCCGGCCGGAGGGAGGGGCTGTGCCTCCGGCGCGGCAAGGAGGGAGGCTCGCCGGCGAGCCCCGCGGCCCGAGCGGTGCGCGCTCTGTCTGGCAGGCGGCGTCTCTGCCCGCTCGCCACCCGCGCGGAGCTGGGTCTTCGCGCCTCGCCGAGCCGGGGCAGCCCCGCGCTGCCAACGCGCTCCTCTGGGTCCCGAGCGCCAGGCGGCGCCGTTTGGCTCTGCAAAGCAGCCAGGGAAGGAGGCTCCCCGACGATCCACTCACCCCCGTGTCTGGTAGCTGAGGTGAGGTAAGGGGGGGGGGGGGCAGGCGTCACCTCCCCTCCCCCGGTGCTGTTTTGCCTTGAGTGTTCTAGGAATGAGGGAACTGGTTGAATTACACCCAGAGAGTCCTACAAAGCCCAGAGCGTCCTTAGCCTCCTCTCTCCAGCAACAGTCCCATGGAGTTCAGTGAAAGTCACTAGGATCTCTGCCCCGGAAGGACAGCAGGACTGAGCCATTACCTAAGTGCCCACCCACTGCCTGAGCCCCAGACTAGCGCAGTTCTTAAGTTACTAGGGATGTAACAAAACAATCAAGTAATAAAGTAAACATTTGTTCCAGGGCAAACAAGTGTTTCCATGTTTCCACCATCACAGACCCTTTAAATGAGGTATACAGTCTGTGGGCAAGAAAACAGACCTTTTGCTGAGATCGGTCATTTCTGTGTCATTAAATAGAGGGGAACGGGTAATGAAAATTAGAGGACTGCAGAAGTTAAATATGATTATCTTTGCACATGCCAGTAGAAATTACAGTAATTTAATATAGGGGTAATTTAATCTATACAGTCACGCCATTATTTCATTTTTGTTGTTTGAAAAAAATGCAAGACAAAAGTGTATGCTAGATGGTCATTTGTACAACTCAAAGACATTTAGGCTACTTGCATATCACTCACTTTTCTGTACCCATTGTATCCACAACACACTACCACTGGCTTCAGGAATCAATAGGGCTAAATACTGCTAGTGTCAATACACTACTGTACATTATTTCTATACAGTATGATGGAAGCCAGTACACAGTACAACGCACCACCAATATGTTACGATGGGAGTCAATTTAAAATGAGGAATGAGGGTGTGTTTCTAAACTCAGAATTAAATCCCAACTGAGACCTATGATCAAGCGTCGTGGATGGTTTGATGAAAACCATATAGCTATACTACCCCCAAATATTATAACATGCTACAGAAATAAGATATGGACAAATAAGGATATCTTATTTATCCTTGATTCTACTTACCCATATCAGTATCTATATGCATATTACCAACTGCATTTGAAATCATTATGCATAGAAGCACTACTTTTTCCTAAGTCTGTGGTTTCACTTCAGAAATGTCATTTCACACACACATACTCTTGAAGCAAATGGTCTAAATTTTCAGACACAACTAGTGATTTTGGGTGCCTCAGTTTTTGGCTGCCCAACTTGAAACACCTTAAATGGAGTCTAATTTTCAGAGCATGGAATGCTCAGCACATCTGAAAATTAATCCTCTTTAAGATATCTCAAGATGGGCAGCCAAAAATTGAAACAGCCGAAAAATCACTAGATGCTTCTGAAAATTCACGCCAATCTTTCAGATACTAAGGAAATTTTATCCTCTGCAAGCAGTGCTTCTGGGAATTATGGCTGAACTATGGTAGTACTAATGGATAAGCAAAGTCACAGTTATCAAAATACTCCATCCAAGGATTGGTGGACCCTAAATTTATGTTTAGGGGCTGGGTTTTGAACTCTTTGGAGCGTTACCAACCATTTGTTTGTATGAAGTTCACAAGCTATTATCACTTCATTTATTTTCTTATATTACACAAACAGCAATTTTGGACCTGATTCTGATCTCACATCAGGTTTACACTGGTAACTTAGTGGACTTTAGTGATGTTACTCCTGTGTTTCATCGATACAAGCGAGATTAGACTCAGGCTTTCTGTGTCCAATGTAGCTATATATATGCAGGAATTTTACAGTGTGGTCAGATTCCAGTATGGTACAATCTGAAGTGGATTGCAACAATCGGATCCAATAGGGAATGCTATGTGAATCAGTATTTAATGCACTACAAGATGAGTCACCCTGAGGCAAACCAGCTTTCAGACCAGTACAGTGTCAGTCAGTTCCTAACACAGTTCAATATGAGTCAGATCCAAGCACCTAGTACAATATATGACTCACTGACTAAAACAGCACCATGTGATTCCAATACCCAGTATGAGCTGTCAAAGCTTCTGTGTGAAATGAGTCAGTTCATAGTACAGTAGAATGGGAATTTTTGGAGGCCATTCATAATTAAGCATGATATGACTGAGCGCTCAGTAGGATATGGTATGATGGGAGTCAGCAGAGTATATCAGGTTGAATAGTAATCTACTATGTGCAAGAGTTCCATCGTTTGTATAGTAAAGTGGCTTGTAAAATATCAAGCTGAATGAACATTTTTTAGCCAACTTATTAAAAAAAAATTGAGGCAAATGTTTTCATTGGATATGAAAGCCAGAAGTAGTAGAACTGGCAAATTTCTATATTCTCTGTATTTGGGGTTATTGGTTCCTTGCTGTTTTACATGTCACGTCGTAGATCCTCAGCTACTGCACATTGTCAGAGCTCCATTAAAGTCAACTCCAGTTGTCACATGAGATAAGTCAATGGAGCTATGACAATTCATACCATCAGAGGATCTGCCCTGTGGTATATAATAGGGGGCTGACTCTGATTTACACTGCTCTGATATTGTGAAGGGGCATTGAAGTGGGAGTAAATTATGAAATTACTCTAAAGCCCCTTTGCACTGCCAGAATAGTCTTAAGTAGCCTTAGTGTTAAATGGGAATCAGGCCATAGATATTTATCACCTACCTTATCCATGGGTATATCTGTGTATGTTATTTTTTCTGTATGCACAATATATTTAAGATTTTATTTCCAAAGGCTATCATAATTTCTATTCATTCTAGCTGAACTGGCACGTAGATGCCAAGGTTATGTGTGTTAGAATTACATATTTTCACTGAGGTCTCATGCAACAGCTGAAGCCCAGAGAGAAGTTTTGAGTTTACACAAAGCTGGTGTGGTATGCGAAACACTGAGACATGGAGAAAAACCTGGTCTACATAGGATAACATGTTTCTTAGAAAAAAATGGCAGGTTTTTATGTAGAGGACAGTTTCGGTGAGAGGATTGTTATGAGGCTATCAGGCTGATCGTGCAAGGTGCTGAATGCCTCCTGTAATGAAAGCATATCACACTCAGACCCTTGCAGGATCAGACACTAAACTGTAAGTGAAATGAGCTGTGTACAGTTCCCTGTTACTGTGTGGGTGTTACATTTCTAAGTGTTCTCTTTGAAATGTAAAGCAGTGCTTTAATCTGTATAGATGAACAGAGCTCTTTGTAGGGGCTGCTACTCTGAAAAAATAAGCCATAGATGAAGGCAACCAACCTAGTTTCTCTCCCTCTATAAATCATTTTATATAATACTTCTGAGTTTCCCCTAAATCCTCAGGGGAGGATTACTTTCTTTTGTAATCACACTCACTGATCTCCTGTTGGTCCCTGATCCAATTCTATTCCAACACCCTCTTTGATGCAGCATCCTAGGTGGCTGCTAATATCACCTATACAGAAAACTGATCTTGTTTTCTTCCATTCCCACCACCTCAAGCCACCTAATTATCACTGCCATGTGCCATAACTCCAGTTGTACAAGAACAGAAGTCCCAAGTTTTTCCCAACTCTAGCTCATCAAAGTGACTCAAGGTGTGTGTGTGAGTATTTAGTAACATAAATGATAACTACTCTCAATTTAAAACATTGCCCTTTTTGATGCAGAAAGCTTATTTGTCACATTAATCAATGGAGAGGAAGTGGAGTCAATGTCAAGCTTTCTAAGGGCCCAGTCCTGCTCCCATTATGATCAATTACAATCTTACACTGACTTTAGTGAGAATATGTTCCAGCCTTAAACACTCCCACATTGCAAGTATATAAAACAAGGCTTTGAAAGCAAGACTTACCTTGAACCTACACCCGCTCATAACTTTCTTGTGACAATGGTAAAGAATCACAGAATCACTTTCTTCTAACTCATTGATGAGCACCATAGAAAAGCCTGTGAATGACAATAGAGAGATTTACATAACATTCATAGTGGGCCTGATCCAAAGCCCATTGAACTCAATGGGAGGTTTTTCATTGTCTTGATAGGCTTTGGATCAGGCCCAGTATAATTATTGAAAAGTGATTGTACCGTGATTATGGAAATCTGTGCACTCTGATTGGCTGTCAGCCATTATTCGACACACACAATGCAGAGAACTCACATACTGTATAATTATTATAAAACAATCATACAGTAATGCAAATCAGAGCCCCAGAACCAATCAGAGTTCAAGGAACTGCATAATTCGGGAAGGAGCGGGGGAGGAATATTGTACTTATGCTTCAGTAACTGTACAACATCTTTGCATTGTGGCTAGCTGAGAAAATTCCATTTTGTTGCAATATGAAACAAGGGAAGGATTATGTTATATAAAAGCCTCAATCATTTTTTTTCAGTGCAATTTTGATTTTAAAAATCTGACCTCTGACTATTTATACTGCATGTATTCCTCCTTTGGGTGGTATAGGGAGCTCACATTTCTGCTACAGAGATTAGTAAATACTATAAATGTAATAACTCTCTCAACCAAACATTTAAGCAGCTTTTAACCAAAGATACAACTTTCATCCCTGATCTTTGTACTCATTTATGTCCAAAAGGTTAAACATAGAAATGTCACATAATCTGAATGCCATACAGGCATGCATTAGGGGAGAGAAGTTCATATCCAATATCTCAGCATTAGCGCTAGGGCATACATTTTAGCTTTCCATTATTTTCAGATATGTATTTGGCTCATTTTAACCCTTGACTGATTTTTAGTAACAATGAGCAGCCAGCAGTTGATTATTGTTATTTGCATTTATACATGTCACATGCACTACCTATCTGATAGGCAACACGAATATATCGGATGAGTTTTCTTTATACAGTAGATGCTTGTTTGCAGAACACCTTGTAAGAGCAACCACCACTTATAAGCAACATTTCCCTTGGGAACACTTTCCCTACTGTGCATTGTCCATTCGATAACAGCAACATAACCATTACATAAGAGCAACATTTGTGGCATTGTGACATCACATCCAGGGGTGTGGACATTGGGAGGGGGCATGTCAGTGAATTGCCCCGCCAAACTACATCTTTCCACTCCCCACCTGACCCGGGCCCTTCAGCCCAGCTCCAGGGCACACTGCCCCATCCACTTGCCCTGCCTGACAGAGCCTGAGTGGAGAGCATGTGTTGGGGGGAGGGTCTGGAAGAGGGGGATTTTTTGGGAGGGGGAAGCTGGTGTCCGGGGAGCTGCAAAGGCGCAGTTACAAGGTTTCCTCCTCCCTTCCCTTCCAAACAGTGTCTGGCTTTCAGGCAGCGGAGGGGGGGGTTGCTATTTTGCAGTACAGGGTATTGGGGACCCCACCTCCATGCACTGAGCTATCCCCTCTGTCTTGGTAGCTGGTGGTGGGGGTGTGGGTGTGCTGTTTTGCTGTGTGGGGATGGGGAACCCCCCTCTCCAGGGCACTGACCTGTCTCCTTCCCCCCTCCTATCTCCGCTGTCCATGTTAGGAGCCACTCCCGCTCCATTGCAGACTGCACATGGTGTCCTCCCCAGCCATCCATCCCTTGCCAAGGTGGAGCATGAAGCTGCCAGCAGGAACATCCTCAGCCTGTCCCCAGCAGCTGGGCTTGCTCAGCTGTTTTGCTGACTGGGGGCTCCCCTGCCCCATTCCCCCCAGACTTGGGGTCTCCACACCCCTCAACTCCCTCCCTCCCAACATGGCTGCCCACCCCTTCCAAAACACCATTAGCTCTTCGTATGCCTTTGGTCAGATGACACTTCCCATAACAGCAACAGTTGCTTAGGAGCAACATAGCAGGGCACCAATATTTTGCTACTAACGAGCATCTGTTGTATCTGCTTCATTGCTTTTTGGGGACATTTTTTCATAATTGAGTAGGCCTTTCTAAAAAATCGGTGCTTGGGAAGGTGCCAGATTAACAGGACTGGAAACTAAAATCTTTCACTTTTCTACAAAGCAAGCACACTATGACCAAGATTTTCAAAAATAGCTAGATTCCAAAATCATTATTTAGGCACCAAAGCATGTTCTCAAGCCAATTGAAATCAATGGAAGTCTTTCCCCGGGCTTTGGTTCAGATCCAAAGTGGCCTGATTTTCAACGGTACTGAGCATCCAGAAAGGGACGCATTAGGAATTGGTGTCATACACTTTAGCAAATCCAGCCATTTAATTACTTGCCTAAATATGGATTTTAAGAGCCTAACAGGCTCTTGCTTTTGAAAATCTTGGTCCATGGTATTGGAAGCACAAGCTTCTCCATTCTGCCAGTCAATCTACCTCAGCCCCAACCTGAGTTCTGACCTCTCAGGGCTAAGACTGGCTAATTAGAGGTTAGGGTTTGTGATGTGGACACCTCTCTACCAGAATGAACTGGACCACCAAATTCATTGCCCATTGGCTATTGAACAGCCGTCAGATAGTAAAATTTTTTGGTCATGTCCAACCTATATTGGATTTGAACTAAAAAGCTAGAAGGTAAATGGATAATGAGCCCATTATCAATTGCCTGAGTGATCCAATCCCTCCAAGCAAACATAACATGCTGGATTAAATGATAACTATTTTGATTGTTTATACTGGTAAAATTGAATATAGATATTTGTTTTGTTATTGAGCTTAGAAATCAAGATGTTTAGAGTATTTGTCTCGACATTTCAAAGCTGATTGTTTGGATGAAGAACAGCTGGCTGAAGCTGAACCCAAGAAAGACAAAGGTGATGCTGGTGGGCAGAGGAAAGCATTTTGAAGAGTTTGCAGCCATGATGCAGTCTCCTTTGCTGAAAGGTATATCTCCACAATTGGTCAATTTGGTCCATTGTTTAGGAATACTATTGGATTTCTTGCTGATGCTAAGCTTTCATGTGGCATCATCAGTGAGTAGGGATTTCCGTCCTCTCCAGCAGCCCAGGAGGCTTTGTCCCATCCTGGCGGATGATGACCTGGCCCCACACCTTTGTCACTTCTCAGCTGGACTACAGCAATGTGATATATCTGGGCAGCATGCCTTAAGCATTTAGGAAACTCCAACTAGTACAAAATACCACAGCACATCTTTTTAGTAGCACAAGCACTCCAGGCCTGTCCTCTATTCTCTACACGGATTTCCCAGAGAGTGTCAAATCAAGTTCAAGGTCTTGGTCCTTATCCTCAAGACATTCCATGAACTGGGCTCAGGATACATCAAAGACTGCCGAAAACTCCAGAATGAAGACTGTGGTTGACATCTTACACTGTGCCAGAGGAGTGAACTCTCTGCAGTAAGGGTAAAGCTCATCTGTGTAGGAGACAAGGCTTTCTTGGGAGATGGGGGGACGGTTCGAGACTGTGGAATTAACTCCCCAAGAAACTAAGGACAATCCCAAACCTCACCACCTTCCGTTCCAAGTGCAAAGCATATTTCTTTGACCTTGTCTTCTCTACCATAAATACATAGCAACATGTATACTGGGGGGGAAAACACCACTTCCAAAACAAGACACTCTACTGCACATACTTCTCCCCCTGGGGAGTGGATGAGAGAGCAAACAACATGTGACAGTTGTTAGTCACATCTCTTAATGCACTGCTGGAAGGCACTCAGACATTATGGTGACGAGCATGGCATGAGAACCTATATGAAATAGATTTAGTTTTCCCCTTTTCTTTTCAGATTTATCTTGTTGGCTGTATCTATTTGATTGTTCAGCATATAAACTTCCATTTAGCGACGAGAAAAGCTATTTTGTCAAACAGTAACCAACACCCTCAGAGCACTGCTGAGTTTCCTGTTGCCCTTAACAAACTGCAGAGTGAGAAGATCTATTCTTTTCAGGTTACTTTATTTTCTTTCAAAGAAATTCTTACAGGTCTTATTACCTTGAAACTCTTTTTGAGAAATATTCTACCCTGATTGTGTAGTAATCATCCTTCCATCCTCAAAAGAAAAGTGTTAGTATAGTGTTTGGTTGTTTTCCATATTTTTTAGAAGTGGGCCCAGATTCACAGGCACTCTCTAGCTGTTCTGCGTTGCTTTGTTAACGCAAAGCAACTGTAAAACCAGTTTGACATGGGTTTACAGCTGTTTGGTGTTGCAGGAGTATCACAAAGCAGTCATGGTGTACCAGTAAATCTGACCCATTGTGTTCTGTGCCACTGTGAAGAGAGTCCTGCTGTTCTGTTGCATTTCATTCTGTAATTTACTGGCACAGAACATCATTCTGTTATTTGCAGTATTCCCCAAAGTGATTATATGGAGCAGAAGATTTGGTGGATTCCAGGAATAGTTCTGTAGGGCTTGTTTACATTTTACCCTGTAGGTCTTACACAATACTCCCATTGACTTTGTAACATCTTCCCTGTCATCTGTCCATCCTCACCAAATCTGTTCACTTTAAAAACATGAACAAACTCTGGAGTGAGGAATACTGCCCCACAGATCCAAGTTCAGGGTATGGATGGCCCCCTCTCCTATGGAAGGAAGACTCATCCATCTTTGCTACACCACCCCCTCCTTCTTTCAGAATTTTCTGACAGCTCTCCACTGGTTTGGAGATCTGTGTGGGAGAATAGGGCAGGGACTAGGCAGAATGGGAACAGGATTAATGTCGCCATGTTAACCCTGTGGAGATTACCTGTGGAAAACTGTAGAAATTGGGATTATATTACTTTTCCCACAGAACCTCCTTTGAGACAACTGTGTCCAGATAACAAGGAAAATGTTCAGACAAAATAAGGGGATTTTATAAAGCAGCTAAATGAATTTCAAAGAAAGGTGATCCACAGACTTGGAGTAAGAGGCAATAAAACAAGAAAGAATCCATAATCCCTCAGTTTAACAACTTTTTGTATTAAATCTGGCCTATGAGAGAGATTCACTTTTATTTGCAGCGTTAACATAAGCACTGGGTTAGATCCTTAGGCGGTGTAAATCCCCATAGCATCACTGACTTTCAATGAATCTACATTGCTTGCCACCAGCTGAAGATCTGGCCCACAAACAAGTGTAATCATTGTTAATATTTCATGTATGAAACATAGGGTGGGTTTTTCTCTAATCACACAGGATACAAATATTCATGAAGAAAAACGCCTTTTTTCTTGTTGATGAACATGTTGTACTTCATCGGTCAGAAAAACAAAAAAAAGACAACTTGCTATTAACCAGGACTAGATCCATGTAAAAGCAGATATTAATAATAAGTAGCAGCATCAGGTGTAAGCCTTGTAGATGAACACCTCACCTTTTAGCTCTAACAAGTGTCTGATTCTCAAAGGAATGATTATTCTTGGTGTGCTTATGTCACAGAAAGCTGTATTTACTTACTGCTATTTTCAGAGCGTGCACCTGGGAATAACTAGCCAGAATATTTTAGCTGAGGGAGCCACATTTGCACTGATATTTAAGGAAGCATGAATGTGGTTTATTCATCTGCTAACTTCATTGTATGACTTTTGTTTGAGCAAGAATCCAGCAAGTGTTGATTACGGATTCTTTCCAATTTCAATGAAAAACTGACTAAGAAATACATTCTTTTGTCAGGTGATGTGTGATCCATCCTTTGATAGGACCAGGTGCATAAGGATGTATGTAAATGTTATTTTTGCAGGAACGTGCCCTATGTATCCAAGCTGTAGCATTTAAGATGCTCTCCACCACCACCCTTACATTCTCTCTCTCGTGTCCCAAAGATCAAGGCCATTCCTGCTTAAAAATGAGGAAGTCTTCAAAGTTCCCAAATTGATCTTTCAGCAGTGCAACTCCATTACTCCCCCACTGCACTCAGAGGGCGGAGCACTTGCCTCTTGCACCTCAATTCCGGCTGTTTCAATGAATCAGAGATCATAACTCAATCCTGGATCTGCCACCTAACGCAGAGTATAGCAACCAGGCTTGCTGGGCTGTGGGGGCCAAATTGAAGCCATCATTTGTGCAGATGTATGAAGAGAGGCAGCCAGGAGGGGAGCAACATTTGTGCCCCGCTCCCCCTCTCCCCCTTTTGCCACCTGTGGAATCTACACATTCTCTGGAGCCAGAGTGCTGGCGAGGGCATTCTGAGCTGAGGTGGGCTGGAGGGGAGCAGTATTTGTGCTTGTTAATGATCCTTGCCTTGTTGGGATTAGTCATGTCTGTGGTAGGAGTAATAGCCACAGGAGACTTACGCAAAGGTTGTGTGCCCACTTTTGAATACAGGCCCTGTCAACACTAATGAACACTAGCTGCACACATATCACTTAGGGGGTTGAACTTCGTCCGTGACCTTTCATTTAGTTTTTGTTCAGGAGCTTAATAATACAATTGATTTCCATGCTTGTTGCTCAATGGAAGGCATTTTGATCCTTTTGTTCAATGGAGGGCGCTTAGACCATTTGTTTTACTGGTACTATTCATACATTATCTAACAGCAAAAACTTGGCATGAGGTTGTCAGGTATTTTTATTAGGATTTGTTTGGGATAGTTGGGGCCGGATTAAGGCAGGAGCTTTAGGGGCTGCAGCCCAGGGCCCCGGCTCAAGGGGGGGGCCTGCAAAAATAAATCACAGGCAGCGATCTCCAACTCTGGGTCGCTAAAAGTCCCGTGGCGCAGCGGGGCGCTCAGGCAGGCTCCTGGAAGTGGCCAGCTGCTAGCACGTCTCTGCGGCCCTTGGCTGGGGGGGGAGGTGGCTCTGCGCACTGCCCCCACCCCAAGCGCTGTCCCCGCAGCTCCTATTGGCCAGTTCCCAGCCAATGGGAACTATGGGGGAATCACTTGCAGGCACGGGCAGCACACAGAGACACGCTGTCCCCTTCCCCCCAGGGGCGCCAGAGATGTGCCAGCAGCACGCCGCAGATGCTTCCAGGAGCAGCTTGGGGCCCTGGCATGCAGGCAGCCTACCTGAGTGCCCTGCTGTGCTGCTGACGGGCAGGGCCGGTGCAAGGAAGTTTCGCGCCCTAGGCGAAACTTCCTTGCATTGGCCCTGCACCCCCCGCCCCCAGCTAACACCGCCCCCCCGCTGTCAGCTCAGCCCCCCCGCCCGGCAGCCTCCCCCCACCCACGGTGCCCCCGCCCCCCGGCTCCCGGCAGCCGCAGCCAGCTTCCCCCCCCCCCCCGGCTCCCGGCTCAGCCGCGGAGCTGGACGGCAGGCAGCAGCCGCAGCCAGCCGCCCCCCAGCTCCCGGCTCAACCGCGGACCCAGGAGGCAGGCGGCAGCCGTGGCCAGCCACCCCCCGGCGCCCTAGGCGACCGCCTAGGGTCGCCTAGTGGGCGCGCCGGCCCTGCTGATGGGGAGCCGCCTGTGGTAAGCGCCTCCCAGCCAGAGCCTGCACCTCACCCCCCCTCCTCCACTCCAACCCCCTGCCTCAGATCAGAATCCTCCTCCAGCACCCAAACTAAAAACAGTTTATGCTCAGTTTCACTGAGCATAAAAAACAAGAGCTGGTCAAACAATGAAGTTTTCCAATCCAGTGATAATTGAGTGCTACAGCAATGTCTATGGTAAATCCAAATCTGCTCTGTACAGAAAGGGCTGTTTGCTGAATGTTTGTATGTGAATGTGATGTTTGAAAATGGTGCTGGATGGACACTCTGAAGGCTGAAGTTCACTTGAGCTACAGAACAATCACTGCATTGGTGGCAGGAGCAGCATCAGGTTTCCCCATTGTCTTCAGGGGGAAACGTTCTAACTTCAAGGCCATTCTGGCTTTAGCATCTCTGCTAATTTGCACCTTTGTCGGCAAGCCTGTCACCAAACATAATGTCAGTTTTTGTGCTGTGTTCTTCCCATTGAGCAGGCCAACTCATTTCATATAGATCACTTACCGGCCAATGGATTGCACTCTGGACCTAGTTTTGGTCACTCACCTGATCTGAATTTGAACAGGTGATCTTCAGGTGACAGGCTCCAACGCCTATTGCTAAGAGACCAAACGCTGAGAAGCCTTCTATGGCTGGTGATTTGTGTGAGTTTCCTACACCTCCACTGCACACTGCAAAAGAAAGCTCTGGCTTGGAGTGCTACAATATGAAGGGAGTAACGAGCAATTTGGAGACATGGATAGAGACATATCCAGCGGGTCTGTGTAGAGTGCTGGTCCATAAGTCCCAGACCCTGTGAAGGGAGGGAGGGGGCACCACTACTCCTCCCAATCGCCAATAATAGCAGTTGTAGCCGAGATGAGCACAGGTTATTTCACTACTGGAAGTCAGGAGTGAGAATTCTGTCTCTGCTCTGCACTTCTTATGCACATGATAATTTTCCTTGACATATAATCCATTCACTTGGTTTGTATGCTGATCGCCAGGACTTAACTCTTTACAGCTCTAGCAAACAAATGTGTGCTTTCCCTCTGAGAGCCATAAAGTTTTCAGAAGTCCATCAAGCAGCACAAGCTCTTAACAATCTTGGTCATAGTGCTGAATTTTCGTAGACTTTCATTTTAAAACATTTTTAGCTTTGCTGTAAACACTTTTACATAGAGAAAATTGGCATTTCCACAGTGATGCAGAGGTAAGAAAGATATCGGGCAGACTCTTGAAACTGTTATGGGTGTAGAGGTGATGTTTCCTGCTGCTTTCCTCACTTAGGTGTTACAGTTGTGTATGAAATTCTCAGGGTAGAGTCACACACTACTATATTGGAAACACTTTCTGAACAATGCAAAACACTATGAATTCTCTATTCCACTTCATTCCCCTTTCATCTCTAGATCATGTTGAAGTTGCATATTTTGCTACTTCTTGTATGTAATGTCAGTTTTCCATAAACTAGTCAAAGACAAAAATTTCCATAAAATGCAATTTCTAATTGAAATTTTTCATTGTTCAGAAGATCTGAGGTTGGAAAATAAGTATCAGAGCCCAATCCATCCAGCAATCAGTGGCAAAGTTTCCATTGGTTCAGTGACAGCAGAATTGGGCCCATCGCCCAAACTATTTTTCTCCCCCAGAATACCCTGTGGAAAAATAATCTTTACAAAATACCAGCCATTGATTCTGTGTACTGTAGCAACAGGATCACAAATGAATAATTCTTCCTGATTAATATCTACTGCTAGTCTCATCACTGATTAAAAGATCATATACAGTAGCTTATCTGCTGATAAATGTAAACCATTTCACACCAACTGCATAATCCAATCAACATTATCTCACTCATAATTAGCAACTGCAGCATTACACACAAATATAACAAAACTGCATGATTTAACAGCAGGAAACAAACTTTCCATATTGTCTAGACCATCTTAGTTTATGAAGTTAAAATATGAACTGGCTCAAAGTGGTAGATGTGTAACTTGTAATCGGAACATGTAATGAAAATATATCCAAACACAAAGAATATATATATTAATTCTAGACAGTGTTCAAAATCTTCCTCCAGCCAGGCATTCTATCCAGGCATTCTATCATAAAAACTATGTTTATATAGGCCTGGATCAAATCGCCCATTCCCCTGGTGAAGCCAACAGAGCGGAGTTATGGGGAGGAAAACACTGAAATTCTCTGTGCTGAGCCACTCCCAGATTGTTTAATTGTTCCTCTGGAAGTAGCCGTGGGTCCCCAGAGCCTATGGGTTCTGCGTAGATCTTAAGGGATCTGATGCAGACCATCCATGTGGCAGCACTTTGCTTTTATACTGGCTCTGGAATGCCAGTGTCCCCTCTCATCCTCATTGGTGCCATGCTCCCAGTACCAGGGACTCCCCAGCCTTCCAGAAACTTCCTTTAAAGGATTTATCCCTATAGCAGATGTGGGGCCCTAGGAAAGGTAATACTGTCCCTGCATTGGCTGGATAAATGGTGATAATTTATTTTTTAAATTTAGTCACACTGTCACTGGGTACTGTTATGTCTTCCAACAAACTGCCAGAGGAACATCAAGGCCAAAGGAATCTGAGCCAAGTAGGTAGGACCCCCACCTCCTGGTTGAAATTAATTATTGTATAATTATTGTGATCAGGACAGCACTATAGTGAATATAATACTGTTGGTCCTTAAGCAGCAGCTTTCCCAGGTCATCTTCAAGGAAGCTTCCCTCTTGTTGATCCTGTAGGTACATGGTAACTTTCTCTTGCACACACAGGACATGTATTTTCAGTCCAGAGGTGAAACCCTGACTCAACTAAAGTCAGTAGTAATTTTGCCATGGAGTTCACTGTGACCAGGCTTTCACCCCACATATGAATGAAATGATGAATGCCTAATCAAGTGCCATTGTATATGAACTGCAGCGTGAAAAACTCTCCACCCTACCATCCCTGTAAAGTCCCTGTGGTAATTATCAGGAGTCATGTCACGTCTTTGAATGGTGAAAATCTACCAGCCACATCCTTAGGTATGTGAATTAGAAGAACTGATCAACTTGGTCGCTTACATGAAATGTTGGAGCAATTGAGGACAACTGTTCCATCAGCAATGAAGGAAAATCTCTCAGAACCATATTTGAACTGACATTCCTTTGAACATTTTATTTCCTAATTTATGCTTGTGGAAAATATCAACCATACTATTCCATTTAAATTGTTGTTCCTTTCTTTATTAAAACAGTGATTGAGCACAGCTGAATTTATCTCAGCAGCTAAACTTGATAGGCTATACTGCTGGGTGAATGTACCTCTAACACCATACCTTGTTACAAAATTAGAAAAGGTTGTTCTGTGTATGCACACTATGTGATTTTCAAACACTTGAGGCCAGCTCTCCATTCTGGATGAGTTCTGCTCAGTGCAGAAACTTGGACGATCAGCTGTGGCTTCAAAATTCAACATTCCAGCTGCCTCTGCACTTTTGGCATGAACTCTTTCAAAAAGTGATAACTGCTTGTAAATAAGGTCATTCACTAAGGCTGCCCTCTCGGTAATAGATACCACATCTCTCAGTAATCACATTAGTGATCCTTTAGCATGAGTGAGTCAGGGCCTGGCTAAACTGGCAGATTTGGCACTCTGGGCGTTAAACCAGCCTTCAGAGACCACAGCAGGAAATGCTGCCGTGTGTTTACACTGTCAGCTGCAAGCGCACTGGAGCGGCCACATTAGCAGCTCTTGCAACGCCACAAAGAGCAGTGCATTGTGGTAGCTATCCGAGTGTGCAAGTGGCTTAGGGTGACCAGACCGCAAGTATGAAAAATCGAGATGGGGTGGGGCGTAATAGGAGCCTATATAAGAAAAAGACCCCAAAATCAGGACTGTCCCTATAAAATCGGGACATCTGGTCACCTTAAAGTGGCTACAACATGCTTTTCAAATGGGGAGGGGGGGTGGAGTGTGACAGGGAGTGTGTTGTGTGTATGTGGGGCAGAGAGAGAGTAGGTTTTTGGGGGATCGAGAGCGTGTCAGCATGCTGCCTTGTAAGTTCAGACAGCAGCAGAACCCCCTCCCCTCCCGCCCTCCCTCACACACACTCACAACAGCAGCATTCCACACTAATGGTTTGCTTTGTCCCGGAGCAGAGAAGCAGCCGGCTGTCAGAAAGGGAGTTTTGAAAGTGCATATCCACATTCCTGTAGCTGATTTCAAAACAATGAGAAGAGTGTCCACTTGACTTCAGGGGATTATGGGATATTTCCAGAGGCCAATCACAGCACAGTAATTCAACACCTCGTTCATACTGACGCCCGGGCGTTTCAGCAGGGGCGCAGCAAACTTTATGCTTCTCATGGAGGTGGATTACCAGGAGCGCTCCAGCTGCAGAGTCCAGGCGCTCTACGTGCCTTGCCAATGTGGACACATCAGGAGTTAGGGCGCCCGGGGCTGCTTTAATGCGCTAACTTGCAAGTGTAGCCAAGCCCTCACAGATTCTCAACTGGTGTAAGTCAGAACAGCTCCACCAGAGTCAGCTGAGGAGCTAACAGCATTTGACCTGAAATACATATACATTTTATATGGCTGATCATTGAGCTTTGAAGATGGAGTATAGTGGGGCAAACATTTTTCCCCTCCCTAAAGTGAGATCTCTGCTCTGCTGATTCAAAAGAGCAGGTGAGTGTGAAGAAGAAATGAAGGACCTGACTCTCCTTTGCCTTGCACTTGGTGTGGTCATTTACTCCAGTGCAAAGTGAGTGTAAAATGCTACCAAATCAGATTAGAGAGAGGCTTGAGCTCCTGCATTCAGATTCAAAGTTTTTAAAATGTAAGGTGCCCATATGTAAGAGTGTCTCTCTGGCCCATTGCTAATATTGACATTTACACATAGACTAGAAAGTTTGACTTTCTTTTGTAGATTCCTGCATACAGTACTTGGTGGAACAACTGATATATCTATCTTGGACCTATCACCATGGTAGCTGAGAACCTATATAAAATCAACTTTTCTCTGGAAACAATACAGCAAATGGCCACAGACATGATCCAGACATTCTGAGGTTGATGTGGCTTGGAATCATAACTGTTGCTCTATCTCAAAAGGGTCAGATTGTCACTGTGATAGTAGTCAGAATCAGCATGGTCCAGAAAATAGGGTGAAATCCTGGCTCCATTGAAATCAATCATAAAACTTCCATTGACTAATAAGCCAGGATTTCATCCCTGGAGTCTATTCCTAGCTCTCCCATTTACTTGCTGTGTGACTTTGGACACGTCACATCATCTCTCTCTGCCTCAGTTTCCCCTTCAGCCTCCCTCACCTGACCATAGATTGCAAGCTCTTTGGGGGACAGGGACGGTCTTTTACTGTGTTTGTATAGCCCTGAGCACAATGGGGACCAATCTCAGTTTAAGCCTCTAAGCACTACTATAACACAGACTAATAATAATAAATATTGTGATAAGGGAGAGGTAGGCATTTTGTTTTACAGGGAGGATCTGGTCAGAAATGTGACTATGAAAAACAGCAGCTTTAATTTAAGAGATCTGCTCCTTGCGTGTATTTAGAATGCTTTAGTGACCAAAGTAAGTGTGAATGAAGTGATGTATAATGCCACCTGCTTTATTACAGTTCAGTTAAAAATATTAAGAGGCCCAATCATCTTGTAATTTGCATGCACACAACTGCTGTTGATTCTCAAAAGAGCTGCAGGTGCCCTATTCATGGGACTTTCCTTAAAACAAAGTAACTGTTTTGGATTAGTCATCTTTAAACCAATAGATACATTCTTGCAGGACTTCTGCCTTTGGTCTCCACATACTTTTTAAACACTTTTGTGCCATCTTAAAAAGATGTGTTGTCATTTAGAAATATTTACAAAAATCATTTAACTCCGAGCAAGAAAATTGCTTCATATTTAAAGGGGAAGCTAATGTTTCAGTGTGTACATCTGCTAATGAAGCATAGAGTTTAAATGAGATGCCAAATGGTGACTTTATTTTTTTCCTCAACCCTTCATAATCTATACACTGGGATATAAATCACATAGGATGAATACTGGCTTTACATTCATAAAGCTCTACAGCTTCCAAATATCCTTTATTAGAGTGAGCACTTCACAAGCTACATTATAAACAAAACACTATTTCGGGGGGTGGGGAGGGAGGCATTTGCTACAGAGATGCTTACATGCTCCTCCCTCACACTGAAGTATACCATAAAATATCTTGCAAAAGAAATAAATCTGAAAGGATAATAAATCTCAATCTAAAATTATAATTTTATAAATATAATAATGGAGCTAAAAAAGGATTATTTGAAATAGGAGATATTTGGGATGGGTGAATGGGTACACTGACTTATCCACCTCTTTCTCCTATGCCCTTCTTCCTCCTCCAAACAAAAAAACAAAACAGAAGTCTAGCTCTCCTAATCAGATCATATCTCAATTCAGTTGTAAAGTGGGTTAGAGGTATTTATGTGCACAGAAGCCACATAAAACATCTACTAAACGAAGCTGGATGAATTATATAAATAGCACTCATTTGATTCCAATTATAAATTAAACTTTTCTAATTGATAATAAGAAAATGTTTACTCCCTACCAGGAGCTGGGAATACGTCAGATATACTATTGTCTCCTGTAATGTTTTGTTTATAATGACTTTTTATTGTAAACACAAACATGCTTTATTTTTCAAAAATAGGTACCGGGAAGAAAGCTGAAAATATTCAGTATTTCCTTCCACTGTAATGAACTTGAAATCTAAGCAATAAAGAAATAAGAATGCACAGATGTATTTTCCTTGTCATATTTATTCTTTCATACTTTAAAATTATCAAGCTGGTATTTTGGGAAGTAATGTTGTTGCTTACGATTTAGATTTTGGTCATTTGGTTGTCAAAGGGAGCAGATCCATGATGGGGCATCATTTTGTGTGTTTTCTCCCTATTATAGTATAGCTATGCTGGTCTAATGTTATCCTGCAAAATAGGTGCCTCTTCTGCTGTGCATGACATACAGATTTTCCCTTGGACAAGGAGATGATTCTAGCCAAAACAAAACAAAACGAATACTAACCTATATAATACCATCAGTAAAAGGAAAATCAGAAAACGCATTGATCATGAATTAATGCTGCGTTGAGTTGGAATAACCTGCACACTTTTACATACATGATTTTGTAGTTTTTGTAGCAATGCCTGCTGCATACGGATTGAGCACCTTTCTTGCCACCAGAGTCCTGCATAAATATATCTGAACACAGAGAGAGAGAGATGATTTTAACATGATGCGCTCAAGCTCATCAGATAATGTCTTATACCTGTTATTGAATCACAATGAACAACTCCCCAAAATCTGTCATTGTTAGTGGTATTTAAACTTCTCTGCAATTTTGATGGACTCAAGGAGGTTTAGCAACTTACAATGAACAATACCAAAAAGTATCACTTTTTACAGGAGGAAAAATAGGTAAGTATCCAAAATTCATCTAAAATCATAATGAAGCAAGGTGCACTTGTCCCTTTAGGATTTGATATTTAATCAATGTAACAAAATCAACATGTAGGGCATAGGTTAATAGGCAGCAAGTCATTCACAGGGAGCACCAGGGCTGGCCTTACCTTGAGGCGAACTGGGGTGGCCGCCTCAGGTGCCAGACTGTGCGGGGAGGGGGGGGAGGGCACCACTAGGACCCAGAGTGTAGAAAATTGTGTCTGCTGCTGGTGCATATGTATTCTCTCTGCTCTAGATTCACAGAGATGGTGGAGTGCTGTGCTGGAGGAAGGAGGGCACAAGAGACCTTTCAAAGTTTTGGCCCGAGCGAGGGAGCATGGGAGCATCATTTGAGCTCCCCGCCTCAGGTGCCAAAATGTTGTGGGCCGGCCCTGGGGAACACACACACCAAATTCTGCCAACCATAAGTTCAGGCTCACAGAAAGGGCTTACAGAAAGTTACATACTTATATGAGAAATTGCAGTGACTCCTGATAGACTAATCACATGTTTAAAATTGTACATGTACATACATGTTTGCAGGCTTAGGGAACCAAGCAATTTTCCTAGAACAATCTAGGGCAGGGGTTCTCAAACTGGGCATTGGGACCCCTCAGGGGGTCATGAGGTTATTACATGGGGTGGTCGCAAGCTGTCAGTCTCCACCCCAAACCCTGCTTTGCATCCAGCATTTATAATGGTGTTAAATATATTAAAAAGTGTTTTTAATTTATAAGGGGGGTCACACTCAGAGGCTTGCTATTTGAAAGGGGTCAAGTACAAAAATGTGAGAACCACTCATCTAGAGGCATCCCAGACTGTCCCCACTATGAACTATCACATATAGTCTATGGTTATGATGGGAATAGACTGCTTAAATCTTAATGTTGCCTGGCCCATGTCTGTATCTCCGCAGCAGAAAAGTAATTTCCTCCCCGAACCACAAAGACTCTGAATCTCGCTTGAAAGAAAATCTGTGTTAAAGGAACAGAGTCAGACCCCTGAGAGTCAATCAGATCCTAGCCTTTTCCCTTTATGGTGGTCTAAGGAACAGATTTTCTAAATTTTTCAACAACCATGATGGAACCCAAATGATTTTAAAAAATTCATCTCCCATGTACACACCTCTAAGCCAGTGCACAGACTCACCAACTGGGGAAAGAAAGGAGGAAGAATCAAAGTCCCAGCTACAGGTCACTTCACCCTTTTTTCCCTTAGACATGGCTTTATTTCCAAAAGCAAAACTCAAAAGCACAACAAATTAGCAACACTACTGGAAAATAACCACGGGGAGTTTTCCAACTACAGCTAGCTGAGAGAAGAGAGAACATAAACGTCCCCCGTGATAACCATCTTTGAACCCACTTCCACTTTCCACCCAAATCAGCCAGGTTATAGGGAGGAATCTATTAACCCCTTACATGCTGGAGTGCCTTTACACCTTGTCACAGAACCTCAATGAAGTGGCGGCTTTTTCCAACAGCTTCCAAGGAGAACAGTGGGTGCCATCAGATTCTGAGTTCTTTTGAAAATCGGGCCTTAATAATACCTGGTGAGTCGTTTGTGCAGAGGTTAATTTTTTCCCCTTATTTTGGTTTTTGCAGCCCATGGGATCGGAGCGGATGGAGATGCGCAAACGGCAGATGTCTGTGGCCCAGGAGACACCAAGTTCCACACAGGCACAGCATGGCATTGGGAATCGAGCTTCCAATGCCTGCTGCTTTTGTTGGTGCTGTTGTTGTAGCTGCTCATGGTATGTCTTTCGGTGTCTCAACTCAAACCTGCAGGGGTGAGTGATGGCCAGTGATCAGGACAACATAAACAGCACAGCACTTGGGGTAATAATACAAGTCTAGAACAATAGGAAAAAGGTCACTAGGTTGCAATTCTGGATGCAGTTTTCAGCTCCAATTCTTGTGGGTTTTCCACTGAAATAATTAAGGATATAAAAAGAGTTCTATATACCAGCATTATCTGGGGAGGGAGGGAGGCTGGGGGGGGGTGGGAAGGGGAGGGCCCTTAGATGGCACTTTAAATAAAAAGGTATGTAATTCTTTTCTTAGCACTGCTCTAGGCTGCACGCACATCGTGGTAACAATTTCCTTGTTACTAAAGCACCACTCATGTGCTTGATATTGTACAAGAACAGTCAAGTCCAAGCACCAAAAAAGCTTACATTCTAAAGCCTTGTCTACACTAACGGGAAAAGTCGATCTAAGCTATGGAGTTTGAGTTACGTGAATAGCGTAACTCAAATCGATGGAGCTTAGATCTACTTACCACAGGGTCCACACTATGTGATGTCGATGGGAGACACTCCCCTTACTCCTGATTTTGTGCTTTAATCTTGAGAAACAAAAAAGGAAATTGTTCATAAGGAGTAGAGACAGATGTGATTTAGTGCAGGGTCTCTTTCTATGAGAATTATTATTGCCATGTTTAGTAGTATCAAAGAATCAGATTCTGGCAACTGCAGAGCTTTTTAAGCCACCAGATCTTTATATGCTTTGCCCATTAAAGGCAGTACATACTAATGCTAAACAACAGTAATAACCAACTGCAGGTAGTTGTAACATTGGGCTACTTTCACCCATGGCTTTCTGGGTTGCTAGAAATGGCTAAATTAAAATTATCCCTCTAGAATAGAGAGGACAGAAAGAGGTACAATGAAAGAGTGTAAGGTGGGTTCAAATCCATCAGTCAATGAAGTTCTTATTTACTATGAGAAATCTCATTGGCTGTTAAAGTGACCTGACAGAATATCCAGTTTTGCATTTAAAGGTCCAGGCCCACTAAAATAGAATAACTATAGAGAGAGGATCACTACAGAGCTTTGGGACATTTGGTTCCTGGCAGATGTCATAAGAACAGGTTAAAAATTAACTTGTATAGGGGACAGTTCCTGCAAGATGGAGAACTCCCAGTGGGAGTTGAGGGCATTTAGCACCTAGCAGGCAGAAGACAGCACTACCTATATTTAGTTTTTCACTTACTACAGGCTTTTGCTTTCTTGCCAAAAATTCATATTTTAGTAGTGCGTCAGTCAGTCTTATCACAAACTAAAATAGCCATCCCTTTTCCTTGATAAGTCATTTGTCACACTATAGTGGTATCTTACTGTACCTTTAGTGATGATAATAGTTTTTCCTGAGTGAATCTGCAACACTGTACCAAATCGATGGAACTGCATGTGGCCATGACCCCACTCCACCCATTCACTTTTTAAGATCCACTATTTGTGCACAGAATAGATCTCTCTTGCTGTGCAGATTTGCAAGACTGAAGACTTTGTCCTTGAAGCTTCTTTACATCCACATTCAGATAAAAGTAGGAAAACTTCTGGGTTCAAAAATAAAGTGGCCAACCTGTATACAAAATGGTTACTTACTGTAACTGTGATTCTGAGATGTGATGCAGACATGTATTCCACTTAAGTGTGTGCATGCCCAGAGAATTTTGCCTAGCAGTACCTATAGAGGAGCAATGCTTGTGCCTCATGGCCATAGCCCCTCCCTTGGCTATATGAAGTGGCACCGCCCCAACCCCCCTCAGTTTCTTTGCATCAAATGCCCAGAGACTAGACTCTGATGCAGAGGGCATGGAGGGTGGGTCATGGAATATACATCTGCATCACATCTTGAAGAACCACAGTTACAGTAGGTAGACATTTCTTCTTCTTTGAGTAGATGCAGTCATGTATTTCACTTAAGTGACTCACAGGCAGAATCCTGGGAGGCTGGGCTCAGTCTACCTAAACAAGAATTGCAAGACCTCCCTACCAGAACCTGCATCCACCCTGGAAGATGCGGTGATGACCTAATGGTTCATAAATGGACAACCATACGACAGCCCTACATATGTCCAATATTGAGATGTCACTCAGGAACACTATTGACGTAGCTTGTGCTCTCTTAGGCTAGGTCTACACTACCCCCCCCTATCGAACTAAGGTACGCAACTTCAGCTACGTGAATAACGTAGCTGAAGTCGCAGTACCTTAGTTCGAATGAAAAAGCACTTACCCGGGGTCCACACGCGGCGCGCAGGCTCCCCCGTCGACTCCGCCTACTCCGTTCGTCGAGCTGGAGTACCAGCGTCGACAACGGAGCACTTCCTGGTTCGATTTATCGCGTCTTGACAAGACGCGATAAATCGAACCCAGAACATCGATCCGACGCGTTCGACAGACGCGTAAGTATAGACGTACCCTTAGAATGAACTCGTACCTCTTGAGGAGGCATAGTTGAAGTTGTTTCAAATGCAGTATTGGTACAGGATCTTATCCATTTAGAGATAGTCTGTGAAGAGACTGCTTGCTTCTTCCTATGATCTGTATACGACACAAATAGGCAAGGCAAAGCATGCAACAGCTTAGTCCTGTCCAGATCGAAGGCTAGACATCACTTGACATCTAATGAGATGAATGTGGCTTAGGAAATAACAGAGGTACATATACTGCCTGGTTTAAAATGAAACAGAGACCACTTTAAACAAAAATGTGGGGTGTGGTCATAAAGTCACTTTGACTTCAGACAATTGTGCATAAGGAGGCTCTGCCACCAGAATCTGCAACTCTTACGCTCATCTTGCAGATGTTATTACTCCGCTTTCCACAACAGTGGAAAGGAACAAAATGCCAGAGGCTCAAATGGAGATCACATTAAAGCTGCTAGGACTGTGTTAAGGTCCCACAGAGGAACTGGCTGTCAGACCAGAGGATGAAGAAGCCCTTTTAAGAATCTTGCTACCATAGCAATGGAGAAGACTGATCTTCCTTGAATGCTCCAGCATGTTGATATGCAGTGAGCACTCCTGCGCTGACCACAGATCTTCAACTTTCAGCAACCCCACATTTGCTCCCCATCCCATCAGAGAAGCATCAATGACAAGAGATCTGGTTGGTAAGGACTGAACGCCCTGGCAAACCTTCTCTGGATACATCCACCACTGCAAGGAGTCCAGGACCAGTTGAGAAAGACGGGGGCGAAGAGTCAGATGGTAAATAGTCCTGAGTCACATTTGGAGAGGGCGAAGGCACAGCCTTGCAAACTGGACCACCTGCATGCAAGCGGATGTGTGGCCCAAGAGCCTCAGGCACATTTGAACTGTCATGGAAGGCTGAGACTGGCAACTGAGGTAAAGATGGTGAATTACTTGAAAATGGCCAGTTGGCAGAAACGTTCTCAAACTCGTAGAGTGTACTAGGGCCCTAGTGAACTCTATTTTCTGAATGAGAACCATACTTGACTTCCCAGTGTTTAGGATGAGACCCATACGGCTGAGGGAGTGCAGAGTAATGTTGATGAGAGAAAGAACTTCCTCTCTGGACTGGTCACTCAGTAACCAGTCATCCAGGTATGAGAAGATGTGGATTTCTTTCTTTCTGAGATATGCCGTCATGATGACCATGCATTTGGACAGAAGAGAATCTGAATGGAAGCACCGTATCCTGAAAATGGTGCTCCGCTATGACAAATCGAAGGAATTTTCTGTGGCCTGGCAAAATCATCACAGGAAAGTAGGCATCCTGAAGGTCCAGAACAACAAACCAATTGTTCTGAGATAATGTGGGGAGGATAGTCAATAGAGTGAACATTTGGAACCTCATGTATCTGATATTTTTCTTGACACCGTGAAAGTCGAGAATGGGTCTTAACTGTCCCCTGGATTTGGGCACCAGAACGTATCAGGAATAGCACCCATGACTCCAGTGTAACTCCTACCCCACTCCCCAAACCAGGAGCCTGCAGACCTCCTTGAGGAGCAATATCTTGTGAGAGGGGTCCCTGAAGAGGGGTAGGAAGGGATGGCTGGGAACTGGATTGCATAGCCTGATCTGACAGTGCTTAGAACCCAGCTGCCAGTGATCAAGCCCCAAGCATTGTAGAAATGGGCCAGCCTGTCCCCAAATGGAGGGAATGGGGAGAATGGAGCAATGACTGGAACACTGCTCTGAACCAAGGAATCAAAATGGGTACTTGTGGGACATGTGTGGACTGACCAAACCCCAGACCTGACTTTCTCCTCCTATGGGATTTATGCCCTTTTCTGGGATAGCCCCACTGTCTTGTGGGAAAGGAAAAGCTGCCCAAATGTGCATTGTGGACAGCTGCTGCTACTGTTGATCACCGTAGTGGTACCTCTGCACTGCCGATGTATATACCCGCAAGGACCGGAAGGTAGCCCTAGAGCCCTTGAAGTAGTTCAGAGTGTCATCCATCTTGGCTGAAAATAGTGCTTGGTCATCGAAGGGCAAATTCTCTATGGCCTGCTGCACACAGGGAGCGATGCCTGAATTCTGCAGCCAGGAAATCCTTCTCATGGTTATCACTGAGGCCATCACTCTGGCCAAAAGTATCTGCAATGTCCAGCATGGACTGCAACAAAGTCTTCGCCACCAAGCAGCCTTTGATGACAAATGACTGAAATTCCTCACTCGCGGCTTCGGGCAGCTGGTCTGCAAACTTAGACATAGGCACCCAGTTCATAAAGTTGTACTGGGACAACAGTGTCTGCTGGTTGGCAATCCACAAGGAAGAGGAGGTGTAAATACTCTTGCCCATCAGGTCCATTCATTCGGAGTCCTTATCCTTGGGAGGGGTCTTAAAGCTTCCTTGCTGGGCTCTTATTCACCACAGTTAAAACCCTGGAATCTGGGGACAGATGTGAGTAAAAACGTTCACATCCCTGCACCAGAACGAAGTAGCGCTTCTCCATGTGCTTTGCTGCAGGTGGTACCAAAGCCAGTGTGCTCCAGAGGACCTTAGCAGGCTTAAGGACTGCATCGTTAATAGGGAGGGCTATTCTCCCAGGGACAGATGGCTGCAGGATATCCATTAACCTTTGGGCATTCTCCCGCAGGAACTCCACTTGAATTCCAGGGATGCAACCACGTGCTGCAAAAGGTCTTGGTATGCCTGAAATCCTCTTGTACGGAAGGAGAAGAGCCAGGCACTGTGGAATTGTCCAAGGATGAAGATGAAGTAGCTAACTGTGCCCGGGCTGGATCCTGCCCCAGGACTGATGAACCTAGATGGGACAACTCTGGAGGCTCTTTCAGGAGAAAGATCACCAGCGCCTAGGCCTGTGACAGATTGACAGTCACCACCTCAGACCTGCTTGGTGATCTCACCTTCAAGTGAGATGAGGAGTAGGATCTCCATGACTGAGGACTGTCCTGTGGATTCCATGGAAGTCACTGGCACATATAAGACATTGATGGCCTGTAGGCACCAGGCCAGGGGCTGCCGTCCCAACAGTGAAATGAGTGCCAATCCTGGTACCCATAGGCGCTCCATGAACAGCCCCCTATGAGGGTCAGGCAATGGAAAGTGAGAGGAGGAAGATCCCAACCCGGACGCTGAAGAGTTCCAGGCTACAGGCAATAAAGGTGGAGTCAGCCCTGGGAGTGCAAGCAACCAGTCCAACTTGTGTATAACCCAGAATAAAGAGGGAGAGCTTGGCTGACAGTGGAAATCGAAACTGTCTGGCACCGAAATGGAGCATGCCTCCATTGTTTCCCGTGCCAGAAGCAGTGTTGACCCCAAAGTTGTCAGTGGTACTGAAGTAACTGATGGTGCCGAAGTGGAGGTCGGTGAGTGCCAGCATGGTAACATCAGCGGCATCAGTCACAGCGGTGCCAAAGATGGTCCTGGTGCCAGGAAGGTCCCTGGCCCTGAGCCCAGCAACAGCCCCACTTCCATTGACTGTGAAAGAGATACAGCAGGGTATGGTGCAGACAGACCCACAGGGTCAGCAGCCTGCCCAGCCAATGGGGCTATAAAGGATGCAGCCTGGACCAAGGGCAAGTTTGGGACAGAAAGGTAGAGGTCGGTTGCTGCCTGATATGCCACTGACACAGAAACACCCAGTGCCAGCATTGCCCTTGTTGGTCCTGGACTCAATGGATGCCCCAGGGCTGGAACCAGAGTCAACAAGATGGTGTCTTTGACCTCCTTGCACAAGAGCAGTTGGGGAGCGGTTGACAGGACCTGCTCTGTCCCATGCACCAGCATTTGACCCATGCTGATCCAAGCTCCTTCTGGAGGAAGGAGACAAGTCTCCATGTGACCTGAAGTGGCTTTGGACAAGTTGCCAGCTCCAGGAAACAAAGTGGCAGCTCTCGCAGAACTCAAGGGTGACCTCCAATTTGACAAGGGCCTCAGTGCCAAAGCAGGCCGCATGGCCTGTTAGAGCAAGTGCTGCTTCAGATGAAGATCCCTCACCACCCAAGTCCATTTGGTGAACAATCTGCTAATCAAACACCACTCCTTGATGTGAGCTTCACCTAGGCACAACAAGCACCATGTCAGGGGATCATTATTGGCGACTGAGGACGTCACCAGGGAAATATTTAAACTACAGCGAACACTAAATCTAACTAACACTGCCCTAGGGGTACTGATAACTATATACAACTAGAAAAGTCACTAAAAATAGAGGTATTATAAGGTGAAAACCACACAGAACTCTGACTCCAGCCACGGGACAGTAAGAAGGAACTGAGGGGGGTCAGGGCAGCACCCCCTCATATAACCAGAGAAGGGGGTATGGACATGAGGCTCAAGCACCGCCCCGCTACAGGTACTACTAGGCAAAATGCTCTGGCTCCGGTGTTCTGGGAACACACACACACTTAAGTGGAATACATTGCTGCAGCTACTGGAAGAAGTAATTGTGTGTGTCACCAGTTTACTTCAACCTACAAAAGGACTTTGGAGCATGTATAAAGCATTAACTGAGCAACTCCAATTATTATATATGGGAATTGTGCTGTTAACATTTTACATCAGACTGAGAAAATATCCTATAAAAATCGGTTTTTGTACTTGCACAGCACCTGACTTCAGAGCATAAGCATATTGGGTATCAAATCAATCCCCCTGCAATCAGCAAAAAGAAGTCCAGCAATTATATCAATTTATCAGAGGATACGGAAATATTTTAACACTTACTTTTTATACTTAATATTTTTTAAACATTTACATCATGGTAGTGCCTAGAGGCCAACGCGGTTGGGGTTCCCTTGTGCGAGGTCCTGTATAGCATAGTATAATAAATGACAGCAAAAGGAAGTTTCACCACATTTTAGGTATGTCTACAATGACAAGTTTCTGCGCAACAAGTTATACCACGTTTATTAAAGTGCTGGAATTAAACTGCTATTGCGTGTCCACACTGTGCTCGTGAGGGTGGAGTGCATCCACATTAGCAGCTCTTGCAAGGACAAAGAGAGCAGTGCATTGTGGTAGCTATCCCACTGTGCAACTGGCCGCAGGGTGCTTTGGGAAGGATTTGCAATGCCTCATGGGGCAGGCACAGCGTCCCATGATTCAGGTTTTCCAATCCCATTGTTCCAGGGGCATCCTACTACATTGCCAGCTGCTTTTCAACTTAATTGGTGGTGGGAGGGGGGGCAGAGTGTGTGACGGAGTGTGTGTATGGGGGAGAGAGAGAGAGGGTGTGTTTTGGGGGACAGAGTGTGTCAGCATGCTGTCTTGTAACTTCAGACAGCGGCAGGAAGCAATCAGTCCTGAGGCATGGGGAGGGGGAAACCCCATCAGCCCCGGCCTCCTTCCCCAGCTCTCTGCACAGCAATCTCTCTCCCTCCTTATTCAACAGCACCAGCATTCCACATTAATGGTTTGCTGTGTCCTGGAGCAGATCAGCACAGCACGCAAGGGCTGTCAGAAGGGGAGAGGTGCATGCCTTCAAGGCAGCCAGCCGAGTTCAAAACAATGAGCAGAGAAGACACTTGAGGGATTATGGGACACTTCTGGAGGCCAATTGATTGCTTTCTGCCCTGTAATGTGTGTGCACTGCCAATACAGTGCTGGAGCCTCTGGCACAGCCGCCAACTTCCTGTTACGCCGGTGGGTGCTGATGCCCGGCATCAGGGGCAGGGCCCCGCCCCCGACACTGGGTGACGTTGCGGGGCCCCGCCCCTGACGCCACATTGCCCAGCGTCAGGGGCGGGGCCCCACAACGTCTCCCAGTGCTCCGGTGAGTTTGCCGCGGGTCCGGGGCGGGCGGGGAGTTGCCGGTGGGTGTGGAGCACCCACCAATTTTTCCCCATGGGTGCTCCAGCACCGGAGCACCCACGAAGTCAGCGCCTATGGCCTCTGGGCTGTAAGGCTTACGACTCTTGTCGAGGTGGGTTTTTTGCAACGCTGCAACTGAGGAGTTTCTGCGCACTAAGTGGCTTGACACGGTGTACACCTTGGGAGTTACACTGCAGAAAGCTGCTTTACTGCGCAGTAACTTGCCAGTGTAGACAATTGCACAAGAAAGGACCCATTGAGAGGCATTTGGATCTGGTCCTAAGAAAACACCAACTGAATAATTTCCACATCCACTGAGTAAATGAGCTTCCAAGTTCCAGTGTTTTGAAAGCTGTGTAACACTGGTAAGATCAAAGACTCAAGGATGGTTTTAACCCATAGGTGTATACGTATAAGATACACCCATAGCCATAGATTGCCCAAGGAAATAAAAACACTTCATGTACACTGTCTTAATGGATTAATATAAAACTTCACTTCCCTCTATTTCCTTTGAATTGTTGATAACTACTCCTCCTCCGCTCTTTTATCTGATACTCTGTCGGGCACAGAAAAAGCAGCATAAGTGTTAAAACGGTACAAAGCAAGCTATTTACTCAATGGGGTGTTGAAATTACTCAATTTTGATGGCACTTAAAATTCCTATTGGCATTTAAGAATAGCCTGAGAACTGGGTGCAGGCTACAAACAAAGCAGCTTTTCTCTGCCTTAAAATCACTTATAATTTTCTGAGAACAACTGTTTTATAGTAGCAAGGAATGCGAAACAAACTGCAATTAAATGTTCTATTTATAATCCCTATTCACAGAATGTCTTTCCTCAAAATAGCTCAAGTGCTTTCCACTGAAAAATTATGAATAGAAACAAAATAACAGTCCACATGAGTCATGTGGCTGAGACGCAGAGACTTCACTATTCACTGCCTTTTCAATACTAGAATTAGAATGAACCATTATGGGACCAGGAAATGAGTCCCAGTGCCTGGATGCCCAAAGTCTGTGCTGCAATTATAACTTAAGTCACATACTTGTTATCCTTTTGCAGCCTGAGATAGATGGAGCTATGTAAATAGTTTGTTCTCTCTGCTCTGCACTTTTACATTTTTGGGATGTCTTATCTGCAAGAGTAGCTACCATTTTGTGAGGCATAGTAAATATTGCATATTATAAAGGAGGCAGAATGCTATCCTATGGAGACATTTGTTCATGTGTCTCCTTCAGTCTAAAATATGTCATGCTGAAGCATATTCTTGCTGTTTATGGAAAACACAACTTTTTAAAAAAACACTATTAGGTCCTCTGCCCCCAGACTCCTCTTTAAATCATCTTGAGACCCAGGAGATAAGGTGTTATTATAGTTCTTTTATAATTATGCTGCTTCTCCCTTTACAGAGACAGTGAGAGAGCTCAGTGATTTGAAGGCGTTACACAAAATGAGCTGCAGTGAGTAGTGTGACCACTGTACTTGACTTGATTCCAGCAAAGGTTCTCCACTTTCCACTGTGTGAACTACTTTGTAGGAGACAAAGCATCTCTCCTCCTTCTCAATCTTCAACTGCACTGCTCGGTCCTTGACATTTTTAAATTCTACAGACCTGCAGGGAGGTCTCCGCAAACTATAGACAAATGCTTGAGGAAGGAAAAGGTTAGAACTAATTCAGGTAGCGAAGTTGGAGGTAAGATATAAGTCATAAGTTTAAAAGGAAGTGAGCAAATAAAATAGGTTCACCTAAGTGATAACCATACCTTTCTTTCATGTAATGGAGCTAAAGCTAAACTAAGAAAATGATTTCAGTTTTTTCTCCAGAAATTCTACCAAGCTCCCTGGTTTGTCAGGTATGGTAAGAGCCAGAAATCCAGTTCCACTATGGATAGTGCCTTATAATTTATTTGGTGCCTTTTTCTCCTGCCAAATCCAAAAGTGCTTTACAGACAGACCGAGAGAGAAAATAAGATCAGTTTATTCCCCTCCCCTATAAGACAGAATATAGCAGCCATTCTGTGAAAAGAAAAATACACGAGCTTTGGAAGTGTTATGTCTAGAAACAAGGATAGGTTCTCTAACTGAAAGCACTGGGGAATTTAAGTGAGCTACTACACTGGAATTTGACCAGGAACAGGACTTGACACCTGCTTCCAGTGAAGAGTGCTGAGCTTTTAATGAGCCTAGGTGGGGAGACTTTGGCATGTATTTAACCCTCTCATTAATCCTGCAAATACTAAGTTTAATGCTTATTACAATGAACAGTCCCAGTTACAATGCTGGCCACACTATGTCAAGACATATACTATTAAGCATAGTATTTATTACCATGAGTAGCCCCATTCAGAGAGCTACTCCACAATACTAGAGCTACTCAGTGTTTTCTGGATTGCACCTTACATTTTGAAGCAGATACGAAACTCCCTCTATTGCGCTGAGAAACTACAGTGGATAACCAAATTCTCCTGGCAACTGGAGTAGCTTTGTCAAGGTGGCTGGATTTACAGTGATGTAAAACTAGTGCACGAGGAGAATCATTAAAAAAAAAAAAAAAAAAAAAAGGTACAGGTAATTTCTATCCATTTTAGGTAAAGTAAACCAAATGTGTGTAAAATATTAAATATCAGCAATTTGATGGAGTTTCAAGCTCTTCCTTATATAAACTTGACTGAGTTATCTGTTTGCTACCTTGCAGTCTTACTGTTAGGAATCAAGATGAAGAGAGAGCAAGGAGGACATCCCATGAACTCAGAGCAGAGAGTATTCCAAACTGTGAGGAAAGGTATCCTTTCTTTCTTTGAGCATTTATATATATAACTGCTAAATCTGCAAGACAAATGGTTTGAAATGCACAAATTACTCCTCTGCTGCCATCCATGCACCATCTGTTTAAATTCAATTCTCAGCCATCTCTAGCTGAATGTTACTAACATTCCCACTCTAACCTTTCATTAATTCATGGCCTGAGCCAAAGCATACTTAAAAAAAAAAAATCTGTATTGGGCTAGTTTACACTGTATGGTGGTACAATAGCAACATAGTAAAGACATATCAGAGGGGTAACCATGTCAGTCTGGATCTCCAAGAGCGACAGAGTCCTGGAGCACCTTATAGACTAACAGATATATTGGAGCATAAGCTTTCGTGGGCAAAGACCCACTTCTTCAGATGCATGTGGTGGAAATTTCCAGAGGCAGGTATAAATATGCAGGCCAGAATCAGGTGTGAGATTACAAGGTTAATGCAATCAGGGAGGATGAGGTCCACTGCTTTCCAGAACAGTTGCTAGCAGTAGACCTCATCCTCCCTGATTGCATTAACCTTATGTAACACCTGATTCTGGCCTGCATATTTATACCTGCCGCTGGAAATTTCCGCCACATGCATCTGACAAAGTGGGTCTTCGCCCACGAAAGCTTATGCCCCACTATATCGGTTAGTCTATAAGGTGCTACAGGACTCTCTGTAGCTCTCATAGTAAAAACAGAATCTCCCCTTCTCCTACAAGTCTAATTTTTTCCTCCCTTATTTCCATAACTTTTATGAAAAACTTAACCAACACAACTGGTACTTCCCAGCTTTAAATAAGGAGGAATAAACAAGGGAGAACATAGATCCTATTACTAGTCAGGGAACTAATTAACTTTTACTATCTTTTCCTGGGTGCTCAGATGCTATGATGGGGGCCTATACAAACCAAGATAGGAGAGTAGCTTTTGTGGTAACAGCTATAAACATATTGTCTTGGCCTTCACTGTATGCATATTTCTACTGTAAGGGCAACACTAAGCAAAAGGAAAACTGTGCATTTGAAGCCTAGAAAACTTGTTCAGAGGTTGCATAAAGGTTTTTTGTTGTACGTTAACTTCAGGCATTTCTTTAAAATAAAGCTAGTGTAAGTCATCAGGACACTGGATCACATTTTATCTTCCACAATATTCCGATCCTTAAGTTTACTAGAGCTTCACAGCAGGGTAATAGTATTGAGTATCAGTTAACAGTTCAACCTACTATGCATTAGACTCACGTAAAAAAATATTGCTCAGGCATGCAGGAGTGAAATTAGGAAGGCCAAATCACACTTGGAGTTGCAGCTAGCCGGAGATGTTAGGAGTAACAAGAAGGGTTTCTTCAGGTATGTGAGCAACAAGAAGAAAGTCAAGGAAAGTGTGGGCCCCTTGCTCAATGAGGGAGGGAACCTAGTGACAGAGGATGTGGAGCTCAATGCTTTTTTTGCCTCTGTCTTCACAGACAAGGTCAGCTCCCAGACAGCTGCACTCCGCAGCACGGTATGGGGAGGAGGTGACCAGCCCTCTGTGGAGAAAGAAGTAGTTCAGGACTATTTAGAAAAGCTGGACAAGCACAAGTCCATGGGGCCGGATGCACTTCATCCGAGGGTACTAAAGGAGTTGGCCTATGTGATTGCAGAGCCATTGGCCATTATCTTTGAAAAATCATGGCAATCTGGGGAGGTCCCGGATGACTGGAAAAAAGCTAATGTAGTACCCATCTTTAAAAAATGGAAGAAGGAAGATCTGGGGAACTACAGGCCAGTCAGTCTCACCTCAGTCCTTGGAAAAATCATGGAACAGGTCCTCAAGGAATCAATTCTGAACCACTTAAAGGGGAGGAAAGTGATCAGGAACAGTCAGCATGGATTCACCAAGGGCAAGTCATGCCTGACTAACCTAATTGCCTTCTATGATGAGATAACTGGCTCTGTGGATGAGGGGAAAGCAGTGGATGTGCTGTTTCTTGACTTTAGCAAAGCTTTTGATACAGTCTCCCACAGTATTCTTGCCAGCAAGTTAAAGAAGTATGGGCTGGATGAATGGACGGTAAGGTGGATAGAAAACTGGCTAGATGGTCGGGCTCAACGGGTAGTGATCAATGGCTCAATGTCTAGTTGGAAGCCGGTATCAAGTGGAGTGCCCCAAGGGTCGGTGCTGGGGCCAGTTTTGTTCAATATCTTAATTAACGATCTGGAGGATGGTGTGGACTGCACCCGTAGCAAGTTTGCAGATGACACTAAACTGGGAGGAGTGGCTGATACGCTGGAGGGTAGGGATAGGATACAGAGGGACCTAGACAAATTAGAGGATTGGGCCAAAAGAAATATGATGAGGTTCAACAAGGACAAGTGCAGAGTCCTGCACTTAGGACGGAAGAATCCCATGCACTGCTACAGACTAGGGACTGAATGGCTGGGCAGCAGTTCTGCAGAAAAGGACCTAGGGGTTACAGTGGACGAAAAGCTGAATATGAGTCAACCGTGTGCCCTTGTTGCCAAGGCTAATGGCATTTTGGGTTGTATAAGTAGGGGCATTTCCAGCAGATCGAGGGGCGTGATCATTCCCCTCTATTCAGCACTGGTGAGGCCTCATTTGGAGTACTGTGTCCAGTTTTGGGCCCCACACTACAAGAAGGATGCGGATAAATTGGAGAGTCCAGCGGAGGGCAACAAAAATGATTAGGGGGCTGGAGCACATGACTTATGAGGAGAGGCTGAGGGAACTGGGATTGTTTAGCCTGCAGAAGAGAAGAATGAGGGGGGATTTGATAGCTGCTTTCAACTACGTGAAAGGGGGTTCCAAAGAGGATGGATCTAGACTGTTCTCAGTGGTAGAAGATGACAGAACAAGGAGTAATGGTCTCAACTTGCAGAGAGGGAGGTTTAGGTTGGATATTAGGAAAAACTTTTTCACTAGTAGGGTGGTGAAGAACTGGAATGGGTTACCTAGGGAGGTGGTGGAATCTCCTTCCTTAGAGGTTTTTAAGGTGAGGCTTGACAAAGCCCTGGCTGGGATGATTTAGTTGGGGTTGGTCCTGCTTTGAGCAGGGGGTTGGACTAGATGACCTCCTGAGGTCTCTTCCAATCCTGAGATTCTATGAAAGCTCACTTTTTTCTTTCAGTGAGAGCAAATGCCTTGTCTAGTGACTGAATTTTGAGTAACTAGCATCAATATCTCCTTTTCCATTCTCTCATTCAAGTCCCACTCCTACTCTTGAAGAAGTAAATGCCTGGGCTCAGTCATTTGACAAGTTAATGATCACTCCAGCGGGCAGAAATGCTTTCCGGGAGTTCCTCCGAACAGAATTCAGTGAAGAGAACATGCTTTTCTGGATGGCCTGTGAGGAGTTAAAGCAGGAATCCAACAAGAGTGTCATAGAAGAAAAAGCAAGGTTAATCTATGAAGATTATATTTCTATCCTTTCTCCAAAAGAGGTGTGTGTCCCTCACAGCGCATTCTTTAATTCTGCATTGCAGTGGGTTGTAACATGAATAAAGGCAAAGACAGCTAAACCAAGGGAGACAGGTCTTATGATGTTCATTGCTAATAATTAGGCTTGGCAGAATTTGATTTTTGTTTATAACTGAGAAAATATCTATTTTAAACTTAATTTTTTTATTTACATTTTCACACTTATGCAATATTATAGGTTTTAAGCATTTTTCAATTTTTATCCATTTACATTTTCACAGTTGCAGGAAATTATGTCAGGGTCAGATAATTATTTAATGACAGCAGACCCTGGGGTTCAAAAAGCTAAAGCTTTATAACTATTAAAACACACAATGTCAACATACATATCAAAATATACAAAGTACATTTCCTTAAATCCAACTCTAAATTCTCAAGCAGCATTTTTCTTACTTTGCATATCTGTAAATTTTGATCAGATGGAAATTTTGGTTTGTGTAAACAGTGAAATTGATGCTTACCTACATTTACTGATAAAAATCTAATCCTTCCAAGCCTACTAATAATGGAGACTTAGAAAGTGAAGGCATCAGGGTGCCATCGTTGACACTATCCTCCATCTTCCCAGTTAACAGACAAAGAAGCAGATGTGGTACTATAAAGCACTGATATTAGATACCTGTAATTCCTAGGCATAACAGAGCAAAGAGCATAGTCCTCACTTAAATAACCAAACAAGCTATGTTTTTTTCTTAGCAGTAAAAAAAGAAATGGGAGACCTTAAAATGTTTAAAATGCTTAACTGTAATTTGCTATGAAATATAAAGGAATTGCTCAAATATGATCTGTACAGACACAAGCTCTACTGAAATCTAGTAGCTGTTAACACAATATCTTTGAAACTGCCACCTCACTGAAATTTAAATTTTCACACTAATCGCTCTCATGTGGAACCATTATACAACTATTTGCAATTCATGTCTAATTCTGCCTGCTCTTTAGTAAAGGGATTTGCTTAAACATTTCTACAGGTTGCAGCTTCTTTCTGGTTAATTCTGCTGCTATGAATTCAGCCTGAGACAACACTTATTCCCAAGGAAACAAAAGCTAGTCACACAAAATTAAAAATTCACTGCACTATTAAGCAGAAAGAGCAAAAATTCCAGCTGTATCGTCAGAATTTAGCACAAATAGGATTCCAGACTGTATTGTTTAAAGTAAGGCGGTCTTTGAGAGAGGATTCCACTACTCAAGGAGATAATTGCATCCGAAATTGGAAGTGATAATTCTCTCTGCCTGTGTATATCTGAGACCCTTTACACTTTGTCTGAGGGGTGAAGATTGAAATTTAAAAAAAAATTTTTTAAGTGGGTAGAGCAGGAAAAGTGTGCACACTATTACCAATGTCAACGAATGCTTTTTTAATACACAGGTCAGCCTGGACTCCAGAGTAAGGGAAGTTATCAACCGAAATATGCTGGAACCATCACAACATACTTTTGATGATGCACAGCTCCAGATTTACACCTTAATGCATAGAGACTCCTACCCACGGTTTATGAACTCTGCTATTTATAAGGATTTGCTTCAGTCCTTATCTGAGAAATCCATCAAAGCATAGTATTTTTTATTAATGTATTTATTTAAAAAACAAAAAAACAAAACAGAAATGGAACTCTGGGCTACAACAACCAACAGGGAATTTAGAGTTAATAGGATATCTACCTGAAAATAACTCAGGCATATTTTAATATGGACTGTCAATGTTTTAACCTGCAGAGGGCTCTGACACCACAAGCTAACTGCAGCCTCTGATCAACTTAAGTGACACTTTGCAAAGGAGAATGTAGAGATAGTTAGATGTTAAAAAAAGTCATATTTTTACAATAGCAGAATTTACTTGGACACGAACTTATAGGAGAAGTTAAAATTACCACTCTGGAAAGAAATAACTCTCCAATTTATTTTTTTAAACCGTTAGTTATGACTGCTCTCACCCTTCCCCCCACCATTGTACTGCCACAGTAGAAATAGTTGCGCTGTTGATACTTGGGCTACACTAGACTGAAGCCTCACATTTTATAATAGTACAACCTGGCCACTACTTATGAAGTAGAGATGGTACTTGTCTTGGAGTGGCTACCTGATACATAACCACCTCAAGTTTATGGAAGCTAGTGGTTTGGAATAATACTGCCTATGAAATTCTCTTATTGAAAAGTGTTATTTTACTATCAGAGTCTGCTGAAAACATTTTTAAGTTCATACTGTTAATGCTTATAAAAGCTGAAGAATTTAGGAGAGGGAAGCGTCTGGGCATTTATAATCGTAAATAAAGCACAAGAATTCTAATGTGTTGTTCTCTTCACTGCAAAGGCAGATGCAAATAACGGTAATTAATATTTCAGTATTTAGTCCCTAGAGCTCTGCAGTAGCAGCCATTTGATGTGTTCACAGACACTGAAAATCCTAAATTACAGGCCAGATTGTTTGGGGGTTGCTTACTTCAGAGGTGATATTCATATACTTTAAACAAAAGCAAGTTAAAACAAGCTTTCAGGGATATGGCATTAATTCAGGCTCAGTAGATCTCAAAGCAAAGCAGTATTCTTCCACAAGCTTCCTACATGCATTTCTGGTACCCCTAATATATTGCACTTGTATGTGCAGACTAGTGCTTTTTGCCAACCCTCATCCCTATTACCGTATGGCATTTCAATACATCCCCAAATTAATCATAGCTAAATCTAGGAAGAAGTTAAACAAATTGCCTTTAGTACTAGTGTATAGATCCATTTTTTACAGAGTTGCTTAATCTATAGTCATTAAGCCAAAACACACTGTAGTTTAATGTAATTCCACTACATACATTTTAGTTTACTGTAGAATTCCCTACAGTGATAGTTTCCTATGTATTGATTTGAATGAATTGCAGTGAGATGTGAAGCAGAAGGTATGTGGGGAGGAAAAGGGTGGTAAGTGAAAAATCACTTTTGTAAAAGGGATTCAGACAGGTAGTTTTGCATTGCTTTTTCTAAGGAAGCTATTGTAATCTTTCTCCAGCCTATCAGCAGTTCTCCCATCTAGGCACTATGATACAAACACTAAACTCCTTCTCACTGGGGGAAAATTCAGGGATGTGCTAATTTCTGTGCTTGTTCAATGCACCATGCAGGAGATATGTTTTGCTCTTTCAGTGTTAATCCCATTAAAAAAAAAGAGAGAGAGAGAGCTTTGTCGCTACACAATGTCAAGGGAGAAGACCTGATACAAGGTAAATTGTAAGCAACAGCTGTGGCCAAATATCTTCCATCATCTATTTCTATTAAAAACACCACATTTAACAGATCAGTTTGAAAAAAAATGAGTTAGGCAACATTTAACAAGTAAGACTGCAAAACAGTGCTACCAGCTGCCTTGCGGGGTTGGATGACTCAGGGTATGTCTATACTCACGCGTCCTGTCGGAGGAGTCCAATTGATCTTCTGGGTTAGATTTATCGCGTCTAGACAAGACGCGATAAATCGAACCAGGAAGTGCTCCCCCGTCGACGGGGGAGCCTGCACGCCGCGTGTGGACCCCGGGTAAGTACCTTTTCATTCGAACTAAGATAGTTCGACTTCAGCTACGTTATTCACGTAGCTGAAGTTGCGTATCTTAGTTCAAATTGGGGGGTTAGTGTAGACCAGCCCTTAGTTAAAAAGAAAAGAGCTCTTCTAGGTCACTGGTTAAAATTTGATCCAAGTCAGTAGTGACTGCCAGTTGTTACTAAAATACATTTGGCGGCTGGTTATGTCAAATTAGACATCTCAGTCCGGTTCATTGACATATCCACAGCACAAGACAATATTCACAGTAATAGTTTCAGTTTACACCGCATATTAACTGGCATGCTGGCTAGTAGTCTCAGCGCTAGCCAAAGATCAAAATAGGCATGTTGGTGAGGTAGCACTGGGAGAACTTGGACTATCACTGACTATGCTGTACTTATGTATTAATTTGGTTGTGTCAGGCCTTTCAGAAGCACTAAGCTGACAAAAGAAGTTAAACTAGGTCACTTTCAGCTTGCTAGAGAGATCAGATATATTCATCAGAAAAGTTCAAAGCTGTGTCATTTCATGAAACTGACACTTTAGTTTTGTTCAGTGTTTCCCCCCATCTTTTAAAAGATGCCTCATTAAGAGCTAGGAGACAAACTGAGCAAATGTGCATCTCATGAAATGCAATGGGTTCTAGCCTATTATACTCAGTGGAAGAGACTTACTGAAATTAAAGAGATTCTGTCCAGAATTTTTTTTAAATTTATCAGACTATTACAAGTGAAAGTATTTTTAAAATCTAATTTGCTCATTTCTACTGCTTTTTTATTTATTTTATTTATTTTAGTTACTTTCTGCATTTCACTTGGACAATTAAGCTAGACTGGTCAGTTTCCTGGGAAATTAAAAGTTAATAGAAACTTTCCATTCGTTTCAGGTGTGGTTAAAACACACCCTCCTGTCTCACAATTTCGGGATGTTGGACCTAAGTCTCTTGACAGCATCCCTTAGAAGTATTACATTTTAGCATTTCTTCATTTTAACTGAATTTTATATATGATTAATTAAGATTAATTAAATCACACATAAAATACAGCTTATTTCCCTGTATTTTGTTTCACTATTCACAACTATGCATAAACTCATCTCTGGTGTATTATACTAACCTTTTCCAAGAGCCAAGTTTTTGGTCCCATTGAATTAGGACATACTAATTAGGTTGTTATAGTAGGCAATAACTGTTACAGAAATATGTGGACAGAGTATATCTATATCTACACGAGTTATATAGAACAAATGAAGTCAAAACCATTATCACAGGATCAATATATCCTGGCCTGAAAATAAACATTGCTGGTTTGTGTTGGCATTTATCTAGCAGCAGGACATCATTAAGCTGCACTAACCTTCTATTCTACTGGTTCTAGCTTTTAAATGTCTGCACTTTATATACCAATAACTCCCACAGAACATTCATACTGTTAGAGTGTTCTTTTCATGAACCTGCTAAGCAATATTAAAATTGCATGGACCCCTTCAGCCAACACATCAATTGATGCCATCCACATTGTGCTTTAGACTGAACTTTAAATTCCAAATTCATTAGTACAATATAATGAAGTACAATATAGCAAACGTCTGTAGGTTACACATTTTAAATCACATAAAAATTTGTTCCAGTAGCATGGTATATCTAGGTGCCCTTTCTAATAAGAGAGGGCACTTTGAGACACATAGAATGACCATTAAAGCCTTCTTAATATGCAATTTAAAAACTAATAATTCACTCTGAGAAACTGTGTTTAACTTCTTCATCTAAAGACATAGTTTAAAACTTGGCTATTAGTGAGCATCAATCTTAAATTTGTTAAAGAGAACACTTTTTATACTAACACACACTACAATAACTTTATGGGGACTTGATGACTCCATTTAATTCAGCAACCTATCTCATTCAGCAGGGACTAAGGCCCTTAACTTGTCCCATTGTGGCCAATGGGAGTTTTGCCCAAGAAGCTGCAGGATCTAGTCCCAGAAACTGTTACTACCTACTGGCTGTGGCTTTAGATAAAGAATATCTCATTCCAGTTCTCACAAGAGTCTGAACTGTGATACTGGCTTTAGTGATTGGTGGATTTCCTGTGGGAAGTTTCACAAAACTGAGCAGGCATGGAAAGTGAATTATTATTGTATCTTCTTATCAAGGGAGGCTATTCTTTCATGTAAGGGTAGAGATAGGTTGAGGGTAGACAGAACATGAGGAACTTCGTACACACAATGCTGTGTCTGTTCTGTAACTAACTGAGATTTCTACTGCTGTCAAAGTCCAGCTGGCACCCAAGTCACAAGGACTACATTTGCTTAATACAATTTGTTAGACTTGTCCTTTCAGAAGTGCCCAAAAACAAAGGACAGACACACGGACACTAAATATCTATAATTAAAGTTGTCTAAGGCAACTTAAAGATTTCAAGATATTTTCAAAGATACATAATTAAAACAGTCCTGCTAGTTTTCATCGTAAATTATTCTGTTCACATTTCAAGTCAGTTTAATTTTAAAAATATCTTTCTGAATTAGAGCAGAAATATCAAGCAAGCGAATCCAAATTCTTTCCATAAAATTATGCAATAACCTTTGAAACATTTGAATAATTTCCTCCTTTTTTTAAAGTAGATGCGTCTATAAACAAACTAAATTCGTATCCATATTTATTTTCCCTCCCAAAAGAATAGACTATTTTCCTTTTTCAACAGGAAATAGTTTGATTTGTATTGTAAGATTAAAGTATTTAAACTATTTTTGGGGTCTCACAGCTTAAGTGTTTTCAGAATTTAACGCTTCCTCATTTGAAACATGTCTCCACCATTACAGAGCAAATCAGCAAAAGAAAAAGTCTGTCTGCCCATTCCAGTTAAGGAGTTTATTCTCCAGAAACTAAATGGATTTACATACTACAACTACCCACAAATTCCTCACACACAGACCTTCCCCACCCCAGAGCTTAGCTAAATATAAATATAGAGGTTGCCAAAAATGTAAGAAACTTATGTCCTCTAACCATGCTGGCTCTTTGCTAAATAGCATTTGCAAAGTGTTTTTAAAAGGTGCACTGTCAAAAACCAGATTCTAATAAAACAAATCTTTCTATCATCCTGGATGGTGAAAGACCATAACTTTAATTTAATAACTTTATTCTGGTCTCTGGTTTGATCATTGGCATCAATGATTCTACATATCAAAATAAAGCTCATTAGCAGTTCATGGGAACTAATGGCATTTATATGAACTGATGTAAAGTAATATTACTTCCCCAACCAGTTTATCCTTTTAATCAACTGGTTTACTGACTGTCATTTAAGCAGCCTGCCACAAAATGTCTTTGCTCATTTACAAAGTCTAAAATAAACTCTGGTATCAAACACAAGCAAAACAAACCAATTAGATCAAATTTAAACAAACTATTTAAGTCATTTCTCCAGAAATAAAATCTAGTGGTAGTAATATACAGGCTTTAGGGCAGTACAATAAATTGGACTGATCAATGCTGGTTACATAAGCAAACTTATCCAAGCATTGTAACAGAAGAGGTCAATAGATCCATTAACAAAGTTCCAAACTTCATGATCTGTATTTAAGCATTAATTCATAAATGGTATGTACAAGCCAGACAGAGCCAACAAGTTGCAATTTAGATACCACAGCAGATTTGGTATAATTAAAATGAAGTTAGTTGTCCTTCCTCCCCACAAAATAGTGGGAATATGCCAGTAAGAAACAAATAAAAATTTCATTCATACATTTTTAACATAGTTGAGAGGTAAAATATGTCTGGTGGGTATGTTTCAGACTGTAAAAAAATATACAGTACATTGTTCACATAGTTAAGAAAACAATTCAGTTACCAAAAGTTTATTGATAAAAGTTTAATGTCAACTTACTTATAAAAATGAAAAAATATTTTAAACATACACCGTACAATTGAGCATCCGGGCCCTAGTGACTATTAACTATAGGAAAGCATTTAAGGAAGGTGTGTCAAAAACCAAAGGTTAAACTCCAGGGATGTATGCTGCTTTAAAAAAAAAAAAAAAAAAAGTTTCTTGTTTGCAGGAACCTACATGCCTGGTCTAGTTCTTAAAGCTAATTACAAAATCCTCTTTCATACTGGTCCAGGTGTCTCAACAGTTGTTTCTTCTAACAGAACTGTCAAAAGAAGAGAAATATTTTATGAGGTATCTGCATACAGCTTAATTCTAGTTCTTTGCAAGAAGGAAGAGAAGAAGGTACTGCTCTAAGATGTGGTAATTACCAGTCACAGCATTTGCTCACATTCAAGAATCTCTACAGGGATTGAAAATCTTTTTCTCTTCACTTGCCCACAACGAGTGCAGAGAAAAGTGTATTTGGTCCTGAAGCCATTTGTATTGGTATGAAATAATTTCTAGGCATGGCAGGTTATTAAATACTTTGACATGTGTGTTTGACCTAACATTAAATAAAAGGGCAAAAATATATGTTGTTAACTTTATAAAACTTCAGAAAGGTGCACAAAACAAAGGAAGCTTTTCCCTTGCATTTTTCCCAATTTTCTTCTGCTGACATTTTTAGCATGAAAACAATATATGCTTCTGGGGTGCTGCAACAGCCTAATAGGGTGAAGAAAATATAAGAATTAGGGGAAAAACAGAAGTCTGATATTCACAATTCACTGTACAATGGCACAATTAAGTAAAGAAAGATCTTTTTTCCTCCTAATTATAGTATTGTCTTCACTACACTGGGCCATTGTAGCTCACCAGAAACTTTTGAAAGAATCTTCCAAAATACAAGAATTTGTGTAAGTCAATTCCAGAGCTCTCTCACCAACCCTTTCCCCATTACCCACCAGTGATCTGGCAGCAGCAGGTCTTCTTGCCCTCTCCATTGAAAGGGAGAAGAAGCTGAAAGGTGATCAAGTCTCTTTACAGGAGTGCAAATAAAGGGAGCTCCTGGCTATGTCCCTCCTCTTCCTCCTTCAGCAGCTCCATCTGCTGCTAGGAAGTTTGGGAGCTTCGCAAAACTCCCCACTGGTTGGCACCAGCTCCTCCTACTGTTTCCACTTCATATCCATCAGCTTAGCTGAGGTACTTTTATGGCCCCCATGACTGTAGTATCTGACTGCTTCACAATTTTTAATGAATTTATCTTCACAACACCCCTTGCGAGGTAGGGAAGTGCTGTTATCACCATTTTGCAGAAGGGAAACTGGGGCACAGAGAGACTAAGTGACTTGCCAAAGATCACACAGGAAGTCTGTGGCAGAGGAAAGCATTGAACCTTGGTCTCCAGAATCCCAAGATAATGCCCTAAGCGCTGGACCATCTTTTTTCTTGCATTACCTGGTGCAAGCCCTCACGTGGCCAGCAAAGGAGGAGGAGAAAGCCGATGGGCATGGGGCTCCCACAAGCCATTATTTAAAGGATACTAAGCAGAGGAAGAGGAGCTGTGCTCCCCCACACTCTCCACTCCTACCGATCAACTTCTGTTTTGCAATTTTGTAGTCAGTGTGGATCCCGCTCTAAGTGAGTATGTGTCTCATGTACATAAGACTAGAGTTTTTTGAATAGCAGTGTCCATCAAGGCCATGTATGCACCCTTGGCTTCCTTGGTCTCCCATATGAGGGCATCCAGAACAGGGAGGCCGTGACTCTTCTTCATTCCCCTCACAATTCAAAGTTTGTGTAGCTGAGGACTCTGAAAAATTGGTGATAAAGGGTGGGAAGTGGGATCCACACTGGCTACAACTTCTCAAAGAGCTACAGTTACTGTAGGGTCAGTAAACTTGCTTTCTTCTTTGAGTATATGTCAATGTGGATCCCACTGTAGGTGACTGGGAGCAGTATCTTCTCCAGATTTTTCAAGTGAAGAATCTTGGCTGCATCAGTGAAACAGGGATTGGAGTACTGCTCTTCTGAACTTGGCATCTGCCCTGGCAGCCCTGTCAAGTGCATAGTGTTTCAAAAAAGGTCAGTGGACTTGCTCCACAACACTGTCTTACAGATCTCAGAGATCGGTATATTTCTGAAGCAGGCCAGAGACATTGGTTGGGTCCTAATGGAGTATGCATTTATGTTCAGAGGGCGAGGCTTGCCAACCAACTGATTACAGACAAATAAATTGGGTAATCCACCTTGAGATTCTCAGAGAAGAGATGGCTTGGGCTTTTGACATGATCACAAAGATTGACAGGCTTGGTCCTGGTGATTTAATAAAGCAGAACCCTAGCCACATCCAGCGTATAAAGGGTGTATAAGGCAGTCTAGTCATGACAGTGTGCATTTGGCTGACTCTACACACGGATGTGATGGCTACAAGAAAGACCAACTTCATGGCTAGATGGTACAACAATTCAAATGAGAAATGGTGTAAGAGTGATAAGTAGGGCACTACCAAGTTCACGGTCAATTTCGGTCAATTTCACGGCCATAGGATTTTAAAAATCATAAATTTCATGATTTCAGCTATTTAAATCTGAAATTTCTTGGCATTGTAGTTGTAGGGGTCCTGACCCAAAAAGGAGCTGGGGGGGAGGGAGGGTTCGCAAGATTATTGCGGTACAGCTACACTTACCTCTGCACTGCTGCTGTCAGCGGCGCTGCCTTCAGAGCTGGGCAGCTGGAGAGTGGGGGCTGCTGGCCGGGAGCCCGGCTCTGAAGGCAGAGCTGCTGCCAGCAGCAGCGCAGAAGTAAGGATGGCCTGGCATGGTATTGCCACCCTTACTTCTGTGCTGTTGCCTGCAGAGCTGAGCCCTCAAGCAGCAGCCGCCACTATCCAGCTGCCCAGTTCTGAAGGCATCAGCGCAGAAGTACGGGTGGAATGGGGTACAGTATTGCCACCCTTACGTCTGCGCTGCTGCCGCAGGGGCAGTGCCTTCAGAACTGGGCACCTGGCCATTAGCTGCCGCTCTCCGGCCGCTCAGCTCTGAAGGCAGCGCAGACGTAAGGGTGGCAATACTGTGACCCCCGCCCCCTCTAAAATAACCGTGTGACCACCCTGAAACTCCCTTTTGGGTTAGGACCCCCAATTTGAGAAACGCTGGTCTCCCCTATGAAATCTGTATAGTATAGGGTAAAAGCACACAAAACACCAGATTTCATGGTCCATGATGTGTTTTTCGTGGCTGTGAATTTGGTAGGGCCCTAGCTATAAGAGAACCTCATTGAGCTTCCACATGGAGCAGGGTCTCTAACTGGAGGGCAAGTATGGAGAAGGTTCTTGAGAGATCTCAACACCAATGGATGTAAAAAGACCAAGCATGCCTATATCTGAGTGCAGCACACTAATATTGTTACAAGATGGACTTTGAAGGAGCCACTGGCTAGTCCTGCTTTCTTCAGGAGGAGCACTTAGGCCAGAATCCTTGGTCTTAAGGCCTCAACTGCCCACTGTTTTGAGCTGCCCATAAGAAAAACCTTTTCCACATCAAGGAGTAAGTCTTCCTATTGGAGAGTTTCTGACTCTGTAAAAGGATCTCCTGGGCCTGCAGGAAGCAGTTTGTCAGTCCTTTTCCAAACAGCCTACATCCAGACCATCAGAAGCAGTGACCGTGGGTCTAAGTTTGACCCTGCTTCTGTGATAGCATGTCCAAACCCAAAACAGAAGATGTGTATGTGTGCGTGGGGGAAGGGAAAAAGGGGGGGGGGGGAAAGAGGAAGAGTGGCTGACTGGACATCTGCAGATCAGATGGCCAAAATTGCCTTGGCCAGTAGGGGATATCACAATGAATGTAGCTTTATCTTGTCTAATCTTGGATATGATCCTGGGGATTGGTGCAAAGACATGCAAAAGTCCTTGAGAACCACCAAGCAGAAAGGTGTCCAGAAGGGAGCTGGGGCCTATACCTCTGTTGGAGCAGATGTCCTCACACTTTACACTGTCTGCCGTGGCAAACAGATGGGAATACCACACTGGTGAAATATTGGGTCTAGGATAGATTTCCAGTGACCACTTGCGATTGGTTACCATCTTCCTGCTTAGAAGTCTACCAGGTTGTTCTTGACCCCTAGTAGGCATTTAGCTATTGGAGTTACTTGGTGGTGATGGTACCAGTCCCAGGCTGGTACCATCCATCAAACACCTCTAGGCAGATGATGGATGATCAAGAATCTCAAATCTCCAAAGTATCCATGACCTGCACCCAGCTCTTGAAAGGTCTTGAAGTTGTCCAGTGCCTGTATCAGCACCAAAGCTACTGTCTTTCCCGGGACGATAAGGCACACTTAGATAGCGAAAGGGGTCATTTGGCCTCTTTTTGTCGTGTCTCTGCATTCCAGTGACCGGGGTCTTGCTAATGAAGCTGCAGGAAAAGGCTCCTCCTCCTTCTTCAGCAAAGACAGTAACTGACTCCTACAGGCTGAGAAGGTGGGCCCCAAAAGCCCAGTAAGGCCACAGTAATATTCTGTATGTGCACAGAGGGCTGGCTGGTTGCTGGCTGTACTAGTGCCAATCCCAGCAAGCCTGCGATTGGAGTCTGTATAGATCCTCTGGTTTCTAAATGAGGATACTGCTCATAGACCTCAGCAACAAATCATCTCTGCCAGATGTCAGAGAAAAGGCAAGGCCTGGGGATGGTGAGGAGTACACTTCCACAGGCAGCACTGATTAATAAAGTGGTATCTTCTCTGAGGACTATGTCAATGCAAATGTCTCTCTCAATGCTGAGTGTGGCTCGGGTGTGCTCTAAGTCTGTATTATCGGTGCTAGAATGAATATCGGGCGGGGGGGAGGGTATGTCTGGTACCAGAGCCATACTGCACCACTCAGCTCCTTTCTGCGCATCTTTGATGCTAGGTGTGACTTGCCTTCTGACATCTTCCTGTATCCCTCTTTATGAGAGAGCAGAGCTCCTTCCCCACCATTCAGGGTGGCCGGCCTCTTTCAGCACCGTTTCAACCTCCGAGGTGTCAACTTTGATGTTGGGCCTACTGACAGGTTTCTGTGCCAGACATGGTACTAGTGCTGATGTTGATGCCAGGCCTGGCTTTGGCACCACTTTCTCTGCTGAGGTTTCAGCATCACCTGCCTGTCAGATGTAGGTTTGACCATTAAAGGGATCCTCAAATTCAGCGCTTCAGTGTCTGATGGCACTTTCACAGATTGCTCCGGAATATGAAGCTTCAGCCTTGCATCCCTTGATTTGTGGGTTCTTTCAGAGAAGGAGAGGCAGACTGAGCATCTGCTTAGACTGAAAGACTCTCCCAAGTAGAACACACATCTGCTGGGCCAAACTTTCAGAGGAATTAGACCGTCACAGGATGGACCAGGCTTGAAGATTGTGGGGTTTGAGTCCACTATGCCAAGTTACTCTTCAGTGGGGGTGAGGGAGTGTGCATTCACACGTGCAGGTGGGGGGAAAGGGGCTGAAAGCAACTTTCTATCTGACAAGCACTAAAAACAGACTGGCATAAGAAAATAAAGGATGAAGATGGTTCTGAAGAATCTCAGAAGATCTTCGATGGAGTGTTTTGAGAAGTCTAGCAGGTTGAACACCAGCTAGGTTCCATCTTGTTGCCAGAGGTGGCAATCGGTAATTGAAGGAGCGTCACAGACACCTCACCTTTTATGCCCTCATACAGGAACATGAGGAGCCACAGAGTGTATCTGCAACCCTGAAGGACATGGATATTCAGAAAAATCCGTCCAATGTGCAGAGGTTCATGCACACCTAGAGCAGGATCCACACTGACACATACTTGAAAAATGAATGCTACACACTATTGGAATGCTTGGGACTTTTGCTTTCCAGTGTATTTATTTCTAATCCTATTTGTTCATAATGTGTTTAACCTGAACAGTCACCGACTCCTAAGACCAGCAGTGCTTTTTTGGCACTGATCCACGACATGATAGTAAATTGCAGAGCTTGGTCCACTGTAATTTTTTATATTAACTATAAATATAAAAAAATTAAAATAAATGAATAACGGTATTCATTGCACAGTACAGCAACATTTTGCACTCTATCTGACCTTCTGGTTTAGAAGTGATATTACTGAATCCTATTTGAGAACCTATCCTGAGTTACACAAGTGACTAAGTCAAATAGTTTCATCTTGCTTTCCTCCACATCTTTCTGGATTAAAATTCTAGTTGTTCTAAGTGCTTACAAATCCTGTAAACTTTATTTTACACTACAGTAAGCCTTAACAGAACCTGAAAGGCAAAACAAGACTACAGGGAAATATGAAAACTGATTTAATGGACATAATTAACTGAATGGCTCAAAAATTGCAAACTATAAAAGTTTCTCCTCCAAATATATTTCTCGCTTAAAAGGTATTTGGCAATATTTACAATTTATCAAACTGGCTCGAGAAGAAAAATAAAAGATTAACAACTCAAATAGGTTTTCTGTAATCCAAAAAGTAAATTGGAAATTTGACCATCTGTTACACAATATACAGAAGAGAACAAAAACTTTACCTTCCATCTGTTTCCACATTCGTTACAGACAACGAATGTTGTCATAGGTTCATCAGCACTGCGGGTTTGAACCTACAGCAAAGGGAATGGGGAGGAAAGGGAAAGGAAAGAAAAGTGTTATCACCATGATCCTGTTCAATTATTTCACGTCTGTTCAATGTAAAGTTACTCAATGCTAAAATGAAATCCATATATCCTAAATAAAATTACCACAAGATATATCCAAATATGTGATTTTAAAAGTTATTATATTTGAAATCCATTGTATAAGAGTACTTCTACATTCCATTTTAAGTGTCTTTATACAGTTTAAGAATGCAGATTCTCAACCCCCACAACCTACTCCAGCCCACAAAATGGTTACACCTTCACAGGTGAAATGAAACTAGATAAGTTAAAATCTAAGCACCAAGTCAATTGTGAACACGCTAGAGTACAAACTAGGCAAACAGCTAACAAATTGGAATTACCAGGTTTTTTACAAAATAATCATGACTATTTCATTTTGCATTTACAGAAAAAAAAGGTAGTAAAACTTTTTTGTGCCAACACATCCATAGGGAACCCCTTTTGTTTGGCTGATTTAAGTACTAAAAGTATCCATTTCAATAATGAAGATCAATGTAGAACTGTGCAAATAGTTTTGAGGGTTTTTTTTGTGGAAGCAGTAATTGCACATTCTGCATAGATTTACATAAATATACTTAGGATGAGGTGGCCTAAAAGCATAACGATTCAGACAGATTTTTACTGCAAGTATTTACATCAAAACATTTTAGATACTAGAAGCATAAACTTAGCTTATTAAGTTCAAACTATGCACTGCAGCATTATTGAAATCAATATGGACTTGATTTTGCAAGCTTTTTGCACACAACTCCTAATTAAATTAGGAGTTGCATGAACAGAAGGCTTGTAAATAGACCCTATTTTAATAAAGTCATAATTTATGTTAATATTCATGAGGTTTTCTACATATTACATTTACCATTGCCACCCAAATACACAGGTAGTTCAAGCACACTGAAACACGAGTTATATCAGTTAATCGCACGCACATCCAATTTACTATTCTATAAATAGCTAAAAAAAGAAAGTCTAGCAAAGAATTGCTGAAATGGGGAAAAAATACTTGTCAATGTTAAGGAATTTCAAATACATCCTTGGAGTTTAATTAGTGTTGGGCTTAACTGTTGATTTCTAGGAAGAGTATTTCTAGTTACATCAAGTTGAAGGATAGAGGAAAGATTAGCAAAGTAAAAAGATGAGTATTTTCTCCATAGAAGCAGATACAAATCTATGAAATACCAACAAAAAAAGAATATTTGGAAATACAAATTCCCAGTTCATAATTGGTAGTAAAAAGAGACTTTTTTTGCGCCAATGTTTAACTGCTATTTCTCTAAGAGTAGAATATTAATTTGCTTTAGGCAAACTGGAACGAAGAAACATTTAAAAGCAACTCAAATACTGCTATATTATAAATGACAATTTCCTTCAGCTATCAAGTTACAAGATGCTGAAACAAAAATTCTTTAAAAAAAAAAAAAAAAAAGAGAGAACATTTCCTTAAAATTGAGATTCATCCTTGACAAGACAAAAGGGAACAACAAGAATGATTATGTACCTGTGTGTAAGTGCAATTCTTCTTTTTACATTTGCCACATGTAAACAGGTCAGTCGGGGTGCCTCCTGTCTTAGCCATCTGGTGCTCTCTGATAGCTTCTTTGGTCAGATTTTTGCGCATCTCTTTCAGCTCATCGCTTGCCATCTCCTGTTATGGACAAAGAGACTGTCTACCATAACATTTTCAATTTGCTGTTGGGTCATCTCTTCTTACAGTTTTAATACACTATTGCTAGTATGACCTCCGTATATATCAGCCTAGCAAATTTCATTTTGAAAATGTATATAATTGTATTGAAGATAGGGTTTTGTTTTTAAATCCAGGAATACCTATCCTATCAAGCAGCAAAATCATTCTATGAATCTTGGATCTTTTATCTTTGCTAAATTCAAACTGCATAAGCTTCAACTTTAGTTATCACAAATTCCACTAAGTTTGCCAAAGATGATACCTAAAGTTAAAACATTTCTTCACTCCTTTATACTGTTGGTGAAACGGCAGAAGTTACATAACCACCAAATTTGCAAAAATGTTTGCATGCAAAACATGTCTGACCAGTGACTATCAGAAAGGCTAAGTGAAGACACTAGTTAGTGTAGGAGTAAAGAAGAACAGGCAGTAGAGAAAGGTCCCCAAGAATGAAACCTTGTGAAATTTTCTGGTTGTGCAAAATTTAAATTCACTATTTTTGTTTTTGCATAACCAAAAGTTTATTTCCACCTTGAAACACTCACAGTGCAAACAGTTTTGCACAGCTGTCCTCTCTTAACAAGAAATGAATATCTGCGTAATTCTAATTTAACCTTATAACATAGTATTGTTTGATAATGAGAACTGAAACCGTCTGCCTCTATTTCATGATTCAAATTTAGCTTAGTATTGTAATGATCAAAAATTATCTGATGCTTGTTCATTGGCCTAGGAGATGAGAATTTAGACTTTAGACTAAATTTATCAACATTTATCCGAGACGTTACGGAGGCATTGTCAAGGATTATCCAGCCCTCTGACTACTACCCCATGCTACTCATCCATGTGGGCATAAATGATACTGCGAGGTGTGACACTGAGCAGATCAATTGTGACTACAGGGCTCTGGGCGTACGGGTGAAGGAGTTTGGAGCGCAGGTGGTATTCTCTTCGATCCTTCCTGTCAAAGGTAGGGGGCACGGGCAGAGACAGGTGCATCGTGGAGGTGAATGCTTGGCTGCGAAGATGGTGTCGCCAGGATGGCTTTGGCTTCCTCGACCACGGGATGCTAATCCAGGAAGAACTGCTAGGCAGAGATGGTGTTCAGCTTTCGAGGAGAGGAAAGACGCTATTTGGATACAGACTGGCTAACCTAGCGAGGAGGGCTTTAAACTAGGTTCGACGGGGACAGGTGAGCAAAGCCCACAGGTAAGTGGAGAACATGGGGACCTGGGAGATGGGTCGGAAATAGGAGGGAGCGTGGGCTCTAATGGCAAAGAGATAGGAGGGTCAGGGCAAAACTGGGAGGCAAGATCAAATCAGTATCTTAGATGTCTGTATACAAATGCGAGAAGTATGGGTAATAAGCAGGAAGAACTGGAAGTGCTAATAAATAAATTCAACTATGACATTGTTGGCATCACCGAAACTTGGTGGGATAATACACGATTGGAATGTTGGTATGGATGGGTACAGCTTGCTCAGGAAGGACAGACAGGGGAAAAAGGGAGGAGGTGTTGCCTTATATATTAAAAATGTACACACTTGGACTGAGGTGGAGATGGACATAGTTGGACATAGATGGAAGTGTTGAGAGTCTCTGGGTTAGGCTAAAAGGGGTAAAAAACAAGGGTGATGTCATGCTAGGAGTCTACTACAGGCCACCTAACCAGGTGGAAGAGGTAGATGAGGCTTTTTTTAAACAACTAACAAAATCATCCAAAGCCCAAGATTTGAAGGTGATGGGGGACTTCAACTATACAGATATATGTTGGGAAAATAACACAGCGGGGCACAGACTATCCAATATGTTCTTGGACTGCATTGCAGACAATTTTTTATTTCAGAAGGTTGAGAAAGCTACTAGGGGGGAAGCTGTTCTAGATTTGATTTTAACGAATAGGGAGGAACTCGTTGAGAACTTGAAAGTAGAAGGCAGCTTGGGCGAAAGTGATCATGAAATCCTAGAGTTCACAATTCTAACGAAGGGTAGAAGGGAGTACAGCAAAATAGAGACCATGGATTTCAGGAAAGCGGATTTTGGTAAGCTCAGAGAGCTGATAGGTAAGGTCCCATGGGAATCAAGACTGAGGGGAAAAACAACTGAGGAGAGCTGGAAGTATTTCAAAGGGACACTATTAAGGGCCCAAAAGCAAACTATTCCACTGGGTAGGAAAGATAGAAAATGTGGCAAAAGACCATCTTGGCTTAACCACGAGATCTTGCAAGATCTAAAAAATAAAAAAGAGTCTCATACAAAATGGAAACTAGGACAAATTACAAAGGATGAACATAGGCAAACAACACGGGAATGCAGGGGCAAGATTAGAAAGGCAAAGGCACAAAATGAGCTCAAACTAGCTACAGGAATAAAGGGAAACAAGAAAACTTTTTATCAATACATTAGAAGCAAGAGGAAGACCAAGGACAGGGTAGGCCCACTACTCAGTGAGGAGGGAGAAACAGTAACAGGAAACTTGGAAATGGCAGAGATGTTTAATGACTTCTTTGTTTCGGTCTTCACCGAGAAGTCTGAAGGAATGCCTAACATAGTGAATGCTAATGGGAAGGGGGAAGGTTTAGAAGATAAAGATAAAAAAAGAACAAGTTAAAAATCACTTAGATAAGTTAGATGCCTGCAAGTCACCAGGACCTGATGAAATGCATCCTAGAATACTCAAGGAGCTAACAGAGGAGGTATCTGAGCCTCTAGCTATTATCTTTGGTAAATCATGGGAGACAGGAGAGATTCCATAAGACTGGAAAAGGGCAAATATAGTGCCCATCTATAAAAAGGGAAATAAAAACAACCCAGGAAACTACAGACCAGTTAGTTTAACTTCTGTGCCAGGGAAAATAATGGAGCAAGTAATTAAGGAAATCATCTGCAAACACTTGGAAGGTGGTAAGGTGATAGGGAATAACCAGCATGGGTTTGTAAAGAACAAATCATGTCAAACCAATCTGATAGCTTTCTTTGATAGGATAACGAGTCTTGTGGATAAGGGAGAAGCGGTGGATGTGGTATACCTAGACTTTAGTAAGGCATTTGATACGGTCCCGCATGATATTCTTATCAATAAACTAGGGAAATACAACTTAGATTGGGCTACTATAAGGTGGGTGCGCAACTGGCTGGATAACCGTACTCAGAGAGTAGTTATAAATGGTTCCCAATCCTGCTGGAAAGGTATAACGAGTGGGGTTCCGCAAGGGTCTGTTTTGGGACCGGCTCTGTTCAATATCTTCATCAGCGACTTGGATATTGGCATAGAAAGTACGCTTATTAAGTTTGCAGATGATACCAAACTGGGAGGGATTGCAACTGCTTTGGAGGATAGGGTCATAATTCAAAATGATCTGGACAAATTGGAGAAATGATCAGAGGTAAACAGGATTAAGTTTAATAAGGACAAATGTAAAGTGCTCCACTTAGGTAGGAACAATCAGTTTCACACATACAGAATAGGAGGAGACCGTCTAGGAAGGAGTATGGCAGAAAGGGATCTAGGGGTTATAGTGGACCACAAGCTAAATATGAGTCAACAGTGTGATGCTGTTGCAAAAAAAGCAAACATGATTCTGGGCTGCATTAACAGGTGTGTTGTGAGCAAGACACGAGAAGTCATTCTTCCGCTCTACTCTGCGCTGGTTAGGCCTCAACTGGAGTATTGTGTCCAGTTCTGGGCACCGCATTTCAAGAAAGATGTGGAGAAATTGGTCCAGAGAAGAGCAACAAGAATGATTAAGGGTCTAGAGAACATGACCTATGAAGGAAGGCTGAAGGAATTGGGTTTGTTTAGTTTGGAAAAGAGAAGACTGAGAGGGGACATGATAGCGGTCTTCAGGTATCTAAAAGGGTGTCATAAGGAGGAGGGAGAAAACTTGTTCATCTTAGCCTCTAAGGATAGAACAAGAAGCAATGGGCTTAAACTGCAGCAAGGGAGGTTTAGGTTGGACATTAGGAAAAAGTTCCTGTCAGGGTGGTTAAACACTGGAGTAAACTGCCCAGGGAGGTTGTGGAATCTCCATCTCTGGAGATATTTAAGAGTAGGTTAGATAAATGTCTATCAGGGATGGTCTAGACAGTATTTGGTCCTGCCATGAGGGCAGGGGGCTGGACTCGATGACCTCTCGAGGTCCCTTCCAGCCCTAGAATCTATGAATCTATGAAAACATTTAAAATCGCATCCAAAACTCATGCATTCTTGTTAGCACCCTCAAAACGTCTAAAGATGGAATGGGTATGGAGAATGAGCTTCCCCTTCGAAGGCTCTCTCTCAGAGTGGCCACTCCAAATAAAGATTGAGGCTATTTTCTCCAATGCCTATGCTGTAACTCTCCTGTGGATAAACACAAATTTCAGTCTTCATTGCTGACTATCCAGCACATCTCATGTTAAAAAATTTGGAATTCTGAAGTGCTTTATCCAAGCTTCTCCATCATTCAAGGCATAGTTACTAGGCTGAGAATAACATGTAAAGATTTTAGTCTAAAAGCAAAAATATTTAAGTCAATAGCCAAGTGACTGGCCTCCATGGTGTCGTGTTACACAAAACGGCAGAATTACAGCGTTAGTAGCTTTCATTTCTAACTTCCGTTAATTTTTTTAAAGCCTTTTCAGCGTTCCAGACACCAGATAGGGTTTTTAAACTGTAACAGGGCCTAAGTGACGCAGCTCTCTCTATGGAAGCTCTCTCCAGATATTGCACAATAGGGCTTCAAAATCAGTTTTAATTATGTATGTTCCTATTCTATACAAACTGCCCTTTATATAAAGCATTTTGTAAAATAATAAGTCCAAAACTTCACACTTGTTAGCTCAAGCTTTAAAAGATGATGTGTTAAAAATTTTAAGCGCGTCATTTATGGTCAGTTTCTTTTAAAATATTCTACTCTGGATACCAGTTAATTGTTTTCACTTCAGTTTACGTGGTCAATTGGGTGCTCCATACTTTCTTAATGTTTTGTATGCAGGAATGAGCATTCCTAATTTTTCCACTCTCCCAGTATCTGCATGAGATTTAGCAGTTCAACTAACACTGCTCCAGATTAAATACCTATCTATTCTACATCAGCTCTCTTTTAAGCAGCTAAATATCTACACTCAAAATCTTTTTAGTCTGAAATGAATTTAAAATCCAAATAATGATTGACCCTGAAGCATTACTTATATACAAGTATAATGATTGGAACAAAATAGAACCCCATAGAATCAAAATGCCATCTGATTCTCTTTATACACATGTAGTGGTCTGCCATCCTCAGTTTACTTGTCTATATACCCAGACCATTTTTCTCTTGAAGAACAAAGCTCACCATTACTTATGGACCTGTATGAATAGTTTAGCTTCTGATCTAGTTCCAATCCTTTTTTTCCCTTTGTCTGTGTGAGCACAACAAGAATTTTAAAATGCAAACACAATTATAAAGCAGATCTAAGCTCTTATTAATTGTTTTTGTTTTTATCGTAACCTCTAATTTTATGTAATCAAGTTCATTGTTGTTGTCTCTGTAGAAACTACACAAGACACTGACCCTAGGAAATTTCATTTCATCTTCCTCAGGCACAAGTCCCACATTCTCCTCTCCAATTATTTTCATATTTACTTCTTAAATCCACTTTGGATCACCAACATTTTCCCTAAAACCCTGTGCTATTTAACTCAAATATTTTAAGTCAGCATAAATTGTTGCATCAACTTCTATGGTCATTTCCCTGAACTTTATTCAAAAAGACACAAAATAGGACTGCTAAGTCGAATTGTTTAAGCTACTGCACTTAGCAGTTATTAGACTGGACAGGGGTACACTTTTGTTTTGCATCAGTTTTCAGTCAAATTTCCAACGCAAGTTTCCCTTTTTAAGCCTTTCATATCAAAAGTTAACTTGGGAAGTTAGCTAGAGAGATTCTGTCCTTCCTATTAACAATTCTGCAGTAAATTCCACTTTTACCAAGTTTTAACTTTCTGTCTTGGGTTGGTAAACCATCCCAATTCTTTTTTCTAATAAGATTTTTAGTGTTTTGTCAAATACAAGTATGAATTTAGTCCATTTTAAAACTTTTCCCTAAATATTGTGCCGGTGACATTTTAGTGATCTGTACGTCCTATGTTCCTCCTTCTTTGTAGTAAACCACAGAGCATATCTAGTCAAGTTTCTTTCAAAGACATTTTTAAAAACAATATTTAAAAACAGTCATCAGTGCTTAATCCTTGTTTTAAATATCCATTGTTATAGTTAGTTTGCTTTAATAGTAGGATCTCATTTTATTATCTTAATTAGTCCATTTACCTAGCTTACTCTTTCCCTGTTATTTTGTCTTTTTGTTAAAAAAATTAATATACTTGGGCACTACAAAGTGTTTGCAGTAGGATAAACTAACCACAAATTTTAAAATTAACAGAAATTTTAAATAGTACTAAAAATAGCTTCAAATGATCTCACTGCCACAAAGAAAGGAGACTGACCTGTAAAAATCAGGATGATATACCTACCTTAGAAGTAGTCAAAATGCTGAAGCTAGCACTTGCCAAATACAAAGGCAGTGCTGTTTAATGCTGATGATGATACAATGCACCCAAAAGGGACACAACTTGGTAGCCTGAGGTCACTGGCAGAACCCCAGTCCACCTCCCCTAATTTGAAGGTTGTTGCTGGTACAGGCTGCATTTTTTTTTAAATGCAGTACATTCTATTTTTAAGCTTTCTCCCTGAAGCACACTCAGGGACATTCTACCTGCCTCTTGCCTTATTCAGGCATCACAACTTTTGGAACTGCCCCACTATCTCTATGAATCTGCAAGCCATTATACTGCTAATAATTGTGGTTTGTCTTAAGTGCCTATACTTATGAGAGTGTGAAGATACAAAGTACAAGAATGTTGACAGTTTGTACAGTTAAGTCAAACAGAGTAATAAAAGTTACAAGACCTAATATTTACTTACCTCTGCTGTCATTTTCGCAAACCTGTCTGGAGGTATGTTCCCACATAATACATTTTTTCTTAGATTAGGGTTCTTTGTGTCCTTGAGATTTGCTATTCTACTTCGTACCCTATTTTTGTATTTCATGTCAGTGTTTTTCAATTCTTGATATATAGGTGCTTAGGACTTAAGGAACAACGTCAACAAGTAATATGCAGAACACAATATAGTTTTTCATTGCTTTGCAAACGTTTGCCCAGGTTTACACAGGATTAGATTTTTATCAGTAAATGTCAGTAAACATTGATTTTACCACACACACACACACACGAAAAATATTTCCATCAATAACAACAGAAATTTACAGATCAGCACAGTGATAAAAATGCTGCTTGAGAATTTTAGTTTTATTTAAAGATATTTACTTTGTATATTTTAACATGTGATGTTGACAATTTGTGTTTTAATAGTTATAAAACTAAAGTTTGAATCTCTATGTCTATGGTTATTAAATAATTGTCTTACCTTCCCCAATTTCCCACAACTGTGAAAATTTAAGTAGATAAAAATACAAGCAAATATCTATACTATCTACCGAAATTATAAAAAGATAGAAATAAAATTCTGCTAAACCTACTCTTTACATAGTTGATCAGTACCTTTCTTAGCAATGGCTGTCAGTACTTGTATTACATAATTTTCTCAATTTCTTCTGCTCAGCACACTGCAACTAAGTAATGAAACTGCAGATCTCTCAGACTTGTGGAAGCCTCCCACAAGAGTGCAACAGGCACCTTAAATTCATTGTGCTGAGGAACTGATTAGTTTCCAAAATAATGCAGTGTTGATATCTGAGCATCAACAATACCCAAATCAAATTTCCAATGAAAAATGAAGCTTCCAAAGTTTTCAACATGGCTACCCGATTTCTTTACAGAAGACACTCTCACGTTTTATGCTAAATGTATGTTGGCTGGGTAGCATCAGGAAGCTTGGATTGTTACTATCGATATAGTATTTGGTCTATTGTTAAGTAATAGATGCTGTCTTTTGCCAGTTTGGCTCCTTTGAAAACACTAAATTTACTTTAAAATGAAGTTGGGGTGAGTGGGTGGAGGAAAGAGTCCTGATTTGTGTAAGCATTAACCACATTAGAATTAAAAACAAAAATTACGCACTTAAAGAATATTAAGCACTTTGATAGTCCAAAAGATTTTTGGCATTAAGATTCATCCAAGATTATAGGAACACAACAACACCACCTAGCTCTTATATAGTCATCGGTAGATTCCAAAGCTAAGGCACAGAGAGAAGTAACATGCCCAAGGTCATCCAGCAAGTCAGAGGTGGGAATAGAACCCGGTTCTACCAAGAACCAGTCCAGAGCTCTATCTACTAGGCCACACTTTCTCTAGAATTTCACCACCGGTCACTTCAGTAAGATATCTGCTATTGCTGCTGCTAGCAGCAGCAACCTTAGCACTATAACTTAAGTAAAAAGAGTTCTGTATAATGTTCATAAATTGTGAGAATCGCTTCTCATGCTAAAAACTTTCACACTGCTGTATTGAACAAAATGAATATTTTCCTACTGAATAAAAATCAATGTTCATTATATGGACCAAACCATTTTTTTAAATTTAAACAGTGATATAAATCCATCAGCAAATACTAATTCTAGAGCACTTAGATATACCACAAAGGATATCTTCTTCAATCTGAGATCCCAGCTCTTCCTCATCAGCACCAATAGCAATGTAGTCATCTGAACAAAAGAGAAGTTTGATTAACAACATTAAGTGGACATCAGATTTCCTTTGCAGCTCAAGTACCCATTGGGAATCCTGGAAAGCATAAGTTATGCCACAATCATAGTATGTATTTCCAGAAAAAATAGTGCACTATATACTTTTATGGTAGCAAAACCCTGTTAGCTCATTATTTTGCAGAGCACACAAAAGGTAAAGAAGACAAGATTGATAAAAAAGCAATGGCCTAAAATCTTATTTAATCAGGAGCCAAACTGTACAAAGAGCTTTTGTGAGAAGAGAATATGGCTGTCATGGATTGGATACTTAAAGAATTTGACATATTCAAAATGATTAAAGCACCAGTGCTAGATGTATTGTAACAAAATTAAGTTGCAACTGAAATGGAAACGGAGCTTCTGGCTACCAGAATTTGAAAGGTCACAGGACCCCGGGGGACATTGTGGTACCCCCAGAAAAAACAAACAATGATACCTTTCATGGAAACAGATTAAATTGATGATACAAGGAGGTAATGGCTAGCATGTATCATGAAGAGGATTCTCTGCTATTGGAAAGTAGTTGTCAGATGGACTGGAGCAGGAAATGCACCTCAGCATGTTTCCAGGTTGCCAGGGTTACTGGGTTATGCTAAGCTGGATGAACCTATACCTTACTAGCCGGCCCGGTTGTATAGAATTCAGACTGGTCTGACAACCAGCGCTAGGATACATGGGAAGAAGAAACAGAACAAAATCCAATACCGTAAATAAGTTCTACAAAGCTCACCTCCGGTTTTGAGAGCAGCAGCCAGCATTTCTCTACATTTCACTCGTACAGAATCTGAAGTACTTGGAGCCCGAGGAAAAGAAGGGATGAAGGAATCTGACGAAGCATTAGCCTCCTCTTTCCTGATGCTGGAGTTGCTACTGGAACTGCTAAAGTAGGTGAAAACAGAAAAGTGGTATGAAATGTCTTTTCTCCATGTTTCACCCTAGTTCAAAACAAACGTTTTGTTTGCTCTTTACATCTCATTAACAATATTCCCATAATAGAACAAAGATAACATTTATGCAATTATATAGAGCTACAGATATTGTTAATCTTCAGTAAAAAGGATCTTTGAAATATTTGCTTCTATGTGATATGGGGTATAACAAGAATTTTACTAAAGAGTGGCCCCAGGTCCAGTGATCCTCTGGGCTTCCGCCCTTGTGCTGTAGTAGCCACTCCAGCCCCTCCAGGTCCCACTTACGCCTCCAGCCCCCAATCATATGCAGTTTACAATGACACGTGGTGGCAGAAACACAGATCAGTTCCCCACAGTATTTGCACTGTAAAGGCACTAGCCCCAACCACGATGTTTTCCCCTGCCACAAAGTGGTGGCCCCTCAGCATGTACAAGTCAAGCATAGCACAGGGAGTGGGCCCAGTCTATAGGGTATGGAATCTCCCCCAGGGTCCCAAGCCCAGTTACAGCCCAACTTGGGGTACCAAGGGAGACCCTTGGTGAGGCAATGTCAATGCAATGGTGCCCCTCTTGGCCAAGTGGGGTGTGGTCACTGGCTCACTCAGCTCAGCGGGGCTGTCAGTCTATTCCTGGTACTCCAGAATCTGGAAAATCCTCTCTCTTAGGTCCATCAAGTGATTGGTAGGGGAACCCTGGCTCCCCCACTCAACTGGGTTCCAGCTCCGGACGCTCAAGATAGATAGGGATGCGTTGGTAACAATTGCCCTGTCCAATACAGAGGCAAGGAAGGGAATGCTCACGCATACCTGGCAGGGATTCTTCCACCATAACAGGGACAATATCACTTTGGTGGGAACAGTCACTATGATGCTCAAGGACTGTAAATATGGAGAGTACACGGTTTGAGGCCATGCTTATAGGCAACAAAGGTGGAGCCTTGTAAATGACATGACAAGTACATGAGGCCACCTGGCCTACGAGAGAGACAGAGGTCTTGACAGGCACTTGGGGTTGCTTATGACCTGGCCTATGAAATTGTTCATAGCTTGAAACCTGTCCCTCCGCAGGGAAGCCCTTGCCATGACTGAATTTAACAATGCTCCCAATGAAGTCTAAAGTCTGCATAGGGGTGAGGATGAATTTTTTCAGCATTTTTACTGATCCACAAAGAGGAGAGAAGTCGCAGCATTGTCAAAGTTGACACATGGTCCTCTTAGTGAAACCTGGTGACAAGGAGCCAATCATTGACATAGGGGAAAACTGTGAAACCACAACATCTGATATAAGCGGATACTACAGAGCACACCTTGGTAAAGACCCTGGAGATGGTAGGAGCAATGCCAAAAGTGAGTATTCTGTACTGAAAATAGTTAGAGCCCAGGAATCTGAGAAAGCTTCTGGGAGTGGGATGGATGCCCAGGTGAAAGCAGGTGTCCATGTTGAGAGCTGTAAACCACATACCCTTTTTCAGGGATGGAATTATAGATACCAACATGGCGATGTGAAACTTAAGTTTGCGAATAAAAAAGTTCAGATGGCAGAGGTCAAGAATGGGTCTCCAACAGCCCTTCTCTTTAGTTACTAGAAAGTATGTCAAGTAAAAACTTCTCCCTTGGTACTGAAGAGGAACCTGTTCTGTTGCTCCTGTAAAAGGGATTTCAATTCTTGTTTGAAAATGTTCTCATGAGAGTGGCTTCCCCAGCACCCTCCTGAGAGGGTGCTGGGGAAGCAAGTAGGGATGCAAACTCTGTTGAATAGCTAGAATGGATGACATTCTGAACCCATTTGTCCAACGTTTTTGCACTCCAGGTGTTGAAAAACAGTGCTAGATGACCCTCAAAGGGTGCATGAGAGTCGGGAGGCATTAGACAAGATATGTTTACACTGCCATGAAAAACCCACATCTGGCCTGTGCCAGCTGACCCAGGCTCGCAGGGCTTGGGCTGCAGGGCTGTTTCATTGCAATGTAGACTTCTAGGCTTGAAGTCTACACTGCAATGAAACAACCCTGCAGCCCAAGCCGACTGACAAGGGCCAGCCGCAAGCATCTAGTTGCTATGTAAACATACCCGTTGTGGTTTGTAGCTCTCAAGTTCCTGTCAAAAACAATGTTAACTGAGGGCTGAGATTGGGATGAGAAACCTGCTGAGGAAGGTGTGGGGAAGCAGGCCTTTTGAACCCTCTGCCTCTCATGGGGTGGCTCATAAGGTCTTTGGTGGAAGAACTGTTGAACCATCAGTCTACACTTCTAGGATTCCCAATGAAATTGTGTTTGTTTGGGGCAGGTGCATATATATTCTCAGGGAGTGGAGGGGGGCCCTAGAGTTCTTCAAAGTGTGTAAGGACTCATCTATCTTCTGATTATATAGACAGTCTCCTTGAAGGGTTGGTCCTCTACAGTGTTCTGGCCCTCCCTGGGAAACCCCAAAGCCCGGAGCCACGACTCCCTGTGCATTAACATGGTAGTAGTCATTGCCCTGGAAGGTGCATCAGTGACATCTACTGCTGAGTGGAGAGAAGTCCTGACAACCATTTTGCATTCTGCCATGAGAGCCTGGAAACAAGCTCTGTCCTCCTGTGGGAGTCTGTCAAATTCTGTGACTTTTGCACAGTTCACAAAAGTTGTACTTAGCCACTAGTACTTGGCTATCCTGAACTGGAGTCTAGAAGAAGAAAAGACCTTCCTTCCCAGTAAGTTGAGACACTTACCCTCCTTATCAGTTGGGATAAATCGGGGCATATTATTGCCTAGATCTCTTTGTGGTGGCCTGGACCAGGGTGCAGGGTGAGAACAGAAATCCCACCCCTCTGACAGATATAGTACTGTTTCTCTGCTCTCTGGGGGTAGGGGTGCAGGTAGCTGGGGTATGCTCTACCTGGCTCCAGGATGGTTTTCTTAACAGGGATCACTTTTTGATGGAGCCAGGGGACTGAAAAATATCCAGAAGCCTGTATGGAAGATCCTGAACCTCCTCAAAAGAAATCTGCAGCTGCCCTGTAATTTTGTGGGGTTCCCCCCCGATGACTATAAGCAATTCCAGGAACAGAGACACTGGTGTCACTGCCTCATCTGGACAGGGTGACAGCAATTTTGTTGATTCTGGTGGAACTGCCATATTCGGTGTGCACTCCTCCTCAGTTGGATCCAGGGGCAATTCTACTTGTCCTCTCAGACCGGAAAGAAGGGGCGACTCCATAGCAGACCGAACCAAATTTGTGGGGTGGTACTGGTCCCCTGGCCCCACCCCAGTGGTCAGTAGGATGGGTTGAATGAGGGTTGCAAAGGTCCCCATGCCATGGCATACCAAAGCCTCAGAGACAGGTGATAAGGTGGAGGTTGGTGCCAAGCTGGTCAAGATCCTCTGACCAGGAAGGTGTGTTTTAGAAGAGGGGAATAACAGTTCATTGGACAGCTCAGAATCTCCTGATGGGAAGAAAGCCACTTCTGATTTCAACAGCAGTACCAACCATGCCACTCGAAGTCAAAGCCCAAAGATGGAATGGGAGATACACTTCTCCCAAAGGCCAATTCCCCTTATAAATTCACTCAAGAAAGGACTTGACGGAGTGGGAGACTGAGTCTGGAAAGCAAAGATATCCGCAGGAGGAGCATAGATCTCAACTCTTTCCTGAGCGAGAGAGGTCCTGTCCGCTCAAACCAACAGAGCTGCATTAAAGAGCCTATGCCACAGCAGTTTACGGCAAAGACAGTACCGAAGGTAATCAATGCTCTCAGTGATCAGTTTTCATCAGTGCAGGTGCACTCCAGGGTTGTGTTTGGGACTACCAGAGGCCCCAGGGCTGCCAGATCACAATCTGTTGCTGATGGAATCTTAGACTTGTCACATGCCCCTGAGACTTAAGATGTTCTAAGTTCTCTTGGGTTGAAGCTTATAGACTTGCCTAGTTTAGACAGGGCTGAATCAGACGTCTTCAAAGAGGATTTGGAGGAAGACAACCTCATGCTTACGAGAATGCGCCTTACTCTCCTGACAAGGTCCATTGACGGATCTGGGGGGGGGGGGGGGGGGGGGGAGAAGTGTATCTCCCATTCCATCTTTGGGCTTTGACTTCGAGTGGCATGGTTGGTACTGCTGTTGAAATCAGAAGTGGCTTTCTTCCCATCAGGAGATTCTGAGCTGTCCAATGAAGAGGGAGAAAAAGACTCCCTTCGCTGTTGAATTGGACCTTGTGGCAGGAGGCACATTCCTTGCTGAGTAAGGCTGATCTATGGGGCAGAGGTTCCCAGGGCCTGGGTCCAATTGCGGTCTCATAGCTCTTCCATTAGGTGCTTCCTAAGGTGAAGTTCCCATCCTTTCTGGGTATGGCGGGGGGACAAAGGACAGGTATTGCACCTTGCTACAATGTGGGCTTTCCCTGAGATAGTATAAGCAGCATAGGTGGTTATCACTGACCAAGAAGGAATGCAGGCAGGAACTACAAAATTTGAAGCCCAGAATCCAGGGCATAGTCCGATACCCAAACAGGGTGTGCACTTTCACAATAAAGAGATTGCACTAGAGTACTTGTATGACATGAATTGAAAAATACAATTTCTTTATCATTTTTACAGTGCAAATATTTGTAATAAAAATAAATATAAAGTGAGCACTGTGCACTTTGTATTCTGTGTTGTAATTGAAATCAATATATTTGAAAATGTAGAAAACATCCAAAATATTTAAATAAATGGTATTCGATTCATTGTGCGATTAATTTTTTTAATTGCTTGTCAGCCCTAGTTTCTACCTAAAAGGCAAGATACTGATTAAAATAGGCTGGCTATTGTTAAGACTCCTAGTATTATAGAGTAAGAATGTTAAATAGATAACATCAGCAGGCAGGATGGATATTTTGACTACCTGACCCCATATTGTGGCTAGTCACCTGCCATTTTTTCATATTATTAACAGCAGAATTGACTTACCTTCATCCTCACCACAAAAGACCCCAGATGACTATTTGATCTCCAATGATTGCCCAACCCTGATGACAGTGCAGGCATCACCACTTTCTAGACATTGATTGTGTGTTTGATATAAGAACATGGCAGCCCTCCCTAATCCCAGATATAATTGTACAAAAATTAAATATTTAGGGAAGCACCTATGAAGAAACTGATTCTTCACATTAGTAATTCATGTCGTGCTAGTTCATTTTATATTACACACACACACACACACACACACACAGGTTCAAATACCTTTCTTCTCTTGCTTCAGGACTGTTTTGTGATGAAGATGCAGGTTCCTTTTTCTTGTCTTCAGAGTCTTTATCACTTGACGGTCCATCTGGAAATGTACAAACCATGAAATAAGCATTGCCTCTTATAGGACAGAAATAGCAGCTAAGTACAAATTAAATGCAATGTAGTTTATTTCCATAAAGGCTGAGTACCACAATTCCCACAGGAATTTGAGTATGCTCGATACCTGTGAAAAATCAAGCCACTTATTGAGGCATCTAAGTTTGAAAACTCTGCCCTGATGATTAGGATGAAACTACCACATATTCACTGCTTATTTAAAAAAACAAAACCAAAAAAAATAATAATAATAAGGCACCATACAGTTCTATAGTTAAGTCCACACAGACAATACCAAACAAAAAACTAGGAGAGATCACAGGTTTAAGAGACTGTCAAATAAAAAAAATGAATTACTTAGTTAAAACTCATCATCCTGAATGAAGACAACAGAAAAAAACCCATAAAATTATCCAAATAGAATAGATGCTGCACTAAAATAGAAGTGGTATTTTAAAAGTCCTGAAAATTAAAATAAAAGAAAATCCACAATATATATTTATGTATTAAGAAAACTAAAACCATAAGAAGTTGAACTAGTCATTACTCAAATACACTGTTAAGACATAACATTTGCATTTCTCAAAGAAGGAAAATTGACCCCTCCCCTTTTTATGTATGAACAGATAAGTAATCACCATAGCAACTAAAGAACACTTATTTGATGTATAATACAGAAAATATTCTATATACGTAGACAACCTCATCCATTCTTACATTTCTGCTGTCAACTGCATGAATATTTTCACCAGGAATTTTAGAGTTGTATTAGCACTTTGTCATCTTTTTCCACCAACTGGCCTACAATTTCACTAGATGAATCTCATGTTATACTGATATGGAACAAACTGTCTAGGGAAGTTGTGGAAGCTCCTTCACTGCAGGTTTTCAAGAAGAGGTTGGATAGCCATCTGTCTTGGATGGTTTAGACACAACAAATCCTGCTCCTTGGCCAGGGACTAGACTAGACGACCCTTATGGTTCCTTCTAATGCTATAGTTCTATAATATCACAGGTTACTGATTCACACATAACTCTCTGATACATCAGCAGCAGACAGGGAAACTTTCTTAACAGTCACTTTACATAAGGAAGGTGGGTGGAGGTGAGAGTGGTGGCTGACAATTTAAAAAATTCCTTCCATATTTTAATATTCCCGCAAGCACTAACAAAATAATCTTGAAACAGATAATATACAAGTAATTCCATTTGTCAGCAATTTACACCCAAGGAGGAAAGATACTGTAGTGGCACTTTGAGAAATAAGAAGCTATGGGAGAAGAGCTTCATAGAGAAGCATGAGCAGAGCAAGAAACTCCAGATTATGAAGTATGAGAGTCAGGAAAGTCTGTCTGGTATGGTTTATAAGATTTCCTTATAAAAAGACAAACCAGGAGAGCTGTTTTGACACAAGAGTAAAAGAACTGGTTTTCATTGTATATATTACCTCCCTTTTTCTGTGATTCAGATATCAGTAGCTACATTGGGTACGTATGCTACACAGCAAAGAAAACATCTGCAGTGTGGGAAAGTCCCAGAGCTCAAGCTCCAATCTGAGGCCAGAAGTCTACACAACAATGAAACAACCCCGCCACTCCAGCCCCGTGAGCCTGAATCGGCTGGCATGGGCCAGTTGCAGGTTTTTCTTTGCTGTGTAGACATACTTTATATTCCTGCAGACAATGGGTATGTTTCCTCATTGGAAATCCAGGCCGTATTATTGAACGATTCTTTTTCTAATTAGACCTTTTAATTTACATAGGGTAGTTTGCAGATGTAATGTGAGGTGTGAAAAAGGACTCAAGAATGCTGGGGCAGGGGGGAAACAGATTGACTATTGTCATGTATGCAGTGTTGTTGTAGCCATGCTGGTCCCAGGATATTAGAGAGACAAGGTGAATGAGGTAATAGCCTTTGTAGGACCAACTTCTGTTGAAGAGAGGGAGAAAAAAAAACTTTAAAGATTACACAGAGCTCTTCTTCAGGACTAGGAAATTAAGACCAGGTCTACACTACAGGGCAAGGTGAAAAATCCACACACCTGAGCAACATATTTATACTGACCTAACCCTCACTGCAGACAGTGCTATGTCAACAGGAGAGAAGTACGCCGATGGGAGAAGCTCTCCTATCGGTGTAGGAGCATCTTCACTGAGTATGAGTTGTAGTTGCTTGATGATATCCCGTATGGGGTCCAGTTTGGGTGGTAGGTGACAACTAGAGGTGTGCAGTCAGAGGGGGTTTTATTTTTGTATTGAAGCAAGTTCTCTTGGGATATCTGGGCGGCCCATTCCATGATGTAATCTACTTCTCTTGTGGAGTGTCTTTGGTGAAGGTGGTTGTGTGTGTATTAAGGTATATATACCCACAACTTTCTCCCCTTCTGGTCTTCAAACAACTCCCCAACCTCTCCAAGCTCCCTACAGATCAGGACAACAACTCAAAGAGGCATCAGACCCTGCCAGAACAGATGTAAAACCCACAGACATATCTCCACTGCTACCATCATCAACACCCTCCTCCCAAACATTCCTTTCAAGATCCATGGGTCCTGCACATGCCTATCACAATGTGTGGTGTACCTCATCCAGTGCAATAAAAGCCTCAATAGTAACTATGTGGGTGAAATCAGACAACCACTACGCTCTTGAATGAGCTTAGACAGGAAAATGATAGACGACAAAAACACCCTATCACCTGTCGGTAAACGTTTTTCACAAAATGAACACTCTGTATCTGACCTCTCACACCTCTTCAAAGGAAACCTGCACAATCCTTTTAAAAGACGATCCTGGGAGCTTAAATTCATAACTTCACTAGACACTAAAAATCATGCACTGAATAGACACTGAATGTATGACTTATTACAACAATCTTTAATCCACTAACAACCCCAGCTCTGCAGCAGTTCCCCCCCCCGCCCTTCCTTTCCTCTCTATGAGTGGAGGGGTGTTAGCTGGCCACTTCAACTTGAATGGTCACTTGAAATGTTTTTTAACTACTTGTGCTAAACAATCTGTTCAAACATTAGCTTGTGACACTCTGATTAAGTTTCCCAGACAGAAGAACTCTCTGTAAACAAAAAAGCTTGTGTCTCTCACCCACAGAAATTGGCCCAAGAAAAGATATTACCTCACCCACCTTGTCTATTTGTTATGTAATTATTCACTTGAGCAATAGTCACAACAGGCCCTTCCCTCCAAAAGGTCAAACTTTCTATAGGAATTCAGAAGATTTTCCGAAGTTTTTATTCTATTTGAGGCCTATATATACCCACACTAGTACTGCCTATAGTAAAAAAAGTTACAAACACAAGGATATATAATTAGCATTTGGTTTTGTTCATAACTAAAGTTACTGGAGAAAACGGATAATCTATATCTACATAATCTAGTCCAATTCATTATATAACGTAAGGATCTGATATACAGAATGCTTTGGAATCACTCAACTGAAGTGTGATTTGGCTAGTACTACGATTATTCTTCTGTTTACACCCTTGAAGAAAAACTCAGAAGAAACAAAACTGCTAGTTCATAAACATTTAAGCTTTTATTCTGCATCCATTTCAAAACTTTTTCTCCCCCCATTCTTAGTTTCATTAAGGAGAATAAAATGTTTCTTACAATTATCCAATAATGTGCACCTCCAGCCCAGTAAATAATTAAACAGAGCCCCTATCAATGTATTCTAAAAGTTCCTGCATTTTTTTTTTCCAGATCGGTACCTTCAGGATTCAATAAAAATAACCCTGAAATTTCAAGCTGCATTGTAGAATATTTAGATTTTACACATTCTTACAGAAAATAGTCTGGATTAAAGAAAATAAAACACATCCTGAAATCTAACCTGACGTGCAGGTTGGATACTTCATGGTATTTGCTATATGCTCCAACTTAATTGATATTATTTTATATCAAGTGTCACTACTTGCAAAGAATTTTTTCCTCTCATCACATGGCTGAAAGATTTTTTTTATGACCTCCAGTAATACAGTTTGCGTGTTCATCTGAACCGTATCCACTTGTCCTGTGTAGCTTCTAAGGTCTTCCAAGCATTATCTGCACTTTGTAAAGACGGATCTTGCCTGTAGCTCTCACCAAGTCTCCTTTCAGAAGATGCTCGGAAGCCACCACCTCAGAGTCTACTAACCCAGCTACAAAAATATTGTAACTAGTCTTTGTTTCCACACTTCATGTGGTTCTCATCAAGAGAAATTTTGATTATTCTCGGAAGTTCAGAATCTCACCTGATTTCTTTTAGGTTCTCTCCTTCATTCTTAAAAGTTCCCCCCAAAAATTTAAATTTACAAAGTATACACAACCTGTCAAGTAAAAAGATGTTAAGTTCAAAAATTCAGTTATAAACAACTCACAAAAGGTTTCAGAGCTCAGAACAGTTAAACAGCTGTCCGCCTCTGTTGCCATCTTTGATCCATACCCTGTTTTACGAGCACTACAAACAGCATAATTGAAATGATTTGTACAGCAGTCTGACATACAGTATTCTGAATTCTTCAGTGAACGCCAAAACGAATGACAACATAAAATGAAGTCCCTAACTTTTCCACCCTCTTGGCCTAGTTGCACAACTCTACAGTGCGCTACAATGTAATTAATTTTAAATTCCAATAATGTGTTGGAGTTTATAGCAGTGAACCAACATTCGCCCTGGTATGCTTGAGAAATAGATTTACACGGTGATCAAGGAAATCGGTGATTGAGTCAGTTCTGTGCATGATCAATGCTATGTTTTCATGTACAGCAGAGATTTTAATAGACCCGACAGGATACACCAGTGCAATTACACACATTTCTCCTGAAATAATAATAATTGGGGTTCTGGATACAGTGTGGTCACATCTCTCTGTCTCAGAAAAAAGATTCAGTTTTAATTACCACCAACACAAACTCTTGCTACCAGTTTTCCAATTCTTCAAAACTTTAGTGTCACTTGATATCAGTACAGTTACACGCCAGAATTCTAGCCAGCTAGCATTTTTAATGGGAGTAAGAATGATCTTTTATTGAATTTACAGTAGAACCTCAGAGTTATGAACATCTTGGGAATGGAGGTTGTTCATAACTCTGAACAAACCGTTATGGTTGTTCTTTCAAAAGTTTACAACTGAACATTGACTTAATACAGCTTTGAAACTTTACTATGCAGAAGAAAAATGCTGCTTTTAACCATCTTAATTTAAATGAAACAAGCACAGAAACAGTTTCCTTACCTTGTCAAAACATTTTTTTTTAAACTTTCCCTTGTTTTAGTAGTTTACATTTAACACAGTACTGGTACTGCATTTGCTTTTTTTGGGGGGTGGGGGTGGGGGGGTGTCTCTGCTGCCGCCTGATTGCGTGCTTCCAGTTACAAATGAGGGGTGTGGTTGACTGGTCAGTTCAAAACTCTGATAGTGTAACTCTGAGATTCTGTTGTATTCAAAGTGCACACAGAAATAGGTTAATTCTTCCTCTAAAGAGAAACACTTACATATATCTCAATATATTCTAATGTTTAAAAATCAGTCACCGTCAAGGTAAGGATTTGTAAAGACAAGCAGAACAAATACACTGAATCCAAAAGAGCATGTGTTATGTTTTGGAAATTATTTCTGCTTTGATTTTATCAAGAAGCTCTTTGCCAAACTTTAAAACCTGGTATGTCATTACTCTGAAATCTACACTACTCAGTCTTTGTGGGTCTTTGACTGTTTCTCAGATAAGTGATTTTTGATCCAGTGTCAGATTTAGGCCAAAGTAGCTAGTCTCACAGCTACAAAATAGATGCCAAAAGTTGCAATGTTTGCTTACTATGGAGAGACTGAAATTACCAATGCTCCAGTCAGCTGACCTCTTCTTATCCTTATTACTACTATTTTTGAATCTTTTCTTCAATTTATGAGAATTTTTAATCTTCCATTTATGTCTTTTGTCACACCAAGAAACGACAATATAGATGTTCTCTGAACTATTGATCTATCTTAGGGGTCCTCTTAAGAATATGGGACAAAAATGTAAGGTATATTACATTCAGTCAAGGCCGGGGGAATGAGAAGTTTGATGTACAAAATTTCAAATTCAGATACGTTTTATTGTCACTTACTGCACTGTAATTTGAAATCTCATCCTAGTCACTGTTAAAATCTTTGCTTCACTGTCAGAATTGCAATGTAGTAGTTTATTTTTAAATCTATATTAATGAGACCATGAACTGGTGATTAATCAGCATTTTTATTATCTAAGATTTTCCCCCAATTTCTAAAGTATGCCCAAGACCTTCCCATTTCTTCAAAAACCTCACTAACAAGAGAGATCTGCTACACCTCCTTGTTAGTGGACATTTGACAATATACTTCTGGAGTAATCATTTTGATCTCTAGTAATGAAAAATCTCAACATAATTTAAAATTCAGGAGAAATATGGACAACTCTAACTTATCCATGGTTTATTTTTAAAACAGCTTTACAATCCTGAGGAAAATACCAGTGGAAGCCATCTGCAGTTCTTTCAGAATATTTTCCAATTAATTATTTGTATTAGATGGGGGAAAATAATCTTCACAATAATTGGAAAATGTTTCTCTCCTCAAAAATGTTTGGTTTTCCAGGATATTTTGAGATTGTTGAAAAGGGAGAAATAGGTCACTGGAAAAAGTAGATTAAAGTTAAGATGGTTGAAATTAAAAAAATATCACCACATTCTGTAGGTTTGCACTGAAAATGATAAAGAAAATATCATTTGTTGCCTTAGTGATTGGGATAATTTACTGATAATTTGTAACAAGTTTTGGAAGGAAGGGTATATTTTTAATTTAATTTACATCAGAACAGCAGGAATTTACATTTTGAATAAGAAGCAAAACCATTTTGTATTGTTCTCTTAGTATTTACCAGCATTTTGCTCAGTTGTTTTTATATGGTATCAAATTCCAGTTTTACATAACAGGTAGACCAAGTACATGGAAGACTTCACTAAGTTTCATATTGACAAAGGCATAAACTCAAATGCATACATTTTTGTATTAGGTTACATTTACCAGTGGCATCAGATCAAATTATTGGCAAAGTATCTCTCTTGGTAATAACAAAACAGGATATGATTTTAGAAGCTTGTTCACCAGTACACTTGCTGTACTTCTGCCTTCAGAAAATGCCTGTTCAACCAGGTATTAAGAGTCCTATATATCGTTTCATGCTTTAATCCAGCATATACAAAACTTTACTTTAGAAACACCCCCATTAAGAACACTCCCATCATTTGTCATTTTTTATTGCAACACTTCCCTAAAATGGATGCCAAACCATTCCTGCAAGCATTTAGAAAAGACTGAAGGTGATTAAATTAGATTGCCTTGAAAGGTATAGCTAGCTAACTTGGATGACAGCCGGCATAGCACACTTGTCTAAACTGAAAAGACTTCTATTAATCCAACAGCTCTTGTAATTTCTGTAAAACAAAAGCAGACCTCACATTTTAAAGATTAAGCTACCAGAAGAAACTCCTTAAACTTAAGTTTATGTGAATGTGAGATGAAGCCACATATAAACTATATGAGTAATCAGCAATGTTCCAAATAAACACTGTTCATGAGTTTCAGATTCAGGTGTTTAAAACTGCACTAAGATTACAGTGATGTGATTTGTCCTGGCATAAAAAATGCTGCAAGAATAATTTCCTCAGATGAGTTAATAATTAGTACACAATATTTAAAGGAATACTATTTAAGTTCCATCTAGTTTATTCATGTGCCTTTAATGACTACTGGGGTTTCAGAGGGTGAGCAAAAGGCACACAGAACTAGTTAGACTTTAGTTTTCTTACTATAAGATTGGAGCTATGTACTAGTCATAATACTAATAGCATTAAGTCAACTTCTGATGTTTGTATTTTCCTTTCCTGTAGTTTATGACCCATTTACAATTAAGATTAAAACCCTTTAACACCTTGATGTAAAGGTAATGTAAAGACTTAGGAAGGCAGAGAATAGTTGATCCAGACAAACAAAAGGTCAGTAGGTTTTAATGCTGCAATAAGGCCACTCTGGCATTTAGTTCAGTAACAAGCAGTGACTGTCCAATAAATATTAGTCATGTCACAGAGTCGTGCTTCATGCTGCTCTGTTCTTAGCAACTAATCATCCCAATGAAGCTACACTGACTATGGCCTTTAAGGGGACCCATGAGTAATGCAGTGATAGAGGGCACAGGGAAAATGAAAATGGTACAGGTGATACAGAAAAAGCTTCAATATTGAATGGGAGAACTGGTGAGCCAAGAATCAAAATGGTAGCAATAGTTTATAATGTCCACAATACAAATGATTAAATGCCTGAGGGAGAAGGAAGTTTGTTAAAAAGCTTTTTGCAGTCATACCTAACAGCTTCTTCCAAGATTTGATGAGAGACTTTGCTAAAGATGTAACCTCTTCATCTGTGCTTTGCTTGCGTATTGCATTCACTGACATTCCAATTCTTGTGGACTGCAATAGAAAAAGATATACATCACAATTTGTGAAAGACATTTAACAGATACAAAAAGCCAAGCTGCATTTTGATAATGCAAGGTAAAAATCTAAGCATCCAGTCAGTTGTATCCTTATGAAGTTGACTGAGATTATTTTATGAAGTTGAAAATGCTTACTGAACTGATGTTCAGAAGACATCCTGCACATTTAAACTGATAAGATAAAACACATTAATAAACTTTTCTTGATAGGAGCATGCAATCAAAAAAAAAAAAAAAGGTTTATTTGGAAAAAAAAATACATGTTTTATGGTTTAAGTGGGGGGTCATTCAATATATTAGACAGAGGTTCATTATAAAAAGGGAAAATAGAAATTGCATCACTTGATGTTATCCTAAAGGATGACTTTATTTTTTTAAACTGCTATGTTGGCTGATACATTTAAAGCTCCTTTGAGGCAATGGTAGTTTATTAGAAGTCTGCTCTCACAGCACAGGATCCTATAATATTTCAGTACCCTTATTATTCACAAGAATGGTAACGGCAGAGTACGAGAGATGAGACAACATGCATAGACATATCAATGAACATAAAGAAATCCACCTTTTCTATGAGGCTGCCTGATGACCACTGTTCTCATTTTAGTGAGCCAAGAAACTTATCAGGAATAAGTAATTTAAGAAACGTACATTTAAAATGTCAATAATGTCCCCAAGCTTCAATATTTATACTTGTTTGTAATCAAAGGCATATTGTAGCTGCCAACAAATAATTCTCACTGTTTTCCATTTTGACTGGAAAACTGTTTTTAAAAGGCCATGTTTATTGTCTGTTTCCTTGCCCTCAGTTTAAGAACTATTGCTCAAATTTCCCAGAACAATTCATCTTCAGACAGACTACTGAGTATTTCAGGCTGAAAAGAGGAAAGTTAAAAAATTCTATAAGAGAGGGTGTTTGCAATGAAAACTATTATGCAACCTAAATTACAGTAATGGCTTGCCAAAACTTTATTTAAAATATTAAAATGATTTATAGATGTTTGCATAGTGTTAGAAATTTTGAATTTCATAATTATCAATTTAGTTCAGTAGATCTTGGGTGGGATTTTCACAAGCACTTAAGTGACTTCAAGGCACAAATCCCATTTACTTCCCATGAGATGTGCTCCTAAGTCACTTAGACTCCTTAGAACAGTTGCTTTCAACCTGTGGTCCGTGGACCGCTGGGGGTCTGCAGACTATGTCTAAGGGGTCCGTGAAAGGTGACTAATGAAAATAAAGTTTCATGTCCCAGAAAAGGCATTCCATTTTTCTGATCAACCAAAATTATGTCAATACCCCCACCTACAGGTCAAAGCCCAGAAGTGTTGTCATTACCACAGATGCCCAGTTTAGTGCCCTTTCGCACGCTGCATCAAATGCCATGCCACGGACCTGCAACATTTATAGCTGAATTCTGTTCAGTCACTTTTCAGTCTAAGACTTCTATGGTAGGGGGCTGCAGACCACACGTTGAATTTCCACACTGCCATTTGAAATTTTTTAGGGGTCTGCAAATGAAAAAGGGTTGAAAACCACTGCCTTAGAAAATCCCACCCTTCGGCAAATAGCTCGGAGAAAAGCTAATATATTGATGGAGAGGATCCTAAAACATGACTACCAAGAATTTTACAAACATTCTGTCTTTTTTGTCTTATATATTGTATACACGATAAACTAGTTTACTAAAACTCCAAGTGCAACTGCCATCTACAGTGTTAGGAAGAGATTCTTCTACAATCCATTCCTTTTATAACTTAGTAGGTGGGATATAATCTCAATTTAGCACAATAATTTGGTATTTCTTACTTTAATATACTCCCAAGTTATTCAGGGGTCTATCCATGTAGAGGGATATTTTTTCCAATTTCCCCTCTTCCTCCTGCTCCAAAACTGAAACATCTGCCAAAAAAAATTTAATACAGTTTTCTAATTTGATTTCAGATTACTTTCTGCTAAAAAAAATAGCAACCTTGCTTATATAATGCTTTCCTGTCCTTATTGCCAAATTTTAACAAAGGTTCAGTTACTCTTATTTCAAGTCATTTAAGACATTAATGCAATGTGTATTTCTCATATTGCTTTTAATAGGCTCACTTTTTTTTTGCATTCCTTTTTGTATTCTTGTCAAAGAAAAGAGACCTTCAAACATCTTAGGATCTGGTTGCTTTGACTGTTTATTCTATTTAACTTTGTAATGGCCTGGTATTACTATTTTTCTTCTTTAAAGAGAACATTAAGAGGTTTGTTATTATTTATATTGGAAGTGTTGCACATTTGTTCCTCTACCCCATACCCTCCACCCAATTAAAATCCCAGTACCACATTTTTGTGAGCAACGAGGAATACGACAACTGCTCAAGTTTCTAAGCAGGTGATTCTTGCAAGGTTTTTAGTAAAGGAAACCCATCAAATAACCTCAGACCTCAGAATTGGGAAATCTCTGACTTAAAAAAATGTGTGATTATTAAATTTTAGACTAAAGGAAATGAGAGGCATGCTTGGCAGAGAAATGTGTTGGTCAAAATGTACAGAGCAGTGATGAAAATCTTAACCTATCTGGCTTGTTTCCTCAAAGTCTTAACAAATTAAGCACTTAGTTTACTTCATTGGTTAAGTAATAATCTGCCATGTCCTTTTAGAAAGACATTCCAATCTTTATACTTCTTTTGTGGGGTGCGGGGAGGAGGGGAAAAAAACATGGTGAGGCGGAGCTTCTGTCTTTTATAGATCCCATAAATGTCTCAGGAGTCGACACTGCTACAAGCATCAGGCAAGATAGGAGAGGCAGAATCCATTGGACAGTGATAGTGTCATCCTTCCCTAAGAGGGAGCTACCTATCAGCTCAGAGAATAAAGAACACAATGTTATTTTGTTTGGTGGGTTTTTCCAGTATCTTAACCTTATATGTAAACCATAAGAAAAATCCATGATTAAGTCAAACCTGAAACGTTAGCTTAATATACAGTTACAAGCAACAAGAAACTGAGAATTATAAATTATGTTTTGGCTCAACTGATTTAAGACCAGAAATGCCAAAGTATGGCATTTCCTTCTTCGATAATTTAAGACAAATTACAGCAATAGAGAGGTAAAGGAGATAGGTTAGCAATATACGTATCAGGTATGAAATCGATATTTCTTTGGAACTATGAATCAGAATCCCAGTCATCAATTTGTTTAATCAATTTTGATGCAGTTAAAACAAAGACGATGCTTAATTCACATGGACCTTGAAGGTCTCATGCACTAAGCGTGGAATTTGTCCTGCTGTTTTTGGTCAAAGTTTCTCCATCCGACCTCAGGCTTTCATTCATGGCTCTGTGCCCCAATTTATCTACATGACTGCCATCTTCCCACCTCATAGATGGCTGGACTTTGGCAATAGAGGAATTTATACATAGTTTGTAACGCACGTTTGGATCCTTCATAGACTTCCATAGCTAATAAAATTCTTTGCATTTAGTATGTTAAATGGAAAATAAAAAACTTTTAAAAAATGGATGGTATTTTTCTGAGGTGTTAACTCAACCACATTGGATGCATGTAGTCTTTTAAAATCCCTTTTTTGTAAAGAATAACAATATAATTTACAAGTGTATTCCACAAAATATACAAGATGTACAATGGGGCAAGGCTAGCGCTGCCTCTGAAACCTTAAATTAATCAGGAAATGCAAATATTATCTGTGCAACCTTCATGTTAAAGCGTCATTTGGGAAGACTGCATTTTACGTACAACGCCTCTAATTCAAATTGTCACAGAGGCAGTATGCATTGCAATGTCACAAAGGAGATAGGCCTTCATTCGACTCTGGTAAAAATCTTAGCTGCCTATTGAGTTTTTCACAATTATTATACATCCAATTATTTTAGCCCCAGAGCTTACTCACTGCTGAGTAACATGCAAGTTTCATAGTCCACCTGCTTTTAATCATACAAATAAAGTGTTGAAATTCTTCTCTTAGAGTGGGGAAAAAACCACTCAGCTTCATAACTCAGACACAGTTAGAAGGGTTTCCTTTAAACTTTCAACCACCAAAAATCCATTTTTGTCTGAAACTAGATTATCGAAAGCATTCTATTAAAGTCGTAAGCAAGTAAAAACAGAGTTATACTTGAAACAATCCTCCAACCTTAATTATAGCACTTGCTACCAAGCGCTTACAATTATTAAGTACTGTACATGCCATTAGTTTAAAAGTGTTGCTTTCTCATGGGGACAATACCAAGAGCTTTGCAGATTCTGGAAAATTTTATCATCGTAGATTTCCCCCCCCCTCAATGCAAGATTACTTGTGGCCCAATTTAAGCCTAGTTTTCAATTAAGGGCATACCTGGATATAGGTAAAGCTCAAAAAGAGAGCTAGATTATACACCACTCTCCCCTCACCCAGATGCAAGGGGGAGCAAGGAAATATTAGGCTGGCTCCCCCACACCTACCTGCATAGCTGTATAAGACCTTCCCTATTCACAGCCTTAGATACAGGGAAAGCAGGAAGGGGCTGCATACCCAACATATCCCCCCTGTGAACAAGCGGACGGGGCAGGGCAGAACTATGGCTCCACTCACTTATGATCTGATCAGTGGAGCTGACTAGATCCAAGAGGGAGAGAGCATGCTACACCTGTAAAGGGTTGTAATAGGTTTCTCTCCTTCCTTAGTGCAAGAGCACAGCAGATTTGTGCCTCCAATATACGTCTCTGAGACACCCTACTAATAGGCTGACATAGTTGATAAGCTGCCTTTTGCTCAGGCTGTGCCTCCATGCACAATCGTTCTAGCCCATATAATGAAACAGAAAAATTTTAAAAGCATCTGCAAGGGCTTGCTCCTGGAAAAGAGCTAATCTCAAAGAGTTGCCATAAGTTGGTGTGGAGGAAAAGACTGGTTATTTACCACACAATAACTGTGGTTCTTTGAGATGGTTTGTCTGTGTGTATTCCAGTTATGGTGGTGCATGCAAACTGACAGAAAGACTCAGTCTAGGTAAATGGACAATAGATTTTGTTTTATTATTTGCAAAGCAGCACAGGTGTACAGTACTTGATGGGCAAAGAGGCAGTTCCCTACCCCAAAGATCTTGTAATCTAAATGAAACCTTTTCCACTGTACCCTGATGCAAGGAACAGAGAATATTCTGGTGGACCTCAGAGCTGCATCTAAGAATCTCTTAGGTTTTATTTTTGCCATTTAAAAGCTCCTATTTAAAATATAACAGCAATGTAAAAAGTTTACCTGTAACAACTCAAGGGTCATAGGTATATTCTTAAGCTCCTTTAGCAAATCCAGTGCCCCAGCCTGTAAAACATGCATAAAAGTATTATTCAAAATATATTTTATTTCCTACAGTTAACTTTGAGAATGTTTAGCAGAAAGCAAGTGATAGCTCTTTAAAACCTCGCAGTGTAAGTTCTAGTTCTGTGAAAGGTTCCAGATTGATAACTCTGAAGACTTAAATCCTATTTATCCATAGAACAAGCTTAGCACAAGAAGTGACACTGCGAGTTTCTCCAGACTCTTAAGATCAATGTGCCTCAGCCCCAATCTGGGGATACTACCTTGGGGGTGAGAGCAGTTTAGTCCCACGCCATTTAGTTTTTGGTCTCTCTATTAAGATTACCAGGTAATGCCATTTGTGGGGGTGGTTACAATCACATCAATACCTAAACGTTGGGAAGTGGATTTACAGCAGACTCATTTCACTCAAGTTCACCAGACAGACATCACACAGCAACATATTTCAGTCCATAATGACCTGGGCTAGATTAGAATAAGCAACCCGAAGATGAAAGGCTCTGTACATCCCATTTCCAATCCTTAGGTAACCAGTTCCTCTACCAGAAATATTTCTAACTGGATTTATGTTCGCACTGGTAGAATACGAAATATATCCATAATTTTTTTTAATGGTACCATACACAGGTAGCCAGATTACAGTATTTTACTAGACAGGAGTAGTTTGTCCCTTGGGATAGTGTTTATTTTTCTAAATCACTCAAAAGTTCTACAAGTGAAAAATGTTGAACGAGGGCTTCCTTTCAAGCTGTATCTATCTGCAACCACACTTATCACTACATTCATCTCCAATCTAATACACAGAATCCTATGCATGTACTGCAAGTGGATCTTTCAGATGAGACCTTAAAATGAGGTTCTGCGCCTAAAAGTTACAAATTGCAGAGCGTAGATCCATACTTGTCTTAATCCCACTAAATCAAATCTAATCAGTTAACATGTGAAAACTCTCTCTCTCTAATGGACAACACTGCAAACTCAACCTAGAATCTGAGTTCTTTCTGGTTCATGCATCACTGATCTAGATTCATCACCTAGTTAATTTTGTAGTTGATGCATGATCCAGAACAGAATCTAATTCACTCAACTAAGCTGCACTGAGATTAGGCCTACTAACAACAGTTTTTTTTTAAAAAACCCTAAACGTTAGTCAATACTGGAAGCAGCTATTATTCTGAATACAATCAGGAAGCAAGATTGGCTGAATAAGGTGTCACTTTTAGTCTCACTCCAGGGCAAAAAAAAAAAAAAAAGAAGTTATATGTGAGCTGCATGGACATTAAGGATCTCATTGCCGTTTTATCAAGGTTGGGTGCTTGCCCACACATCTTGGACAAAATCTTCCCCTCTCACCCCAATGCAGTGTGCTGTGCTGGTGGCTCCCATCCCAAAATGGCTGCATTTGACTAGTATTCTATATACAGGCAAACTTCAGCTAATAAAATTGTGGTTACCCAAAGTCATTTATTTTACCCAACGATACCCTGTATGCTTATGAGCTCTTAATTGGCGCTGCAAAGGACGAGCATGCAAGGTGAATCCTGAGCAAGTATCTCTGCCTAGTCTCCCCAGGTTCTTAACAAAGGAGAACTCCTGTCCTGTGAAGTTTAGAAGTTCTGTATTGTTGAAAAGAAGCTTCACAGAAATTGATCTCCCAATTATACAACCCCGCAAATACCTGAATGTTTCCATAAAGTCTTGTGTTTTCCTCAGGATGAAAAAGGCTAGATACATGTAAAGTATGATAATCTGCCGCCGACATTCATTAACAAATCCTCTAACAAACTTCTCGTGATACAGATTTTATATTTATTACTAATTATACTAAATTCCATGTGTTTCGTGTTTTTGAGGGAGAAGGAGAAGGGAGCACAGGGAAGGGAAAGAAGGGGAGGGAAGGCCAGACTGTATCTCACCTCTATACTCATCATTTAGAAGCTTTAAAGAAGCAGCCTTCTGATTCTGTCCACCTATACACTTAACCACCAACTTCAAGCAATTCAGTGTTTTAAAATGAACTCATTGCTGCTAAGAAATGTCAGACTGGATGGCTTGGAGGCCAAAATACTTTTTCTGTGGATACAACACAGCAGAGGTAGCAACAGTGCAGTCTGTCTCCCACACCTTCTCATTGTACCTCCTTCCTGAACCTGAAGGATCTCTAGGAATTTAAGTGTACTTGAGTTTTCCTATGTAGTTCAGGGTCTATTCAGTTTTGTTTTTGGCTAAGACAAACAGCCATTTAGTGCAATTTGTAGTTTGTGATATAGACACCTGTCCACTAGGTACTAGACAGATCAATTAATTTCAAAGACTGAACAGTTATCAGAGTCTAACAACTGTCACTAATAACCTGGATGTACAGCTACCCAGTCCCTATAACAATTCACCTTTTAAATTATACCTTCGTTATTTCTCATCCCCTTTGGATGATGGGCCAATTTATTTTAACCACCGATCCTATATATTTCTGCAAGTCTCCTCCTTTCTAGACATCTAAAAAATAAATAAATAAATAGCGTAGGGCTTGTCTATGAAGACACCACCATATCAACGGAAGTGCTTCTCCTGTCAGTGTAGCTGTAATGTCTACACCTGGGGTTAGGTTGGTATAACTATGTGGCTCAGGGAGTGTGGATTTTTCACACTCCTGAGCACCGTAGTTGTACCGATGTAAGTTTGTAGTGTAGGCCTTAGACTGTTTAGATCTCCCCCCTGCATTTAAGCACACCTCTATCGAGCATAACTTACTCTGCTCCTGTGTGGTGTGGTTAGACAATGGCTGTTCCACAGGGCCAAGTACATCACCTTCCCACTGCTCTCAGACCACAGCCGTCCAAAGCTGTATCCCACAGCATGCTCTCCTCCTAGCTCATTAGCACAATCTCATTCTTCTCTCAGCCTGAATCTCTTTCCCACTTTGTAATAGAAGTAAACAAAATCAATGATGCCCTCAAAAATAATAATATTGACATGTTTAATTGAAGATTTAACTTTTTACACCTCATCTCTTTGCTTACAAAAGTAAAAGTTTACTTCCTAGTGCAGCACAACCAATATAACTATAGAAGAGTAAGTTGAGTTTTATTTTGCATCTACCCATTATCAACAAAACAGTCAGCTAAGTTCTGACTGTAGATTCATTTAATGGTGATGATTAAAGCTCCGTGTTTGTCACAGAGGTCACAGATTCTGTGACTTTCCGTGACCTCTGTGACTTCGGAGGTGGCCGGTGCACCTGGCCTGAGGGCAGCCTGAACAGCTCGGACAGCCCCTTGGCCAGGCACACCGGCCGCTGCTGCAGCAGACTCAGGCCACCCTGCCCCCCAGCAGCAGGAGTTTGGGTGTGGGTGGGGTCTCAGGGCTGGGGTGCAGTGCTAACCTGAGTGGGGGAGGGGGTTCCCCAGAAGAGTGACAGCAACTCCACTCCCTCAGCTCCTAGCTCCATGTGCTGCCTCCACCCACAGGCACCGCCCCCACAGCTCGCATTGGCCGCGTTTCCCAGCCAATGAGAGCTGCAGAAACAAGGCTGGGGCAGAGCGGAAGCAGTATGTGGAGCTAGGATCCCCACTTCCCAGGATCTGGGTAGGGAGCCTACCCCCAACTCACCAATCCCCCACCACCCACGCCACCCCCCGGGGCTGCAACTCCCCCCCACAAGCACCCGTGGCACCCCTACAGGCCCCGTCCCCCTCCGCAGCACCTGCAGCACCCCCCCCCCCGGGCATGCCCCCCTCTCCAGCACCTGCAGCGCCCCCCTCCCCCACCAGAACACCCTCCTGAGCCATGCCTCCCCCAAATTTTAGTCAGGAGTATATAGTAAAAGTAATGGACAGATCACCAGCCGTGAATTTTTGTTTACTGCCTGTGACCTGTCCATGACTTACTAAAAATACCAATGATTAAAACGTAGCCTTAGTGATGATGCAATAGGCAAAAATAATTCAGGTTGTTTTTCAGCTACCAAGTTTAATCTAAAGCCCTTACAGAAAAATATTTTGACATGTAAGCTGCAGAAATAAAACACAGTACTCCTTGATGTAACTAGCATGGTCACTTTTCTGACTATAACCATGAGAAAGCGGTATTGAAAGAGGCACCCAATCCAGTGAATACTGTGTAGAAAAAAAGTGTTTGCCTAAAATGGCTTGATGCAGTTTAGCAGTTTCCTACTCATCTCATCTACTTTGCGATGTTATCTAAATACTATTGGTAACTATGTTGTTTATACCTGTTATGATTCATCCCCTCCCATATGTGCCTATATCTGAATCTTTACTAAAGAAATTAACTGATTTAAATACTGGTACCTAGTACTCTGCATTTCCATACTGCCTTCTATTCTGTGGTCTCAAACTGTTTTACTAACATTAACGACTTTAAAAAAATCTACAACACTCAGAGGTAAGGGAGTATTATTCCCATTTTACAGAGATGGAAACAAGCAGAGACTTCCTAAAGTCACACAAGACACATGTGGCATTGTGTAGCATAGAAGAACCCATGTCTCTTGACTCTACCCTACCAGCCTCTGCTTTAATCAGAAAGCCTTCTTCCCCTCTATTAATTTTCTAATATCAGTTAATTGCACTGAAGTTACATTCTACTTGCCACAAAAGGCAAACTTGTCCTGAGCTTAAGGGCACGGCTATACTTGCAGATGTAGAGCGCATTGATTTAAATCAGCCTTCGGAGAGCGCAGTAGGGAAAGCGCTGCAGTCTGTCCACACTGACAGCTGCAAGCGCACTGGCGTGGCCACATTTGCGGCACTTGCAGTGGCATTGGGAGCGGTGCATTATGGGCAACTATCCCAGTGTTCAAGTGGCTGCAACATGCTTTTCAAATGCGGAGGGTGGGGTGGAGTGTGAGAGGGAGTGTGTTGTGTGTATGTGTGGGGGAGAGAGTGTGGGTTTTTGGGGTGCTGAGAGTGTGTTAGCATGCTGTCTTGTAAGTTCAGACCCCCTTCTCCCCCCGCCCCCCCAGCTCTCTCTCACTCACTGAAAGCAAGCAGCATTCCTCAGTAATGGTCTCGTTTCCCCAGAGCAGATAAGCATGCCGACTGTCGGAAACAGAGCTTTGAAAGGGCATACCCGCATTCCTACAGCCAATTCCAAAATAATGACAAGAGTGTCCACTTGACTTAAGGGGATTATGGGACGTTTCCGGAGGTCAATCTGAGCGCAGTAATGCAACACCTCGCTCACACTGACGCTGGGACGTCTCAGCCAAGACGCCTCAAAGTTTATTCCTCTTGCCGAGGTGGATTACCAGGAGCTCTCTAGCCACGGAGTTAGCATGCTCTCCGTGCCTTGCCAGTGTGGATGGGGAGTGTGGGCGGCTTTAGTGCGCTCTAACTTGCAAGTGTAGCCAAGCCCTTAGTCATTTAGACTAAGTGTAGTCTAAACAAGTATAGTTTAGTTTAATTATAGAAAAGGGAGCAGCAAAGAATACACCAGAGGTCGGCAACCTTTCAGAAGTGGTGTGCTGAGTCTTCATTTATTCACTCTTAGGCTATGGCTACACTAGCACTTTACAGTGCTGCAACTTTCTCACTCAGGGGTGTGAAAAAACACCCCCCCTGAGCGCAGCAAGTTACAGCACTGTAAAGCACCAGTGTAAACAGTGCCCCAGTGCTGGAGCCGCGCTTCCAGCGCTGTAAACTAATCCCCTCGTGGAGGTGGAGTACCTGCAGTGCATGAAGTTTTGAGTGTAGCCAAAGCCTAATTTGAGGTTTTGCGTGCCAGTAATACATTTTAACGTTTTAGAAGATCTCTTTCTATAAAAGTCTTTAATATATAACTAAACTATTGTTGTATGTAAAAGTAAATAAGGTTTTTAAAATGTTTAAGAAGCTTCACTTAAAATTAAATTAAAATGGAAAGCTCCCCAGGCCAGTGACCAGGACCCAGGTAGCGTGAGTGCCACTGAAAATCAGCTCGCGGGCCGCGTTTGGCACCCGTGCCATAGGTTGCCTACCCCTGGAATACAAAATGTAAAGAGTATTCATAATAAATACTAAAGTTATATAAAAATATGGAAGAAAAGAGTAGTAATACATGTAACATTAACAACAAATTGTTTGGAAACAAACTTCTTGGGAAATACACTTTCCTGAAATACTATAGGTATGGGGAAAAGTCCCACTAGCCATTCTTAAATAGTGGGGTCTAGAATGATATCTAAACACAAAACTTACTAAAACTAAAATAAGTGCAACAATATTTAATATTAAAAGTCCTATAGAAAGACATAACTTGGACGATTATTAAATATTTGCTAAAGACTGTATTTTTGAGACTTAATGTATCCGTACCTTAAAGCATTATTTGAATAAAACGTTGACCACAGACTATCCAAAGAGGCCTGTTAAAAAGAGCCCATAAGCAATTTCCCAATTAAACAGGGTTTCATCAGAAAATTCCACAAAACATTTCAGCTTCAAAGAATTTTTGTTGAACCAAAGGTAGAACTTCAATGGAACCCTGCCTGCCAGACAGTTTCCACTAGAAACTTGCCTGGCAGGCTACTGGGAACCTGGCGCTTCCAGAGTCCATTGCTCTGGGATAGCCCCTCTATGTGGGCTGCCCCAGAGCCTCCAGTTTCCCTCCTCCTATAGAACCAGAAGCCCAGACGTTTTTGCTCCACAGTATAGAGCCTGGAAGCCCTGGGACGGGCTTCTAGGTCCATAGATCTCAGGCAGCTTCACCATGTGGACTCCCTCAGAGTCAGGGACCCTGGAAGCCCTGGCAACTGCTAACTGAAACTGACATAGGACCCCTGACAGTTTCACCACTGCTAAGCAGTGATGGGCAGTAGTGAACCTGATAAGAATGTCAATTTCAGTTAGCAGCAGCTACTGTGGAACCCCCATATTCACCACTGTGAGGTATCATTTTAAGTCTTGATCGGTTGAATATTAATATCCTCTTGAATTGTATGTACTACCATTGTATGTGAAGTTATGAAGTATTGCTATGCATGCTGCTGAAATATGTTGTGAGGTTGGGAGATACCCACACAAGCCTTTCAGCTGCAACAAAGGAGGGCCAGACAGGCATTGGTGGCCCATCAAAAAGAATCCACTATCCCCGAGGTTTCTCAGAGAAGGCACATACGCAGGGCCAGATTAACGCAGGGGGTTTAGGGGCTATCGCCCAGAGCCCCGAGCTGAGGGGAGCTCCGGAGCAGCAGGGCTCAGACAGACTGCCTGCATGCCATGGCCCCATGCTGCTCCCGGAAGCGGCCAGCTGCTGGCACGTCTCTGTGGCCCCTGGTGGGGGGGAGGGGAATGAGGCAGCTCCGCGTGCTGCCCCCACCCCCAGCACCATCCCTGCAGCCCCCATTGGCTAGGATCTAGCCAACAGAAGCTACGGGGCGGCGCTTGTGGGAGCGCAAGGAGACATGGTGTCCCCCTCCCCAGGGGTGCGCAGAGACGTGCCAACAGCCGGCCGCTTCCGGGATCGGCGTGGGGCCACGGCATGCAGCCTGCCTGAGCCCTGCTGCACCACCAGCTGGGAGCCGTCTATAGTAAGCACCTCCCGGCCGGAACCTGTACCTCACATCCCCTCCTGCACCTCAACCCCCTGCCCCAGATCAGAATCCCCTCCTGCCCCAAACTTCTCCCAGAGCCTGTACCCCTCGCCCTCTCCTGCACCCCAACACTCTGCCCCAGCCTGGAGCCTTTCCTGCACCCAAACTCCCTCCTAGAAAGACACTAACATAACAGCTGTTCTAAGGGAAGAAGTAGACTATTTTGAATTAACTATATTCTACATGTTTTAAGACTGAAATGTAACCACAAAACATCTTTATGTTAATTAAAACGCAAGTTTAGTATAGCATTAATAGCCTCGATGCCCTAATTGTGATCATTTTGTTTTAAATTAGGAAAAAGACTTGTATACAGGGGCCCCACAAAATCTAATAGCCCTCGGCCCACAGGAGAGTTAATCCAGCCCTGCACATACGCCATGGGGGTGGACTAACCCATGTCACAGCAAGGATCTTTCTAGTAGCTAGAAGAAAGTATAAAAGAGTGGCAGTGACATAATCACTTGGCCTCTCTTCCCCCTGCCCCCATCTCAACCCCTGGAAAATCGTCTGGAAGGAAGTCTAGTCTGAGTATTGAGGAACTGTAAAGTGCCTGTAACATCTGTTAGGATTCAAATCTTGCTTAGTCTGTTAAAAGTCAGAATTTAGATTGCATTTCTATTTGTATTTCTTAGCTAACCAACTTTGATCTCTATGCCTGCTACTTATAAACACTTCAAATCTATCTGTAGTTAATCAATCTGTTTTGTATTTTACCTAACAGTGTGTTTTTGGTTGAAGTGTTTGGGGAATCTCATCTTAAATTACAATGGCTGGTGCAGGTCCACTTTCCTATGAAGAAGTGGTGAACTAAGTAATGAGCTTACACTGGTCAGGCTTCTGAGCAGTTCAAGACAGTACAGTTCTGGGGTGTAGGGCTGGAGCTGGTGGGAAATTGGCTGAAGCCTCTCTACTGATGGTTCATGAGTGGCTGGGAGATCATTCACAGAACTCAGTTAGGACTGTCCCTGCTGTAGATGGCTGTGTAAATGCAGTACCTGTCAGAGGTTTGTAGCTTGTCACAGCATCACAGTGTGATAGGGACACCCCAAGTTGTTGAGTTTGGAGGGCTCAGAGGTCCCAGAGTCCAGGTTAAATCCCGGGGACTCCGTGACAGGAATAACCCAACACTATTTCTGTTTTAACATAGAGCTAATGTATGAAAGAGGCTGAAAACCACTTTGTCACAGCAACTATTTTGTGAAGTAGTGACAATTGTCTGCACAAAAAAAGCAGTAGTTCAATATTTCAGTTGGCTCTGGTGAAAGGAACTACACTTACAATCTAATCTCCGTCAGCCATCCACTTGAAATGGCAAATAAACTTTTAAAGTAACTTTATTCCCATGTAAAATCCTTAAAAACCATACTCCCTTTTCACAACTGATTTGCTGACACCCTCAATAACTGAGAAACAAGTGTCAATATCTAGCTAGTGTAGTTTACAAACAAAACAAAAAAATATTCCCACACAACTCACCCAGATTAATCAAATCACAATCCGAGGAAAAATGTCTGCATTGACTAATTTAAAAAAGTTATAGGTTATAAAACAAAGTAACTTTTTAAAAGAATACCTGTGTAAAGTTAGTTACACAGTAATGGCCTGTTCTATGAAGGCGGTGGTTCTCAACTGTGGTCCACCGATTCTTCAGGGAAAGCCCCTGGTGCGCCGGACCAGTTTGTTTACCTGCCGCAGTGGCAGGTTCGGCCGGTCGCGGCTCCCACTGGCCGCAGTTTGCCATCCGCGGTCAATGGGGGCTGCGGGACACGGCAGACAGCACATCCCCCAGCCCGCGCCGCGTCCCCGCCGAACCTGAGGCGCGGCAGGTAAACAAACCAGTCCAGCACGCCAGGGGCTTTCCCTGAAGAATCAGTGGACCACAGTTGAGAACCACCGTATTAAGGGGAGCTGTAATTTAAATCTAGTAAGATTAAATACTTCCTCTTACCTTTTCTTCTCTAAACTTACTCAACTGTACTTGATTTTTGAAAATTCATATGTGCAACATTACCTCTGCCCACCTGCTCCTACGCATTTCAATAAGGACATTCATTATACTGTTGAAAATATTTTTAAAAATGGTACACATTTTTAATTAAGGCTACAGGTAAGGTACAACTGAATAATGAATAGTACACATTTAAATTTAATTACATTCTTATTGGAGGAACAATACAACGTATCTGAGATGTGTGTCAAGTGTTGCATGTTATAAAGTGTAGTATTTCAATACAATCTTGTGTAATCACTGCCAGTTGAAACAAAACTACATATTATTACTTTTGATTAAGCTGAGTATATTAGTTTAGCACAGCAGCAATTTAACAAGCCAGTTTGTTTACAGAGTACCAATAGTCTACCCATGAAAAGTGGATGTCCATGCTGATGTTATACTTTTCAATTAATCACAAGTCAAATTCCAGACAACTGGGATACTACAGCTCAATGTTCTGTTATGAGCCATGGAGAAAGATTTTCAATGGTATGTTAAATAAAATCATCCCTTCCCATCTGTTCTTTGACAAATTCAAGGCTCAAAAAGTGTCCTTGGAAATGTTTGCTCATAGACATATACATCAGTCAAATCATTTTCAGTTGCATCAATGCATCCAGATTTTATTCAAATGCTACATCGCAGTGTTTTTTAAAGGGGGTAATGTCAGCATAAAAAACAAAACCCAACTAAAAGATTTCCACAAAGAGCAGTTCATACTGTGGAAAACTAGGTAAATATGAAGTTTCTGATAGAAACTTTGTTATTTGTGTGAGAGAGAGATCACTTATCAATTCAGCTTCATCCTCCAATAAAATTATAATCTTGTATGCGACAGCTTGGTACATTTCAGGAATGGTCTGTATAGTATGTCATTAATTTAGTATTCTAAATTACCATGATTATATTACATGGTCAAGTGAGAATGTACTGCAAGATCTGAAAAGAAATACAGTAATACCAGTGAAAAGCAACCACTCATGGAAGTTAGCAAAAGTGGTCTCTTGTAAGAAGTGGTCTCTCTTCAAAGGTCTGTACATTAGAGAGGTGGCGCTCTGTGGACTCTGCAAGTATCAGAGGGGTAGCCGTGTTAATCTGGATCTGCAGAAGCGACAAAGGGTCCTGTGGCACCTTAAAGACTAACAGAGGTATTGAAGCATAAGCTTTCGTGGGTCAATACCCACTTCTGCAAGTAGTCACTCGTGACAGGTAATCTCTCTTCAGAGGTGGTCTCTAAGGCGGGTTTTACTGTACTTACAATTTGCAAAAAATTGTTATGGAAAACAGAGAAAAGAAAAACCCATTGAGTTGAATCTAGGTGCTCTTCCTGTAATTGAGGGTAGTATTGTAACTATCTGTGCTTATTGCCCTTGGCACGCACATGTGCATGTGGAATGAAATAAGCAGGGAGTAGAAAAAAAGAAAACATCAAATGAATAAACAAGAGAGAAAAACTGAGAATCTTCATCCTGTTAGAAAACTGTCAGTCAGACCCAAGAACCTTGTGTAGACTAGGAAAGCTACCTGTTGCAACCAATGGGTGTCAGCAACAGGTCTAGCTACACTGGTACTGAGCCTGGTTTAGCTGATAGGGTTGATTAAGATACATCAAGGCTGAACAGTTTGTCCAGGTCTACAGTCATCATTAGATTGGGTTCAGCACCAGCCAAACCTTAACGCATTCCCTGAAACAAGTAATTTTTCTAAACACAGACAAGTCTAGGAAGAGCAACCATGGAAAGGATACACCTTAGACAGAAAACAAAATTTTCCACACTGCATCTAGTTAAGACATATTCTCTAGAGTGGATTCCCAGTCAGCTCATTCCTGAAGTCTCAATGAGATTTAGGATTTAACACAAAAATATAATTTTAAATACTGTTGTCTTAATTACTAGTCCATACAGAAAATACCAATACATGATATAGCAAGGATGGTATTATTTCTCAAAGCTTCATAATTCACCTGAACAGGTTAACACTGTCCCTGGAATCTTGCAGTGACATATTTGTAAAGAGTCGATACACAGAAGATGGGATACGCGTTCTGTGTTAACTGCCCAAGTTATGTGTTGCTTCACATGAACAAATTGAGGTTTTAACACTAGAGAACCTTGCTTTCTATTTAAACTAACCACTGGGATGCGAGTGTTCTTTAAAACTCCACCTCCATTCATCCGTCACCAGCTGCTACTTGTTTTTATTAACACAGTAAATACGTCTGGCTTTATCATTTGCATAGAGTAAAAAATATGAACTGGCTCAGCTGCCAGCCCGTGCTGCGCTGGGGGCCGTGGCCTTGGGTTGGTACAGCTAATCCCCCGCGTCACAGCTACTCTCCCCATTGTTCAAGTCGGGGTTTAACGTCTCACGTGACACCGTTTCATGCTAGGTTTCAGTGTTTCATGCTAGTGATTGAAAGCAACGTGTGTAATCGGACCTGTCTGCCAGCCCGGCCTGCGGGGCGTCCCCGGCCAACCCGACACTTGCTGAGCGTCCTCTCCCCAAGCCCATCGCGCCTGCCGCTTCGCTCCCGCTCCGGTCACGCCGGCGGAGGGAAGAGCGGCGCTCGCTCGCTCGCTGCCGGGGACCTAGCGAGGGGCTCGTGTTCCCTGAGCCCAGCAACGCCCGGCGACACGGCCCGGGCACAGCTCACGCGGGGCCGGGGGTTTCTCTGGGAGGGGAGAAGAGTCCCCGGCCCGCGCACACTGGAACAGCGCAGGGGGCGCACGGGGCTGGCCAGAGGAGACCCGGTGCCGGGGCGCTGCAGCGCCCGGCCCAGCGGCGGGGCTCACGGACCAAGCCGGCACTCAACTCTGCGAACGGGAGCAGGGCCGAGCTCGCCCCAACGGGAGACCGGGAGAAAGAGCGCGAGGCACCTCCGGGGGCCGGCTGGGGGGCGTGCGCGAGCCCGGGGGCCTCACAGTTGGGCGCGAGACACCGGGCGCGGGGGAGGACAGAGAGAGTGGCGCGCGACGACCGCCGGGGCCCCCCCCCACTTCTGACAGGAAACAGGGCGGAGGCCCCAGCTGGCCCCGCGCGGGAGGAGAGTGGGGCGCTGCTCCCCGCGCCGCCCCCGCTCGCTCGCTCACCGCGTTCTTCTTCTGCACCATCTTGTCCATCTTCTTGGCGATGCGGATGATCTCGTCTTCTGTGCTCATGGCTGCGGAGGCCCGAGCGGGGCCCGGCCGGCGCGGCGAGGGCTGGGCCTGCGGGACACGCACCAGAGACGAGAGCGGACCGGCCGCGGGCGCAGCCGCTCAGGGCCCTGGGTGCAGCAATGGAGCCAGGCCGCCGGATAACAAACGACCCCAGCAGCCCGAGCGGCGGCGCCGGCGCCAGGCAGCGCTCATCAAGCACCCGCCCGGGCAGACAGACCTCACTGAGGCAGCCCGAGAGCATCCACCCGCGCGGGCGGGGGGGAGCGGGGGAAAGGCGGGGTTAGCGGCGCCGGCCCTGCCCCCACAGCAGCGAGCCAGGGCTGCAGCTGCCGCCGCCCGGACTCCGGCGCGCTAAGTGCTGAGGCTAGGGCGGCTCGCGCTGCACAGCGGCGGCTCCGCTCCTCCGGGCGGCGGGGAGGGGGGAGCCAGTTCCCCCGCCCCCCCGCCGTGCGCTAATTGTTGGGCCCGGGAGCTGCAGACCCTGCTTCCCTGGCGGCTGGTCACAACGCTCGCTGGTAAGGACGCGCGGCCGCGCGTGTTGATTGGTCGGAAGCAGGATTCCCAACAAGCCACTCGTTGGTTTCACTTCACTGAGGGCATCTCCACGCTACAAACTCAAGTCCACCTACAGCCGCTGCAGTAATTGCGGTCGTGTCCACACTACCCTCCTTCTGTCCCTGGTGCCCGTCCTTGCCAGGAGTGCTTTCGCGGTCGTGTGGAGAGCCGGGAGCCTGGGCAGCAGCCTGGCCTGGAGTGTGGAGCCGGGAGTAGCAGGGCTCTAGCTGGAGCCCCCAGTCACCTCAGGGTGACACCAGAGTTGTGAGCCTGTTTTTTGGTTTGTTTTTTGTCAATTTCCTGGCTGCCTGCTGGAGTCATGAAATTCACAAGAATGACAGCCAACAGCTGATGTAAGTAACCCTTAGTGTATACATGGACACTGCTGTGCCCTAACTATACCAACGTAAGCCCTATGCTTCTCGTGGAGGTGGAGTTATTTTGTCATTTTGTTGGTGTAGTAGGTCACTTACATCAGTGGGAGCACAACCTAACTGTAGTATTGATCAAACCTGACACTGGAGCTTGTGTCCACACTAGCCTGGAAATTGCCAACCTTAGCTCTTGTGTACACTGGCCCACATGGTGTTTTAACTCTCCTCTTGTCCACAGCTGCACAGAGGCCTGTTCTACACTACAAAGTTAGGTCAAAGCAAGGCCGCTTATGTCAACTTAGTTGTGCATGTACACTTAAATTGGTCTCCCACCCACGTAAGTGCTCCCTTACTCCGACATAGTAACACCATCTCCCCAAGCAGCATAAAGCCACAATCAACATACTTAGGTGGATGCAATGTAAGCATAGACACTGTATTACTTATTTAGACCCTAACTGTTCTCTAGCAGCTGTCCTGCAGTGCTCACATGGACTGCTCTGGTCATCAATGTGAATTCCATTGCTCAGGGGTCATGGAGACCAGAATTCCCTGCCTCTTTAAAGCCCCACAAAAAAACCCTCCTTTTTCCTGATTGCCCAGCTTGGCAAGCACACCTAGCAGCTCTCCATTGTTGAGTGCAACTGCCCAGCCGATTATGTTGGCTACACGCTCTAGCACACTCATGTCTGGAGTAGACAGGCGATATTGGACTTTCTGGGCATATGGGGAGAGGAGGCTGTGAAGGCACAGCTCCAAACCAGCCTAGAAATGTCAACATCTATGAGCCGATCGTTCAGCAGATGCAGGAAAAGGTACAACAGGGACTAGCAGCAGTGTCACCAAGGAGCTGCAGCAGGCATACCAGAAAGCCAGGGAGGACAACAAATGGATGTGATACCAAGCCACAGACCTGCCACTTTCACCACGTGTGTCGTGCTGAATGCTATACTCAGCAGAGACACACACACACACACACCCCAACCCCCACAGCAGCATGGATACCTGCAAGGAGCCTGAGTCACAGATGCCTATTGTGAACAGGGAGGAGGAGGTGGTGGTGGTAGTGGAGGAGGATGGGACACAGGTGACCAGGGGATCCAGGTACACAGCAAGCCAGGACCTGTTTTTGACCCCCACTGCAGTCTAGTCAGAAGGGTAAGTATATAGATAGATTTTCAATTACAGAGATGGCATTCCCAAAGTAGCAGGATACATCTTTTGACTTTTCATTAATTAACTCGTGCTAGAAAAGGTTGTGGTACAACCAAGAGAGGTAGAGTTGCTATCTGCTTCTCATTCCCTTATAGGTTTAGGCAGGGGGTGGCCTTGCGGAGCAGTTTATTTACATACACAGGATGCCGTTGAATCCTCCTGAGAGGTCTCAGTGAAACTTTCATAGAGGTACTCTGCAATCCTTTGCCAAAAGTTTGTAGGGAAGGCTGCCTTATTTCTCCCTCCGTGGTCAGATGCTTTCCCAAACCATTAATAAGCAATAAGTTCAGCAGGCACCACTGCAGTACACAGACTAACAGCATACAGGTCTGCTCTCTCTGCCTTTGTTACCCTCAGGTATGAGATAAATCACCACCACCTGTGGAAAACAGTGCCAATTTTCAGTGCTATTGCCCTTTACTACTAGAATCATGCAACTGAGCAATTCCCCTCTCATTTCCCCAACTCCAGGCAGGCCACAGTCCCTGTGGCCTGTGCTGTGACAGGCACAGTGCACAAACAATTCCAAGAAGAAGTGAGAATGTAGTGCTTAAAACTTTAGGGGAGCAAGCGGAGTGAGATCAGCATCTTAAGTTTTGCTTTCCCTAGTGTATACACTGACAATGGTACCTCTGTGTGTTTTATCTTCAGCAGCTGACATTGCAGCCTTTAGGGTCTCCCCCTTCACACCCACAGAACACCCAAGTCAGATAAGGAGGAGAAAGAAGAGGACTTGGGACGACAAGTTCAGTGAGATCCGAAAGCTAGTGCAACATGGGGCCTGCAGGATGAACGTTGCAGGCTGCTTGGAGAAGGAAACAGTGGAGAGAAGAAAGGTTCAGGAATCCCAGCAAGAAAAGGGAGATGCACCAAGACATAATGAGGCTTCTCAGGCAGCAAACACAGATGCTATAGATCCTGGGCTTGCTTCTCTCTGCAGCCCATTGAGAACTCAATATCAGGACCTCCCTACATTCCCCCTCACACACACACATTTTGTGGGGCATCAGGAATTGTTGCATTACCCCTAACCCTCCATCCCAGGGGAAATTAAAGACAAATAGAGCTTCAGATACACCAACTGTGGCTTTTACAGATTAGTGTATGTGTAGCTGAAATAGATATGAATGTTTTCCCCTTCATAATTTCTGTTTTCTTAATAAAATTTACTAAATTACGTTTTTTAAATGTGTTTTCAAATTGCCCCTTTTTTTGCACTGATTTTGTCACAGAATAAAATTCTATGATTTGGAACGTAATTCATTGTATAGGTCACAACATACACCTGGTGCACAGCACTATGCTGATACAAGCACTTCTGCTGAGTGCATGCACCACTGATGCAAGGAGCGAAGTATTCACGCACACAAGCAGTGTACTGAGGCGGGTGTATCTGACTTAACTTGAGTTGACATACGTTTGTAGTATAGACATGGCCTAAGACAGGGGAAATGATGCATTGGTTCAAATGACAGCAGCTAGGCTAGAGTGGGGATACTGCCTGGGCAGTTACAGGGATAGGACATAGTTTTGAGGCTGTGCGCCTATAGTTGACTTTGATTTTCCACCACTGGTAGCAAAGGTGGGAATTTTTAAGAAAAACAGTCAAGTAGCCTGTCTGAGAAAAGGGCCAGATTTTGAAAAGTAAGCAAGCACGGCTGAGGCTTGCACCATATTTGCTGAAACCTTTTAAAACATTATTTTGGACTGATTCAGGCTTAACTTAACTTTGAATGTGGATGGGGCCAAACCTTTTGGGAAACTATGACCTAGTCTAGGTAGCAACCACTTCCGGTCTTAATGAGCTGTGTCTATTCTAGACTTATTACTTAAAATTTCTCATTTTTACCCCCCACTGCAGTTCCACCAGTAGCAGCTCTAGTGTAGACAGGCTGCTGGCAGCTGCTGCCATTTTCCCAACCAGCATTAGATGAGATAGTTAAAATGTTGGCAACCAGTCTATGCCGGGGCTACCAATAGACAAGCTACACAAATGGCAGGACTAGTGAGAAACAAAAAATAAAACTAGTGTAAATATAGCCATCGTGTTTAATCGGAGTTAGCCTGAACAAGTTTAGAATGAAATGAAAGTCTTCAGTCCTAGTGAACCATTTTCAAATAGTTTTTGCTTATTGGAAATGTGTCCCGCCCCCCAACCCACCCTGCATGCCTCAGCAGCTGCAAATGCAACCTTACTAATGTCCATCCTGTAATAGGTAAGGAAATGATAGCAAGGTAACTTAAATGCTACCCAATGCCAGTGAAAAGCCAGCTGCTTTGGAGTATTACATGCATACACCTTACAAGCAGACTGATGGACTGAAGAAAAGTCCAGAAAATAATTCAAAAGACAATGGGAAGAGTGACTAGTGACCAGAATGCTGATTGCTGTAGCAATGCTCCTGCCTATACACATCCCCTTTTCAGAAGATGTAAGCAAAAAATAATCTAGACAAGGCCAGCATAGTCACAGCTCCCATTACTTGTGCAATCTGCTGCAAAGTTTTTTGGATGATATTCATGTATCTGTACAATTGCTAAATCAATGTTTGTTGTGGTTTGGCTATTATCTGCCTTGTATTTAGCCAGTAATTTTATATTGCTGACAAACACGTGTCCAACACTATTTTTTTTAGTTTGTTTCATCTGCTGTTGGAACAGGCTGTTGTTTTGTACCAGCATCCGAGTCCTAAGGTAGAACAAGCTGCCAAGGAACACAGCTGAAGTGACAACAGGTCTTGCATACAACAGCAAGCACGTTTTTCATATTTTTTTGTTTTTCTAGAAAGACACAAGATGCCACCTTAAGATAACGCACCAACAGGGTGAGAGAAGAAAATAAAGACAAGAGGCAGGGTTGTTACTAAGGCTATGGCTACACTACGAGGGTTTTAGCAACATGGCTGTGCCGCTACAGCCATGCTGCTAAAAGGCACGCAGTGTTGCTGCAGTTTGTCGGCAGGAGAGAACTGTCCTGCCAACAAAAAACTTCCACCCCCATGAGCGGCAGTGGCTTTGTCGGCAGGAGAGCGCTCCTTACGACAAAGTGCTGTTCACACTGGCGCTTTTCGTCGGTAAAACTTTTGTCATTCAGGGGAGTGGTTTTTTTAACACCCCTGAACAACAAAAGTTTTGCCGATAAAGTGCAGTGTAGACAAACTCCCCAATTTAGCAGATCCAAATCTCACTGATAGGAGAGGACTTACTAAGGATCAAGTAGGGTCGAATTTCCTACTCTGGCTGGGCTTGGTACAGCATGGCTCGGTGTCATTTAATAGCCTGTAGGAGGTTAGACTAGATGATCTGGTGGTCATTTTTAGTCTTAAACTCTATGACTAAATTCCAATGAATTGTCCATGCTGCTACAAAGACAGCATACTGAGGAATTAGTGCAATTTCATCTCTGTATGTAAAAGATTTGATTCTAGAGATTTCTAACAGAAGATGCTTTAAGATTGGTCATGGATATGGCTAAATCCATCAGTTTCACTTTCCTCAGGACTGACTGATCGTATGTATGAAAACTACTTTAAGAGGACAACTGTTCAGCACTCAAGGCAAACTCCAAAATTTGGTTGCACATGAAACTCTAATTCTCCTTCCATGTGCATCTATGTTAATAAGTCTAGTTGAATGATCACATCTCAGAATTATCCTATGCCATTTTTCCAGCAATGTTTTTTTCATATATAACAATTTAATTGTTAATTGTCCACTTTATGGTTACTGATCTGGCCTTGATATAAGCTCTCTTCTTACTGTTATTCACGCTGTATTGTTAAAAAAAGAAATTACACCATCTTTTTCTCCCCAGCAAAACAGATTTTGTTGGATACAATTAATGGAATGAGAAACAAATACAAAGCTAAAGCTCCGCTCCAACCACTGACTCTGCATAGGTAAAGACCCAGCTCTCATGGAGAACTGGGGTCTGCAAAGGCAGAGAGCTCTTTGCAAGATCAAACCTTAGTCTGTTAAATGTTGGTATATATGATTTACTGTATACTTTTCATCTGAGCATCACAGAATCTGACATACAGAGAAGTACATAGTACAACAAATGGTATCTACATTGTATACTATAATGTTTTGTATTAAAGGAGTAGTATGTGGCTTTGTAATGAAAGACTATATCAATTTATATACCGAAGGTGGCCTAGTTAAGGTTACATGCAACTTTGGCAATTTTTAACTTCTGAGCACTTCAGTGTGTAACACAAGATCTTTACAAGCAGCTTTTCCTATAAAGCTTTATATTTAAAAAAGAAATCAGTAGAGAAAATATTGACACGACACACCATATTCATCATGGGAGTATGATTATGATACGATGACATAATTATGATGCAATTTGTACAAGATGAGTCATGTGAGGTATCATTGGAAAAGTTATGATTTGCTGAATATGATTGTCCTATTCACGTGCATGTATCATTTTTGTATCTCAAGTTATGAATATTGACTATGTATCTGTATTTCAAATGTGCTTACTCTGAGTAACACCCACAGGTAGCCTTTCAGGTACAACAATGAAGAAGCTAGATAGTGTTGATGGCCCATCAGCAAAGACAGCGGGCTATGGAAGATTTAGCCTTCCTGTAAACAGTTCAGCCAGCCTGTAAGTAATGGCTGCTATGACTCAGCAAGAGCATATGACCAGACCACATAATACTGAACTCCATTTTGGATACCTGTATTTTTTCACAAATTGGGCTGGGAATGGTGTTTGGAACAAAGGGTTCCCTGGCATATGTTAAAACTATATAAGGTAGGGTATGACATCATCTAGGGAAGCGGTTCTCAAACTGGGGGTTGGGACCCCAAATGGGATATGACCCCATTTTAATGGGGTCACCAGGGCCGACACCCAAGCCCCACCACCCAAGGCTGAAGCAGAAGCCCAAGGGCTTCAGCCTTGGGTGACGGAGCTCTAAACCAGTGTGCCTTTGAGTGAAGTGTCTGGGGGGAAATCTCAGCTCTGTGAGCAAAGGCTGTGGCATATTCTTCTCTACAATAAGGGTGGGGCGAACTGAGTAATAAATTCATACCTGTTGGGGTTTTGACCAGGGAAGGATGGTACAGCTCTGGGGTCTTACGCTGGGGAACTGGGGGTTATTTTGGCTGTAGCCTCTCTCTTGTTGGTTCATGTAGAGGCTGGCCAGAGCCTGCATGCAAGTGCAGCTGAGTGTGTCCCTGGGAGTGTAAAACTGGGAGCGGTCTGCAGCTTGTCATAGCAAGACTGTGAGGAAACCCAAGCTGATGCGTTGGAGGGCTCAGTGGTACCCCAGTTCCAGGTGGAACCTACCACACATGTAAAAAGGCACTTTCCAAGACCATAAATCTTAATCTTGTCCAAGAAAAATAAAGCAAAGTTTGCATGGTGGTAAATTCCATGGTCTGGGAACATATGGCTAGTCAGAAGCAGACAATCCTCTCTCGTGCACCTACAGAGGGGGCAGGACAGAGATCTTCTTTACATCTCAGAAACAGCAGCAATTTAGGTTTATCAAACCAAAGACTAACAGTCTACCTTGAATCAACTCTGGTTCTTTGTTCCTCCCCATGGACTTGCCCCAGGGAGCCACAGTTCTCCCATGGGGGAAGGTGGGGTGAGGAGGTAGCTTGCTCATTTTTTGCCTGCTGCACTTTCTCAGTAATTTCTGAAGTAGTATCCTGTTTGTTAGTGGCCATATCTATTAAACCTCAGGAGAGGCACTTCCAGTTTTATGTAACTCAAACACACTATACACAAGAGGGTTCTGCTGGGCATGTGTTATTTTCAATCTGTTTATACTGTTAGCTAGTTCATTCAACAGAAGTTAGGTTCTGTTTTTACTATACCACTTTATAATCTGTAAGTGCCACTAATTGATATATTTTCCTTTGAAATCTCCTACAATAGCAGCTTTAACTAATTTGGAAATGTAATTTTGAATAGAAAATATATAAATAGCGCTGGAAGGGCAACAATTTAATCATTACTTGTCACTCCATGATCGTGTGTCCCACCCTTCCCTACTGCAGCAGCTAGTGTCATGGATTCTCCATTGCAATAAATCCCGTGTGTGTGAGGCAGCTGTTTTAGCATCTGAAAGCTGCTTTAAATTTAAACAGGGAATATGTGTATAATCTTCTTAGTAATTATGTAAAATAAATCAATAAATGAAGCCTTACTATTTGCTTTGATATGCTAGTAAATGACAGCAAATTTACTTGTAAAGCTGAAGTACTTGGCAAGTTACCTGGTCATGTAGCTAATGTTAAGCAGCTTTGTTCCAGAGTACCTTTCCCCTCTCTTTATTTTGAAATATTGGTTTCATATGCAGTTACTATATATTATTTATTTTTTAAAGATTATTTTGTGCCCTTCTAAAGAGGGTAAGAGATGAGCACAATAAATGAGTGAGAATGGTGGAAACAGAATATGGTTTATGAAAGATTATTTAAGAAAACAGCTGCAAATTATTTTAGATTTGATAGAAGGCCAATGTTAAAGTTTAATGAAAACCTGCATTGAAATATCAGACGGTGTAGTCAAGAATTACAGTATACTATTATGTTAGTACCTGTTAGTAAATAATAATGCTTTTAGTTCTCTCTTTCAGTTTATAACTATTCAAAGAGTATGCCTGAATTCTAGGGCCCAGAACACTGGTCCTTACATTTATCAGGAATTTATCTATATTTTAACAATCTTGGATGCCTTCATGTCTATACAACTCCAGATATTCTTGGAAATCATCTCCTTAACTTACATACATACATACACACACACACACACAATGCTGACATAAGTATAATATAGACTAATAAAGGATGATTGTTATAGCAGATGTTTCCTGTTGGGGAATCACCATGGAAGAATGATGGTGGGGTAAGAAGGACCCACTGACAGATATTATCTTGGATTGTTTGTTCTCCCAGCTGTAAATACTCATACCTTCAAAAATAAATCAGATAAACTGAGAATGTATAGAAATGACATCATACCATATGTTTCTGAGTGAATATTCTTGGCAACAAGGTTTCCTTTGTCTGAAACCCTATATAATGATACTGATATGGGAACTTAGCTTAGGGAATGAAAACTGCGCAGCCCTTCCAGATGCAGGAGAGACACCTATTCAACTCTTAATCTCTTACTTTCTGTATAGTGCTGTACTAATCTGATAATCTTAGATTAAATAATTCCAATTGAGCCTGTTATTTCAACAACCTTGAGTCATTCACTCAGACACACAACACTTAATACATCACTAAACTTTTAAGTATCAAACAACAGAAACAAGCAGGAAGACAGCACTGTGGCAAGTTGAAGACAGCATGAGATTTTCAGATTTTTTTTTAAAACTCACTAAATTTTTGCTAATTTATCCACAATTTCATATCCATCTATATTTTTAGTTGAAAGTCCAATATCCAATACTATACGTGTGTGATAAATGGAGAGGGGGTTTGCCCCCGTTTATGAACACCCACCCAGCCAGCTAGCTGTAAAATCCTTTAGTGTCTATTCTCTGCTTGCTTTACCTGAAAAGGGTTAACAAGCCCACAGGTAAAAGAAAAGGACTGGGCACCTGACCAAAAGGCTAGAACTTTTAAATTTGTGAAAGAAACTTTCCCTTTGTCTTGTTCTCCAGAGAAGGAGACAGGAGCAGCAGTGCTGTGTAAGGCTTGAACCAGGTATGCAAATTCATCTTCCATACCTAGAAGAAATTATTTGGATAGGAAATGTTTAATGAGACAGTCAGGTTTATTTTTTATTTTGGCTTTTAGATCTCCTCTGTGCTAACCCCAGATGCTTTTGTTTGCTTGTAACCTTTAAGCTGAACCCCCAAGAAACTATTTTGGGTGCTTGATTTTTGGAATTGCTCTTTTAAAATCTAGCAAAAGCCTAAATTCCAGATGTATTTTCTTTCTTTGTGTTTTTAATAAAATTTACCTTTTTTAAGAACAGGATTGAATTTATGGTGTCCTAAGGGGTTTGTGCAAATGCAGTTTGATTAGCTGGGGGCAACAGTTAATTTCCTGTTTTCTTTCTCAGCTCTTCCCCGGAGGGCGGGGGTGAAAGGGCTTGAGGGTACCCCACATGGAGGAATTCCCAAGTGCTCTTTCCTGGGTCTAAGGGATTTTTTTTGCATTTGGGTGGTGGCAGCGTTTACCAAGCCAAGGGCAGAGAAAAGCTATAACCTTGGGAGTTTAATACAAGCCTGGAGTGGCAAGTATTAATTTTTAGAATCCTGGCGGGCCCCCATCTTCTGCACTCGGAGTGACAGAGTGGGGATTCAGCCTTGACAACCTATATAACTTTTACTCTATAACTAACCTGGATCTTTCCTCTTAGTAACCGATGCACATTTCTGGTATGATAACATTTCCCCTACATTGAGGATGTCAGGGTTTAGAATCCTATTCAACTGACAAGTGATGCTTCTGTAATGCTTTTTTATAAGAACACAAAACTAAGTGTTTGATCAATGTCAAGCTGCGCTTTTTTTTTTTCTTTTCTTTTTTTGGCCATTACTAGAAATAGAGTATACCTACTCAGATTTTTACAGAAATGGCATAATCCACTTCTGAAGTATCTTACATAAACTTACTGTAAATTGGACAGTAGACATCACATCTCTTCTCAAAGAAGGAATAGGCATATTTTCCAAGGAATTTTCCAAATGCATACATTTTTTTAGCTCCAGGAGACCCAGCAAGTCAATTTTTAAGGTAGAACTAATAGTTTTATCCCTGCCCTCTTTATTTATTCTTTTGTAACTGAATGATGTATATGAACCATTTTTTTGATAATGAAGTACTGAACAGTCAAAGAATGGAGCCAGCTGCTAGGATCACATACAACCTCTTACTTTGAAGTTTTCTATTTTTTTTCAAGTGAAAATACTAATTGTAACTGTTAAGGATGTTGAAAACTGTATTACTGAAAAAATGCCTGCCTTAAGGCAGAGAAGTGCCTGGAGAAAGCTGTGCCAATACAGCAGGTTGAGGAAGACTGAAGTTCTTGTTTGCTAGTCAGGCAGAACCAGGCAGGTAAGCAACATAATTCTCACAGCATTTTAAAAAATTACTTTGTTTCCATTTTCTTTCAGTTTCCTTCCTGGGAGTGTGAAGATGAAAAAGTTAGATTATACTTCAGAACTAAGGTGACAAATATTTAAGTTGTTGCTGACTGACAGTTTTTCCTTCCAAGTAGAGGGAAACAGTAATTCCTTTGTTTGATGGGGAGTGCAAATTATACTTAAAATAAATTTAAAATAAAATTCCCTACATCCTTGAAGTGACTGCTGTAACACACTGTTAATGAAAGCTGGCTTTCTAAAGACTATTACCACACAACTGCTATCTGAAAGTACTTTTTCCAAACACTGATTGTTTGAAGTTTATTTCACAATTATAGAAACAAAGATTTTTACACTTTCCCACTATAGAAATCATTTCAACAAAGCTCAAGGTTTCTTACTATAAATAAAATGAGTAAACTAACAACATCTTGATTTTTTTATATTAAATAACATCTGCTTATATTCTTCAACATACAGGAAAGCAAATCATTAAAATGATTGTTTATAAAATTTAAGATACCCAGGCCTTAAACATATGGCTTCATTATCAACATCCTATACAGTACAGTCTTAAAATTATATCCATTATGTGTTAAGTAGCGCCTATATATAAAAGATGCATTTTAACTGTTTAATGAAGTGCAATACACTTCAGAGAGAGAATACATTTAACAACTCTAATATACTAGTTACAGTGTATAGTATTTTTCAGCAACCCACTGTGTTGCAATTATATAATAATACTTACAAGTTAGGAGGTATAGACCAAATCTTCCAGCCTCATTATGGCAATGTTCTCAGTGACATCAATAGTTTTGCCTCAGTAATGGATGTAGGATTTAGCCAAAAATGCACAACCCAATTTGTGTTTATGAACAAACTGAATGTATTCAAATTGCAGGTCCAAGGCTTCTGACTGAACAAAACATTTAATACCCGTCAAATGTTTTGGTTTGAACAAAAAATTAGGCATGTGTTTGAAATTAATTAGTGACCATAACTAAGTCACAGCAAAAATGTAGGTCTCTATTTCTTGGGGATAAAACGCAGACAAGAAAAAAAACAAATTTTGTATTCAATAGCTTAACAGTGTTTGTAGATGTCTTTCCTCTGTCTGGGTGAGAAGAATAAAATCTAAGTAAACAAAATGAATTCTAGGAACGTGCAGTATTGATTTCAAATGTGCAATCTTGGTATTTACTATCCCATAAGTCTAACTTCTATCCCCTAGTAAAATAATGGAACAAATATTGAGAAAAATCTCTTGTCTGGGCTCATATTCAACCTAGCACATATGCTAATCCTGGCAGGAATTCTCAGTAGCCATGTCTGCCAGTGAAGAGGCTCTGGCTGCAAAAGCATCTACACAACCTCCCTTCAATCTGAGACGGTACAAAGGTCCGGCACAGCCCAAGAAGCATCTTGCACTAACTAGGGAGATGTGTTGATTCAAAGGTATCCTTGAAGTAATTTCAAGCATCAAGCTCCTATTGATCCCCATTGCAACACAGCAGTCCTCCTTGGTGGAAAAACCTGAAGGAAGGATCTCTTCCTGGAGCACAGTGGGCCAGACTGATGCAAGGTGTAGTAGTTTACATTTATTTGCACCAGATTTGGTAAATAGAGCCCCTAAAGCAGTGGTCTCCAACCTTTTTATGCACAAGATCACTTTCTGAATTTAAGTGCAACCCAGGATCTACCCCGCCCCTTCCCCAAAGTCCCTCTCATTCCATCCCCTGCTCCCTCCATCGCTCGCTCTCCCGCACCCTCACTCATTTTCACCGGGTTGGGGTTCGGGAGGGGTTGCAGCTCTGGGCTGAGCCTGAGAGGTTCAGAGTGTAGGAGGGGGCTCTGGGCTGAGCCTGGGGCAGGGGGTTGGGGTGCAGGAGGGGTGAGGAGTGCAGGAGGGGATATGGAGTGCTGGCTCCAAGAGGGGGATCAGGGCTGAGGCAGGAGCTTGGGGTGCAGGAGGGAGTATGGAGTGCTGACTCCGGGAGGGTGCTTAGGGCTGGGGTGTGGGCTCCCGCCGGGCAGACTATTGGGTGGCTCCTGGTCGGTGATGCAGCGAGGTTAAGGCAGGATCCCTGCCTGCCCCAGCTCCACGCTGCTCCCGGAATGTGGCTTCTAGGAGGGCACATTGCTCCACGCGCTGCCCATCTCTGCAGGCCTTTGCAGCTCCCATTGGCCACAGTTCCCGGACAATGGGAGCTGTGGGGGCAGTGCTTGCAGGCAGGAGCAGCGCACGGAGACCCCTGCCCTCCCCATAGCCGCGGGGCCTTGCTGGCTGCTTCTGGGAGCAGTGTGGAGCCAGGGCAGGCAGGGACCCTGCCTTAGCGGCAGCCCCGCTCCACCACCAAACTTTTAGCAGCCAGAGATCACAATCGACTGGGAGAGTTACCAGGATCGACCAGTTGATCGTGATCTACAGGTTGGTGACCACTGCCCTAAAGGGTAACAAGCAGCAGCATAGCATTACTGTATAAAGATAAATCTGGTTAGATATGACTGGATATTTGGACAAAATTAGCACACAATGCAGTAGATCCAGTATTAGTATTCATTTTTAGTAGAGCATTTGATAGTGACAATGTGTTTTAATGGAAAATTAATTCAAGCTGACTTGTACAGGAACACTTGAGGACAACAAACTGGTGACACATTGTAAACAAAAGTTAATGGTGGACTGTAATGTATAAAGTTGGGGAAAACACTGTGGGATACAAAAGGGAACAGAGCTAAAACTAGTCTAATTTTAATATCTTTGTTAATGAAGTTAACCGATACTAAACTGGAGGCAAGCAGTACAGGAAATAACAGGAAAGGACTTGGAGATTAGAAATGGGCACAGATAATTTTGGAAGAGACAAGTTTATACTGAGAAGAAATCATTCAACACACATGACAGAGAAAGAGCCAAGAAGCAGTAATAATGGGAAAACTAGGGATTACAGTGGTAAGCAAGCTAAATACGAGTTTGCAATGTGAAATGATTGTAAAAGGAGCCAATGCAGTTTTGGGATCATGTTTCTGAGCTAGGAAGTATAATACTTCTCAGTACAATTCTGAGGTGACCAAAACGGAAATATTTTACTCTTCTGGGCACCACACTACCAGAAAGATGAATTGGAGGATGTCTAGAGAAGAGTAGTCAGGGGCAGGAGGAATGACTTATGAGGAAACATTAAAGTTAAAATATGTATATACTGGCTAAGAAGGGAGCATGAGAGTCTCCAAATAGCTGAAGTGTGCAAACATCAAATGGAGAAATATCCTATTTAGTTTGATACGCTGAGATGTAGGTAGTTACTGGGGTAATGGGATGAAATTAAAAGGAAAATTCAGGCTATCTGGAAATAATTTCCCAAAATAAGATGCATTAGGTACCCTGCAACATCAGACACTTAAACTTGATTGAACAAAATACTATAAAGTAAGCTAGGAAGGAATCCTATATTGATCATCCATTTCATCTTTCTGTCAAACAGATCTTTTTCATCTCTAGTTTTCTATTAGCAGGACACCATTTCAACACAGTCAGTCTATTGCTGAACTTGTATCATCAGTTTCTATTACACCATGAATTCCCAAAATTTTAACTTCCGTGAGATATAGAATTCCTTCAGTTTCAAAGGTTTGACAGGACCCATTTTCAAATTCCTAGAATAGTCTAGGGCATTGGATGAAAATGGAGCGCATACCTACGTGTGGAAAGCCATACATGTCATATTTTCTTTTTAGACAAAAGCTGACGTCCCATGATGACCATGCAATCAAAATAAAGAAAAAAACAGTTGGCAGTTTCTCACTATAATTACTAAGTTATTACAATTCCATATTACATTCATACTGCAGCACTTAGGAAATAAAAAGTAGTTTATACCAATGTTGTAGATGAGTCTGTTCAACAATACCCATACTTTGTGTGCAACATCTGCATTGCTTTTCCAGTTGATTATTATGGAGCAAAGCAGAAAAATAAAACAAGACACTTGAATTGCCCATGTAAAATACAGTGTCAATATTTCTAAAAAAATTTTGTAAGCTACACAAGACAAAACCCATGAGGGTTCCAGTGTGGGAAAAATATGCAACATGAAAACAAGACTCTTAAAATGGAAATGTTTTATGTATTTTTTTTAAAACCTCAGTTTCATAAGTCAGCATCTGAGATCAATTTACACTAATAAACATGAGCTATCACCAAATTGTTAATGAGTGGTAAACACAGGTCTAGTGACAAACAGTTGAGTCCCCTTTGTTTCCGTGATGTCAACCCATTTTTGGGGGGAGAGGGTGTATGAAATAGCAAGTGTTTTCTTTCCTGACATCAGACGCTATTTTTAAGTTTAAAAACTAGACTGGAATAAATGCTATAACTAGAGTCATTGGTATGTATTCATTTGTAGGTAAGAGAACCACCCTCTTCACATGCAGTAGCAATGTTTAAACCATTAACATTTAAAGCTTTATCCTCACTAATATTCATTCCACCATCACATGCCTCTTGTGTTTTACATGTTGCATATTTTATGTACAAGATATATATCAGGATATCTTAATATACTTTCAACAACTATTAGGAATACATCATATCCCAAGCATACCAATCTGGTCATGTTTAAACAGCTCATTTAACCAAAATGAGTTTAATTAGCAATATGACTGATTTAAAAATGGTGCAATCAAAAAATCAGAAACATCTTAAAATTGTATTCTCAGATACATTCTGACATGCTATCTAGCGGTTTCATTCCCTATAATCCCACCAGTGTATGATTTACTTGAAAGATTACCATTTCTTGTGAAATATACTACTTAGTCCTTGTTCTTGATATACATTTGCAACACAGCAGGCGTAGAAATAATGCTTTTGAACTGGGCATGTGAAAAGATAAACACATTCTACCAAAGTTGATGCTGGTGTTTTTATACAGAAGGCATCTCAAATCTTGTCAATCAACTGGCGGTAGGTGTTTGTCAATGAACTGCTTTACATCCATCATCTCCTGTTCAAGAACAAAATTATGCATTTAACAAGTGTTCAACTAAGATATTTTTCAGCAGTTAGCTATCTCATTAAATTAGTATTTCAATACTGCAGTTACTACAAGCAACTGAGCTACAAATTGAGCATATAATTAGATTTCTTATACCTCAATGTAATACTTATCCCTCTGCAGAATTCAACTAACTGAGACAGATTATTTCATCAAGAGCATAATACTCTGAATTACTTTACTCAGAGGAGGCAAATAAAGAGTCAAGGACAAAAGAAAGCTCCTCTCTCCATAAAGTGCTGAGAAAATCTAGCTATCCCAGTGGTTCTCAAACTTTTGTACTGGTGACCCCTTTCACATAGCAAGCCTCTGAGTGCGACCCCCCTTATACATTAAAAACACTTTTTAATATATTTAACACCATTATAAATGCTGAAGGCAAAGCAGGGTTTGGGGTGGAGGCTGACAGCTTGCGACCCCCCCTGTAATAACCTCGCAACCCCCCGAGGGGTCCCAAACCCCAGTTTGACCTATCCAGTGGGTTATAGAGAGCCATGTGACCTAAAGAATGCCACACACAGTTACTCATTAATCCACCATAACAAAGAGAACCTCAATTAGTGAAAGTTTCCATCATCAAGAGCTGAAATAATTAATACTGTGCTCCCCACTGCTCTGTTGGGGAGCACATCGCCACATTGGTACTCAATATGGCCTTGGAACAGGGCTCAGGCCATATTAATAATTGTCTGAGTAAGTTTCTGTTGCTGAGAAATAGGGCAGACTCAGTGACCTTGTGGCAGCTCTGCTTCTGCTACTGAGTAAAATAATTAGTAGTAGCCTGAGCAGAGTAGTGAAGCCTTTAGATAGTCTACCTCTTTTCTACTTTCTTCATTTTTGTTTTGTAGTTAACATCCTTTGATTTATTACTCTTAATTCCTTCTATCCCTCTTACTCCCAACTCCCTGAATGGAGGCCAGCAAGGTTCTTTCTCCCAGAATAATTAATACATAGTGTTTACATTGTGAGAATTCAGACCCCTCTTCCAAATCACTTGAAACAATGTAAACAAATATTCTGCAATCATTCTGGGGGAAAAAATCCTGCTCACCTGCAGGAAAGGAGAGGGAGGTAGAAGGAAAAAAGTCCCATGAGGTTTTTTTAAAAAAACTTGACTGTAAGGAATTTAAAAACTCATTTTGTTTCCTGTAGTTTTCATTTTTTCCATTAAATGAAAAACAAGAGTATTTTAAAAATTCATTATAACAAATGACTAGCGTGGACAGTATTTTTGAAAGAAATGTTAGCTAATAAACAATCGTGGCCTCACAGTTTGTTCAGCCGAGGGTAATTATTAATTGAAGCACCATCCTCAAAGTATTAGTCACTCAAAAACATTTGTTTTCCTTGAAAATGAGCATTGGGGTCCACCTTTTTTCCTGCTTTGAGGGAACATTTAAAGGAAGAATTCTCTGAAAACAATTCCTGTTTTCATTTAGATTACCTCAATACACGAGCTATGCATCATGCCCGAATAAGTCTTGAAGGTTACATCAACTGGATTTATCAGCCTCTTTAGCTTCTCAAAAGTGAGGGAACCAAACATCAGAGGAACCAAAGGGTCACAGTCCCCATGGCACTGAAGAACAGGAATATCTTTGTTTACACCATTGATAGCACCCTGTTGAAAAAAAAAAGGGGGGGGGGGCATGAAATTGCATAAGATTAGTGCATTCAAGGTAAAATGAGGCTATACAACAAACAATATAATGATAGTAAGCAGAGTTTGGATAGAAAAAAAACCACTGAATGTTTTGGTCTGCAAGTTCACGTTATTCTAAATTTTATATATAATTATCTATTACATAATAAAATAGAATTCTTACAAATATATTAGTACTATTTTTAAATAATCATTTAATTGATTACAGAATTTGAATTCTTTTAAAGCACAATTTCTGGGAAAGTAAAACATCTTCTAGAACTCAAAGGCAGAAATTGTGTACTGAATAAGGTAGCGGACTGCAGGAAGTGAACAGGTGGTAGGGCAGATCATTTCCTAGAAGAGCTTGGTTCTATCCTACAGGCTTGTCTTATGACACTGGGAAAGTCATTTAAAATCAGAATTTTTGTAGGTTGCACTAACTGTGCATTCCTTATTTCCCGAGAGCCCACCCAGAGACTACCAAAGACCAATTTTTAGAATTATTGAGTAAACTGACACTGAAATCGACAGCCACTGAGGATGCTCAGCAACTCTAGCAGCAACATTGTATTGTCTGGAGGAATGAACACTGCACTGGGAGTCAGTAGGTCTTGAGTTGTGATTCTGAATCTGCCGATTAGCCACTTATGCAAGACCACACACAGTGAGTATCTTTCTGTCTCAGTTTCCCATCTGTAAAATGGAGATACTACTGTATCTCACAAAGGAATGATGAAGATATATTTGTGAGGCACTCCAATACTACAGCGAGATAATGGAAACTATTGAGTGCTCAGCTTCCCTCCCCCACTTCAGGAAGTTGTTTAAGATGGGTATTGTATGTACTCACACTGATAACACTATTATAACACTAAACTTCCCAGTATATCCTTGAATTAATGCAATTACAACAGGGATCATGTATTCCATTTACACACTGCTTCCTTCCTCCATGTCCCCAAAATATTCTGCACTAGAAGGAATTCAGAAAAAATACATACCACTTGCAAAAATGTTTGTACAAAACTATTTTAGCCATAAATACTGTTATTTTAAAAGTAAATTAAGTAATGAATTAAGTAACAACGTTAAAAAGAATATTTAGCAAAAATGTTTAACATAAACAAAACTAAATTGTTCTCAAATGCAGACATAGGGTTAGCATCTTCTGGATTGATACCAATAGATCTGAAGTGTTATTACTCATTACCAATGCAATTTTGGCTTTTGAAGCTTAAACTAGTAGCCACCTCATCTGGTAAAGGTTATTTAAACATACACATGCCACTCAATTTTTATAGACTAGAATCATACTAAAGAGAATATCTCCTCTCCTGCCTGCCCCCATTCCTCTATTCAAAGACTGCTACTGAGGTGACAGGTAGGGTGACCAGATGTCCCGATAAAATCGGGACCATCCCGATTTTTCATCTTTTGTCCCGACTGATGCTTGGTCAGGATGCCTTTTGTCCTGATTTCCGGTCTTCTTCCTTTTTTTTTTTTTTTTGCTCAACAACTTCAGGCGGGAAGTCCTGATTTCCGGGTCTTCTCATCTGGTCACCCTAGTGACAGGAGGTGGTAGTGGTATTTTGAATTCCAGAAAGTTGCAAGAGTTAGGGGAGGTGACCAGATAAGTCAGCCAGCAAACACACAAAAATTTAAGGAAAGGAGTAAAGGAAAGGGCTGCTGCTAAACAAAAGGACCACTGAAGAAGCATGTAAAATTTAACCCTCTGCTGGAATGGATGTTGGGTTAGCATGTCTGCTCTACCAACAACTTCAGGAGAGTGGTGTGCCATATATCTGCTTCACAGCCACCTGGAGGACTGGAGCAGACGAGCACTTATTTGTTAGCTCTAATAACAGAGCAAAGGCACCAACACCTAACAGTAGCTTTGACAAAGGACTAGACTTCACATGATGCCTCAGTTGTCAGACAGCACTACTTTCTTTAGCTAAGTCCATACTATAGACCTTACAGTGGTACAGCTGTACTGCTGCAGCTATGTCGCTGTAGGTAGCTGCAATATGCTGGCGGGAGAGCTCCCCCGCAGACATAAAAGTGCCAGTGTAGACAGTGCTATCTTTAAAACTTACATCAGTCAAGGGTGTGTTTTTTCACACCCTGAGTGACAAAAGTTTTGCCAACAAAAGTACTGGTGTAGACAAAGCCTTAATCTATGGACATATTTAAAGAATTGTTTATCTAACTACTGTAAGCAATTTCTATCTAGTGGAGAATGGGGGGGGGGGGGGAAGGTGTTAGTCTATGGATACAGTGTAATGAAAGTGAAAAAATATGTTCAAATGTTCAACTTCAATTAGCTCAATGAAGACTGACTTATGCTGAAGAAAGTAGTACAAATACCTGTGGAAAAGAGGTCCGTAGTGGAAGCCAACAACTGAGTGCTAAGACTCCTGCTAATTTCTGATGTGTTGTAAGAGTTGTATACAACGACAAGGCACCTCCCTAATCAAGAAATATAAAAAATATTACAATGGTGAAGTTAAACCTTTAAACAGTTATCACCATTACCTCAGGATTTGCGGCCCCTTATATTTACAAACAATATTTTCCAATTTCAATTGATTGATCCGAAAAGTACTTCTAAAAATATCAGGTGACTCCATCCTTATTGTGTTTCAATTATTCTAGATCAAAATTTGTTCAGTTTACAAGTAAAATGACAGCACTGTTCTAACTGATAATTTCAAATGAAATCTGAAATCCGGTATTCTTCCTGACTCACGGTAAAACACGGTTACTCACCGTAGTAAATAGTGTTCTTCGAGATGTGTTGCTCATATGTATTCCAGTTAGGTGTGCGCGCGCGGCGTGCACGATCGTCGGAAGATTTTTACCCTAGCAACACTCGGTGGGCCGGCTGGCGCCCCCTGGAGTGGCGCCGTTAGGTGCCCCGATATATACTGCAGCCGGCCCATCGCCCCCTCAGTTCCTTCTTGCCGGCTACTCCGACAGTGGGGAAGGAGGGCGGGTTTGGAATACATATGAGCAACACATCTCGAAGAACACTATTTACTACGGTGAGTAACCGTGTTTTCTTCTTCGAGTGCTTGCTCATATGTATTCCAGTTAGGTGACTCCCAAGCCATTCCTAGGAGGCGGGGTCGGATTGTGATACAGCAGAGTTTAGGACCGCCGAACCAAAAGCGGCGGCGTCTCTAGAATGTTGCACTATGGCATAGTGCGAGGCAAAAGTGTGTACTGATGACCATGTCGCGGCCCTACAAATGTCTTGTATAGGTATGTGTGCCAGGAAGGCAGACGACGAGGCCTGAGCTCGGGTAGAGTGGGCCGTAGTGTGCATGGTGGGGACACCTGCCAAGTCATAGCATGTGCGGATGCACGACGTGATCCATGACGAGATGCGCTGGGAAGAGACGGGAAGGCCTTTCATCCGGTCCGCCACGGCGATGAACAGCTGGGTCGACTTCCGGAAGGGCTTTGTCCTCTCGATGTAGAAGGCGAGGGCTCTCCGGACATCCAGGGAATGGAGTTGCTGCTCCTTCCTGGAGGCATGGGGCTTAGGATAAAAGACAGGTAGAAAAATGTCTTGGTTAATATGGAAAGCCGACACTACCTTGGGCAGGAAAGCCGGGTGTGGCCTGAGCTGTACTTTATCCTTATGGAACACCGTATAAGGTGGTTCCGAAGTGAGCGCTCTGAGCTCAGAGACGCGTCTAGCCGAGGTGATGGCTACTAGAAAGGCCGTTTTCCATGAGAGATACAGCATGGAGCAAGTGGCCATGGGCTCGAATGGGGCACCCATGAGCCTGGTAATGACTAGGTTGAGGTCCCATGTAGGGACCGGGCGGCGCACCGGCGGGTGTAGCCGTTCTAACCCCTTAAGGAACCTGGTGACCATGGGGTTGGAGAAAACAGAACCCGCCCCGTCCCGGGGGTGAAAAGCTGAAATTGCCGCTAGGTGGACTTTTAGCGACGAGAGAGAGACAGACCCTGCTCCTTTAGTAAGAGGAGGTAGTCCAGTATGGTGTGAACAGGCACCTGCAAGGGGTCAAGGCCCCGAGTGCCACACCACAAGGAAAAACGTTTCCACTTAGCTGAGTAGGTGGACCTGGTGGAGGGTTTCCTACTGCTCAGCAGAACGTGCTGGACCAGGCTGGAACATTGTAGCTCCGACGGGTTCAGCCATGCAGCAGCCACGCCGTGAGGTGAAGGGACCGCAGGTCGGGATGCTGGATCCTGCCGTGCTGCTGCGTGATCAGGTCCGGCCATCGCGGAAGAGGGATCGGGTCTGTCACGGACATCTCCAGGAGCGTGGTATACCAGTGTTGCCTGGGCCACGCTGGAGCAATCAGGATCATCCTGGCCTTGTCCCTGCGTAGCTTGAGCAGGACCCTGTGGACCAGTGGAACTGGTGGGAAGGCATAGGCCAGGTTGTCTGTCCAAGGATGGAGAAAAGCGTCTGTCAGGGAGCCTGGGGAGCGACCCTGAAAGGAGCAGAACACTTGGCATTTCCTGTTCTCGCGAGTCGCGAAGAGATCTATCTGGGGAAACCCCCACTTCTGGAAGACAGAGTGGATGACGTCTGGCCGAATGGACCACTCGTGAGTTTGAAAGGACCTGCTCAGGCGGTCCGCCAAGGTGTTCTGGACTCCTGGGAGAAACGAGGCCACGGGGTGAATGGAACGGGCTATGCAAAAGTCCCAGAGCTGAGTTGCCTCTCGGCAGAGGGGAAGGGAGTGTGCCCCTCCCTGTCTGTTGATGTAATGCATGGCCGTCGTGTTGTCTGTAAGGATTGAAACACAGCGGCCCTGTAAGTGTTGAGCGAAGGCTTGGCAGGCGAGACGTACCGCTCGGAGCTCTCCGACATTGATGTGTAATGGCAGCTCTTGCTCCGACCACAGGCCCTGCGTTTGGAAGTTCTGCAGGTGAGCCCCCCAGCCGAGGGATGACGCATCCGTAGTCAAGGTGCGGGAAGGCTGAGGTGGATGAAAGGGAATACCTGACATCACATGGGCGGGGTCCAGCCACCAGTTGAGGGAGGCAAGGACTTGCGGTGGGACCGTCAGAATCATATCGAGGTTGTCCCTGTGTGGTCGGTATGCGGAGGCCAGCCATGCTTGGAGGGGCCGTAGGCGTAACCTGGCGTGAGCTGTCACGAAGGTGCATGATGCCATATGACCCATGAGGCTGAGGCAGCAGCGGGCTGTCGAAGTTGGGAAAGCTTGGAGGCTGCGTATGGCGGCTGCAAGTGTTTGAAAGCGAGCCTCTGGGAGGAATGCCCTGGCGAGGGTAGAGTCCAGTATAGCCCCTATGAAGTCTATTCTCTGTGTTGGGACCAAAATGGACTTTTCGATGTTTAGTAGGAGGCCGAGACAGTTGAACATGTCCATGGCCTTGTGAATGTGGGACTGGACCTGGTTGGCGGAGTTGCCACGGAGGAGCCAGTCGTCGAGGTAGGGGAATACCTGAACTCCTTGACGCCGAAGGGCGGCTGCTACCACTGCCATACACTTTGTGAAGACTCTCGGTGCTGTTGAGAGGCCGAATGGCAGGACCGCGAACTGGAAGTGTCTCTGGCCCACTACGAAGCGCAGGAAGCGTCTGTGAGGTGGGTAGATGGCAATGTGGAAATACGCGTCCTTCATGTCGAGGGCGGCGTACCAGTCTCCCTGATCCATAGAGGGGATAAGGGTGCCCAGGGAGAGCATACGGAATTTCAACTTTACCATAAACTTGTTGAGACCCCGTAAGTCCAGGATAGGACGGAGCCCCCCCTTTGGCTTTGGGATTAGGAAATAACGGGAGTAGAATCCCTTGCCTCCGAGATCCCTTGGGACCTCCTCCACCGCTCCCAGAGTAAAGAGTTCGTGCACCTCCTGGATAAGGAGTTGCTCGTGAGAAGGGTCCCTGAAGAGGGACGGGGTGGGAGGGTGGGAGGAGGGCGGGGAGACGAATTGCAATCGGTATCCCCCCTGGATGGTATGTAAAACCCAGCGGTCTGTGGTGATATTTGACCACGCCGGGGAGAAGGGGGAGAGGCGGTTCAGAAACAGGAGTGCGGGATCGGAATGGACTGGTACTCCGGCCTCGAGCGCCCCTTCAAAAATTTTGTTTGGGCCCCGACGGTGGCTTGTGGGGGCCCTGCCTCTGGCCGGTCTGCCGGCCAGGTTGCTGTCTCCTACCCCCTCGACCACGCGGCCTTCTGTAATAGTCTTGACGTGGTGGGGGAGGGAAATAGGTGCGTCGCACGAACGGCCTGAAGGGCCTGCGCTGCGTCGCGGGGGTATGCATCCCCAGCGTGCGGATGATGGTACGACCGTCTTTTAAGGTCTGCAGCTTAGGGTCTGTCTTCTCCGAAAACAGGCCCTGCCCGTCAAAGGGTAGGTCCTGGATAGTGTGCTGGACCTCTGCTGGGAGAGTGGAGGATTGCAGCCAGGAGATGCGCCGCATGGCAACTCCGGAGGCGATGGTTCTGGCAGCGGAGTCGGCGATGTCCAAGGAGGCCCGCAGCGACGTCCTGGCCAGCTTTTTGCCCTCCTCCACGAAGGCTTTATACTCCTGTCTGGACTCTGGAGGTATAAGCTCTTTAAACTTGTCCATCGTGACCCAGGTGTTGAAAGCATAGCGGCTCAGGAGTGCCTGTTGGTTCGCCGCACGAAGCTGTAGGCCCCCTCCTGAGTAGATCTTCCGGCCAAACAAGTCGAGGCGCTTGGCGTCCTTTGACTTCGGGGCCGGGGCCTGCTGGCCATTCCTCTCCCTCTCGTTGACAGATTGGACCACCAACGAACACGGAGGGGGGTGTGTATACAGGTATTGAAAATCCCTCGGGGGGGCCATGTACTTTCTCTCTACCCCCCTGGCAGTGGGGGGTATCGAGGCTGGTGTCTGCCAGATGGACGTGGCGTTGGCAAGGATAGTCCGCACAAAAGGTAAAGCAACCCTAGTGGGGGCATCGGTCGTCAGGATGTCCACCACGGGGTCCTCCAGTTCAGGGACCTCTTCTATTTGGAGGTCCATATTCAGGGCCAACCTGCGGAGCAGGGCTTGATGGTCCCTTAGATCGATGGGAGGTGGACCGGATGATGATGCTCCAGCCACTGCCTCATCAGGGGAGGAGGAGGAGGAGGACAGGCCTTGGGCGAGCGGGTCCTCGACGGGTACCTCTTCGGAGCCCAGGGCTGGGGGCTCCGGTTCTGGCTGCTCTACCTCTGGCGGAGGCCTGGAGACTGTAGCCTCTGGAGGACGGGAGACTGTAGCCTCTGGCGCTCGACGCTCCAACTTGGTTGAGGTAGGAGCTCTTGCTGGTACCCTCTGGGCTTCATAGTATGCCATGGGGGTCCAAAATGGCCACCGCTCCTGAACCTGCCCGGTCTCTGGCAGGTGACCCTGGTCGCTGATGGTGCGGTCCTCCGCGTAGAGGTCACTACCAGCTCTGGAAGAGCGGGATCCAGAGCGCGAAGGCCAGGGTGGGGCAGAATAGCCATGCAGTGACGTCTGCGTGGCCAGGGTCTGCCTCCTTGGTGGGGTCCGGTGCCGGGATGGTATCCGGTACCGGGAGCCTGATCGGTGCCGGGATGGCGTCCGGTGCCGTGAGCCGGATCGGCGCCGGGATGGTGTCCGGTGCCGGGAGCCGGATCGGCGTCGAGAGTCGGATCGGCGCCGGGATGGGGAGCGGCGTCGAGAGCCGGATCGAGGGCGGGACCTGGATCGGTACCTGCGATGATCTCGGTACCGTGACACGGATCGGGACCTGGAACGTCTCGGCGATCTGCGCGTCGACCGGCCGCGGGACCGGGAGCGGCGTCACGAGTCAGGGTACCTCCGTGCGGATGGAGACCTGGAGCGGTACCGCGAGTAGGAACGGCGCCGGGATCGTGATCGGTGCCGGGACTGCGAGCGGTACCTTGGAGACTCACGTGGCTGCTGCTGGCTGGTCTCCACCTGCGGCACCGGGTGGAAGATGGCCGGTTTGCCGCGTGATGTGATGATCCGCACCGGCGGTACCGTAGACGGGGTCGGTACCGGAGCGGTCATCTGGATCAGGTCCCACGCCGCTGCGAAGGTGTCCGGCGTGGACGGCAGCGGAAGCTCAACCACGGAGCGTGCCGGGGAGCTGGCGGTTACCGAGCTCAATGGCCCTCGCGGGACCGGAGTCGTCGGTACCGGAGCCTGCGGAGGCTGACCTGCACTCAACGGCCTCTCGGGTGCCGGAGTTGGCAGGGCCGGCGCCGGTGTTGACGGCGGCGCCGGACTCAACGGCCTAAGGAGGGCCGGAGTAAGTGGCACGGAGACCACTGGCACCGAACTCAGCGGTCCTTCCGGTACCGGAGTTGGCGGTGCGGGCGCCTCGACAGACCTAGGCTGGTCTGGAGCTGGCTGCGCATGCAGCGGCGCCTTAGTCGGTCCACCCGACTTCTTGGCTCTCGGGGACAGAGAGCGGCTCTGTGAAGTCCCGGGTAGAGAGGGACGGTGCCTGGGTTCTTTACCGGAGGTTGGACGTTCCGGTGCCGCAGACGTTGAGGCCGCCGGGGTCGGTGCCGGGGTACGATGCGGCGCCGACATCGGGCTAAGAGACGCCTCTAACAGGAGCTGCTTCAAACGAAAGTCCCGCTCCTTTTTGGTCCGCGGCTTGAAGGACTTACAAATACGGCACTTGTCCGGAAGATGGGACTCCCCGAGGCACTTGAGACAGGAGGCATGCGGATCTCCTGTAGGCATCGGCTTCTGGCATGCCGAGCAAGGCTTGAATCCCGGTGAGCCAGGCATTGGCCCGGTACCGGGTTGGAGAGAAGGGGAGAAGCCCCTAATCTCCAGCTACAATTGTCACTGAGTCTAACAACAACTATTAACAACTAATTAACGGTACTTTAACGGTACTTAAACTATCTAAAAGATAAACGAGTGCTGTAAAGCTAGGGCTGTGGAGGTCAGCGAGCTGCTCTCCACTGTTCCAACGACCGACACGGGCGGTAAGAAGGAACTGAGGGGGCGATGGGCCGGCTGCAGTATATATCGGGGCACCTAACGGCGCCACTGCAGGGGGCGCCAGCCGGCCCACCGAGTGTTGCTAGGGTAAAAATCTTCCGACGATCGTGCACGCCGCGCGCGCACACCTAACTGGAATACATATGAGCAAGCACTCGAAGAAGAACATCATTTTTGTTGTTGTTTTAAAAGGAGACTACAGAATACATTTATTCAATTCCCTTGATGATATGCGAGCCAAAAGAAAATTTCACTTCCCATAATGACCATTCTCTCTTTCCTCGTCATTTATCTGACCACAGCCACTTTGAAACCATATAATGCAATAAGGTACATGACAGTAGTTAACACTTTCATTCCTCTACCTGTTAGCATCTGAAGGCAAATGAAAAGGAAAAGCAGGATAGTAGCTTTGTTCATATTAGTTTTTGTATATTCTTATTAACCAGGTTTTCACAGGACAACAAAAAGTCTACCGCAGACCTTTGACAACTCATTTAGGAAATAATAATTCCTTCCTTCTAAAGTTCAGATTTTCTATTAACTACATAAAATTCAGACTCAGATTAAATTTATTTCTGTATTTTGGAATACAAAAAGCAGATGCCTTACAGAATCAAAATGATATGGAAATTTTAGAACTAACCCCTGAAGTTACTATTCATCTTAAACTTAAATTATTTTAATATTACTTTACAGCCATTTTGTAATATGTAAACTCATTTTTCACAAAGTCCATTTTTAGAGTAGGAAAAGAATTACTTTTGTGGCCTTTTGGAATTAAGTAGAAACTAAAGGCCTTATTTTCAGAAATGACTAACATCATCTGCTCATTAACAGGATTTCCCAGTTCCAAGGAGACAACTTCAACTTCCCTCCAACAAAGGAGCTGAAACTCCCTTCCTGACAAGTACCTTACCTGAGAAAAGCCTCCCAAAATTATTCTGTTAGAAGGAATTCCATTCTTCACTTCCTGATCTATCAGTACCTTAACTGCAAGTCAAATGAAGTCCAGTAGTTAATATGTAGCCGTTCCAAGGGGAGTTCAGAAGAGGAAGTGGTATAGGTGGTAAAAGGCAGTATTAATCTCCCCTGTGTCAAGGGAAAGCTGGCAGATGGGAAGTTGATGGAGTATTGCCCAAGCAAAACACTCTGGACCAAAAGTTCTGAGACTAGGGCCAAGAATTCTGGTGCCAGTTCACACAAGGCCAGAAGTGCTGGTACCAAAATAGCAACTGTTGGGTCAGGGTCACACAAAAGTCCCAGTGCAGAATGGGTGGTGACTTTTGAGCATTTGGTGTATAAGCATGCTTGTATGGCTTCAGTGGGCTGTACTTTAAAAAAAAAATAAAAAAAAATGGAGATATGCCAATCTCCTAGAACTGGAACGACCTTGAAAGGTCATCAAATCCAGTCCCCTGCCTTCGCTAGCAGGACCAAGTACTGTCCCCTGACAGATTTTTGCCCCGATCCCTAAATGGCCCCCTCAACGACTGAACTCACACCCCTGGGTTTAGCAGGCCAATGCTCAAACCACTGAGCTATCCCTCCCCTGAAAGTTCCTAATTTAGTGGGTGATAGGCATGCATCTGATGTGTGGAAATACAAAGACTGATCAATGAGCGACTACATTCACCCACACAATTTAAGAAACCTAAAATCATTTAGTTAACAAATGACAATATACTATCAGCGACTTCACCATTTTAAATCGTCATTTTATTAGCCAAAGTTAGGAACTGACATTGAGAAAACAGCTGAAAATGAAGGCGCTATTTCATATACATATATATATATAATGTATAAAATATGTATGTGTGTATCATCTGACAAACACACATTTAAAAAAAATTGGAAGATGCATTAAAAATACTCAAATGTACCATGGTCTGCTGCCTGCTTGATCCCAGCTTCATCTTCCTGTGCATCAGGGGAGAGTCCAATAATATCAAACCTTAAAAGAAAAAGAACACAATTATATAAAGTTTATTCACTAAGGAACTAACACACCTTTGTACACTGACATAACCATACAAACAGTAATGAGAAGACTTACTAATGATCATTTTTTCCACACTTCGATGTTTTATTATCCTACAGATCATTATTAAGAATAGGCTCAACCCTGTCTTAAGCTATAGGCTCAATCAGTTTACACCTTGTAAACAGTAGTTATGCAACTACTCACATATCAGAGCCCAGAAATGACTGATCTTAAGAGTTTAAGCATATTTAATTGTATTTATTTCTTTTATTTAATCTTATGGTTTATGGCACAAGGAATCAGATGTTCAACTATATACGTTTTATTTTAGTTGCTGCACTATATAGTAGAGCTGCACCTGTAATTTATACTAAAAACATTGAGAAATCTTTTAGTGGGAATTAAAAAAAAAAAAAACTTCAACTTTTCAACCAACTATAATCTCTTAAGAATTTTGCCCTCTTCTACCTTGTCAAATTTCTGATGACAATAAAACAGCTCAGTATTTTTATATTTAAGAGGCAGTGTAAATATGACAAAGAATATATTAATGTTTGTCCAAATATTAGCAGGCATATGCTTAGAATTAAACAATTCTTTCAGCTAATATAAAAAAAGCTAAAAAATTGAAGAAAAAATATCAAGAGAGGGAAGGATTTACATAACATTTCACATCCTCACTTTAAAGTAAAAAAAAATATGGATTTCAACACGATTTTCTATTGGAGCTTCCATTCTGAAAGAAATCAGAGACCATTTTTTTGTAAAGTGTAAACAATTAATTGTCCACAAAAAAATACCACCCATTACTAGTAGCAGATAATAAATCCAGGAATTTTTGTTCCTGTTTTCACAACAAATTAAAGGAAAATTACTTACTTTTAGGAACTGGAGTATGAGCTATGGTGTTTACATGTGTTCCACTTCTGATGTGAATGCACTCCATGTGCTGGAGATTGGAACATTTAATCAGCAAGGTCCATTGGTGACATCTGCTCCTTTGATGACCTCAAGCCCTGACCCCTCTCCCCAGTACAGAAAGGGGGCAGAGCAAACAACCAAACCTCACTTCCCATGCCACTCTCAAGCCCAGACTATTAGACTCAGCAGTAGTGGGGGTAAAGAGGGTCGGTCGTGGAACACATGTAAACACATCTCAAAGAACTCCTGTTACTAAAGGTAAGTAACTTTCCTTTCTAGTTTGACTGCTTGTTTGTGTATGTTCTACTTCTGGTGACTCCCAAACAGTATGTAATAAATAAACTCTAGTACTCTCCTCTAATTAAATAAAGACTGCAACATAGCCCTCTCCAATGGGGCATCTGAACAAGGTGCCTGAATGAAAAAGTAATCACTAGGGAAAGTATGTATAATACTCCAAATAGAAGTTCTACATATATCAGCTATGGGTATTTTCCCTAAAAGAGGCTCCAGAAGTGGTCTGTGGTAGAATATGAGCTAACATGACCCGAGTTCTAAATTGACCACCTCATAAAGTAACTTGTCACACCCAATTAGAGATTCTCTGAGTTGAGACTGCCTGACCCCTGGAGCTCTTGACAATAGATAGACAGACTATGTGAGTGCCTAAATGGTCTTGTCGAAGTTAAATAAAAGGAGAAAGCATAGAGGACATCCAAAATCTGAAACACAGCCTTGCCCTTGGATGAATGAGGCTTGGGGGGGGGGGGGTGTACACTTAAATTAATAGACTTATTTAAATGAAAATTAAGGGATTACTCTGAGTAGAGATGTAGGGTAAGGCTAACGTGTAACTTTATCCTTGTGAAGAGTCATATACTGCAGTGCTCGCATGACAGCTTGCAATTCAGACCCTGAGTGTCAATGTGATTGAAAACAGACAAATGAAATAACGAGCACAAGACTAATGGTTCAAATGGATGTCCCCATCAGGCTGGTAAATAACACATTAAATTTCCAACATTTAGGGGGGAATTGTTTTAATAAAAAGAAATCTCCTTAAACCTTTCACAAAAACTTTTAAACTGAAGAATGAACAAGCTGTATGGGTCCTGATGGTGGATGCTGTGCTGAGATAGCAGCCAAATGGACATGGAATGATCTTAACAACTAACCAGAGTTTAAGTATAACAGATACTCAAAGAGATGACGATTGATGTCTCTTGGAGAAAGATTATACTGGTAAACCCGGAATGAAAAATGCTTCCATTTTGCAGTACAAGTTGTCCTCAGACTGCTTTCTGCTCTGAATCAATATGCTCTGTACATCAGAAGAACAATTATTCAACGCTGTTACCCGACAGTTTCCATTTTATGAAGTATAGTGATGACACATCTGGATGAATAGTTGTCCCGTTGTTCTGGGTAATTAAGTCTGGTAGAAGAGATAGAGGTACTGAAGGTGTTACTAACAGATTTCTTATTTTCGTGAGCCAGTATTGTCTGGGCAAATCTGGTGCTACTAGGATGAATGTGGCCTTGTTCTGTCTGACCTTCTTTAAACATAGGATCAGAGGATTTGGGGGAATAAGCATACAACAGGCATTGAGTCTAAGGGATTAGGAAATTGTCTCCTTGTGATCCCCGACTCTGTCCTCCCTTGGAAAAAAAAACACTTTGCATTTCTTGTTCTGTTCAGTTGCAAACAGATCCACTGATGACAGAATCCTTTATGAACCATAAGTGATTCTGAGAAAATGCCTATTTAGATGTCTGTCGGTGTGTTGTGTAGGACTGGAAGATAAAGGTGCAGATAGCTGTATATTTTGACTTCAGATTCCATAGAAGTCTGGTTCTTTTGCGTGACAGGTGGATTCTGAGAGCACTGATCTGGTTCCTCCTTGTTTGTTTATGTAAGAACTCACAATAACACCATGTTTTATCTGTAAACTCTGAACTTTGTTATGAAACAGAAAGGACATGCAGACAAGCTGTGTCAGTCTGAGCTCTAGGACACTGATATGAAGCCAACCCTCTCTGAGACCACTGACCCTGTACTGTCAAGTTGTCAAGATGGGCTCCCCAACAACAAAGCATTGGTCACCATTGACTTTGTGGGAAGTGCTGGGGAGAACAGAATTTCCTTGCAGACCTGATGTGGATCTTTCTATAAGGGAGTTCAAAACTTCTGGAGGGATGCATACCCCCATATCTATTTTGTGAACAGCCAGGCAAAAACCTATCCATAACCACCCCTGAAGACAATAAGGATGCAGTCTGCTGAATGGGGTCAGAATACATGAAGCTGTGTGACCTAAAAGCTGAAGACATGTCCTTGCTGTGGTACATGAATTGTTTCCCACTTGATTTATCCTCTCTAGTATGGTGTCAAACTTGGTCTGCAGCAGGTATGCGTAAGCTGTCATGGAATTGATTAGCGCCCCAATAAAGTCTACATTTTGTGTTGGATTAAATGAGACTTTCACATTCACACTCAACTCCACTGTGCACAACAGATGTATGACATACTGAACACTGTTTATCACTTGTCTGAAAACAATCCTCTCACCAAACAATCATTACGATACGGGTAAAAACATTTTTCTTTCTGCATTGTGCTGCTACCATGGCCACACAATTTCGTTAAAGTTCTCGGGGCCATAAACAAACTAAAAGGCAGCATTTTGTACTGGTAATGCGTGTTACCCACTACAAAGCAGAAGTATTTCCTATATGCTGGATGGAAATATACATGTTGTAGATCAAAAGCTGCAAACCAATCTAGAAGATCTGGGGAAAGAAGTGTGAAGGACAGGGTTACCATTAGGAATTTGAACTGGCAAACAAAGAAATGCAGATCTCAGATCCAATGTTGGACACCATACTCCCAATTTGGGGGGGGGGACTAAAAAAATATCACAGATAGAACCCTTTCCCCCCCAACTATAAATCTCCTTTATATCACAAAGAGCCAAAAGAAACTGACCATGTTGTTGAAGGACACTCTTGAGTGGAGTCCCTAAAAAGAGATGAGGAAGATGAGTTGGGGGTGGAAATGTCTTGGAATTGAATAGAGTAATCTTGGGAATTATTTTCAGTACTCCACCTGTTGCTGGTGATACTGTTCCATGTTCCCTATAATAATGCAAAAGGTCCCCAAAGAGGGTAGGGAAGGGATAAAAATCCTCTAAGATTGGTTGGCAGCTCTAGATATACACATCAAAATTACTATAGACCCAGCCTTTGCAGCATTTGAAGTCAATGTAGGTCTCCTCCTATGTATATATTGTTTCTTCTTAGATAAATCTGATGTTCTCTGATAAAGATGATAGAGTAGTGACAGTCTGTTTTGCTTGAGTATGATATCAAGACTGCTTCTTGTACCGGGAAGCACAGCTGCCTAATGTGTGACATGGTACGAGACAGTCTTTCAATATAACAACTTGTCAGTTTTTGAACAGTACAGATGATTCCCTTCAAATGAAGGTCTTCCAGTGTAATTTGAACCTTGTTTGGAAACCCAGAAGACTGGAGCCATGACACGCTGCCTAACTGCTGCTGCCATGGACTTTGATGCTGCATCAGCAGCATGACTGCAGGATTTTGAAGAGGGTTTTAACTATTAATTGACCCTCCTTAGACAGAGATTTAAATTTCTCTCTGATGTCTGACAAAGGTTTATCAAGATCTTCAGCAACTTTGCTCTACACATAAGATAATCATAACGTGATAGAAGGACCTGATAATTCGCTATGAGAAGTTGAAGACTAGCTAACAAAGAACTCGGTCCACTCGTTTCCTCTGTTCTTCTTTGCAGTAGTTCTAAAAGACTGATGTTTCAACTTCTCTTGAGCTGTGCCAAAGACCCCAAACAAGATGCATTTAGAAACATTCAAACCCTATCAAAAGGACTTAACACCTTTTTTCAGGTATTTTACAGGTTGGTGATAGATGCTAATCTGCCACAATAGCTAGGTTGGTTCTAACAAGCCTTCATTTAAAGGTAAGGCAAGTATATCCAGTAGAGAGAGATGCAAAATGTCCAATATATGTCCATTTTGTTGAACAGTCTGAGCAGGGATCGCCAAAGTTTCTGTCATTCTGTGGACCAATTCCTGAAATGATTTATCTAATGACAATGCCTCAAGAGGAGCCATATGTTCATGCTGTGAAGAAGTGGATGGAATATGCCCTAGGATAGTTTCAGAAACTTGTTGCTGAAGTATATGTTCATTTAGAGTCTGACATGGAGAAGAGTCTGGTTCAACAATATGTACAAGATCACCATGATTGCTTTTGCGGGACAGGTGGATCCTGGGGTAAAAGATCTAATCCTGGAAAATGAAGCTGAGGAAAGTTTTGATTTAGGATATGGCACTAATGAAGTGAAGCACTTGGTCCACATGGATGAAGTGAATGTGGCCAGGGCAGGGGGTACTACCTAGAGGCTTTTGAACTATCATGCCTGTATATTTACCCTATGTATAACCTGACTCTCAAACAGATGAGTCATAAAAAGCTACTCCCAAAGGGTAAGAGGGTGAAACATCCCCATCATCAAAAAAGGAATACCATCCTCCTCTTCTAAGGGGATGGGGTGCTGTTCATGCGGGATTTGGAGAATTACCCACTGATGGGGCTTACCACAATAACCCCCAGGTGACTTAGAAAGCATCCCGATTGACAAAAACATTTATTAAGGGGCAGTCAGGCTACATGGAAACCACCAAAGCACTTTGTGCCATATACTTCGGCACTGAGTGATGCTACTCCATGGGATGATCTGGCAGTAAGAAAGCCTGCACCGGAGATACAAATACTGGCATCAGTAGCTGTGCTGCTGCATGAGTCAGAACTGATGTTAGAAGCAACATGCTCCAAATGAACAGGCACAGACAGCTGCTCCTCTCAGGCCACCTGAGGAAGTCAGCGCTGCACAGGGCTGTAACTGAACCAGCGCCAGAGCAGCATGCTCAGAATGAGCCCATGCTGCAGACAACCAAGAGAGTTGTCCTGGCACCGGAAAAACATGCTCAGAATGGACTGGTGCTGAAGACAGATGAAAGCTGACCCAGTGCCCAGAGCACAGGTGCCAGCAGCAGACTGACAGCAAAGAGCTCTGCTCCAGTGCTAACACAGACACCGGTGAGGCTTTCAGGGCTGCCTCCTGCCGAATTGATGTATGAGGAGCTGCTTTCAGAGATCCCTTCATCCCAGAGACAGCAGGGAGTGAACCAACCCTCTTTCTGTGTGAGATCTTCCTCTGCACTCCTGAGAAGAGTGATATCTGCTACTGCTCGCAGCTGCCAACACAAAAGCAGTGAGACCTCCGGAGGTTAAGGCAGTTACCAGCACATTTTTCACTAAGGATTATCCCAGAGTGGGGGATTCTATATTCCACCTGCTTCAGAGATCGGCCCCATATTTTTCTCAAAAAAGAACAACTTCATCCTGTTGTCCTAGATGTAGCTGCCCTCTTGGCGAGGGTATTACAATCCTTATGTTTTTCCTTTACAGATCCGGCACCTAAAAAGTAAAGACATGTGTCATGCATGGGTGTACCAGCCCCACAGGACTCAAAATGTAAAGCCTAGGGTTTCTGTCCTGACATAATTATCAGACCCTCCCTTTAAAAGACAGAAAATAAAACTCAACAAAGCTAAAACTACTAAAAACACTGCACTAAATACCTAGTCTACATAACTATTTACATAATCCTAATAAAATAGGTGACTGAAAAAAGGAGTGGGGACATACTTCATAGCCAGGAGCAGTTGAAAGGAAATGAATGTCAGTTGGTTGTTTCTCTCCCCTTTTACCCTTGGGGAGAGGGGCTCAGGGTCATCAAATGAACAGGTATGACCAAAAGATATAGCTGACTAAAGCATTCCCATCTACAGCACATGAGGCACATGCACACCAGAAGTGGAACATAAGTAAACAAGCATACAAAGAATACAAACTTTCAAGTAGATTGAAGACTATGATATATATTATACATTTGATGTTTTCAATTTTAAAAGCTGCCTTTTCCCTGTCTGATTTTTCTTTCTTCTCAGAGATAGTATTTCCTTTTTGCTTCTGATGAGACAGTTTGACACTATTAATGAGAAACTTTTGTTAGAACAATACTAAACATAAAAGCCTTCTGCATTTACAGTTGATTAAAGCTAGTGATTCAAGCTCATCCTTGAGTTAAGTCCAACCAATATAAACACTCATGACTTCATATATGATTATTTCTAATTTGGAAAGTACTTACCAAGATGGCATGGCCATATTCATGTTCAGAGAAACTGGCATAACTGGCCTAGAAATTGAGAAATAATATTGGTATAATTTAATACAAAGGTTTGTTGACATAAGAACACACACCAGATAACTATTTCTGCATTGCTGCAAGATTTCAGGTTAAGATGTAAAGCTAGATGTTCCCTATATTTTCGTCCCATTTTTAAAGCATGACCAGTGTCAGCTCCTCTCATTTTTAAAACTGAAGGTAAACATGAGTGAGACCAATGTTGGTCTTTTAGCAGAACTACAATAGGTTTTGAGGAAGCAGATGAAAATAATTAGTTGCACAGAGACTTCCTTAAGAACAGAATGAAAACCCTGAGAGACTATGAAAAGCACAGACAATAGAAGCATACGAATAGTACAGAGAAGACAAATTGGCTACTTTTATTTACATGCTCTCATGAAAAGAACGGGCACGTAGAGTGGATATTCAGAGGCAACAATGTCAAAGAACCACAGTTATTAGCATAACTAACTGTTCTTCAACTGGCCTCTGCTCATTTAGACGTATGGGAGTCTAGCAAACAGCAGAACCCCCCGACAAGTGATTTAAGAGTTCTAACTAAACATATTCATAGAGCCCTGAAAATGCGGATATCCGCGGATCATTTTTGCGGATTGCAGATCAGATGCGGATACAAATTTTGTATCTGTGCAGCCCTCTACAGATTCAGTCTCCCAAAGCAAACATCAGATCTAGATACCAATTTGAGAGCAGTGATGTATAAATGGATGTACAGAAATCCACGTAGTAGCCCAGCTAGTAGTTTATGATGGAAACATTATGGAGGCACATCATTGATACTTTTGTCCTATCAGATTGAGTGTTAGGATTGCAACTCCTAAAGTGGAAATGGCAATTTCTTTATGCTACAAGAAGTCATGCTGACTTCCTAAAGTCTTCAGTTCTAGCTATATAAAAAAACCTCAAAACCCTCTTTACATGGGGGGTGTCGAGCCTGGTTTCCTCCACAAAATAATGAAGTTTTGGAAAGAACTATGAGATTGTCTGATTCCCAATTTTTTCTATATATTTGAAATGAATTTGTAAGAAGACGGTCTCTGAAGAATATGGTGAAAATAGAATCAATTATTAAAACTTTTTCAACTCTCTCCTCACAGAGGTAGTCATGCTGTCTTTAGTAAAAAGAAGAGTCCTGTTTTAAGGGCTCAAACATGAGTCCATCAGCCTTGTCAATAACAAATTAAGATTCCATAATGGAACTGGTTCTCTGATCCACAGGAAGAAGTTAGGATACCTGAAAGGTCTGGGCTGCAATGGTGCGACACCTGAGTGACAAGCTGAAATGGCAGGTAGATTCACTTACTTGAACACAAACTGATGGCCCTCCTCCAAGCGAAAATTTCAGCAATAGCAAGGGAGCAGCTGCAATAGTCTGTTCCAAGAATACAAACCTTTTTGGTGCCAAGAAATTCTCGAGCCTCAGTAGGTCAATGGATGCTTGATTAGTACCAGGTTTTTTTTAGACACCTAGCAATCTTCAGCCGTTGAACAGAGACATAGACCAAAGAGTTCCTTAGAAGCCAAAAATCAGCATAGGTATTAATGAAAATTTAGCACCAAAAAGCTCTATTCTTGGACTCAATGAAATCTTGCTGCCTATAAGAGTAACCAAGCCACCAGCCCCCATCTGGTACAGAATTCTCCAGTGCTGAGGTTGCATCTGACTTGCCTGGCAGCATACTCTCTTCCGGTGCAAGGGTAGACAGACAATCATAGGTCAGATCCAAGGACTGGATACTCAAGACTCATCAGCCAAGGCCCAGGGCCTCTGCTGCCAACTGGTGCAGGAATTATGTGTGAAGGTCCTACTTACCAAACAGTAGTATGAGGAGTGGGCTTTCCCAGCCTAAAAGAGAGCTGGTGTGTATATTCACCTCTGTTTACATGGAGAAGCACAATGCACAAAGTTTAAACCCCATTCTTTATTGAACCCCTGGAAGCCTGTTTGGCTAACAGCAAAGCGCCCAGAATAAAAACTAACTATAATACAACACTAACACTAAAAAAGAAGAGAGTCTTGGATCTGAAACCCAAAAGTCATTCTGGGCATAGAAAATAATGTCCTTACATCTGTAATTGTCTAAAGAAAGTAAGAAATTAGGGACACATGCTTTTACAAACTTGACTCTAAAAATTCAATTTCACATGAAGTACTTATGATGTACTGGTTTCCATAAAGTTTCCAAAGCTCGGAACCACAATAGGAGCATCCCATAGGCAATATGTAGAGGCCACCTCAAAAATGACCAGGGACACTGATGAAATTGAAAGGCATCAAATTTAAAACTGATGAGGATGATACTGGTCAGATTTATTTTTTTTAAACCACACACTGCATAATTTAACAGTGGACTTAATTGTTACAATGTGTCAAGGCCAAGTGCTGAATTAGGCATTTATATGCATAAGAAAATAGAGTTTCAGATAGGTTATACAAGTGTTTGCAAAGGACATAAGACACCTATGTTTCAGGAAATAAGCCAGCTGCTAACAATTTAAAAAATTTCCAGTGTGCAGATTACATCTTAATTGTCCATTATGTGGTTTCTTCCACATTCATCTGAATAATGTGGTAGTGGCAACTGTCAGACAGAGGAGGCTATTATAGATAGTTCAATGATCTGATAAGATCATAAACACTGCCATATGTTTTATTATAATTTTGGGTAAATTGATTCCCCCTCATCCAATTCTACTCTTGTGTGCTGCGCTGCACCTCATCCCACCACCTGCTAAAATTCTGAGAGCATGAGAAGATAAAGAGATAAGTACCTCCCATTCTTTCCCCTCCTCTGGAAAAAAAAGCGCTAGCCACTAAAGACTGGGAAAGGCAAAGAAGCTGAGCTGAGACCACTATGTGGTCTAGGACAGTGGTAAAAACACTTAGGTCTTGCCTATGCTACCGCCTCCACTATTTCCAACACCACTGACAGTGATGTTAAGTGCCCCCTTGCCTTTGATCACTTCCATGCTATACTCCACTTTGCCAGGTGAGAAACTGAGTCATCTTTACTTCAATCCACAGTTTCTCTCTCTACTGCACTGAAGGTGGGAGATGAATTGTTTGCAAGAGGTGCTGAATGTGGGCCAGGAAACATAGCTATCACATTTTAAAATAAAAGAGCAAAGGGCCAGCAGGGAAGTGAGTACTGAGAGTGCTGAGCTATCATTCAGATGGCTTTGCAGAGTAGTTCAAGAGGTTGCCTTTACTATATAGAAACCAGATGCTGAACTCCACAACAGCGTTCACCCTTTCCCCACCAACTCTGCTACAGATCTCTCAAGACTGCTGCTGCTTAATGAAACATGGGATGCCTCTCCACTACTTTTGCCCTAATGAGGCAAGATGCTCTTCTTCCCAGAAAGAACAGTTAAGTCATAGGATGAACACAGAATCTGAGTTTCTCTTAAAACAGACCAAGATTGGTCTTTTACTCACCCTGATTTTAAGTGTTAAAGAGATGCAGGCTATAGTTTAATGCCTTGTTTACTGCGTAGAGTCCTGTTACTCCTGACCGAATTCTGCACAGAATTAATATGGCCTGCATTTTTTTTTCTGTGCCCCCTGCAGAAAAATGCAAAAAATATCTGCCGAGGGACATGCGCCTGTTCCCTGGCAGCACATCCGGAGCAGTCTCAGAGAGGGCGGAGAAGGGCTAGGTGTGGTTGCCTGTGTGGTTGATCACACTCGGGTGGGGATAGAGGCAGGGCCGACTTTAGCGGGTGCGGGGCCCCACGTGAATAACGACAGTGTTGAGCGTACATGCGTGCCAACAAGCAACAGAGAGAGAGACTGTCCCTTGCTTGACACTGCACCTCGCTGGCGTGGAAGGATAAGGCTTTTTATTATGCATAAGGCGGGCTAGAGGCAGAAATGTAGCAGCCTGACTGTGTAGTAATGTTGTTAATGTTCCTGTTCTCAGTCAGTTCCCCCAGGATCATAAAACCTGTGAAAGTTTTAAGGCCCCTACATTGCCAGAGTGATGTAAAGGAGCCTTATTATAAATGACAGTAAGGGAATCCTCAGATAGGGAGATGTATGTGCTTTCTCACTTATTTCCTGTGCCAAAGTGGCACAATGGGGTTAGATTACAGTTCAGGATTTATTTTACTTACCCATTTAAAAAAAAAAAAAAAAGGATTTTGAAGGCAAATAAAACATTTACTAACCAGTCAATAAAATGTCTGGACAATCAGAACCAAACACTTCCTGAAGTACCCAGCGAGGTCCAGGACAATGATTAGCATGGGGGTGAGCAAACTTTTTGGTCCGAGGGTAGGGTGCCCAGACAGCAAGTGTGAAAAATCGGGACAGGGGGTGGGGAGTAATAGGAGCCAATATAAGAAAAAGACCCAAAAATTGGGACTGTCCCTATAAAATCGGGACATCTGGTCACCCTATCCGAGGGCCACATCTGGGTATGGAAATAGTATGGCAGGCCATGAATGATCACGAAACTGGGCTTGGGGTGTGTGTGACGGGGGGCGGGGGGGTAAGGGCGCTGGCTGGGGATGCAGGCTCTGGGTTGGGGCCAGAAATGAGGAGTTCAGGGTACAGGAGGGGGCTCCGGGCTGGGGCAGTCTGTGTGGGGGGGTGAGGGCTCCGGCTGAGGGTGTGAGCCCTGGGGTGGGACTGAGGAGCGATTTGAGGCGCAGGAGGATGCTCCAGCCTGGGACTGAAGGGTTTGGAGGATGGGAGGGGGATCAGGGCTGGGGGAGGGGGATCAGGGCTGGGGCACAGACTCCGGGTGGCGCTTACCTCAAGCATGTCCCCGCTCTGGCTCCTATGTGGAGGTGCAGCCAGGAGGCTCTGCTACACGCTGCCCCATCTGCAGGCGCCTTCCTGGCCAATGGGAGCTGCGGGGGCGGTGCTTGGGGCAGTGCAGTATGCGGAGCCCCCTGGCTGCCCCTACACGTAGGAGCCAGAGGTGGGATATGCCACTGCTTCTGGGAGCCATGCGGAGCAGCCTCTGACCCTGCTCCCCGGCTGGAGCGGGGCAAGCCCCAGATCCCCCTCCCCAACAGGAGCTCGAGGGCTGGATTAAAATGGCTGGCAGGCCCGTAGTTTGTCAACCCCAGATTAGCAAAACTGTAGAAAGTCTGAGCAATTTAAAATGACATTCTACTTTTTTTTTTTGACTGTTTGGTGTTCTGTAATGTAATTTAAATGAAAATCCAGAATTAGAACTGGAATGCAGGATATTAGTTACCAAGTATTTGTAATTTAACTTTCATGTTTCATGTGTTTAGGAAATGTTATTGTGACTTTTTTTCTGTACTGTAGTTTAAATAAATTACCAAAACAATTGAAACTGGTTTGATTATATTGCATTATTTTGACAAATAAAATATGCAGAATTTTGCAGAATTTTTTGGTGCAGAATCCCCCCAAGGAGTACCTGATGCTTGCTATCAAGTATTTTAGTTGTCCTTTAATGCAAGTTAGCTGCTAGAAATAAGCAGGAGGGTCATCTTAGTATGACTGCCATCTCTCCAGACTCCCCAAAAAGGGCTTTGCAGAACACAGCAGTGGTCCACAGACCAAAGTTTGAGAACCTTTATACTAACTACATGAATAACCAACAGTGTGCATTTTGTATGACAAAGGAGTGCATACAATTCAAAGATAAGTAAATATCAATTCTTAAAATTAGCTTCCCACAAATATTCATGCTGAGTAAAACTTGGCCATTCGAAAGCTTGCAGAAAGCAGAGACTTACATGAATAGTCAAATTGAAGTTAGTAGTTGAATTTGAGCAATTTTCCAATAATTTTCTATTTCTTCACGCAGATTAAGTTATTTGCAACAAAGCAAAATTCAAATCAAAACTTGGTGCGTAAGTAATTCATATCAATACTACTTAAACTTTTTTTAAATAAGCATATATCTGCATTTTTTCAGTAAGCAGATAGATAGTCAGTAGTCAACCGAAGTGATGAGTACCCATAAATCCCACTGACTTCATCTTCCCACATTTGTCTAATGGCCTTAAAAAATATAATCTACATAGCAGCCTTGCATTAGAAAATAGTGAAAAACGAGGAACAAGGTAGGTATTTTCACAATGCTCACTCAATAATATGGTAATACCCTCTTAAACTTTAATATCTGATTAATATATATTATTCTTGTAGAATGTCTTGAAACAAAAGCTAATTGTTGTAATGATTGTTTTGTTTCTGATATTTACATGGCAAGGATTTGTAAACTTGTTAAAACTTCCTAAATAAATAGTAAAAAAAAGAGTGAAAAAGAAGACAAAAGAAGTTATATACTTACGCATGTGGGCAAATATATTTTACATGTGGACTTCTGATACCTGCAAATGCTTCTGCCCAGCCATGTCTGTTGGAGAAAAGTATGTTAAATGGCATTTTCATGTGCTAGTTTAATTCTGTTAACTTTAATAGCTAAATATTTTTGCCATAACAATACTAAAATAAGAGGGAGTGTCAGGTCATTACAGGTGACATTTCTAAAAGAACCTAAACCAAAATGCATTACCAATATTAAAAGAGAAGTCCTTCCTTTGTAACAAGTAGCAAACGCAGCTAAAGAAAACTAGTTTCTTGTCCAACAGCAGTTGCTCTCTCTCTCAGAAAGCATCTGCTATAAGCCTGTCAATGATACATTTATTGTGTCAATCTATTCAAAGACACACAGACAAGGCCACAAATTCAATTGTTTTCAAACTTTTTTGAATATTGCTATAAAAAAAATCTATGCTGCATTCTTCAAGATGTTTTGTGCATGTGGCTCTCACTCATGGTGTGGCTAAACCTCTTGCAAAAGAATTCCAAAGCTTCAAAAGCAGCATCAAAGCAGGAGTCACGTATGTGCCCTTCATGTTGCACCCCCTCTTCCAAGAACATAAAGGGCACCATGACTCCGGTCACCCCCTCAGGTCTTTATCACCACCCAGAGTCTCACAAGGTGTCTGAGCTGCAGGAAGGGAGGATGGATTGAGGGATTCACATGCACAGAACATCTAGAAGAAATACAAAAAGAACAGGAGTACTTGTAACACCTTAGAGACTAACAAATTTATTTAAGCATAAGCTTTCGTGGGCTACAGTCCACTTCATCAGATGCATAAAATGGAACATATAGTAAGAAGATAGATAGATATATACACATACATCATGAAAAGGTGGAATTTGCCATACCAACTCTAAGAGGCTAATTAATTAAGGAGAGCTATTATCAGCAGGAGGAAAAAACTTTTGTAGTGATAATCAAGATGGTCCATTTCAGACAGACAGTTGACAAGAAGGTGTGAGGATACTTAAGATGGGGAAATAGATTCAATTTGTGTAAAGACCCAGCCATTCCCAGTCTCTATTTAAACCTACATTAATGGTATCTAGTTTACAAATTAATTCCAATTTGGCAGTTTCTTGTTAGAGTCTGTTTTTGAAGCTTTTTTGTTGCAAAATTTCCACCTTTAAATCTGTTACTGAGTGACCAGAAAGGTTGAAGTGTTCACCTACTGATTTTTGAATGTTATGATTCCTGATGTCAGATTTGTGTCCATTTATTCTTTTGCGTAGAGACTGTCCAGTTTGGTCAATGTACATGGCAGAGGGGTATTGCTGGCACATGATGGCATATATCACATTGGTAGAAGAAACAGTTACTATTAGTTAAGTAACAATTCTTTCTTCAAGATCCTGTGCACGTGGCTTCCACTCATAATTAACAACAAGCAATTCAGTGACCAAGAGGGTGGGAGCTAGTAGCTCATCTGAATAGATTGTAGGACACATCTTCCCCTTGTGTAGCCGCTCTAGAAGTGGATACCAAGAAGTAATGACTAGCATACATATGCAAGTTGTTGCTCTGCAATTTTCTACAATTGGTATCCTACTAAAGCACATTTCTGAGGCAGGTTGTATGGAATGAAGACAGTTTGGACATGTCATACTTTCTCATTCCCCAGCATTCTGCACTATAAAGAAGTGTTGAAAGTACGCAGCTCTGATAAATCAATATCAGTGATGATGGTGGCAGATGTGAACGCAAATATTCAAACTCTTTAGGGGAAACTTGATACTTTTGTTCAGCTCTTTGAGGTTGCTGAGATAGATTATGGAGTAGTCCATAATCTCTTTGCAGGTTTAAGAATTCCCCCATTAATAGGAAAGACTATTCTGTCCCAAGTGGCAGATTGCAAAATATCAAATAGTTTATCTGCCTAGTCTTGAACCATTTCCAATGGAACGTTATTCCTGAAGGAATTCTACGCTAAAAAATTTAAAATTCTGCACACGTTTTAAAATTCTGTAAATTTTATTTGTCAATAAATAAATGTGGCTCCAGCATGGCAGTGGGGAGCACAGGTCACTGGCTGCATTGATATGGGAGATCACTCTGAAGCCCCCACCTCCTCCAGTACAGGGACTCGGCTGTACCTGACCCTACACAGTGCAAGGGCTGGGCCTGACCCAGAAACACCTCAGGGCCCTGCCCCTCTGTGCCAGGCACACCAGGTGCGACTGGACAAGCTCAATCCAGTAGGATCTAAGTGCGGAGAGGCTTAGTGTGTGTGTGTGTGTGGGGGGGGGGGGGTCCAGGTGTGGGGTGAGAGGCAATCTGGGTGCGGGCAGCTCAGTGGGAGATCTGGATACACAGGGGCTCATTGGGGGGGTTCCACGTGCAGGGGCAATGGGGCTCTGCGGGGGATCCAGGTGATGGTGGTTGGGCTCAGCAGGGGGGGTCTGGGTGTAGGAAGGTGGGGCTTGGGGGGTCTGGGTGTGGGGGCTCAGTGAGGGGGTCCAGGTGCTGGGGCTTGATGGGATGGGGGTCCAGGTGCAGTTTGTTGGGGCTCAGTCGGGTGGGGGTCTGGTCGGAGGGGTCCAGGTGTAGAGGGGATGGGATTGTCAGGGTGAGGGTTCGATAGGCCTGCTTAACAGGGGAGCCCGAGCTGTAAGGGGACACTGCATTTTGGGCTCCTGCTTCCCCCTGCAATTCCACTATCCCCTTTTCTTCTTCATCCCCCTCCCCCTGCCATATTCCACTTCCCTTTCTCCCCACACCCTCATCCCCCTTCCTCCTTACCCAGCCCCACCGCAGGCACCCACTGTTCCACAGAAAATAGGAAGGCTCCCAACACACAAAACGGGAGCACAACTGGAACTAGGACCCAGGAGGCTGCATTCAAGCTGCAAAGTCAGCGGAGCCCAGACCTCTGAGCTGGGCAGCTCTGTGTTTGCAGAAATGAGGTAGAGGGAAGTGGCATGTAAACCCTTGTGCCTCCCTCCCCCATGCCTCGCCTCCGTTTGAGGGCCAATCCCTCCCAAGAACTGCACACACTGTCCAACACCCCCACCCCCGGCATGGCTTCCCTGCCATTTTCTGCAAGGAGGGGCTTTTTTCTGCAGCCGCACAGTTCCACAGACCCCCCCCCCCCCACACCCAGGAGGAGAATGTGTAGAAAGTTTGCCGTTCTTTTGAAAAGTTCCTGATATACTTTAAAAATCATCCCTCATTATGGGTGTGGAAGTTTCTTCTGGGGAAGGAAGAGAGAAAGCATTGGATGAAAGTTCATCTTCCGCCTCTTCATCCTCTCCCCCAGAGACACTGATATCAGGATGACTTTGTTACACCCTGACAGTTCCTCTGAAGAGCCCGAATGGAATCTCTGATGAAAGCAGAAAAATGGTCAGTTCTGAATGGTGAAACCAGAGGGGCCAATACATCCAAGCCTGAAATCCATAAGGATGGTGGTTGTCCCCAAGGAAAAAAAATCTTGGGGCTTGAGATAAAGCCCTGAAAGTGACATCCTTAGCATAGTCCTTTTCAGTGTGACTTTTGAATCAAGATGGAGTGGGCAAGAGTGGTCAAAGTGTAGAACTGATAAATGAAATTGTGTGTAATTGTTCACTTTATTAATATAACATCATAAGTAAAGTTTTATGAATCAAACTACATTCATTCATAAAACCAGGTACCCCAATAACTGGCAATTGACAATTAAGCTGCTTGTTAAGAACCATAGGTGTTCAGCCAGTTGCCCTTGTAAATTTCACTTTCAATCTAATTGCTGCTTAAAACACTGGAACTTGCACTGTTTCAACATTGTAACTTCTGCTCACTGTTTGCCATTCATTATACTTGTCTATATTGTAACTTCTGCTCACTTTTTGCCCTTTCTTACACTTGTCCATATTGTAACCCAAACTCCATTTTAAAATGCTCACTCCATTTCGTAAAAGCTTGCTGCAACCTTCGTTTTGCAAAACCCCTGATGTAACCTTGTTAGTTTAGTTCAGATGTGTGAATGAGATATGTATGGATGATGGAATCAACCTCCAGCCCCAGCCTGTCCTGATGAAATAAAGTTTAAACACCAACGGCTGAAGATGCAGACAAAGCAAGAAGCCTTCACCCCAAAAGAAAAGAACAAAGGTACAATTGAAGAAACATCAAAGCCAGGTCCAAGGCTGAAAGTCATGTCTGAATTGACAGGTGATCAATCACACCAAACCCAGAAGCAGCATGACACAGCAAGACCTATAAACTCAGGATTCAAACTAAAAGCCTAGAAGAGAAAGGATGGGTGAGATGGAAGACTTTGGAGGGTAACATTCTGCTGCCAACATGGAAGGGCATCAGTGCGTGCCCCACAGAGACCCAGCCCTTCCTTGTGCCGGGCTTTCCTGGCCAGTTAGCTGCGAACCCAAGCAACGAACCCAAACCACGAACTCAAGCACATTGTGTGTCTGTGTGTGTGTGTGTAAGTATTAGCTAGTGGTTACAGATCAAACTGTGTTATAATAAACGTGACATCTTGTCTTGTCCCCTGAACGAGCCTGTGTAGTTTTGTCTGTATAACATTATTGGTGGAGAATGCAGTAGGGGGAGCAAGCATAGAATCCACGATTATTATAAAAACTGGTGTGCACACCGCCAGCTTTAGTAAGCCTGGCACTATAGGAAAAAGATTGGAAAGTTTCAATTGATTAACCACATAAACTCTGAAGGAAATAGGAGCCTAGGTGTGAATATTATTGCAATAGTGAAATTGCTCTTTCAGGAGTTAAATAGTAAAATTGCTGTTCTAGGAGTTAGGAGGTTATAGTGCTTGATATCTATCAATTTGGTTTTGTGTTGTGTTACATGATGGGCAGTTTATGTATATGGGAGCCCAGTGAAATGTTTATGACTGGCACCCTGGGTTGCTCTAATGGTGATTTAGATTTAGCCGAAAAAGGACAATAGTGCAGTAAAGGAGACTGAAGCGCAGGAGTTATCCTGATGTCTGCTGCTTTTCTTAAAAAGAGTGCTGGAGAGGTTCCCGGTGCCTGACTTGTAAGAGGGGAAGGCTTGTTCAGTACTGTAACTGCCCTCTGCCCCTTATCAGAAGGAAGTGTTCTCAATGACACCAAGACTGAACTTTCTGATGCTGTCTGAAGACAGAGGAAGCAGGCTGCTGGTGTCCTGGTGCAGGAGCATCTGACCATGCTGGGGTATGTTTAGATTGGACTTCCACGGTAATGTGGAAGCACACCAAGTGGGTAGTCACCCACGAAAGCTTATGCTCCAATACCTCTGTTAGTCTACAAGGTGCCACAGGACCCTTTGTCACTTCTACAGATCCAGACTAACACGGCTACCCCTCTGATACTTCACACCAAGGAAGTTTTCAGTGACCCCTTAAGATTTTGGGCTGAAGGAGAGGCAGATCCTTTAGTCTACAAGGTGCCACAGGACCCTTTGTTACTTCTACAGATCCAGACTAACACGGCTACCCCTCTGATACTTCACACCAAGGAAGTTTTCAGTGACCCTTTAAGACTTTGGGCTGAAGGAGAGGCAGATCCTTTTGGTACCATGCTCTTCCTGTGAGAGGATTTTCTCCCTGCCACATTCAACAGCTCCTTTGATACATGGAATACTGCCCTCCTCTTTTGTTGTACCAGGGACGATGACAGCTTCCTTGTGGGAGATCTTAGAGTGGTCTTTAACTCCATGGGCAGCAGGGATTACTCACTGCTCCAACAGACAAGCCTGAGAGCACTTAAAAGAGCAGTGCCTGCTAGGAGGTATGGAGATCAGTTACCTCCCTCGTTTGGGGGGCGCTTACAGGCTGGGACGCAGATAGTGCACCCAAGGATCCCTGAAGTAGCTGCAGTTCAGAGTCAGACTGAGGTCTTATTGATTTCTCCAGGAGGAACAGCCTCAGTCTATATTCCCTAGATTTATGAGTGTTTTTAAAAGTCCTATAAATAGCGCACTTTGATGGAAAATTAGCTTCTCCTAAGCAAAATAGGCAGAGGTCATGTATATCTGTGAGAAGAAAAACTCTCTGACCCAATGCGCATGAGTTAAGTCCTGGTAAATGGGGATCTGGCATAAGTCTGTACTGGAACCCTATCTAAAATGCTTTTTAAAAAAAATAGCTAACAAATGAAATTGACTATCCTCAGGAGGCCGACAGATTAAATTGACTATCAGGAACAGACTAACAAATGAAACTGACTGATTAATGTAATTAGCTAAATTAAGTAACAAACAAGGAAACTAAATTACCATACACTAAGAAACACAGTAACTAGCGACAGCGGATGCTACTCTGTTCTGACTCTCTGCCAAAGGGCAGTTAGAAGGAGCTGAGGGTGAGCAGGGATATGCTGCTCTTTATGAAAGGTGCATGCACAACTCCTGCTGGACATTGCTATTGAAGTTCCTGAACTCCTGTGCAAAGGACACGACCACACCATATATGGAAGCCACATGAACAGTAACTTGAAGATGAAGTTTGAGTTATTAAATCCAAAAAGCTAGGAGATTTGAAACTGCAGATGGGACTCTATCCCAATTCCTACTGTTGTCCCTATAGCTGTTTATGTCTACATACAGTGGATGATTCTACACACCTAAGGTTGCAGTAACTCAAAACAAAAACAAGTAGATTAAAGATTAATTTCCTTGTTTTCAAGTAATCCAAATATCTTTCCCCTCAACACCTCCACACGAGAGTCAGTGAAAAATTAGAGTAATTCTTCATTTAAAAATTGACATATAAAATACATAATTCAGTTTCTGATGAGCTGCACGTTGTTCAGCATACTGAACACAGCACTGAGTTTCAGAGCTTTCTTATTCCCCCAGCTATCACAAACCCAGAGGATGGCATGGATGTTGTGGGCTCATTTAGTAAGCCCAGAGCTCATTAGCACAAGTCCTGCAATGTTAAATGTAATAAAACTAACCCCAAGGGAGGTGAAAATATAATTAGACAGAAGCTCAATACCTGTGAAAGTAAAAATAATTAAACCATGGAAAGGTTTTGATAAGGGAAGAAAGTAAAGTTCCTTCATGAAGCAGTGTGGTTTATTTTGTAATTTGACAAATAAAACCTCTTATCAATCATTCTCCACTGATGACTTGGTCAGTCAGTACACATAAACTGCAGGATGCTGGCCTGGTTGCTTGCAAAATTGAACAAAAGATTTAAGAGCTGAGTCTACAAAGACTTATTCATGCAAGTAGTAGTCTTAATGAAGTCAGAACAACATGTTGGCTTTGCATGTCTGGACTCTTGGTAACGAAGGAGGCAAAAAGTAGTTTTATTTACCTATGTACACCTCAAAGAACTAGTTATACTACCTCAGCACCTTAAGTCTTAACCCTCTCAAAAGCCCTAATACATTAGGGTTGTGCATGTGTTCCCTTGAGGAACTGAACATTTGGTGGAAGATCACATAAATAAAACCTCAAGTCTCCTCTATTCCTTCCACCTAATCAGACTCCACACTATAGGCTCCAAAGTCTAAGTCTACTTAAACTTGAGTTAATATTTAGTTACTAGTTTCTCCTTACTGTATTGAACCCCTTATTTTGGAAACTAGCAGTACTAACAAGTTAAAAAGAAACTGTGTCTGAGAACTAATTAAGCAAGGATTTTGAGATTCTTTCCAACTGGGCATCAGAACTGCCAAGTTGAAAAAGAAACATTGCATAAATATACAGGTGTGTACTGAAATCTTTATAGAAGCCATATACATTTCTTTTGCTTCAAATAGACAAATAGGACTACTCTGACTGACCGAGACAAATATATAACAAAAATGAAAGAGCTGCAAGTCCCCAGAAAAACTCCAGCAAAACTCTAGTCTGAAACCTATGAGACATTTTGGAAACAAGCGAGGATGTAGTCTAATGTAGTTTCAATATAGTCTGGAAATCATCAAAATACACCACCAAAATCAAATTTAAGATTTATCAGACCTGCATACTTTCAACACTACTTTATAGTACATAATGCTGGGTAGAGCCCATTACAGATACAAATGTATATCTGCGAATGCAGATATCCATGGATATAAATTGGTATCCATGGAACCACAGGGCTCTCCCAGGAACCGCAATGGCAAAAAGGAGCAGAACATGAGGCCACCGTTCCCAGGAGCCAGCACTCCGCAAGTACAGCTTCTCCGGCGTGGCTGTACTGCACACAGCCACACCCCCATCTCTTCTACAAAGCTGTCTGTGTCTCCTGTCTAGGGGTGTGCATGCCGCTTTAACACAAGAGTGCGACCAAGGACAGCTGCCAGTGAGCCGGGTGCCTGCCCCAGTAGGCGGGACTGAGGGCGGTACAGCTGTGCCAGAGGAGCTGCCAGAGTGAAGTACTGGCTCCAGGGAGTAGCAGCCCCAACCCCGCATTCTGCTCCTTTCACCGCTGTGGTTGCCAGGAGAGTCCTGCAGTTCCACGGATACCGACTTGCAACCACGGATATAAATTTGTATCCGCGCAGGGTTCCTATGCTGAGGAATGACGAAGTACGACATGTCCAAATTGTCTTCATTCCATACAGCCTGCCTCAGAAAAATTCTCCATATCTTTTGGCCCAGAACAATCTCAGACCAAGACCTATTCATACAACGCAGCCAAGAAAATATGAGTACCATCATTATCAGGAGGCTTTGGAGATGGATTGGCCATGTGCTTCAGAGGGAAACTGATTCCATCACCAGAATAGCACTAAGATGGACACCTGAAGGCAAGCGAAAATGAAGCCGCCCGAAAACAACATGGTGAAGAGCTACGGAAGCTGAGCTGAAAAACTTGGGGCACAACTGGGGAACCATTGAAAGACTTGCCAGAAACAGATAGGAGTGGAGGAGCTTCATCGCTGCCCTAAACGCCAGAGACGTAATGGGTACTAACTAACTAAACGAATCTTCACTTGATAACTAAAAGGTAATAACAGGTTTGTTTGAAAAGTATGATGTCTTTAGAAGAGTAACTCAATCTTTTTCTTCCCCAGTTTCTTTCAATGACCCACTTCAAATCCTACAATCCTTCCTTAAATATTTGGTATCAAGAAAATGAGTGGAAGAACCAGACAATTAACAGGTAACACTAAATAGAACATTTATCATAAAACATTAACCATATGACCATACTCACTATAAATCGGAGTCTACTTAAATGACAGAGAAATCACATTTTTTGCAGGTTGGTCACGGCATATATAGCACATTTTGCAGATGTGTATTGTCACCCTTACTTCTGTGCTGCTGCTGGCAGTGGCGCTGCCTTTAGAGCTGGGTGCCCCGCCAGCAGCCGCAGCTCTCAACTATGCCTTCAGAGCTGGGTGACTAAGCATATGCTTAAATTTTTGCATGAATTAGGCTTATGAGTGAATATCAAGTTGAATTTAGAATAAATACAAATGAGCATTCCTGCTTCCCCCACACAAACTTTTAGGGAAGAATGGGGACAAGACAGCTAGTTCAATGTAGATAATATTTTTAACAGGCTTTAACTGATTTAGTTTTTGTATTACATTAAAACCAGTTAAATAAATAAACAGAAAGGTATTTGGGCTTGTAGTTTGTGTGGAAGTTTTTAAAAACTTGCATGGCCACCTCTTCAGCATTTGGCATAAACTCTGCAACTAGTGCCAGTGTAATTAATCTGTGAGAAACAGCAACTGAGTTGCAACCACTGTCTTACAACTCAGAAATCTCAAACTGTAAGATAAGTTAGATACACATCAGTAAACCATTATACCTACCCAGTATCTCCCAATCCATGAAGAAATATGACCTAAAAATGTTTAAAAAATGCAAGAGTTAAAAATAGTTTTTTCGTGCCTAATTCCCTTGTTTGTTTTTTCTTTATGGAAAAAGACAGCTGTGACACATTCATAGATTCTAAGGCCAGAAGAGACGATTATGAGTCTGATCGCCTGTACAGCACAGGCCACAGAACTTCCCCAAAATAATTCCTAGAGCATATTTGTTTAGAAAAACATCCAATCTTGATTTTTAAATAGGCAGTGCCACCATGACCATTGGTAAATTATTACAAAACTACATACTATAAAATCTGTGCAATATCAAGTACAAGCATTATTATTTTGGGTGCAAGTTTCTCCAAGCCCTAATAAAATCCCTCAGTGCATTTTTATCCCATATTTCCCCTTCCCTAAAAGCATCTCTGCACAACTTAGTTTATTGGGTTACTGCCATAATAACCAAGTTAGACCAAATAAGTCATTTTGCTTCTGCTAATCATCTCTCTCTCATTTTGGAGTTACGGTTTGTGACATCTTGATTGCTTGCTCCTTCTTTTCACTAAAGGGGATAACTGCAGATTTTGTCTAGCAATTCGTTATATTTCCTTTCTTGCAAATTTAAAACATGCAGTTTATTAAAAGACAACTAGGGACACTTGTCAGTCAAATGACATCAACGACCTTCATCTCATCCAACATCTGAAGTTAATTCCACTAAATGAAACATTTTTTTAAAAAGCCCAGTGTCTCACACAGCACAGCTCGCAAGGTAAGGCAGAAGGCGGCAGGAAGAGAGCCCCAAATATCATTGCACGTGGGTAAAACTTCCCCGCACCTCGCCGCAGCAGAGGGGACGAAGCAGCAGTAGCAGCAAGGCCGTGGGGAGACATCACACCAAGCGCACCTCTTCACGCGCCTGCCGGCTGCCGCGGCCAGGACGGTGCAGGTCGCCAGCCGAACTCTGTGCGTGGAGGGGCCGATCGCCGCCGCTCTCCCCGGGCAGAGGCCTGCCTGGCTGTGGAGGAGCCGCTCACGGCCATACCCCGCCGGCGCGAGTCAGTGGCATGGCCCGGCTTCCCGGGGCGGGCAGGGACAGGGAACGGAGCACCAGGGGCGCGCGCACAGGGGCCCGGGCGGTTACAGCGGGGCAGAGACTCGCCAGAGCGTCCACCGTGCGCGCCTCGCCCCGCGGGACGGAGCCGCTCGACCCCTGCTCCCCCGGGCCGCCAGGCCTGGACTCACCGCGGCGGTTGCCTTCCTGGCGGCCGGGACGATGGCGGGGAGCGGCGCGGACATGTTGTTGCCGCACATACACCGGGCTCCCGGGCGGCCAGCGGGACACACTGGCCGGGAGGAGGGGCAGACACCGGGCCAAGGGGAGGGGAAAAGCGGGCAGGCGCCAGGCCAGGGGGAAGGCGGGAGGGAGCAAACGCGGCGACTAACAGTCAGAGTCGGAGGGCGGCGGGGCCGGACCTTTGTCGCCAACCCTTTCCCCGCTATCCCCCATGCGCAGGCACACGCACGAGGGGCTCAAGGGCAGCCGTTAGAGTAAGCGCGAGGGAGCCACCAGTATCCCCTTTAAGACACGCCCATCACTGCTCTCCATCCCTATTGGCTCTCAGGCGCAGAGGATCCTCCATCTCCGATTGGACTCTTCTCTTGTCATTTAGTTCCCTGACGACTGGTGGCGGGGGAGGAGAGGTTCACGCCAGGACGCGTGCGCAAAGGAGCTGTTCTGGCGACTGGCGAGAAGGGCCTGCCTTAAGGGTCTGAGGCTGCCCCTTGGTGTCACTGAAGCCCGCTGTCCAGCCCTGCCCTCTGTGTATTACTCCCAGGGTGGGAGAGATTCTGTGCCAAAAAATTAAAAATTCTGCAAATTTTATGTGTCAAAATAATGAAATATAATCACCTCCCTGGCCGTTGTTTTGGTAAGCTATTTAAACTAGAAGCAACAAAGGGTCCTGGGGCACCTTATAGACTAACAGATGTATTGAAGCATAAGCTTTTGTGGGTGAATACCCACTTCTTCAGATGCATGCAGTGGAAATGTGAAGTTCAGCCTTGAGCTTTTGCAGTCACATTTCCACTGCATGCATCTGAAGAAGTGGGTATTCACCCACGAAAGCTTATGCTCCAATACGTCTGTTAGTCTATAAGGTGCCACAGGACCCTTTGTCACTTCTACAGATCCAGACTAACACGGCTACCCCTCTGTTATTTAAACTACAATACAGAAAAAAGAGACCATAACTATTCAGCATTTCCTAAACACATGAAAGTTAAATTACAAATATTTGGTCACTAATACCCTGCATTCCAGTCCTAATCCTGGAATTTCATTTAAATTACATTACAGAACACCAAACAGCCAAAAAAAAAATTTAATGTTATTTTAAACTGTTCAGACTTTTACACATGAAAGCATGGGCAGCGCGTAAATTGCTGGCTGGGGGAGGTTAGCCCCCAGCCCCGCCCCTTCCACCCCAACCCCCCCTCCAGAGCCAAGCCCCCACTTCCGCCAGAGCCGCCATTCACCCCTCTGCAGCCACTGGCCTAGTCCCACAGCTAGAGCCCCCCAGCCCCAAAGGAGCACCAGGAGGGCAGGTGATATGCGGCACCAGCCCCAGAGCACGGGAAGGTACGCAGCCCCCAGCATCTCCAGCTCTGGGGGACAGGTGGCTGCTGGCTGCAGCCTCCTCAGCTCTGGAGCGCGGGAAGGTGCACAGCCCCAGCCACAGCGGAGCATTGTGGGACTGGAGCCAGAGGACTGAAGGCGCACATAGGGTGTGGTCACGGGAGTGGGTGGGGTCACACCTGGCTGTTTGGGGAGGCAAAGCCTTCCCCAGCCTATGCAACCCACCGCCCATGCATGAAAGTCATACTGTTTTGCTAGTCATTGTCCTGGACCTGGCTGCGTACTTTGGGAAGTGCTTAGTTCTGATTGTCCTGACATTTTATTGACTGCTTGGTAAATGCTTTATTTGCCCTCAAAGTCTTTTTTTTTTTTTTAATCGATAAGTAAAAATCTAACCCCATTGTGCTACTTTGGCACAGGAAAAAAAGTGAGAAAGCACATACATCTTCCTACCTGATTCCCTTACTGTCATTTATAAGGCTTTACATCACTTTGGCAATGTAGGGGCCTTAAAACTTTTACAGGTTTTATGTTCCTGGGGAAATTGACTGGGAATGGGAATAGTTAACTAACAACGGGATCATTAACAATGTTACTATGCAGATAGGCTGCTACATTTCTGCCTCAGAGGATGAGATCAATTAACCATCAACAGCAACATTAACAAAATGTTTTTTTTTTTTAACAAAATCTATTTAATTTAAAAACAAACGTTTTTCATTAACACGATACTAATATTTAATTAAGTGTTTCTTCAATTTTCAAGAAGTTACAGACATTTTACTAGGCAGGCAGGCTGCTACATTTCTGCCTCGGGGACAGAGCCTTCTTCCTGCATAACAAAAAGACCTACACCCTCAAGCCACAGTATCAAGCAAGAGGGACAGAGTCTCTCTTGCTTGTTGGCCAGCCCAGCTCCCTGATGGTGATCAACATATCCCCCACAGGCACACATGCCCAGCCCTCGCAGTGATTTGCATCTCTGAGGCTGCTTCAGGCACGCTGGAACAGACACGCTGCCAGGGAAATCTCCGGCAGATTTCTTTTGCGTTTTTCTGTGTGCAGGGCACAGAAATATGTGGGCCATGTGAATTGTGTGTACTCTGCCAGGAGTAGTCTAGTCCAAGGCAGCAGAGTGAAAGGCCTCAAGCTAACGGTAGGGTTGCCAACTTTCTAATCACACAAAACGAAACACCCATGCCTTGCCACTTCTCTGAGGCCCCACCTCCCACTCACTCCATCCCCCCTCCCTCCGTCGCTCGCTCTCCCTGACCCTCACTCACTTTCTCTGGACTGGGGTAGGAGGTTGGGGTGCAAGAGGGGGTGAGGGCTCCAGTTGGTGGTGCGGGCTATGGGGTGGGACCCGAGATGAGGAGTTTGGGATGCACAAGGGGGCTCTGGGCTGGGGCCGAGGGGTTCAGAGCGTGGGAGGGGGCTCCAAGCTGGGGCAGGGGGTTTGGGTGTGGGAGCGGGTGCGAGCTCCGGCTGAAGGTGTGGGCTCTGGGGTGGGGCTGGGGATGAGGTGTTTGGGGTGCAGGAGGGGGCTCTGGGAAGGGGCTGCAGGCTCTGGGAGGGAGTTTGCATGCAGGAAGGGGCTCAGGACTGGGATAGGGGATTGGGGTGCAGGCTGTGGGAGGGCGTTGGGGTGCAAGAGGGGGTTCAGGGTGCAGACTCCAGCCAGGCGGCACTTACCGCCGTTGGCTCCCGGAAGAATCCAGCATGTCCAGCTCCTAGGCAGAGGGGTCAGGGGGCTCTGCACGGCTCTCCCATAACTGCCCCTGCGCCTAAGAGCCGGACATGCCATCTGCTTCTGAGAGCCACACAGATCCAGGGAGTCTGCCTTAGCCCCGCTGCACCACCAACTGGACTTTTAGCGACCCGGTCAGCAGTGCTAACCAGAGCTGCCAGGGTCCTCTTTCAACCGGGTATTCTGGTTGAAAACCGGACACCTGGCAACCCTAGCTGAGTGACATGTTGCCATCTCCTGTACTGGGTACTACAAGTGTGTGGCTCATGCCTGGGGCTCCACCCTGGCACCTGAGTGACACCTAGACACAGTAGCGCAGCCAGGTCCGGAGCGCAGGGGGAGCGGCGCTATAAAAATGCGCCTCCCCCTGTACTCACCCGGCGGCGCTCCGGATCTTCGGCGGCACTTCAGCGGCGGGTCCTCACTCACTCCGGGTCTTCGGTGGTACCCGCCACCGAAATGCCGCCGAAGACCCGGAGCGCCGCCAGGTGAGTGCAAGAAGCGGCGCTTAAAAAGAAGCAGCACCTTTTTTTAGTGCTGCTAAAAAAAGGCACCGCTTCCGCCGCTTCTGTTCACAGGGGGAGCGGCCACTCCCCCTGCTCCCCCCGGCTACGCTACTGCCTAGACACTTGTGAGCACCCTTAATCCCAAGTCCCCAATGGGGATGGTGGGGCTGAGCCTCATGGTGCACATGAGGTTGTGGCAGGAGCACTGCCAGGTACAGCAGAAATGATCAGGTCTTCATGTGAAAAGTGCAGCTTGGTTCTTTTACAGCAATGGCCAGAAATGACGCTGCTTCTGACTGGCCAAAGGCTATTTGAAGCTTTAGTCGTTGTTTCCAGAGCCTCCCTTCTACTTAGGATGCATCTGCACTGTTAAAAAAAAAGACGTGTTCTTTCCACCTGTTCAATAACAAACGGTAACTTCTAGTGAAGACAAGGCAGTATGTAATTTTCACACATTAGCAGTAAATTTCACACAATTTCACACGAGATAAAGGGAGCCTAAGGTTTACTTGGAGCTGCAACATGAAAACTACAAACTGCCTTGGTTTTTGCTAGAATTTTACCTGGTGTTAGTTACCACATGCTATCTAATTTGGTATGAACATACCTTTTATCCTAATGAAGACAGGTTGTGAATCAGTGTATTAAAGAATAGAAACAGACACACACTCCCTATATATCTTCAGTGCTGCTGTATTAAATGGCACATGCTGCAGAATTGTTAAGTCAATAGGTTTCCTGTGACTTGGGGTGGCTCCACACATCTTGACCTTTAAAAATGGAAAAAGTGGAGCAACTGCATTCCAAATAGGGAGCAAAGAACTAAAAAGCATATCAGTTCCATTTGATATCTCACACTCTTATTCTAAAACCTAGACATGTTTGTGTTTTGAATGTTTTTATAAAGCTCCCAGTAAACTTATTTTATTAGAATTATTTAGAGCTTGTTTTAAATAATAAAAGATAACCATATAATTTCTAAATGGGTAGATACTCAACGGTACACAGCATGGGGAAATGGAGAACTTAACAAAAAAATCTATAAAAGCCGCAATCTTATTAAGATATTGTTCAATCTATTTGTTCTCTGTTAATGATATTCAGATGTCCCTTGTAGCCTTCTTGGCTGAATTAAAGAAATCCTTTGGCACAGACTCAAAAAATTAATGCTCCCTATTCATCTTGATATCTGTTATGCCATTCAGGCTCTTTATTCTAAAATTACTAGAGCAGGGGTTCTCAAACTTCACTGCACCATGACTCCCTTCTGACAACAAAAATTGCTTCATAACCCCAGGACAGGGGACCGAAGCCTGAGCCCACCCAAGCTCCGCTGCTGTGGGTGGGAGGACCAAAGCCCAAGCCTGACTGCTCTGGGCAGGCGGGCGTGGGGGAGGGTGAGACCCACAGCTGAAGCTCAAGAGCTTCATCCCCAGGCAGGGGGCCTGCAACCTGAGACCTGCCACCCAGGGATGAAGCCCTCCGGTCACAGCAAGTCTAAGCTAGCCCTGGTGACCCCATTCAAAGGGGGTTGCGACCCACTTTGAGGTTCCAACCCAGAGTTTGAGAACTGCTGTCCTAGGGCATTCCAGACCATTCTGAACATTTGTACTAGCTCTGTATAAATATGGCAAACACGTTACTATCAATGGGAAACAGTTTGTTCTTTTTTCTTCTGATCAATAAATTTGGAAAAAATAGTATGTGATCATGTAATTAAAGACTGTATCATAATGCAGATTCACAGGGCTGGGGGCAAATTAATGTTGCATAGGCAGCCTTATTTCTGGCATTTCCTAACTTTGGAGTGCTTGATTCTCCAACCATAATGTTCTTTTAGCAAAGTTTGGTGTGTGTAATTTCCTAGATTTTTAAAAAGGAAACTGATCTTCCTTCCTGCTCTGCCCCCCGTGAAATTGTATCATGTGGTATCATATTGACACCCATATGGGTCATCAGCAGTTGGGTTGAAACCTTTAGATCCACCACATAGACTTATGCCACTTGGGGTTTGTCTACTCTAGAAACGCAACAGAGACACAGCTGCAGCTGTAGCACTTCAGCGTAGACACTTGCTACAGTAACGGGAGGGGTTCTTCTGTCAGCGTAGTTAATCCATCTCCTCCAGAGGCAGTAGGTAGGCACCAAGTTTCTAATCTGCCGGGGGGGTGCTCCTCCCCGGCTCCACCCCCCACTCCACCCCTTCCCCAAGGGCCCCACCCCCACCCTGCTTCTTCCCACCACCATGCCGCCCCCCCTCCCTGTTTCCCACCCAGTTCCACCCCCTTCCCCGAACACACTGCACCCTCGCTCCTCCCCTCCCCCCAGCACCTCCAGATGCTGTGAAACAGCTGATCCATGGCAGACGGTAGGTGCTGGGAGGGAGGGGGAAGCGCTGATCGGTGGGGCCCGCCAGCAGGCAGGAGGTGCTGGAGGAAGGGGGAGGAGCGAGGGCTACCATTTTTTTCCCATGGGTGCTCCAACTCCGGAGCACCCATGGAGTTGACGTCTATGAGTAGGTCAACAGAAGAATTCTTCCATTGACCTAGCACTATCTACCCTGGGGGTTAGGTTGTGTTAGCTATGTCAGCCATGTGGATTTTTCACACCCTTGAGAGATGTAGCTGGGTCAACTTAATTTTTGAGTATAGACCAGGCCTTGAGATAACTGAGTCGCTGATGTCAGCCTGTTTTCCTATATGTGAACCAGCATTAGAAGGGGATGGGACACTTTTGCCAGTAGGTTTCACAGATATTTGCTCTCTGCAGAGGAATAGTTAGACTCAGGAATCTTGGGATCCCTTTTAGGCTCTGGAGGGGAGTGTGCTTTAGTGAGCACAGACCTTTCTGTCCATTTCTCCCCAAGCTTGACCTCTCCCTTCTGCTCCATCCTCTCCAATTTGTTCCTGTCCTAATCCTCACTCTATTCCACCCCAGTTCTTCATCTCAGTTCCATTCTCCTCACCTAGCCAGTCCAGTGATTTCCCTACACCCCCCCTGAATTTTCCCAACACCCCCCCCGCCCCCCCCAGTTTTGTGAACTAGTTACATGCAGTGTTGCCACTTTAGTGATTGTTTGGGAATTTGAATTGAAATTGAAACATTAATACACACTTTAAAAGCATACAAAGTGTATGATAAAACATACACTTATCAGGTTTTGATTTTTGTGACTGTCAGTGCATTCATTTCGGTGATGTTGGCCAACCTAATAATTTCAAATGATGATTTGTAAGCAAAGTTTAAATGAGCTCTCCCTGATAGCTAGTGATCAGCTGGGGACTGGGGGGAAAGGCTTCAGGACCAGATTGTATTTACATTCACACCTAATCTACCTAGGTATCCAGCAAACAGAGCTGTGTTGCCCAAGTGATGGATTTTGGCTGGGGTTGGGTTACAAATCACTTGAATGCGGGGGGGTAATGAAATGTTGTTGTTTTTATTGTATGAATAAAGGGCAGTAGAACTGTCCTTAGCCTGTGCTGATTGAGGGCATCAAGAGAGAGGGTGGGAACAGGTATTTTGCTTGATGGTCTGCCTGAGTCACAAGTACTATTTGACCTGCGCCTCTCCACTGTTTAAAGACAGAGCTGATTAGGCTTCATAGAGAGTCTTTCGGTTTGTTAAGTGACCACTAGAGCGGAAATCTCTGATAATCAGGTCTAAGTGCTTAGACCTGCTGTGGGACAGTGTTTCTATGGAAGAGATGCCCCAGTCTGCACTAGCACCGAGGTTCCCCCCACCCCGAAGAGCTGAAATCACTGAGAGTCGGGTGGAACCGTGAGAGACCGACTCACAGAGGTCACAGTGGCAGGTGGCAGCAGAAGATGACAGTGTAGGGCTATTGGGGCAGAGCAATAGAGTGAACGGTGGCATGACAAACAACAGCGGCCAGAGCATTGGATTTAGGGTGACCAGATGTCCCGATTTTATGGGGACAGTCCCAATTTTTGGGTCTTTTTCTTATATAGGCTCCTATTACTCCCCACCCCCGTCCTGATTTTTCACACTTGCTTTCTGGTCACCCTAATTGGACTATACTTTAGTGAGCTTTCTCCAGAAGCTATATTTGTGACTGGGAAACTTATATAAATATATGTTTCCTAGTAGGCCAAGATTTTAAAAATGCATTATTTGCCAAGATCATTATCTCACATCATCGCTATCTCAAGAGATCATTATCTTGGGGAGTTTCTGTACTAAACTTCTTTATTATTATAATTATTTTTTATGTAAGAATGGCTATATTGGGTCAGATCAATGGTCCATCTATCCCAGTATCCTGTCTTCCGACAGTGACTGTTCCAGGTGCTTCAGAGGGAATGAACAGAACAGGGAATCATAGATTGATCCATCCCCTGTCGTCCACTCCCAGTTTCTGGCGAACAGAGGCTAGGGACATTCAGATCATGATGTTGTATCCCTGCCCATCCTGGCTAATAGCCATTGATGGACCAATCTTCCATGAACTTACCTAGTTCTTTTTTGAACCCTGTTATAATTTTGGCCTTCACAACATCCCTGGCAAAAAGTTCCACGGGTGACTATGTGTTGTGTGAAGAAATACTTCCTTTAAAACTTGATGCAATAGCAATTTTTGTTTTAAACTTACTGCCTATTAATTTCATTGGGTGATCCCTGGTTCTTGTATTAAGTGAAGGGATAAATAACACTTCCTTATTCATTTTCTCCTCACCAATCAAGATTTTATAAGACTCTATCATATTCACTCTTAGTCGTCTCTTTTCCAAGCTGAAAAGGCACAGTCTTCTCTCCTCATATGGAATCTGCTCCATACCCCTAATCATTTTTGTTGCCCTTCGTACCTTTTTCAATTCCAAGATATCTTTTTTGAGATGATTTGACCAGAACTGCACGCAGTATTTCAGATGTGGGCTTGTCATGGATTTATATAGTAAAAGTGGAGGAGTTTGGTTTGCCAGACTGATCAGCTAAGCCAATTCTGACAACCTATATGAAAAGGCTGCAAAACACCATGCCTCTGGAATGCATCAACATGCAGAAAGTCTTATAAGCCAGTCACTGTCAAAGCCAATTTTAGAAGAACTTAATGAGGCTGTTAAGAATGCTGGAGACACAACTCAGTTTATGTGAACCAACATTGCTATTGCATCACACTTTCTATTTAAGCAAGAGATACCACACACTACAAACTAGAGGCCTATGTTAAGTGCATTGTCACTTGTTAATCCTGAAGTTGGACATTGGTTCCGAAGAAGACTGGCAAATGCTCACTATCTTTCTGCAAAAAACTCAGTTGACTCTCTTGAAACATGTGGTGCAACAGTGAAAGACTCAGGAGTTGAAAAAGTGAAGAATTCTCTCACTATATTAAAAATCCATGTGCATACATGGCCGACAAATGCACCAGTGCAAATAGGCATCAAGTATTAAGTCATTACATATGTTATCTTGATGTCCGTGGTAGGCCAGTAGATGCATTCTACATGTTCAGGTTATAGAAGACACATCAGCTGCATCTGTGACATCTTAGAAGAGTTAAATGCTTGTAAATTGAACCCCAAACAGATGGCTGCTTGTGCATTTGATGGAGGTACAAACTTCTCTGGAAGACATAGTGCAGTACAAGTTTGCTCAGAGAAAAGTGTAACCCTAATCTTTCCTATACACACTGTAGAGGCCATCTACTCCTAGCACTGGTACAAGCTGCAGAATCTTCAAAAGACATTAAAAAGCCATACATTTAATGGCTTTTTATACTCTTTTTTTCAGCAAGAGTCCAAAGGACTGAACATTTTGGAAGCAAATAGAAGATACACTGGGATTGAAGTTCAAATGAGTCCAACCTGGGAAAACCTGCTGGCTTTCTCATGAGTGATTCTTGGCAGTTGTCTTAAAATTACTGCAACCGTTATTACTGGCTTTAGAAAGTATCCACCAAGATAGGACAGATCTAAGTAGTGAGGCTGGTGGACTACTTTTGTTACTAAGTTCAGAGAAGACTATTGCCATTCTCTCTCTTGTAAATCTACTGTTGAAACCACTTGGGTCATTAAACAATGTAATCCAGGCATCTGCTACAACAGTAGTAGATCTTTGTCCATAAATAGAAGCTATCCTTGGATCAATCAGAGATATCCATTGAAAATGTACTGGAAGAAGCAAAGACTTCAGTCCAGAAGCTGACTAATGAAGGTACTTATATTGACTTATATGGACTTCCATAAGTGAAGAGGACAAGAAGTGTTTGTTAAGCCAGCTGAAAAAGTACAAAGACTTGATTCTTACAAATCTACAATAGAGATGTCTGGATTCTATTCAACCTCCACATAGCTTTTACAGATGCGTGTCTTATAAAACACCTACAGTTGAGTGGAGTGAGGCACTACCAGCAATGGGGCTGCCATGTGCTCATGGCAGAATAGAGAATTTTGAACACAGCGTGGAATATCACACGATGAACGAATGAAGATTTAACTTCAACTTCTTTATCATTACTAATGGTTTGACCCAATCTTTGTTCTATGTTTCCTGGGATGAAAGTAGGAATTCATCTCTTGCTAATCCCAGTCAAAACAGCTACATTTGAACATATTTTTTCCTCATTTAATAGAATTTTGTGTTCTGAAAGAAGTCGCTTTCTGCCTGATCATGGGCATATCATGAAGGACTGGAAGTAATGGACACACAAGAAGACACCAAAGAGTGCAAAATTACAAGAAACCAAGACTGATGTAGATGTACTGCTTCATAGTAGGCTTGAGTAGCCAACTTTAATTTTTGTGATGGTTTTAAAACATGAGTTAAATCTAATAAAATGGTCGTGAAACATTTTTCAGTTTTTACTATGGTGCCATACAGCCCACCTTCACCCTCACAGTCTCACCCCTCATCGGCCCTGACACCCCCCCTGTAAATTCGAACACCCCCCCTAATTTCAATTCCTGGGGAAACTACTGAGCCAGTCCCATTCTTCACTCCTGAAGCTTCTTATTCCAGACTTTGTTTCCTTGCCCAGAAAGTCCTAGTATCATCCTTCCAGCCTCTGGGTCCCACTCCCAGGTACACTCTCCTTTGCTGTTCCGCTAGTCTCTTTCCATAGCCAGTTCCACTCTCTACCCAGCTCCCAGGGTGAGTCTCTTTGCCTAGCCATTCCCATTTCCAGCTACTTGTTCCCAATCTCTGTGTCCAACCAGTCCCAGGCTTCTTGCCCAGCCAGAGCCAGTCTCTTTGCACCCCAACTCTCAGTTTCCTTCTCCCACCTCTCTGGCTGGGAGCAGCCCACAGCTGCAATTGCAGTAAAAGCCCTGCACAGATCCAGGATGGAATATGCCCAGTGTGGTCAGAATGTTTAGGGAAGTTAGCTGCTACAGTCTAAGTCTATACTGAGAAAGTAGGAATTGTTATTTTTCAAAGGTAACTGCCAAATTTGGGCAGATTTTCACAGGGACAGCAAAAGGTGCATCCCTGACACAAAGGCCATCTCCCTGCCAAATTTCAAGCCCCTGCTCCAAACATGAGGATGCTAGAGCTTTTCAAAGATAAGGTGGCCAGAATTTTTAACAGGGGCAAAACAAACATATTTTCCCCTAGATTAGTTCTCAAAAACAGATCAGCCATTTTGGCTGAAACCCCCCTCCCTCCCCAAAAAATCAGTCTGAGGCAGACATCCAGCATGGAAAATTTCAGCCCAAATAGTTAAGTTTGGCAAAGTTCTAAGCAACTGAAAACAGGGTCTTGTAATGGGAAGTTTGGGGCAACCTTGGCAATAGGCAGATCTATTAGCCCAGCACGTAATTTGTCAGTGGCAGCCTCTATAACAACCCCCTTATCTTCCTTCAATTAATCCTACACTGTGATTCTCCTCTGGAAGAAAATAATTTCCAGTTGACCCATCATGTTAGTTGTAATTCTATTCTCTGGTTATAGAGGAGGCACAATTTCATTAGGTAAAGTAAATTACATGATCAAGGAGCACAATGGCTTAAGGAAAGTATTGTAATAATAATGCTCCAAAATTTCCATAAGCAGACCTAAGCAGAACAAGGGGGAAAGGTATTCTTCAAACTTCTCATTTTGGTTTCTTGATTGCCACTGCATTTGTATTGCATAAGCATCCTAAATATCACCAATCAACATCACCAAATATTTTTAATATACAGCCCTATGTTTTTAAATCCTGGCTGCAACATGCCCAGAGAAGATCAAGTATGGATAATACAAAAGCAGATAACAGCAAAGGAAAAGTAATTTTAGACATAAGTAAAACAAATAAGTAAAATTCTTATCTGAGAAGCAGTTTGTATACCATTCCATTTTATATTATATAGCCAATTGACTTAGACATTCCATCCCAAGCTGGTAGATGATATTCTGTCCTCAATAATACATACCTTCATCACTTCCCATCTGAACTATAGCAATAAAGTGTACCTGGGCATGAAGCTTTCAGTGCATAGGAAATTCCAGTTACCACAAAATGCTGCAGTGCATCTCCTCAGCAACATGGGCTATTGCAAACACATCTCTCTAAAGCAAACACTTTCTACACTGGCATCCCAAAGAATACCGAGTTAAGTTCAAGATCTTGGTCTTTAAGGTGCTCAATGGCCCTGGACTACAAGATTGTCTGAAGCTCCAAGTTGAGAACTGTGGAAGACAACATTGCTCCTCAAGGCACAATGGAATTTTCTATCATAAGGTCAAAGAGTTTTGCGGGTACAGGAGCCAGAACTTTCTAGGGGGCTCATCCAAGACTGTGGAATAAATTCCCACAAGAACTAAGGTTCATCACAGCCCATCCCCTTATGCTCTAAGTGCAAGGCTCATTTTGTTTACCTTTTCTTCTCCCAACCATGGGGGTGGGAGAAGGGAACTGAGAGTTGGGGGCAAGTGGCAACTCTCAATCTATCAGTTGCACACATAATTCTCTCCCACAGGAGACATGATGAGAAAGAACAAACCACAAGTGACAGATGTTAATCACATGGCTTGATGCACAACTGGAAAATACTCATATGCTACAGTGATGATGGTGGTATGAGAACCTATATAGAGTAGAACATAATTATATATGCAGCATGGTACACAAAAGTGGGGAAAGGGGAATTTGGGCTCTCTTAATCTTCTTAGTGAAGTTTATTTAAATATATTGTCCTTACATATGTATTTAAAAGTGCCGTGTCCTTTATTTCACATTCCTTTCACACTTCTTATATCCTGGGGCTTTGCAGCCCTGAAGTGTTCCACTGAGAGAGACATCATGCACCATCCTTTTCTTGTTTTGTTTTTTGTTTGCTTTTCAGTTTGTTCTCTTTAACCATATACCACTTGTCTTTGTTCTGTACCCTATTGCTCTGTATTGCACCAGTCCCTTCAGACTGTAAGTTATTTAGGGCAAGGACTTGTTTGCATATACTTTAACTATTGTTCAGAGCTGGGATCACCAGAGATAATATCTGAATAATACACATACATGAATGAGGGAGGGAACCTAGTGACAGAGGATGTGGAGAAAGCTAGTGTACTCAATGCTTTTTTTGCCTCTGTCTTCACAGACAAGGTCAGCTCCCAGGCGGCTGCACTCCGCAGCACGGTATGGGGAGGAGGTGACCAGCCCTCTGTGGAGAAAGAAGTAGTTCGAGACTATTTAGAAAAGCTGGACGAACACAAGTCCATGGGGCCGGATGCACTGCATCCAAGGGTGCTAAAGGAGTTGGCCGATGTGATTGCAGAGCCATTGGCCATTATCTTTGACAAATCATGGCAATCGGGGGAGGTCCCGGATGACTGGAAAAAAGCTAATGTAGTGCCCATCTTTAAAAAAGGGAAGAAGGAAGATCCGGGGAACTACAGGCCAGTCAGTCTCACCTCAGTCCCTGGAAAAATCATGGAACAGGTCCTCAAGGAATCAATTCTGAACCACTTAAAGGAGGGGAAAGTGATCAGGAACAGTCAGCATGGATTCACCAAGGGCAAGTCATGCCTGACTAACCTAATTGCCTTCTATGATGAGATAACTGGCTCTGTGGATGAGGGGAAAGCAGTGGATGTGCTATTTCTTGACTTTAGCAATGCTTTTGATACAGTCTCCCACAGTGTTCTTGCCAGCAAGTTAAAGAAGTATGGGCTGGATGAATGGACGGTAAGGTGGATAGAAAACTAGCTGGATGGTCGTGCTCAACGGGTAGTGATCAATGGCTCCATGTCTAGTTGGCAGCCGGTATCAAGTGGAGTGCCCCAAGGGTCGGTGCTGGGGCCGGTTTTGTTCAATATCTTCATCAACGACCTGGAGGATGGTGTGGACTGCACCCTTAGCAAGTTTGCAGATGACACTAAACTGGGAGGAGTGGTTGATACGCTGGAGGGTAGGGACAGGATACAGAGGGACCTAGACAAATTAGAGGATTGGGCCAAAAGAAATCTGATGAGGTTCAACAAGGACAAGTGCAGAGTCCTGCACTTAGGACGGAAGAATCCCATGCACTGCTACAGACTAGGGACCGAATGGCTGGGCAGCAGTTCTGCAGAAAAGGACCTAGGGGTTACAGTGGACGAAAAGCTGAATATGAGTCAACAGTGTGCCCTTGTTGCCAAGAAGGCTAACGGCATTTTGAGCTGTATAAGTAGGGGCATTGCCAGCAGATCGAGGGACGTGATTATTCCCCTTTATTCGGCACTGGTGAAGCCTCATTTGGAGTACTGTGTCCAGTTTTGGGCCCCACACGACAAGAAGGATGTGGATAAATTGGAAAGAGTCCAACGGAGGGCAACAAAAATGATTAGAGGGCTGGAGCACATGACTTATGAGGAGAGGCTGAGGGAACTGGGATTGTTTAGCCTGCAGAAGAGAAGAGTGAGGGGGGATTTGATAGCTGCTTTCAACTACCTAAAAGGGGGTTCCAAAGAGGATGGATCTAGACTGTTCTCAGTGGTAGATGACAGAACAAGGAGTAATGGTCTCAAGTTGCAGAGGGGGAGGTTTAGGTTGGATATTAGGAAAAACTTTTTCACTAGTAGGGTGGTGAAGCACTGGAATGGGTTACCTAGGGAGGTGGTGGAATCTCCTTCCTTAGAGGTTTTTAAGGTCAGGCTTGACAAAGCCCTGGCTGGGATGATCTAGTTGGGGTTGGTCCTGCTTTGAGCAGGGGGTTGGACTAGATGACCTCCTGAGGTCCCTTCCAACCCTGAGATTCTATGATTCTATGATTCTATGAAAAATATAGAATGTTTATTATTATAATGGAGGGAAGTAGTGATAACCATTTTTTTTAGTGTGTGTATAACACTCACTTTTTTGTGTAATTGTGATTCATGGGCTTGTCTACCATGGAAAGTTTTACCAGTTATACCAGTGTAATCAGTGCTTAATTGATAATGAAAGAGGTGCCAAATTCTCAAGCTGGCTGGCCAGAAAGCAGGGACTGCCGGCCGGGCACGAAGCTCTGAAGTGAGCGCAGTCACCAGCAGAAACACAGAAGTAAAGATGGCATCAGAGTAAGGTATCGCCACCCTTACTTCTGTGCTGCTGCTGGTAGCTGTGCTGCCTTCAGAGCTGGCAGGCCAGAGAATGGTGGCTGCTGGCTGGGAGCCAGAAGTGCTGGCGCTACAGCCTGCCAAACCTAGAGGTGCCGAGGCTAAACCCTGGCACAAATTAAGCACTGGGTATGGTGAAATAAACTTAGTTGTGCAGATATAACTCCCTGTTTGGACAATCTTATTCTGGAATCAGAATGGCTTTTTTGGTTTAACTTTAACCCCTTCCAAACTCCAAAGTGACATAAACTAAACGAAAACAAGGCACTCTTATAATAAACTCATCCACATGGGGAGTTCGACCAGCACAACTATATCCCATTTAGATTTACACCTTAGTTTATGCTGGTATAAACAAGCCCATCCTGTATACAGCATCATCTTATGGTGCAGGGGTGAGTTTATGCTGACATCTGTTTCGTACATTGAAGCCAATTATCATTATTACTATTTGTATCACGGTGGTGCCAGTCATGGACCAGCAACCCATTCTGTTAGGTGCTGCACAAATACAAATCAAGAAGAGACAGCCCCTGCCGGCCAAGAGTTTACAATCCGGGGACAAGACAGGAGACAGGCGATGGGTACAGACCGATGGGGGAAGTGCAAGGAAATAATGCCTGCCCGCATGCCAGGCAGCGGGTAAACTCAGGTGTGGTCACTGTTGTATCGGTATTATCCCAGGAAACGGGCGCAGTCACACGCCACGTAACCCACGGACACGCGCTATAGTGCGCGGGGTGAAAACCCCCAACCCGCTTCCCCCCGCACCCGCACTGGCTGAGCTCCCTGCTTGCCCCACCCCCTTTCGCCCCTCCCTCCCCGACACAGCCGCGTCACGACCGTTGGGAGTGGGTTCCGGCAGCCGTAAAGCGACGCGCGCGCTGCCTAGCGTCGCACACCGCTGGCTGGCAACTGCTGCTTTTGCCCGTTGCAGGCCGGGGGCGTGCGGGGGCCGCAGTGAGCGGCCATGGCAGCCGCGTCGCGGGGCGGCGGCGGGACCAAGGCGTTGGAGCTACTCCGGGCCCTGCCCAGGGTCAGCCTGGTTAACCTGAGACCCAACCCCGGCGCCAGGAAATTGGTGAGTGCCGGGCGCAGGAGGCGCGGAGCGGGCCCGGCCCGGGCCTTGCCGCTCCGATAACTCGGCACGGCCCGCTGGGGCCGCTCCCCCTCGGGTACCCAGGCTGCTGCACGGCGTGTTGCAGGATCCGTGCCAGCTTGGGCCGGCTCCTTAGCCCCGAGTCCGACCGTGCCTTGCGTTTGCAGGCTGGCCCCGAAGCCCGTTCGGTGTTGCGGGGCCTTGGCGTTCAAAACCCACGAAGTTGGCTTACCAAAAAAAATCATGAGTTCTTCTGGCCTTCAGGGTTCGTGGTTTTTTGGGGGGCGGGATCCTCTCCCCAGCGACGAGAGTGTAGATTTGCCCCAGTGGAAGCTGAGATTCTCTTGTATTGGCTTGATTCCAGGATGTGGAATGCTAACAGATAAATGTTAAAGATGCTAAAGACTTCTGCTGGTGCAGCTTCACACCTCTGACCAATATAGTTATGCCAACACACGCCTGTAATGTAGATGTAGCCATCAGTTTCAGTTTGAGAAAATTGCACACTTGAAACTGCATCACCAGTGCAAACCCATAGAATATCAGGGTTGGAAGGGACCTTAGGAGGTCATCTAGCCCAACTCCCTGCTCAAAGCAGGACCAATCCCCAATTTTTGCCCCAGATCCCTAAGTGGCCCCCTCAAGGATTGAACTCACAACCCTGGGTTTAGCAGGCCAGTGCTCAAATCACTGAGCTATCTTCCCCCCCCACCCCCACATGTAGATATTTTCCTCACATGCAGTATATCCACTTCAGAGTGTTTGGATTGATTGAATACTTCAATGTAGTTGCATTGGTGCAAACTTTTGAAACTTTTCCTAATGAGGATAGGCACAAAAGCCTCAATCCTGAAACTGGATCTGTGTGGGTGAACCACTTTGACTTCTATGGGGTTGTGCCCAGGGATCCATTTGTTTAGATCCAATTGCAGGATTTGAGTCAAGCCCTTTAAAATAAAATTTAAAAGAAGAGCTGCACTATTAACTTGACTGTTCCCTCTTGTCTTCCCACCTCTTCTATTAGTGCCCCTTAATTGTGTGTGTAGGGGGGATGACTTACAAAAAGCTAAAGTAGGAAGTGTAAAATTTGTTAGTTCATGCCTTTGAAAATGTCAGATTCACAGTTCTCAAATGGTTAGGGATCAAGGCATATGAAACAGATCTAAAGCTCCAACCCCGCAGTGTTCTGTGCAGGAATCCAACTATGTAGGGTAGCTGACTTTTATAGTACCTAATGTTATGCCATCTAAACTTATTGAATAAAATTAATGCAAAAATACCAACTGCATCATTTAAAGGTGGCTTATTTAAATTGCTTCTATCCTGACTACTATCCACATTATTTAATACATTAAAATTGCCTGAATTAACTAACAGACACCTAATAAAAATAGCCAAATGTTAAATGGGTTTTACGTGGTTCCCTGTGTAACAGATGCAAACTGAGAACACAATGAAAGGTAGTAAGAGAATGTGAAATGAATGACCAATACCTATGGTAAATGAACTTCTATTTTATAAATAGCATTTCTGGTGTAAATAACTCCGTATTAATAAACAGTGAACAGCAAGTCAGTGACACAAGGGAAAATAAGGTTTAAAATGAGTGACATTCCTTCTTATGATGTGCAGTATAGGGTCATTATTCTTTTATATCTATATATCTATATATCTATATCTATATCTATCTTGCTTTTAAAATAATCCTACAAAGTCAATCAGGGCATGTCTGTACAACAAGTTAGTTCATGGCAAGCAGTGGGGTAAATGTATAGCCCTCCACCCTTCTGTGCACCAACTGTCTTTTTGTAGACCCTGCTTCTGCACACTAAAAGTTCCTTCACCGAAACAGCAGTGAAAACTACAAACTCTTGAACCAGTCTGATTCCATCCAGTCACATTCATGCTAATACAATATATATACAAAATTATTTTCTTTTCTTTAACCTCATATTTTATTGTGAGATGGAATCTCCTCCTGCTCAGCTTCTAAGTAGAATCCTTACTCAAGGATTGGTCTACACTACAGAGTTAGGTGTACAAGGGTAGGATGAAATTGACAAGAAAACCATCTGGGTTGCTGCTGGGTCTCCACTCCAAGCCAGGTTGCCGCCCGGGCTCCCTGCTGCATCCTCAGGTATTGGCTCCCCACTCTGGGAGCACGGTAGCCGACCAGACTTCTCGCCTCCAGCAGGGAGATCTGTGCCCGAAGTCCTGTGTAGCTGCCCCCTCTCCTCCCAGTGGGGAGCTGTACAAAGCTGAGAGCCCTGTCTCTCAGCCCCCCACACTGTCCCTCTTCAGTTGGTGGAAATGGTCTTGGCAAGGACGCGCATCACTGACAGAAGAAGGGTAGTGCGGACATCAGCCATTGCAGTAATTATTGCGGTGGCTTCAAGTTGACCTAACATAGGTCAATTTTAAGATTGTAGTGTAGACATACCCTAAGGGGAAGGGGGGGGGGGGGAATCTCAGTAGTTTATCATTCAAGAGAAAGTATCTAACTCTCAGACCTACAGTAATACCTAACTTATTTTTATATAGCAATTTTCATTTGTTGATTTCAAAATGCTTCGCAATCTTTTGCATATATTTATCCTCACAATACCTCTGAGAGGTAGGGAAGTACTATTATCCTTGTTTTACAGAGAGGGGAAACTGAGATACAGAAAAGCCTGTGTGACCTTAGGAAAATCACTTAGAAGTCTGTGATGGAGTAAGGAATTGAAGTTGGGTCCTAGACTAGTGCCGTAACCACTGAACCATCCTTGCTCACTAACAAAATGTTAGAGGTGAGAGGAAAATATAGTATTAGGCTATGACTACACTACAGAACTTACAGCGCTGCTAGTGCAGATGCTCTAAGATGATGGGTGAGAGGTCTCCCATCAACTTAAGTACTTCAGCTCTTCCACCACATAGCGCTATCCACACTGGCACTTAGGCTGGTGTAACTTACGTCGCTTGGGGTGTATGTGGCTTATTTATACCCCGAGTGACATAACTTCTACCAATGTAAGCTGTAGTGTGTATATACTCTTTAGCTTTGCACATATCCATGTAGATTGGGTAACTATCTAGAATCACATTTTGTTTAATATTCCCTCCTTTAGTTGGAGAAGTGGAAATGCTTAACTTTTCTCACCAGTCTCACCCAGTTCATTGGAGAACAGTGTTGTATTTCCTCAGAATGTTCATTGCCAGAGCTTATGTATCCATAATGTAATTAACTGAATTTATGAATTATTGCTTTCAAGGAAAAAAGACGTGGCCGTGGAAGACATGGAGGTAAGAAAAGTGGTCGAGGTCATAAAGGAGAAAGACAAAGAGGAACTCGCCCCCGATTGGGCTTTGAGGGTGGCCAGACTCCATTTTACTTGGTTATTCCAAAATATGGCTATAATGAAGGACACAGGTAAGATTGCTTTCTAGATTTATTTCAAGTGGAATGTCATTTGCTTTTATCTTTCTTCTGAAGTGACAGTTGAAATCTAATTTTGTGAACACAGCCTGAACATGTGAGACAGTCTCCCCTTTCAGTTAGTCATCTGTTTTCCCCCAAAGTCCCCCACCCTCCTCTTCCCCTTGTCGCGTTCTGTAACTTTGAATCCATTAGTCTCTCACTTCTCTCCCACCTTCTGAACCGCTCTTCCCTTCATTATCTGCCCTCCATATTGATGACTCCCTGGTTACTGTCTTCTACCCTCTTTTTCCACACTTGACCGCTTTATCTGTTTCTCTCTTTCATCTGTATCTGCCCCACCACTCTTCCTGCTCAGCTCTTGCTCTCTCTCCACCTTTATTATCTTAACTCGTTCACTCACTTGCCTTAAGAGAGCCTTTTGAAAGACTCCCAGAGACCCTAGTGGGCTTTGGATCAACCCCATTGGGTTCAACATCTCTACAAGATCACCTGCTCTTCCTTCAGCTCTGGGCCAACCAATCCTACTTATTCACTTCCACACCTCTAATCATGGGAACTTTTTTCCATTTTGGATGATAACCTCAAAGGAGTATAGTGGTGCAAGGGACTTTGAGAGATCATCTAGCCAAACCCTGTGCTTAGGCAGGATCAAGTGTACCTAGACTATACTTGAGAGGTGTTTGTCCAGTCTGTTCTTAAAAACCTTCAGTGATGGTGATTCCTAGGAGGCCTGTTTCAGTGCTTAACTATCCTTACAGTTGGAAAAGCTTTTATGAGTAACTAACCTAAATCTCCCTTGCTATGAATTAAGCCCATTACTTCTTGTCGTACTGTCAGTGGACATGTAGAACAATTGATCATCATCTTCTTTATAACGGCCGTTAATGTATGTGAGAACTGTTATCTGGTACCCCCTCGTTCTTCTGTTCTCAAGACTAAACATGCCAAAGTGTTGGGGGGTTGTTGTTGTTTTTTAAACTTTTCCCCATAGGTTCAGGTTGTCTAAATCTTTTTTTCATTTGTATAGCTCTCCTCTGGGCTCTGTCCAGTTTGTCCACATCTTTCTTCAAGTGTGGCATCCAAAGCTAGCCACAGTACTGCAGGTGAGGCCTCACCAGAGCCAAGTAGAACGGAACAATAATCTCCCATGTCTTGCATAGTACACTCCTATTAATACACCCCAGAGTGATATTAAGCTTTTTTGCAACTGTAGCACATTGTTGGCTCATATTCAACTTGTAATTCACTATAGCCTGCAGAGCCTTTTCAGCAGTACTTCCACCTAGCTGGTTATTCCCCATTTTGGAGCTAATGCATTTGTTTTTTAGTTCCGAAGTATAGAACTTTGGACTTGTCTCTTATTGAATTTCATTTTGTTGCTTTCAGACCAATTCTCCAACTTAACAAGGTTCTTTTGAATTCTAGTCCTGTCCTCTAAAGTGCTTGCAACCCCTCCCAGCTTTGTGTCATCTGAAGATTTTTATAAACATACTCTCCACTCCATTATCCAAGTCATTAATTAAAATATCGAACAGTACTGGACCCAGGACAGACCCTGTGGGACCCACTAGATACACACCCCACCCCCTGCTTTCCCCCAGTTTGACACTGAACTGTTGGTAACTACTCTTTGAGTAGCCTTTCAACCAGTTATGCACCCACCTTATTGTAACTTAATCTACACCACATTTCCTTAAGCTGCTTATAAGAATGTCATGAGAGACTGCCCAAAGCTTTACTGAAGTCTTGATACATCACATCTATAGCTTCCTCCCTATTTAATAGGCCAGTAACCCTCTCAAAGAAGGAAATTTGGTTGGTTTTGGCATGGTTTGTTCTTAAAAGATCCATGATGGCTATTATTTATAACCCTGTTATCCTATAGGTACCTACAAATTGTTTAATAATTTATTCCAGTATCTTTCCAGGTATCAAAGTTAGGCTGACTGATCTATAATTCCCCAGCTCCCCCCCCCCCCCCCCCCTAAAAATTTTTTTTTTTAAAGAGATGTACTATGTTTGCCCTTTTCCAGCCCTCGGGGACCTCATGAGTTCTCAAAGATAATTGGTAATGGTTCTGAGGTTACTTCAGTTAGTTCCTTAAGTACCCTAGGATGAATTTCACCAGGCCCTGCTGACTGGAATACATCTAATTTACCTAAATATTCTTTAACCTGTTCTTTATCTACTTGAGCTTGTCCTTCCCCCTTGTTGTTAATATTGTGTTGAGTATCTGATCACCTTTTCAGTGGAGATTGAAGCAAAATAGGCATTAAACTCCTCCGTCGTCTTGATGTCCTCTGTTGTTAGCTCTCCTTGCCTTGCCTGTTAAGTAGTGGACCTACCCATGTTTCTCCTTGTCTGTCTTCATTTCTTGTGTAATTTAGTGTGTGCGCTGTTTGGGTCCATGACTTTCTTTTAATTATGTAACGGGTAATGCAAATTTATGGCACTAATATTTATAACAGTGGCAAACATATACCACAGTTTTAGACATTAAGGGCCATGTGATATATTGCATTGCTTCACCCTGGAGCTGACTCTAATCTATGCTTGTGTATAAAGTCTTACTAAATATGTAGTTTGATTTTTTATGGTATTATGACTTTGGTGAATATTCATGTGTATGTTTCCATTCTGTGGAATGAAGTATAGGTAGCAGACTTGTTTTCATTACTAAAGGTTTTCTGTGTATATGCCTAATAATTAAGTGAATTTAATATGTGGTTAGTATTGACATTTGATTAGCATTATGAAATCTTGTTTTAAGCAAGTTGCTTTCTTAATCTTTATTTCCAAATAGTGTCATCTCCCTCTCCTAACTTACCTTAACATGAAAGTGGATGAGCAGCACTCTCCACAGGTGGTTAGACAGTGACTTTCTGAATCAACAGTCCAAAACAGAGAATGCTGAAGAACATTTAAAAACTAGGGGTTTCTCATTAATGTTAAATTTATCTAGTAAACTGCCTTTTTAATAAAAAATGATCCAAACTTCTACAGTGACAGAAGATTCACAGTAACTTGTGTTGTACAATAAAACAATAGCAAAGTAAATTAGCAATGTGGTAAAAGAGCCTGTTCTTGTTACTCTACAACTGTTCCAAGAAACATATCTTGTACTTAGAAATAGTAGCGTAGCCGGGGGGGAGCATCCGCTCCCCCTGTGAGCAGAAGCGGTGCCTTAAAAAGGAAGTGGCGCCTTTTTTTAGCAGAGCTAAAAAAAAAGGCGCCACTTCTTGCACTCACCCGGCGGTTCTCCGGGTCTTCGGCGGCATTTCGGTGGCGGGTACCACGGAAGACCCGGAGCGAGTGAGGACCCACCGCCGAAGACCCGGAGCGCCGCCAGAGGCGCTGCCGGGTGAGTACAGGGGGAGCCTGGGGAGGCGCCTTTTTATAGCGCTGCTCCCCCTGTGCTCCGGACCTGCCTTCGCTACTGCTTAGAAATACAATTTTTGCCAAAATACAGGTAAATGGCCTCTTTGTAGCTTGTGGTTAAAATACATTTACCTCATGTGTGAATATCCTCTAACAAAAAGGTAATCTTGTGTAAATGTTGATGGTTGCCTAAATCTAAGCCCAAACTATTGGGAAAACGTCTTTCCAGTTTATTCTTACATGATAACAAAGGCCAAACACAGTTAAGTGTTTGTATGAGTATATGGGTGATATACTTACTGTGCATATGCAATCAAACACAATTTCCATCCCATATTTACAGTATTCTTCCTATTCTTAATATCTGTCTCAGTCCCCATGTATAAAAAGGAGTGACAATACTTCCAGGGCTTGAAAAATATATGCTGGTTAGCGGAAGTCACAGCCCACCAGTCATAGTGAAAAATATTTGTGCCACTATACTGTCTGTAGGTTACAGGAATAAAAGTTGTATATTTTAAATACTTTGCTTCATTTAATTGTAATACAGGCGAGTCTCATCTTACGCTGGGGTTACGTTCCGCAGTCAGCGGGTAAAGCGAAAACCACATATAGTCAAACGCTCATTGAGTTGAATGGCGGGCGCAATTGCCTGCACTACAGATAGTTTTAAAATTATTTTTCTCTTTTTTTTTTTTTTCTTTTTGCCGACTGCGAAAAGTTGAATTCGCGCATGTTAAATGCGCATAAGATGCGCCGCACCTGTACTCAGCTTTCTAGTTCATTTGGTTGTTAGAAATATAACTTTCTGCTATGACTGATCAAGTAGTCAAAATCTTGAATATATTATTTAATGAATTTCACGGGTATTTAAATATATCCTTTCAAGTATCTGACTAGTTATACAACTCACTGAATAACAGACAAGTATTTGAATAAACTAATTTTCACCTGTGTTCAAATAGTTTATTCAGCCAGCCTGCTTATATTTTCTTTTAGTCCCATTCCTTTTTTTAAGCTGATGGCTCTTGGCTGCAATCTTCCTGCTCCCCTTGAGTGTGTGGGGAAGTAGACTTGGCAAGCTGGTCAGTTGATTAGTCGTATAATGTCAGTTGTCTGATTAACTGACTACCTATTGTTTGACTTATCAAATATTCCAGCAAGAATGCCCTGATGTAATGGCTGGCCTACTTTTTTGATTGTGTCATGGTGCTATTCTTCAACTTTTTTAGAATTTCATTACATTGTGGTTTACATTTTTCTGAATAAAAATAACTGAGTTAAGTAGCTTGGGGTTTTTTTGTAATTAGGCATAAGTATTTATCTAAGGCTAAGCTTTTTGGAGACCATAAAGTCTTACTCCTTTGTTACTGTTACGTTAAATTAGTTCTTTAAAATATCTGACCATTTTTTATATTATTTGACCAATCAAATACCCAACCATATGGGGAGTGGATATGTACTCAATATTTCCTTACCTTGCAGGGTAATATGAGGGATAAATCATTAATATTTGTGAGGTGCTTGCTTACAATAAGCACAATAGAAAAGCAATTAAATAATATTGTCAGATGGACATGAGCCCAGAAAGAGCTCACATTGGAGTAGAATACTGAGGATTTTTTGCATATGCTTGGATGTCATTGATTCAGATTCTCACGTGTCAACAAGGCTGCTGAGTTAGACTTCTAGGAGAAGGTTGTCTAAAATCTTCTTGACTTGCCAAAGATCATTCAAACTTTCCGATTTCCTCTTCAGAATAATACTTAGCTGCTCCCTCTAGAACCCAGACAGTCTGTGCAAATTAAGCTGACCAGCTGCTGGGGATATTACTTTGATTGAATTCAACGCAGTGATAGCCAGTTTATAGTGTTGGTTTCTTATTTTATAAAAAGGGGAATGAAATGTACTTATGGATGGGCCTATTCTTAAACAAAATTACTTGGAACATTTAGAAAAGGATGGAAAACAGAAAAAAGTATTGTATCGTTCATTTGTCTCTTAACCCACTAAACCTGGAAGCTTGTTTCACTCTGCTACCTATACTGAATTTCAGCTTCATATTTTGAAATCCTAAACTTCTTTGCCTTTTCTCCAGCCGCAGGCGCCAGTATCACCCCCTCAGTCTTCAAAAGCTGCAATACCTTATTGACTTGGGTAGAGTGGACCCCACTCAACCAATCGATTTAACCCAGCTCACCAATGCCAGAGGTGTGACAATACAGCCACTCAAAAGGGATTATGGTGTCCAACTAGTGGAGAAGGTATGTCTGAAATACATTATTATTCTACTGGTAGTGTAAAGCCTCAGTTTTTTGTTTGGTTCCCCTCCCTCCCTCTCTCCTGGGAGCATGGCTCCTTTTCGAAGCTGTAGTTTTATGTTTCCAAATAGAAGTCTAATTAAATTTGTAATGCTAAATCCACTAGAGGGCACTATGTATTCATGAAAAACTGGACAGTGTGTTATGATTTGCAAGATGTTTTTTCACTTGGAAGAGTAGTTTAAAATTGTTAAATCATGTAATGGAATATTGTAGAATTGTGACCCAACTTAGTTTTTGTATTTCATATTTGATACTCTGTAGAGATGGATAAATATAGCTACCAAAATATTCAATTTACGTTTAACTAATCTAAGCACATGCTGTAACTTGCAGGGTGCCGATATCTTTTCAGCAAAAGTAAATATTGAAGTACAGATGGCATCTGAGCTAGCCATTGCTGCAATTGAAAAAAATGGTGGTGTTATTACGACAGGTTTCTATGATCCAAGGAGTTTGGGTAAGAATTCCCCCTCATCTTCCCATTTCTTTTATTTGGTGGAATGGTGTTGGTTTTTTAAAATCTAAATCCTAAAATGTAGACGGTATTGGAAAGAGTCAATCATTCGTTCTTGTTGAAGGTCCAGTAGGAGCTCTGTTAAATCAATGCCATCTAATAGAAATCTGCTAGGAAATTCTCCTCCCTCAAAAGCAGTACTCCCTCAATTTTCCATTATTTACTGTTTGCCTTTCAGCCCTACCCAGTCAGTGATGATATATAAATTATTCAGTTTAGGGAAAAACTACATGTAAGGAGTTTGCAGATTTGGGGTATAAAGTTGCTTTTAGGTGGGGATCGGGGGGGAACTCATTAAACTAGCTGAGTTCTGCAGATTTGATTTATTTATATTTACAATTATATCCGATGAACATTATGCTCATATTAGATGTGGGGGAAATATTGACAGTGAAAGTTGAAGCGCTTGAACACTTTTTTTTTTTTTTTTCCCTTAACATTCATAACAAAAAAGCAGAAGTGTGCTTATATTCCTTCTCCCTCCTCTCCCTCAATTCCCCCCAATCCAGTTTTGTAAATTCTTTAATTCAAAACTGGCACTCCTCTTCTAGGAAAACAATCCATTTTGGGGGAGCAAAAGAGCCAGTTTAAAGCAAAATATGGGTTTGAAATGTATTTTTTAAATTGTGAAAGTTATTTGTTTTGCTTCTTAGCCATTTTATTAGGAAAGCAACATTTGAGGAGCATGGAATTACCTCAAACAAAATAGCTATCATTTTTTTACAAAGTTTCAGTGACGAGTGTGGCTTCTGCTTGGCTTGAGTCTGTATCTTGCCCAACATTCACATGTACAATCTATGTATTAATGGTGGCCGCATGCATGAACTGGAGGCCAAACATGATCCTTATTGAGTGAATTGTATTACATTGGTCTTGTCCATTTTTCTGAACCAACCGAAAAAACCCAGAACATTTTAGTTCCCAGTAAACTGTTTGGCATTTGTAAAGAGAAATTCTTATTAGGGCAATACATTTGAGAGAGTTCTCCATAAGCTGAAAATAAACAGCCCTGCGCGCGCACACGCACGCGCGCGCGCACACACACACTCTCTCTCTCTCTCTGTCTCTCTCTCTGTCTGTCTCTCTCTGTGTGTGTTGTTGTTGTAGCTGTGTCAGTCCCAGGATATTAGAAAGACAAGGTGGGCAGATAATGTCTTTTATTGGACCAACTTCTGTTGATTATCCACCTTGTTTCTCTAGCCCTGATATAACAGTCCTAACCTACAAGCAAGGCCTTACAGTTTACATTACTGTACCATATCTTTCTTTCCAAAGCAGGCATGCTATACATATTTAAAACATTTTTTCTTAAAACAGTGGTTCATGCAGATGGTTATAAATTGGGAATATAAATCAGTTTTTCCTTTTAAACAATATTTTTAACTGGTTCATTTGGTTTATTGCATTTGTACAACTTGATGTCTGTTATCTCAGAACAAAAATATATGGAGAGATTTGTCTCTAGTTTTTCCTCCTTTCCCCTGCATGAGTTTGTGGCTAGTAAATAATCTAGCAAGAGACTTCAGGCATATGGTATACTTGTCTTTTGAGGAAAGGAGGCATCATTTAATGCTTTTGAACCTTGATTATGGAGTACTATCCCTAATTCTTTCTCTCCTTTGCTTGCCTGTAGAGATTTTGTGCAAGCCAATACCCTTTTTTCTGCGTGGCCAGCCTATTCCAAAGCGAATGCTTCCACCTGAAGACCTGGTCCGTTACTACACAGATGCCAGGAATCGTGGGTATCTAGCAGATCCATCAAAGATTCCAGAAGCCAGGCTTGAACTCGCCAAGAAATATGGTTATGTTTTGCCAGACATAAGTAAAGATGAACTTTTTCAAATGCTAAGCACACGTAAGGATCCTAGACAGATTTTCTTTGGTCTTGCTCCAGGTTGGGTGGTAAACATGAGTGAAAAGAAAATCCTGAAACCAACAGATGAGAGGTTGCTAAGATACTATAGCTCATGAATTCTGAGACAACTGCAGATGTACAGGAAACATCTGGATATGAAATAATGGATTAGAAGGGAGGTTTGTTTTTTTAAAACATTCTTATTGTACTAGTCAAAACATTAATATACATTTGTGACTGGGTAATGCTGCTACAGGTACATCTCTTTTCTATATTGAGTCATAATACCGTGTAGTGAAGAGAATAGTTTTTCAAGAATAAAATACACCTTCTAACACATTTTTTTTTTCTCTTGCTGTCATTTGCCACTTGTTTCTTTGATTAAAAAATATTCTGATGCTGATCTTAATTCTAGAGAATGCTGGTCGAAGGAATAGATTGTACCAATAATTTTACCTTTCACTAACATTTTAAGGCTTCTATTAAAAAAAAAAAAAAAAAAAAAAATAGTGAAACACATCTTGTTGTAAAGACATTTCAGAATTCTTCGTGTTTTAATGTTTTTATGCAAAACTTAATCCTTAACACCTTTGTGGGAAAGATCAGTATTATTCCCATTGTAGAGCTAGTGTTTCTGAAGCACCGAGATAACTTTCCCAAGGCCATAGTGGTGACTTAATTGGTCAGTAGCAGATATGGGTTTAGAACATGAACTATTGACTGTTGATTTAATCAGATATTTAAAACCAGTTTAGACACAAATTTGTGTCTAATCAGGATTTTCTGAATTAAACTAAAATACTATAAATAGAAAATCGAGGCACAAGTAAAAATATATACAAAAACCAGTATCGGTAAATGTTGCTATTATAGCCATTGACTGTAGATCAGATGCATATGTATTAAAATTAGGAGTTTAAGGATAGGAAGGATGGTATAGCGGATGGGACACTGAAGTAAGACACCATTTCTAGCTCGGCCACAAACATAATGTACAACGCTGGGCAAACCAGTTCATCTGCTCTGTGCCTCAATTCCCCATATCTAAAATGGGAATAATTTTTCCCTATTTCCCAGGGGTAGTGTTAGAATAAACACCAGTAATGATTGTGAGGCACTTGGATACTATGGTGATGAGGGCCATAAGGACCTAAAATAGAAAAGCAAGAGATGGTATCAGAAGTTGCAGAAATTCAAGTGTTAAAATATGTCTTTCTACTTTGTTCTGAAGTTTCAGTATTTCACTAGGTGATTTTACATCCTCCCAGCATGGGGTAGCTGAAAATTATAATTAAAACTGAAGCTAACTAGCTAGTTAAAATATGGGTTTCTCACCAGATGAAAATTCCATTTCTTATCACTCTCTCTTGTCCTGAATTGGGACAAAAAGACAAAATGTCAAATGATTGTGGTGTGAAAATTTCTGAACAATTTTTTTTTTTTTTTTTTTGGCCAAAGATTAATTTTAAATGACAGAACTATACAAGTCAAAGTGGGAACAGCATCACAAACCTACAAGCTTAAAAATGGAAATCTACAAGGGAGTACTATTAGTTCTACTTTGGTTTCCATTACAATAATTTTCCATTAGGAAAGCTGAAAAATTTCAACAAAACCAAAAAAATTTCTTGATGACAATTGTGTGGTGTTTTTTTTTTTTTTTTTTTTTGACAACCACATTTTCCAACAGAAATGTTTGTGGAAATCTTTAATCAGCTCTACTTTAAACACTATATTCTAATATGAAGTAATATTTCAATCTGGATGCAAAGCACTAGGAATCCAGGACACTGGACATAATTTCTGAACACGCAACAGATTCGGAGGACTCCAGACTCCCTTCCCTTTGCTTGGGAGAGGTGAGCAAAGTAGTACAATGAGGAGTTGGGACCTAAGTTCCTCAATAAAGGCTTGATCCAACTTCCACTAAGTTGATGGAAAGATTCTCATCTATTATACTGGAAGTTAGATTAAGGCCCTAAATAGCAGAAGCTGTTGGATATCTCTGAAGAGAAGAAAAGGAATCATGCCAGAAAGAAAGTCTGGAAAACCAAGAGATGGGTGCTGGAACAATTTATATAGTGTGAGTGCTGAGAGCCATTGAACCAAACTGTAAACCCTGTATATGATGGAAACCACTTCAAGCTAGGAGATCTGGTAGCACCCCTATTCCAACACCTGTGCCAAGAGATATATGAACAACATCCCCCTTTCTTAATCTAATTTTTAGGTGCCTGTGGGAATCCTCAGTATAGCTTCCTTCAGCTATCAAACCATCCCGTTATCCTAGGACAAGCTATTGATTGTCAAAACCCTCCTGTGCTCCCCCAGTCCGACCCCATAGGTTGCAAGCCCCTGCTGTATGCTTTAAGAAAAGCTGCTTTTCTCCCCTTCCTCTCCTCTCTCTCCTCTTCTCCCCCGCACTCCCCTTTTTTCAGAGTGGAGAGCTAGATGAAACTTGGTGTTTATCAACCCAGTTTCTTGGGCTGCTCAATTAATTGGACCAGGTCGAGTCACAAACTAAACGAGAAAAATCTTTCACACCTTCCCCACACTCCCTGTGACATCTCACTGATTTTTGACACAAATCTCTGGTGGAATCAAGTTGACCTTACCAAACTAACCTGCAGGTTTCCATTGTCCCTGCTCAATGTGCACTAGATGCTAAGAAATAACTGATTTCCCTTCTCTTCCCCCCCCTCCCCCCAGTTTATTAAAAGAAGCTGGAATATTCCAAAACACTGATGTAAAAACTAACATGAATAGCAGGAATTGGGTCTCAATGGTGTTAAAAGTGAGCACTTTAATAAGGTGCACAACTTTTTTGGCATGTTCTTAAAAGTAATCCCTTGTTCCAAAAAACATAGCTTCTGGTGTTAACTTGAATGTGGAGTAAATAACTTTCTCATTTTAGAGGTATCCTGTTCTGCATCCTGATGATTGTTGGTTTGGAAACTTAAATGATAAGTGACACCTTTTTTATTGTTACTACAATACTAGTTGCTCCATTTTGGGGGAGGGAAGGCACAGCGGGGAGAGAATATTTATTGCCTTCCCTTATTTGTGCCATAATGTTTCTGTTTTTATGAATCAATTCACAATTGTACTTTGTGGAGGTGGTGGTACTCAACAGGAAAGCTACTTAACTGGAAGCAAAGAAGGAAGTTAGTCATTTTAGTGAAGACCAAAGTGTTTTTGTATCATTGTGTATTTTAAAAGTGACTTTGTTTCAACTTTAACTTTTGTAATAAGATGAACAATTTGCTCCTGGTAAACATTTTTTTTTTATTATTATTATTATTATTATTTATTATTATTTTTTAAAAACTCACTGTCTGATACAGACACACACACACTTCAATTGTAGTAGATTTCTAAATGGCCTTCAGGTGAAGGGGTAACTCGGATAAAATGATAACAGGGAAAGAATGAAAACAGGAAACAGATGTCTGGTGACGTATAGTGATTGGATAGCACTTATTCAGTGAACATCGTCTTAGTCACAAGGCAGCTGTATCCTGGTCTTGATATTATAATGCTGCAAATACCTTAGAGCCAAAACAGCCACGTTCCACAAAATCCGGTCATTCTAACTTATAAAGGTGATCTTCTATCGACTTACACTTGGAGGGGGCAGAGAGGGCTGTAAGTTGCCTTATTTAAAATATGCACTGCTTGTCTTTTTCTGTTTACAGTAGCTAGTATTTAATAGCAGTGGTTCCTATTTTATTTGCTAACCAAAGAGTGACAAGGCTATAAAGGAATTCCCGTTCGTAATTTTATCTCATCAGAGGAACAAGTCTCCTGACAACATAGTATAAACTTATCAAAAGCACAAGTGAGTTATCAACAAGGTTTCTAATAAATCCGTAACAAACTGCTCTCCAATGGAATGTCTTTCATATGCTGATCAAGTTCTCTTGCACATGGAGAAAACCAGGATTGGCATGTCTGGCCATTATATTTGCTTATGTTAAGAATGTGCACATGTTTTTACATTCATAAGATAAATGATTGCGTTAGGTTTCCTGTTTTGTTAGGCTTTTTCATATGCAACAAAGCGTTGCATGGCAAGTGTATTGATTCTGCAGTAGCTGGAAAGGCATTTATCAGGTAACCCCAGGATAAAACAATTTCATTTGTGCCGTGAAGTGTTGAGGGTAACATTTTATTCCTGTATACTTCCTTGGAAAAGCTAGTCTCTGACAAAATACTGAAATCAAAATGACTTCTGAACAAATATGTACTCACTTTCCACTTCTGAAGCATCTGGTTCTTGTGAGATAAGATGGACTTCGCTTTGTTGTTAACATTAGTCAATTAGTACTATACCTACTGTGGACTTTAAGTGAAGCTGTAACTCAAATGTGCCGCCTCTTCTTTTGTGCATTTGTACAATTAAGATAATTGCTTCAGACTCAGAGGGGTGTTTACGAGGCTTTATTGGTTTGATGGTGCAATCCTTATGTTTTGCGACACAATTTGATTGGTATGCAGTGTTTTTAAGAAGTGGGTATAGATGTGTAAATGAATAGACTAATCCAGAATCTTCACTGGCCATATGCCAATATCGCTTTGACATACAAGCTCAATTGATATTAGAGCTACAGGAAGTTATACAAAGGTGATCAGTTAAGACCATAGTTTCCCATTGCTACTTAATTTTCTTTGCCATAGTTAAAACTTAAATATGCAAAATTATAGATCAAACAAAGTGCTAATGCAAAGTGAAGTCTGAACTATCAAGTGTTCGAAAGTTGGGATATCCCACAAATTAAGGTTGTCCCCGCAATGTTAAGTTGGAGATGTTATGCATCCTGTATGCATCGGACACTTAACAGCATTAATATATTCAACATTTACATTTAAGAAAAAACAAAATGCTGTGTGTGAGATGGCTAACCTTTGTGTTCCAGACCCAGCTTTAGCATTTGTCCCAAGGTTGAAATCTCACTTAATGTTGCATTAATACTAATCTCTCATTTTAATTTACCCTGTTTTATATAGAGCTATATCCTTTACACAATTCCTTGATTCTTGCCCAGTGTTAAAGGTTTCTTGCCCCAGTTGCTGTCTTCCGTGGAGATTCTAAACTTTCTAAATTCAATTAGCTCCTGGCGCTAGTGCCTAAGTAGGGGCTTCATAGCTGACCCTCGTGCAATAATACTGTCCATAGAACTTTCAAATTTCCCCCTCAGAATAGGGCATCCTTAAATATATTCTGGGTGGCTGCATTGATTTAATTTTTTTTTAGGGCAGCCCTAAAACTCAGGTTACCACCCAGAGGAAAATGTCTGCCTGGCACTGCAACCCTCTGTGTTGCAGCTGCCCATTCAGGAGTACCTTCCTTCCTTACCTCTCTAGTAGTGGTTGTATTTTTTGGAGCATCTTCATGCCGAAGTGTGTGGTGCTGGTGATAGGTGTGTGTGAGGTTTTTTTTTTAAATATCCTGCATGCCTTGACAAGGTTGCCAACTGTAGACAAGGTTATTTGTGCATCTGGCTGTTTGGTGTGCCTCTCGGGCAGGTACAAGTTCCAGCTATTCATAGTTAAATAGATGGTGGTTTTTCAGGACTGAAAACGAGTTGTTTGGGGAGGATTCAGTATTGCTATTAAGTCTTTTAGTCGTTGTTCTTGTGGATTTCAGGGTGCACGCTGACATCAGCGTGGATGGACCCTCATGGAGTAACAGGCTTTGGGTTTACTGAGGATAAAGGGGAGTTCTAGAGAGGCGATCATAGACTTGACATGGTAATTTCTGCATCTGGTTTGTATAGTAGTTAAGGTTCATGCAAGACTTCTGTTTAAAGATTGACCTTCAAAAGTCTTCCAAAACTGCCATGCTTCGTTCTAATTTGGTGTGCCTGAAGAGGTTGTGGGATAAGGTTAGTGACCCAAATTTCAAAGGAATCATTTGAGCCAGATGTTGCAGAGAGATAAGCAAAGGCTGATGGAAGATTTATTGGTGCCCTGAGCACCACTAACATTTGCCCCTCCCCCGGGTGCCTAGGGGCACCATAACCAGGGAGTCAAGGGGGCCATGGCCCCCACTTTTTAACATGGGTGTAGTAGCTTTGGGCAGGCCTGGAGCGATGGCCTGGGTATAATTTGGATGGGATGGGGGGGTGGGGGGTGGGGGGGGGTGTTTCTTCCCCCCCCCCCCCCCCCTCAACTACAGGCCTTAGGCCAGAGGCGACAGGAAGAGCAGTGCTGCACATGGTTGCTGCCTCAGGCAGGTTACCAGGAACAGGAGGGACCTAGTGGGGACAGCCTGGCAGCGGGAGCCAGGTGCAGGCATTGAGTGAGCCTGGGTGGAGTGGGGCAGCTGCTGAGGCCAGGCCAGTAGCAGTGGGAGTTATGCCGAAGGAGCCTTTCCTGCCTCGCTCCTTACTGCTTGTGATCTTCCTGGGGCTCCCCGCAGCCTCCCAACTGGGGCAGAGCCTCCTCTCCCCCACAGGGCATGACTGCAGGCCCCGGGGAGGGGGCAGGAGGTCAGACCAGAGGCCCCCATCCCTGGGTCCCACCAGCAGCAGTGTGCCCCAGGAAGTGGGGATGCAGGCTAGAGGCTGCTCTCAGGCACCCTGGTCCCTGCCTAGGGCAGGCGGAGGTTCTGGGGCTCCTCACAGCTGACTGGGTAGCTCTTATCATGACTGGCTCTGGCTTTCGGCCTAGCCAGGGGATGGGGCCTCGGGGAAGAGGAGGAATGGAGCAGGGCCACAGTTCCAACACCAGTTGCCTCCTCCCCCCACTTCTACCCAGGTTCCAGCACTCTTACAGGGGCCCCCAAATTGGCTGGGGCCCGTGGGCATGAGCCCAGGGGGCCTGTGCATTAATCCACCACTGGATACAAGCGCCCTTCCCCTCTCCCACCACCAAATAGCAACTTTTCTAAAAGTTTCTGGGTGGGGTTTTTTTTGCACAGAGGTAGAGATCAAACTATGGCTGTGATGTGGGTCAAAATGGCCTCTATTTTTACCCAAGGTAGTACATGACACCTGAGTCTTTGGGGAGCCCAAACAGAGAGTAATATTTAAGAACACGTTCACTTATTTGCTTGTGTAGGCATGCGGTGTGGAAGGATTACAGTGTACATGAACCAATAAAGAATAAAACCACGAGAGGAGTTCTAGGCAGCCATTTCATGCTTGTCTGGGTAGCTCAGGCCAATGTGCTGATGCCATTGCTCTTGTGAAACCTGCTCCCCCTGACACTTCTAGCCCAGACTTTTGTACACTTGTACAATAAAGATTTAATAACTCATGTTGCATGCAGTAAAGTGTCTGTTTTAATACAATGTGTTGTTTTATGAAGATATTTACTGTGAACACAGCAGAATAGTCAGCAGCTGATCTAACCAAAATTTGTGTTTGTATCGTGTAGGGGGGAGCTAGACATAGGACTTTGTGTGAGTGGGTCAGTCAGTGTAGGGACAGGGAGAGGGGGTTATGGCTGTGGAAGAGCGAAAAAATGAGGACGAGCGATAGGCAAACCTTGGATTGGTTGTTTTAGAAAATCTGTACATCTTACTAGCCTCAGGAGAAGGCAGACAAGTGGCTACTTCCTGAGCTTGGGGTAGATTAATATGGTGTTTCTAAAAAATCCTAGTGCAGAGGTTTGGATTGGACAGCGCAGGTATCTTGACCTCTGAGGGAAAATAAATGCATGCCTGCCAGGATTGCTGACATGTGGATTCTGGGCAATTCCTGGATCACAAGCTTGCAGAAATTTGCAGGAGAGCATGGAGTACAGTTACAGTACACCCTGACATGGGGATTGATGACTACAGGCTGATTCGGATTGAGAGAGGTGGCCTGCGTTGGCATCATGTTTGCCCACTCATCAGTATCTAACCGGTGACTTGAGATCCTGTGATCTACTGAATGATATGGTGATTCACTTGGGCAGTAATGGTCTGGGCTTTATTCCTGGTGTACATCTCACACCATGTATGAGAGCAGCTTTGGCTGGCATCAGAGATTTGTGTCCAAGAGCTGTGACAATTTCCCCTGATTTAGCTGAATGTCTGAATAATTGTTACGCCCACAATATGGAAGCTAATATAAGTGTTGGACGATTCTTAATCAGAAAATTGGAGGGTTTGTGGCTGACCAGAATATGTATACTGTATGGCATAGAAACATTATCAGCAGTGATACTTCAGTGTTTCTCAGAGATGGGCTATACCTATTTGATAAGGGTCAGAGGATCTTTCTCTCGAAATACAAAACTGTGTGTATTTTGGAACAGAAACCTAGTCTGATTTATCTTGCTGACCTTGCTGCAAACTCCACACTCCATGAAACATGACCACAAGCATTCCACTGTAACATAGTTGTCCTTCACTCTGGGTACTGCATGTGAATCCAGTTCTAGAACTTGGGTGGGGAAGAAACATTTGTGTACCAGGGACTGAAGACTTATGAGAGATGCAGTCACTGTTTGGCGGATGGGGGCTGATACAGTAGTGGGGAGAACACTAAGCTGAGCAAAATTCAAACTTCTGAAAACCATGAAATGCACAACCCTTGCAACCTTAACTCTGCCTTCTTTCAACACTGCCCCAATACGTCCCATTAACACACACACACTTGCTCTGCTAACCCCCCAGATGCTGAAATGTAAAGTTCCTCATCTTTTACAATCCATTAATTTCACCCACAAGACTCCATCAAACACTATGAAAGGGTGATAAAAAAAGCTGCTCATGCCACCTTCCCTCTACACTATGTGAGCAGTGCCTCAATATGCACTTAGCACATATTCACACTCGCCCTTGGCACTACAAAATGCAGGCAGTTCCAGATCCTGGTGTACGCTCACACAGCCAGCTCCCAAGAAATAATACCACACGGGGAATATAAGAACCACTTCACTGTTTACAATTCCCTTACACTTGCTCACAGGATACCACCCTGCTCACTCTGCATTTTCACTTAACCATCATTAAAGCATTAGAATCCTCTCATATTCCACCTCACTGCTGACCATATACTTTGTATTAAAGCCCTATACCCTGCTACTGTTATAACCCACTCAATTCTGCAAAGAAATGATACATTGGGAAGGAAAGGAATTTCCCCTGGGTCAGATTGGCAGAGATTCTGTTTTGTTTTTGTCTTTCTCTGCAGTATAGGTCACTTGTAGGTTTAAACTAGTGTAAATGGTGGCTTCTCTGTAACCTGAAGTCTTTAAATCATGATTTGAGGACTTCTGTAACTCAGCCAGATGGCATGGGTCTATTACAGGAATGGGTGGGTGAGGTTCTGTGTCCTGCAATGATCATGATGGTCCTTCTCAGATTTCAAGGCCAGTCTATCCTAAAGGTACACATGCACCTCTTCCATTTCCTCACACATAAGAGGGTGCAAAACATAGATCTTATGTAATAATCACAACTCTCTGTCACTCCTCAAAGTACTCCACAGATTTTGCAAACACACCTCTACCAAGCACAGCCAACTATTCCTCCACCATTCAGTGCCAGCTACACCTGACCCTGACCACTCATTTTACCTGGAGGGCATGCAGAAAATAAAACCTCTGTGCACTGCTAATTTTATAACAAACACAATTCTGCACTGAAATAATTATGTATATTGGATCTTAAAGGTACGCATGAATCTTCCCTTTTATATCCCAAGATGTGCGTGAGCAAATATAGACCTTATATTTGTTCTGTCACGTACCTTAGAGTTAGCCTCACATCAGATTGCAAACACATCTTCCCTAAGCAGGCCCAACCACTGCCTCCACTGTTGAGTATAGGAACACTTAACACATTGACTGTATGCAAATAATTCCCATAGGTTACTACTAGCTCCAGGGGAAAAAGGTAAGATGGTGTGGGCAACTTCCCCACCCCCACAACAATATTTGATGGAATCTTTTGGGTGAGGTGAATGGATTGTAAAGGTAGGTGAAGAATGTATACATGTCAGCGCCTCTAGGGTTGGCAGAGTAAAGGCGCGTGTGTGTTAATGGGGTGCATTGGGGCATGCTGAAAGAGGGTGGAGTTAAGGTTGTTTGGGTTGTGCATTTCTTAGTTTTCAGAAGTTGGAGTTTTGAATACTGAGTAATGAATGGAATACCGCCACCAGGACCTGGCCTACCTCCGCGTTCTGCAAGGGGACAACATACCACCAACCAACCTTTACGTCCTTGGAAACCAAACATCTAAGATTCATTCTAGCTTCCTTATTGATGCCGTAGACTAGTCTATGATCTCCCCATCCAATAAGGGTGTCAATTAGCTCATGGCTATTTTCAACTGTTAGGAGGTTCACAACTTTCCACTGTCTCCTGTGTCCAGATGCCAGTAGTGTAATGGTGATTGAGAGTTAAAGCACATTGCAAACTGGATAGCAAATATCTGGAGTACTTCTCTGGAGTATGATCATCTTCAGTAAAAATGTTCATGTGATTTCCTCAGTCACGTCTTCTGAACAAATGTTGTTAGTTTGTTGTTCTGTCCTTTACATTAGGCACCGTAAGAAACTTTCCCTGAACTCTCTCGGGTAGTGTATTGTCCGATTAATTCAAACTTCCTCATGTCTCCTGAGTAGTTTCTTCCTTTAATTGCTCGGACAAGCTTGTGCTCTATGGATAAGAGCAGTTCCAGGCTGATCTCTCTAGGCTTTTCAACTCAGAGCTGACCATAGGCTTCCAATTCCACATCTCTCTCACTGGGCTGAGTTCAGTCTGTTTTCGGGTGCTCCTTAGTATTCTGGTAACCTTGAAGCCCACCACCTTATTCATCTTGGTGGCTTAATAGAAGTGGTGCAATAGGTGGAGAATCAATTATTTATCCATCTTTCTTTGGTAATATTTAAATAGAACCAGTCACTATATTATGTAGTCTGAGTTTTTCATAGGTTCTAGGGCTGGAAGGGACCTCGAGAGGTCATCGAGTCCAGCCTCCTGCCCTCATGGCAGGACAAAAAATTTAGTCCAACCCCCTGCTCAAAGCAGGACCAATCCCCAATTTTTGCCCCAGATCCCTAAATGCCCCCCTCGAGGATTGAACTCACAACCCTGGGTTTAGCAGGCCAATGCTCAAACCCCCGAGCTATCCCTCCCACCCTTCAGGTCTTCTATTGGCATTGAGACTGCTCCGGTCAGTCATGAATGGTTCCCTGCTGGTTTTGGGACCTGTTAAGTTTATCTGCTTGACCTACTTTTTCATGAAAGGCTCCTGCCCTTGTAAATGGCCTTTTTGAACTCTCAAACCCCATAGTCACAGGTCTTGGAATGTTGAGGTGTCCAGTGACTGAGCTGTACTTTGCTGGATGCACCTAGACTGCCATCATCTGGTTGTCTGAAGCTGAGCAACTTTCTTCTGTGACCTGCCAGTGCAGCCTCCAGCACTAGGTGCAGGGTGGCATCTTCTCATTTCTCCTTGCTGTCACCATCATCACCACTCTTAACAGTTACAACAGCAGCATCTCTCTCAAGTGGGTGGAAGAAGAGGAATATGACCCCCATCCTCTGGCAGCTATAGTTGTCCATATAAGGCAAAGGGGCAGAATGTTGCTAGGAAGAATGTTTTGCACCGGTAGAGGGAGAATGAGAATTGGTCCAAGAGGGAGTCCAACTGAGAGAAGAGAAAAGAGGGATTATAGAACATGGCAAGGCAGCATGAGAACAGAACAGAGGGATAATGGCGTGATGGGGAGAAAAACAAGAGGGTGGAAATAGCATGAGGGTGACTATGAAGGATGAAAGAGGCAAAGAATGAAGAAGAAAGATGTTACTATCCAGGAATTTGTGAGAGAATACTACCTAGCTCTTCTAGTGCTTTTCATAAGCAGATCTCAAACTGTTTTACAAAGGAAGTCTGTATCGTTCGTTATCCCCATTTTGCAGAGCGGGAAACAGAGGCAAAGTGACTTTGCCAGTGTCACCCAGCAGGCCAGTGGCAGTGCTTGGGAACAGAACCCGGGTCTCCTGAATCCCAGTCCAGTGTGCCATTTACTAGAGGAAAGGAGGAAAAAAGAAAATGAGATGTGGGGAAAGCGTCAAATGAGTCTGAGATGGAGGAAGAATGAATGGGATAAAAAAAAGTTTATTTTCTTGTTTCTCCACATTTCTAAGTTAATGTTATCTTATAATCATCTGTTTTCCTTTATTTCCCAGGCAGACATCAACAACATTTCAGGGAAAGGTGTAGCTAATGCGCACTTTTTAGCAGTGACTACTAGTCTGGATTACATAGTTCAGTAAGTGGACGGGGGAAAACAGAGCTCTCAGTACAGCACGTGACTCCAATGGATGACAGATAAGTGTCTGTGATCACTGGGCTGTGTGCTGTGGGATGGGGCAAAGTCAGGGAAATGAACAGCTCTGTGGCATTGTCCACCCACTCCAACCCTGCAGGATTCTGGCAGGGACATAACATTCCTTTTACATTACTTGAATAAATGATTTGTATTAAACCAGCAAGCCACTGAATGTCAATAATGCTTTACACAAATACTGCTTGGAAAAAATACTTAAATAGAAACTAGGAAAAAAAAATACCTCAAAGTACTTTTAAAAATAGCTATTAGCATCGTTCAGCACAGTCTGAGATGCATAGCAAAAGCCAAGATTGTGCAGTACAATTCTGTTGCACTTTAAAAGGGGAGCACATAGTGGCTAACTGCAATAATATAATAGGAATTTTTTTTTAAACAGACACAAGTCAAACAATGAGATTCTAGAACCTCCAAGAACTTCTGTTAACAAGGGATTAGGGCCCAGCTCCTCAAAGGTATGTAGGTGCCCCCCTCTCATTGAAATGAATGGCAGTTAGGCATATAAATACTACTGTATTTTGAGGAGCTGGGCCTAAGTGCTTACCTCTCATTAGATAGCATACGTGTCACTGTGATGGGATATACATCCCAGACTGGCAGAGAAAGGGTTAAAAGGAGTCAGAAGGCTCAATTAGTTAATCAGGTTACACCTGGTGGGTGTATAGACTACATATGCTATCAGATCTAGCTGTGTCTTTTTCATGGAGGAATGAGCTCAGAAGAGTGAAGAGAGATGCAGGAGGGTAGAGACCCTGAAGAGGAGGGGTCTGGTGCTCTCTTTTCTGAGAGGGAGAAAACAGAGAAGCTGTGGGAATGGAGCTGGCTCTTGGGGTGGGCTGTGAAATAGGGGTAAGACTCCAGGGAGATAACTGATAGTCAGAGTTCTGCAGGGAAAGGGAGAAGTGGGGAGGCCCCAGGATAGATTAAATGCCCAAGCCCAGGCATGAGGGGGCAGTAGGGTGACCAGACAGCAAGTGTGAAAAATCAGGAAAGGGGGTGGGGGGTAATATATATAATATAATATAAACCTATATAAGAAAAAGACCCAAAAAGCGGGACTGTCCCTATAAAATCGGGACATCTGGTCACCCTAGGGGGCAGAAGTTGCTTTTGAATTTGATTGAGACGCCAGGGAGAAGCCCTGCAGTCAACAGTCTGACAGAAGCATGGAATGGAAAGAGGAAGCCCTTGAGAGGCAGAAGACATCCTATTGATGATTAGTGTGTACACACTCATATTCCAGAAGGGTGGGACAGAACGTGACCAGGCTGGAGGCCCCAGTCACATTAAGTGGACTGTCAGTCAGCCTGACTGGCATTTGGCAGAAGTTGCTGAGAAGGTTCCTGCAATGCCACACCCAGCCACAAGAGGAGTGTGCCAGTTGGTCAGTCTAGGGTGACCAGATGTCCCGATTTTTTGGGTCTTTTTCTTATATAGGGTCCTATTACCCTCCACCCCCGTCCCGATTTTTCACATTTGCTGCCTGGTCACCCTAGGTCAGTCTCTTCTACAGCAGTGGTTCCCAAACTTTAACAACCTGTGAACTCCTTTCACTAATATGTCAAGTCTCGCGAACCCCCTCCAAAAAATGAATATTTAAATTAGAAAAGCAGTGATCTTGGAAATAGAAAATTTGTTTTTATGACATGCTTATTACACACTATTTATTATTATTTATCATTACAGTATTTTTATTACATTATGAACACTCTTCCAAGATCTCACTTTCGTAGCTTGTATCACTTTGAATAACCCTGTTATAAGACAAGGCTCCTATGTTTCATCAAGGAGTATCAGATGTGAAACACCATGAAGATATTTAAGAAGCCAGCTCAGAGTTCCTCCTACACAAGCATTCAGGTCTTGAGCAGTCCAGGCAAACAATGCACGTTACAACAAAGCTTAAACTTGTTCTGCATAATAATTCTAAAAACAATACTCGCTGCCTATTTAATTTTAAAAACAGCAACAAATATCCACCTCCCTTTCCATTTCTTATAAGGAATCTTGAAGTTTAAATCTCAGAGTGATAGATATGCTTTGCTTAGCTCTTGGCAGTCCAGGGGCTCCGGGCTGCTGACCCAATGCTGCCCAGGGTCCGTAGGGACAGCTCTGTCCGCCATTAGGGATTTTTTTCCCGAGAACCCCCTGTAACATTTTACGAACCCCAGTTTGGGAACCACTGTTCTACAGTCACCTTTAGGAACACAATGCATAAAGTAACTGGATGATGAAACTTTGTTTTTAGAGGGATATACATGCAGATAATGTTAAGAACATAAGCAACAGGATCTCTTTATGGTAAAATGTCAAAAACTGTAAATATATGAACAGTTTTAGACAATAGTTCTCTAGATCTGCTTTATTTTAAAATGAATTCATTTGCTTTTGGTTACTACACTATTGTTGACCACAAATGTTCAAAAGTAATGAGTCAGACCACAAAGCCAGGAGTCTTTAAAAATAAATATTGGGTTCATTTTATTACCTTCTAGTTGTCTACCCTTCAGGGGTCAGATTTCTAAGTTTTTCTCCACAACCCAGAGGGCTAGAAAATTACTTTTTTTTAAAAAAGCAAAAGTGAATATTCTCGCCTGATGGCATGTCTCCAGGAGCTGAGCCTTTAGGAAAAACACCAAATAGTGTAAGTCATAATAAAATTCAGAAGGTTGACAATAATTGCACACTGGCAACACCCTCTGATATTTCTGGCTGTTACACTCTGAAACAATGAAATAGGGAGTAACTTCTGATCAGTCTCAACTTTTCACTTCTAATAGCCACTATGATAGGAAAATGCAGCCCTTAAGTTTTGTTTTAAGTAACACAGATTCCAAGCTGAATTTTGCAAATTTTATATTACACAGTGCAAATTCTGTGCAGACAGTCCCACAGTCATTTATGTAACCATCTGATGCAAAAAAAACAAAGGCACAAGGCTCAGTGCACTCATATGAACTGTGGCGAACCACATTTCTGCTTGTCCAGCCTGTTTCCCACAGGTATGGGAAAGGCTGACACCTAGCGACCAAATGAATTTATTTCTAAGAAGAGGAGCTCTGTGCAGGGGTGCTGGAACTAGGAGTGCTGGGGGTGCAGCAGCTCCCCCTGGCTTGAAGTGATTTCCATCATATACTGGGTTTACAGTTTTGTTCAGTGGCTTTATACACCCCCACTCTAAAAATTGTTCCAACACCACTGGCTCTGTGGAAGCTCAAAAGCTTGTCTCTTTCACAGAAGTCGGTCCAATAAAAGATATTACCTCACCCACCTTGTCTCTTTATTCCTAATGGAATTCTTCTGGTTCAGTGGGATTTTTTCTGTTTTTTTTTACAATAGTCCTAAGGATTTAAGCCTCACACTGAAGCCTTCATTTAATTCCGTGAATCACAATTGTCAACACATACTCTGGGTCTTTGTTTTAGATAGTTTAAAGGTCAAGTTAAAATACTTTTGGAAACTTGTTCAAACAACAGAGCATAAACGTTGTGGTGTATCGTCTCCTTGGGGCTCAAAGTGAGTCATCAGGGAGAGGTTAAGGAACAGGGAAATGTAACCACTGAGGCAGAGACACAACAAATGGGGAATAAACATCAATTTCCCCCCATGTTGATTCCTTACACTATACTTCAGAAACACTGAAAAATATACACTAGTCAGAGGTTGAACCCAAGCTCTCTCATCTGGTTTATATTCCTAGACACTTTACTCCAGATTACATAGTATCTCCTGTGTTTTTCTTTATTTACTTCAAAAATAAATCAAATAAAATGGTTCAGTCCATTAAAAGTTATTTTTAAAAGGCCTATAATTCACGTGTAACATTATATGCAAACTAGCAAGCCTTTATTTGTACATATAAGGACTGAACCTGTAAAAGACTGAGAGGCTTAACTAGACATTTGGGGGCAAACTGGCAACTGCTGTAAACTATCATAGCCCTATGGAGCTATGACAGCTTATATCAGCTGAGGATCTGCCCCTTGAATTGTGTAATTGCTCATTTTGGCAAAATGACACAACCGCAGTCATATAATCGCCTGGAATTTCCTGTGCATACACCTTGGAACTCCTTTTTTTAAAACACTGGGCCTCCAGTCCACAAGATGACTTCAATGAGGTGCCAGGTGTGCATGGAGCAGCTGCCAGGATTGGACCATTTGTCCTTTAAGTCTATTAAGCGCTGCTTCAAGTACTGGAGTTGAGAATTCTTTTGCTGGAGTTAACGAAATGCACCTGCAGCTGTGACTTATCAGCAAACTAGGAGGTAAACTTGCTAAACAGAAGAAATAGGTGAACCCAATGAAGCAAGTTGTGGGCTGGTCGGTCACCCATGTCCCAACATCTTTTCTGTGCACTTAAGTGTAAGCCTAGTTTGGTGGACTAAACAGCAGAGGAGAGTGGATGTCTTGAGGACCTTATGAAGAACTGGCCATCTTCCATAGACAACAAACGTTGAGAATGGCAAGAAGTAAGGATAGAGCTGTAGGTAGTGGGAGTTTCCAACTTATGGTTGTCTTTGTAGATGATGTGAAACTGTGCTGCTTATAGTCAGTATGAGAAACCTCTCTCTGAACTCTAACAGGTGAAACCCAATGACATTGTTTTAGTGGTAATTTGTAGTTTGAAAGTTTGGCAGACAGATTGCAGTACTTTCTTTGAAATAAACTTCTGTCAAATTACACTGGAGGAGACATATATATATATATACCCACACACAATTTTATACATTTATACAGAGCAGGAATTATGGGTCAAGTGTTGAAAAAACATCTGTACATCATGATCGCAAGAGAGAAAATGTTTTCAAATTGGAAAAAATACATTAAGAACACTAGGGGGAGATGTTATGCCAGGCTTTCTATTTCATCCATAAAGTCTGGAATTGTTCTTCTTACCTTTTTGGTAATGCTGGCAAGCATTTATTTTCGTTTCTGATGAAGTATTTAACTTAATTAAAAATTGCTATGAATGGGGAAAAAAACTAAAATATGTTGCAGGTCTAGTTCAAACAAATACAACCAAAAACTATTTTTCAGCAAACATCATTTAACAATAGATTTGGAAATACCCCTGCCCAAAAATGGCTTTTTGATTCAACAATGATAGTTTAACATTTTCAGTCAGATATGGAGATGAATAAGGAAAATGAACTTTCTGGGAGAGGTTCTAACAGATAATACTGAATAAATGGGAATGTAACTGCTATAAACTACCACTGTATTTCCTTGTGTTAAAAGAATTGTAATCACTGAGGATATCTCAACAGTCTAAAATGATAAGATGACTACTTTAATTACAATGAACTAATTAAACAGTGAGTGAAGCTTTTTACTCCTTAGAAAAAAATACTATTAAGATAATACACCAAGGCCCTTAGTAAAGATGCATTTCCTTCCTCTTCTCTTTATATGATGCAGGAAATAATTTTATCAACCTTGTATAATGGGACTTCACAGTTGACAACTGTTTTGGGGTCAGATTATGCCACCCTTATTCTTGTTTAGTATGTTACTCCACAAATAGTCCTATTGAGGCTACTTTCAAAGTAAATTTACTGCTCATTGGGAGTAAAGATGGCACAAGTTAGCCTTTAATTTGTATGTGTAGTTCTGGAGGGAGTCAGCTGTACGTCATTGTTTCATTACCTAACAAAACCCAGAATGATTCTTAACTACAATGTATTGGCTGAGACCCAATCTCCCATGTGAGAATGAAATATCCAACCAGCTTGGGTATAGGGCAAACAGACGATGGGTATAGAGTAATCAGACAATGTGATCCAAATGGTACACAGCAAAGTGACATTTGCACATTCATTTCTACCACTGAAAACTTAAGAGGAAACACTTCACTGACACTTGACAAGAGGTAGTACAAGGAGATCCCCGCAAAGGAAAAATATGTAACTGTGCTGTTATCTTTTTTTCCTTTCCACCCCAAAATCAAGTAATTGTCACGGGCCACTATGCTGCCTGGTCCCATATGCTGCACAGCCATTTCCATGATCTCCAGTGGCACAACTGTTTGTGGCTGTACTTATCTAGCACATAAGTATTTTACCTTTATATTTACTAGTTTAGGCAGTTTTTGAGAAGAGTCTTATCCATACTTCCATTACAGAAAAGATAGTGAGGCATCTGCTCTCTCTATATAATACATCACAGCAGAGAGGGGACTGAGTTGCGAAGACCGTTTCTAGATCTGAACTTTCTCCAAGCTTGATGAGCTTTGAATTTGGGGTTTTGCTTTGAGTCCATTATAAAGATATGCTCAGTCTAGTTTAGTTCTTTTTTGGGGGTGGCGGTCTAAAGGATTTGGATTCTGCATTCTGGATGGTGGTCAATGTTAGTCAGCTTTACTACCTCTCTGAAAACCGCATACTGGGACATGTATGTTAGAAGAGAAGTGTGCCATACATGTTTTCCATTTTCTTCAAGGAAGTGCAGCAAGGTCCTCAAAATTCCCTTCTTTATCATGAGCAGCACTAGGAGATGTTCTGACTATGTCCTGAATTGTAGGCAAGTCTAATGGAGAACAACTACTTGGGCAAGAGCTGATCATGGCTGGCATCTCAGTTTTTGGTACAATTAAGTGTTTTCTGTGATACTTACAGGCCTTTGATCAAAGAAACCTTCCGCTGATAACAGGTAGTTTACTAACTTTGAAGAAAGTTCCAGAGCAAGATCTGTATTAGATTTTGTTCTCACTTTTGTTTGTATGCCTAGAGATACCGTGATAGGTGCTGAGTGTACATTGCATGGACAAATATAGACTTCTGGCTGATGAGTAAAAGCACTTGCTAGCCAAAGTGCAAGGCCTAAGATGCTCTCTTTCAAAATCGTACATGCAATGCTGTACACTTTCAGACAATGTCTGGTTTGGAGCTGGGGAATAGAGGTATGCTCTGACTAACCTATACTAGACACCGTGACTGCATATTTACTGCATGGGATCTTGATTTTTCCCCAAGCTTGATTTAGACTTTTCAGTAGAAATTCTTTTAGGGTGTTTTGGAAATGTAAGGTTGTAATCTCATAGCAGGAGACAGGAATTCTTCCTTCACAGTGTGTGAGAACTAGACCAATTAGTGTGACTGACTTGAAAAGGAAAAAGCTGCTGGGGAGCTCAGTGCCTGCTTGTGCCTTATGAATGGGAGAGAAAACCCATCTTATAGCAATGCAGGGAAGGGGTCCCTTCCAGGCTTAGGAATCTAAAATGCTGGACTGAAACAAATAGCAAAGGTAGGACTCATTCTATTTCTTACCGATAGTGCATACCCCAAACCATAATGAATAGCACCATCAGCAAGAAACTGACTTGCCATTATATACACCCAAAGGGCCAGATTGTCCACAGCCCATGTCTAGCTTTGGGAGGCAAACATGGGAGGGCACAAGGATCTGCCCAATTGCAATCTCTATGATCACCTTTATGCCAGGACAGTTGCAGACTAGAGCTTCTAGTTACATAAAAGGGAGTATGGAGGGGTGGGAAAAAAGTAGGGCTATGAGCATGCCACCACTTCCCCTCTCTGCTGGACAGCAGAACTAGCTGGGCACGGAAAGGAGTAGGCACTACACCCTCTGAGAGGGAGGCATAATTTGCCTTCCATTGCAGTGCATTAAATTCAGATTAAGGAGATACTATGGATTTATACCACTGTCAGTGAAATCATTATCTTCCTGAAAAGGACCATGTGGATCTATTAGACTACACTTAAATGTTCAATAAGACTGAAGAAAATAAACACCCAAACTCACCCAATATTGGTTTCTAGTCAGGGTTTCATGTGGTGCTAATTTTTTTATTATTTTTTTTATTTAAAACCCATAAATCAGCAGAGGTTCATTTGAAAAATGGTCCAGGTTTGAAGAAAAGTTCCTAAATATCAGTGAGCCTGGCCTCAGTTGAGTTCTCTCAGCTCACTTCTAGTATGGTCAAGGAAGATCAAAATCTGCTCAGAGAATTAATTAAAAGGATTTAATTAACTTCCATCATATCACATAATAATAAAGCCATGCTATATGAAAACAGATGGAGAGTCATAACACAAATACCAGTGTAAATTAAATGACTCATGGATGGAAATCTCTCATTGAAAAATGTCTCCTGTAACATAAGGAAAATCCTGGCTAAAGCAATCTTCTGGCTTCTTATTTGTTTCAGGATCATATGAATTGGCAGAGAATGTCCTAATCTTTGTTCCTAGCACCCAATTTGACAACCTGTCCAGAGTCAGAATAACCCTGGCCTCACAGTTTTTCCTAGAGTCTCCTGCTGAGTGTAAAATATGGCTGTCCTGCAATTTGAATAGGGTTTTTAAAATGTCATGAGATGTCACGGTCCATAGAAAGGGAATACAGTGTTCTGCTTGCTGTAAAACAGAAAAAAGCTAACCAAACTGGTTCCTTCCTCCTAAGTACATAGTAACCAATGCACAGTTAAGTCAGAGAGAGAAACTTAAAAATCTCATCTTAGTCACAAAGAATATTCTTGACAGATGGGTTTATTCTCCCCTGAGTATGTGCGTGTCACTCCCATTACTCTGAGTTTGGTTAATACACTGAGGGGAGAATAGCCCATGACTTCAGTGCAAGGTTAATTGGTTACAGCATCCACCTTGTTGTATTTGTTTGTATTGAACACTCCAAAGATGTTATACACCTCTGCTGTAGAAATCATGCTGTCCATAAGTTCTCTGAAGTGTTTTGAAAAACTTTATGGGGGAACTTGAAGAGAAGCAACCCATCACTTTTTTAAAAAAAACAAACAGAAGCAAAGCTATTTCCTATAACGTTGGCATAGTTATGGGACTTGACTCCTAAAGAGTGCTGGCTCCACAGGGTCACATACCTAAGCACAAAAATAAAGAGGTTTGAGTGGGCTGGTCAATGACCAGGGGATGATGACATAATTGAGAATGAAATACGGTAGCGCTCAGTATAAAAAGGTGCCTCCCCCTGTACTCACCCAGGTGCTCCGGGTCTTCGGCGGCACTTCAGCGGCGGGTCCTCACTACTCCGGGTCTTCAGTGGTACCCGCCGCCGAAATGCTGCAGAAGACCCAGAGCGCCACCGGGTGAGTGCAAGAAGCGGCGCTTAAAAAGAAGCAGCGCCTTTTTTTAGCTCTGCTTCCTTTTTAAGGCGCCGCTTCTGCTCACAGGGGGAGCGGCCACTCCCCCTGCTCCCCCCCGGCTATGCTACTGGTAGCACTTTGCTGATGGCAAATGAGTGCAGCGTCGTTCATTCCTAATGCTGCTATGTGTTCCTACACATTTCCTGTTTTTTCAGGCCCCAGGGCTAGTAGCCATGGTGCCAGAATGGTGTGTGAGGGAGAGAGCTGTGCATGCACTGGGTTTGGGTGACTAGCTATGGTGATGGGCACCTGAATAATGCCCCAGCTAGAGAATGATTATGCATTTTCAGGATGGAAATATCATGGGATAGATTCTGAGCCCTGCCCAGCAGCACAAAGGAGGCTGGAAAGAAGGCTTAACTGGGAGTCCCTCAGAGTGGGGAATCTCCAGCTGGTGATCCGCTCTACATTTTGCTTGGGATACAATGGCACCCTGTCAGCCTGGGTATCTGAGAAGCTCAAAGGTGCCTTAAAACAACCTTTCCCCCCTGTCCTGGACTGTACCAAGCTAAGCTTGGACACAGCCAAGATTCTGGGCCCATAGGTTAAATTTGCTGTCCAATAACTTTTGATTCCCATACTGGGGTTTGACTGTGTTGCCTTTTGCTAGTTGGGGAGCAGCATATCCTTTCCTGCAGCTTTACCTCTTTAGGCTCAATCATGGCTAGTCTCCATCTTAATAGATATACTTTCCACAGGAAATAAATATGCTGTTTGTCCAAAGCTATTTCAGTCTGCAAACTCAACTGCACTCTGCCCAGTTGCATGTTACCTTAACAAGCCTAGTGTCCTCTGTTACAACACTTCCTTTATAGAGTCTTGTGAGGAGTGTTCACTCCACACCTCACCTGAAAGGGTTATTGAGGCTGATAGGCCATATCTGAGAGGAATTAGGTGGCCTAAGCAATCCCTAACTGAAATGGAGCCCAGCTAAGAAGGAGCAGACAAAGCTGGGTTAAAGCCAGGCAGTTGGCAGTAGAAGGAGGCTGCAGTGAGGAAGCCTGCAGTCACTCTGGGTTATTAGAGAGGGAAAAGAGGAAACCCTGGGGATCCAGGCCCTGAAGGAAGGGTGTGACTTCTGCTCTGGTGTTATCTGGATCGGTGATCTGTGAGGTCACTCCAATCCTTGACTCTGGGAGCCAGCCTTACCCTGCTCCGCTGTGAGAACCCCCAGTCCTGGGCTGTTCACGCACAGTCTCTAGCATATAAGCTGCTCCGTGGATTGTGCAACCGAATGACACTAGCCAATATCTCCAGTCCCAGACACAACCCTAGGAACCTCTGTCTTGCAGTGTCCAGTTATGCCTGCTGGACACTGCAAGCTTATATGAGTTCATCAATTTAACAAAGAAATTGATATGCACCAAGCTTGTTATCCCAAAGGGAGTCTCTGTCATGCTTCAAACCAAACACACTGCTTCAAGTAGAATAAACAAACAGATTTATTAATTATAAAGACAGATTTTAAGTGATTATAAGTCCAAACATAAGTCAGATTTGGTCAAATGAAATAAAAGCAAAACGCATTCTAAGCCAATCTTAACACTTTCAATGCCCCTACAAACTTAGATGCGTCTCACCACAGGCTGGCTGGTTGCTCTTCAGTCAGGCTCTGCCCTTTGTTCAGTGCTTCAGTTGCTTGGTGGTGGTGGTGTCTGTAGATGTAGGTGGACGAGAGAGAGAGCATGGCAAATGCCTCTCCCATTTACAATGTCCTTTCTTCCCTCTTGGCTTTGCACTCCCTCCCCGTTCAGAGTCAGGCGAGCATTACCTGATTGCAGTTCCAAACTGACCAAAGGAAGCGGGGTGACTCATTAGAGAGTCTAACAGATCCTTTTGTTGTTGCCTAGGCCAGCATTCTTTGTTCCTGTGAGGCTGGACTGGGTTTGTCCCATACATGCCCTGATGAGGTGTGAACTGCCTCTCTGTTCTTGGAGAGTTTTTGTCTGACTTGCTTTAAGCCATGAGGATACATTTTCAGCCTCATAACTATATACATGAAATTATAACATAACATCACTATAACAACCATGATCAGTGCATCATGAGCCTTCTGAAGACACCCAACATGACAAACTTTGCATTGGGTACCAGACAATCATTTTATAAGGATGAACATGGGGGTGCAGGGTGTTCCCCCGAGGTACAGAGTGTCACAAAGGGTTTACCCAGAAGAGTGGTGGAGCAGTGGAAGCCCAAGGGAAGTGGAGTAGGAAAAGTCTCAGGGAAATAGCAGCAAGGTGGGATAGTGCACACCTTGTCTGCTGATTAGAGGGTCCCTGAGCTGGAACCTGGAGTAGAGGGGTAGGCCTGGGTTCCCCTGCCAGCCACTGGAGAAGTGGTGCAGTCAAGGCAGTGGATTTGAAGACTTCATGGGATGGTGAGGACTTTGACACCCCGGTAGGGGGAAAACACATTGTGACCTGGCCTGAGGGCCAAGCCATGGAGAAGGAGCTACTGAGTCATGAAGGGAGAGAAAGTACCCTGAGTTGCAGAGAGAGAAGCTGCAGGGTGTGCGAATGAGTGATGGGAAAGGGTGTCAGATGCAGCAGAGCTATTCCCCAGGGCAGCTAGGAGGGGGTGCCCTAGCGGTGAGTGGACCCCATGACAAGACTATTATATGAGGGTCATGTGAGAGCCACTGTTTGGGTCTTCAGACCAAGTATCTTGTCTCAGCTGGCCCTGAATAAAACTCTAACCCTTCATTTCCAGGAAAATTCATACATTCACAAGGAAACTTTGTACAGTGTTCCCAGTACAGGGCCTAGGCAAAACAGGTGACACTCTAATAACTCTGACTGTGTCCTTTGTGCCCATAGCTACTAGTAAACATAAGGTCTGATTAATCCTTAAATGTAAATTTTCTTGCTTTTATTGTCTCTTCAGTCAATGTTTGTTTTAATGTCATAGCTGGTATGTGAATTCTTCTATTTCTCAGGGAGATTATTAATATAACTGCAGCTGAGCGACAACTTCACTTTTCAGGGTGATTACATTCTTATAAATGGCTGTAGTTCCTTTCCTGAGCCATTCTGTGTCAAGATGACAAGTTGCTTATTGGTGTAGGAAATCTACACAGCAACACTGAGAATGTTTATTGTGGAAAGGGAACTTTTGCCCTGTGAAGTCACCTCCTACTAGTCACCAGTAGGTTTCTGATATTCTATCACAGGAAATTCCTGGTGGTCCACAAAAGCGGTCCCCTGAGTGCAGCTGCTAAAGGGGCGGGGGGAGGGAAAGTGCTGCACTAAACTGCCAGGACTGAGGATCAATGTCCAGTGTGGAACCTAGCACCTGTGCCCTGCAAAATGCAAACTGTGTGCTCTTCAGACAATGTTAAAATGAGCTATCCAGGGAGCAAAGGTCAAGTGAGCCATTATTGTACTGCATTTTATGCAAACAAAAACAAATGCATTGGAGGATGTGCTTTGTATTCTAACAAGGTACTGTAAGATTATATTTAGGCTTCATGGCTTTGAAGCCCATGGTAACACCACTGTATAATCACAGCTCTTGATGTTAATGAGGAAGTTATAAGGCACTCCATCTAACCGAACAATATAGGAAGAATTAGAATGAGAAACCTCTTAAGAGGGCACATGACAGCTTTAAAGGCCTAGGGGCATAGCTGGATTAGACCATTAGCCTCATTTTCAATACCTGACTATTTCTGCAAAGAAATGAAAAATATCAGATTAGCAATAATTCCTCTCCCCTCAAGTCTCTTTCACATGCTTGTCATCTCCCTGGTAGGTTTCCCACTGAACTCCCTTCACCTCCACCCCATTGTCCTCTGCATACGTGCCATGGTTTTATACACCATCAGGATAGTTAGTCTTCTGAGGACAGTTGGATGAACCTCTTTCTTGAGGGTGTAATTCTTCAGAGCAGTGAGCCTCTGCTGAGAGGTTATGAGCATCTTTGATTTCCATCAAAGTGAATTGGTAGGGAGTATGCAGAAGACCTTGCATGAGGCATGTAGCACTTCACAGGATCATGTCCTTATTGACTAAAAGTTAGCTGCTGGCTGCTGAGTAACATGAGGCTCTTCTTGCCTTTTAGGGCCTGAGTATGGTGCCTCTGCAGCACTCCCAATCCCTGCTGGTTCAGGGAGTGAAAGACTATGTCTAACAATAGACAACAGGTTTCCAGAGCACTAAAATTCAGCAACCATGCAGGGTCTGCAATTTGATTTTTAACTTGAAAGCACTGATACCTTTATTAGGTGTGGAGTCTGGATAAAATAAGAATGGTCTCAAACTTAGCCAATCCCTATAACATCAATACAAACCAAAATTTCTGCTTATGGTTGAAAAAGTTTGAACTTTTTCTGTCCCTCTTGGTTTTTACAAAAATGTTCAGATTATTTTCATGGTATTTTGGATTGGGCTAAAACCTCAAAATACAGTGATTCTTGCAAAAGGCCCATGTGATGGGGTGTTCAAACCCTGCACTTAGCAGAAAGGGGTTATTATGAGCCTTTGTGCTCAATGAATGCTGCCCCACTTCACCTGGGAGATGTGTCACGTCTGGGGGGAAGGGCTAAAAGGGGAAAAGCCCAGGTAGGCATAGGGCTGATGAGGAGAGAAACATTGTGCTGGCCCCTTCAAAGAAGGCCTGGCTGGGATTAGGGCCTGTTGTGGGGCTCCCTGAAAGGAAGACTGGCTGGGACCAGAGGCTAACCCAAGATTGCTAGACACCAGAGCCTACTTAGGCCTGGCATGGGACTTTTATAAGTGCTTTGTTCCCCGGGACTATGGAGTTCTTTCTTTTGGGATCTGCAGAGTGCCCCTGGGTGGAAAGGCCTAGAGGCAGGCCACAGTAGGAGGTAGCCCAGGGAGGAAACGGTGGGTCTGAGCAGACAGACTTTAGCTGTTTATTACAGGGTCCCTGGGCTGGAACCCAGCCAGAGTAGTGAGAAGGCCTGGGTCCCCTACCAGCCCATTGACAAAGGTGGCACCGAGGCCCCATAGATAAGAGCTGGAAAGGGCTATTAAGTCTGAAGTCAGGCTGAAGGCCTGGTGAGAAGCTGCTGAACTATAATAGCACTTTGTCCACCCAAGCAAGAGTGGGACCATATGTCACCCAGCCATAGGTCTGATTTTATAGGGACAGTCCTGATTTGGGGGTCTTTTTCTTATATAGGCTCCTATTACATCCCCCCACCCCCATCCTGATTTTTCACATTTGCTGTCTGGTCACCCTACCCAGCCAGAGGGCTGAGACACAAAAGTAGACCACCACAGGACTGCAGCGGCTGTCAGCATGAGGGGCACCTGAGGAGACCCAGCTACACTGTGCCCTGCCATGAGGGACTGTGCTGCCTAGTAAGTCACTTTATCACAGCTTTTTTGTGAGATGTTGAGTTTGATTTTTCTGCTGTGCTATTCTGCAACCTCTCAATGAAGGGAAGGTCTGGGAGTGGGGAAATTGCTCTGTGGATGGCAGGAGTGGTCATAAGCATTGTGTTACCTTGTCGCATGTTAACGTGAGCCTGAAGCTCTAGAAGGGAAAGTTCCAGTTTCAAATATGACTGGTGCCTATTGTCCTTCAAAGTGCAACTGAGGCTCCTAAATCATGTAGGCACTTGAAAATGTTACCCCTTATTTGAAAAGAGGCAAATGTAAGGCGGCAGCAGCAGCTGATTCAGCATCCTGCAGTCTCAGCCAAGCCACAATCTACCTCTCCCCTTCCCTCCTCACATACAACTTCCAGGAAAACTTGCAAAAGAAAAGGCATATTAGGGTAGGAGGAGACCTGCGTTAAGTTTTTGCACCTCCTATTCAACACAATGCCATACAATATACAGGATGCAAGTATCCCAAGGCACCTTACACAATACAACCCAACAAAAGCACCAAAAAATAAAAAAAGCTACCACAGCAAAGCTATAAACCAAAACAAAAGGAAAACTCTTTAAAAAATGCTATGGAGGGGAGTCTCCTGAGATAATTCTTCTTTGCGGGAGGGGTGGTATGGAGATGAGGAGGGACCGTACGCATTTCAGGACAGGAGCTATCTATTTTCTATTATTGTATTGAACCCATTGGGCTGGAATCTTGCATCAGCCAAGACGCATGTGGTGTTGTTGTGGAGTTGGAAACAAAGGTGACCTTTGGGCTGCCTCTCTTTCTAATCTGCTATGGGCTGGCTCCTCAGTGCAGATTAGAGCAACCTGAAGGCTTTCACCACCTCCAAGGGTCTATTAAGGCTGCTGGGAAATCGCTGTGGAAGAGCTGAGTCTTGGCCACCCTGTTCCTCAGCCAACCCCCCTCTGTGCTAGCAGCTGGGAGAGGAGTGTGTATGGGAGCTATTATGGCAACGCTATGCCACCTGAGGATCCCCTGTTTAGGAGAGATCATCCAGGGGACAGAACAGTGCACCAACGGTATGGTGCAAGGAGGCTGGAACACGACCTATGATCAAGGCCATTGTCAGCATTAAATAAATAAACAAAAACCTGATCAAAGCTTTCTTTCCCTTCGTTGATGTATTTCACTGCATTTCCATTAGAAGGGCGGTTTTCAGGTGACCTACCTGGAGCAGAACCCTGCCTGCATTCTGTCCCTCATATAATTTACTGGCAACGGCACTCAAGTAGTACAGAAGGCCTGTCTAACGGGTAAACACCATGTTGGGAGCAGTTAGACGATCTTAAATTCTTGACTGGAGACGTTAAATAAGATAGTGGCCGCTTAAGGAATGGTGTATATATGAACATGAGCAAAAACAACCCAGCAAAGTAGTAGGTGAAGTCTTTAATTGGACTAATTAGAGAGAGTTTTTTAAAAAGGACCAACTTTTGAGAATCTCTCAGGTCATGGCAAAACAGAGACAGGGCTATAAGATATCTTGCCAGGGTGTTGGTTTGAGCTTCAAAATTAAATGAGAACATAAAGGAAAAGTTGGGGGAGGAGGGGAGGGAAGTTACGGAGTCCTATTTCTCCTTTGGTGTATGTGCAATGGACTACTACAAACCAGAATTTCTACAGCAGGATATTCATAGCCATGTAATCAGAGCTGTGACTGTAGTGCAGGAGTTACATGTGTCAAATGTGGTCATTTTAAGAAGCCTAAGTTGCCTCATTCTGAACCTAATATAAGGGGTATGTAGGAGCATTGGAAGTTTACGCTACCATACTAAACTCATTCCTAGTCTCACTTTATTGAAATCTATGGATTTACACTAAGTATGTGGTCTATTAGGGCTAATTGTAATGACATGAACAAAAAAAGCTGTCATAAGATGACATGTTATGGGACTGGACAGAAGAAATACGAAATGATCTCTGGGTTCTGTTGATCAAGGGATCTATTTCACCAAAGGGCAGCATACTGAAATGTACATTTGTACCACTCCCTTTTACCTTGTGCTAATCAACAGCAATTCAGGCATATCTGGATTAAGGCAAGGCCTATTTCTGACTGTCCAAAACTGCTCTATGGAGTTTAAAGGACAAATATTTTGGAATGTCATTTGCATAAAAATGAAAGCCCAAATCATAGACTGGTTTGCATCACATGAATAATATGAAATTACTTCAAAAATCAGTGTACCAAATCAAAATTGGTCTTCAGGCTTCTCTGTTGGCAGCATGGTATTTTCTATGCACAGATAAACTGGTGGCTACTGAACAACTCATACAATCAACAACAATACATGGAAATTAATAAATGTATTTATTGGGAGAGGTCACCAGTGAAACAGGAAAATCAGTCTTCCAGCTTCCAAGAGAAGTGTTCAAAGATCAGCTCCTTTAGTTCAAGCCAGTAGAATTGTTCCTTTCCCTGGCCCCCAGTAACAAAGAAAGGTAGTTCATGTTGTTGTTTAGGTCAACAGTATTAACTATTAAGTCCAGTTGTCTTGTAACTTGCTGCTTCTATGGATGAAAGTTGCAGCTACAGCAGTGTCAAATTAATCCATAATATGGTGTAGGCATTTGTGATGTGCTCATCATTTATACCGAGGCACCACCATATTTCTTTCTGAAGGGAAACTACACTAAAGCTCTGTTGTATGCATGTGTCATTTCAATTCATTACAGAATAAACACAGTTGAAGCTGCTTGCAGTGAACTTGGATTTAGTGAAGCTCTGTTGATAGTAGAGAAGATCCTGAACTAAAACTCCACAGGTGAAATCCTGGCTCCATTGAAGTTCAGTGAGGTCAGGATTACACCAGAGATCTGTTCTTAGGGGAAGTTTGGATCTGGAGCCAAACTTTGTGGCTGTTTGCATTTCTATAGTAGGCTAAACTAAACTAAGCACCCAGATCTGATATCCTCCCCTGCCCTCCCACCAACTGTAGAGAAGTTTGGGTCCAAATAAGAATTTTGCATCCTTTGCCCATCTGTGATGGGATGTCTACCCCACACAGGTTATGAAAGGGTTAATGTAGGCCTTAGAGAACACTTAACCTACCTGGCTGCCCCTGGGGGAACAGGAGCAGGCATAATTAAAGATGAAGCCTGGCTGTGGAGCAGTTGGGTTATGTTATAAAGGGAGAAATCTGCTAGACCCCAAGGGGGTTGCAGGGAGAGAGGGTAAAAACTCTGCAATCACTCTCTTGGCACTGAAGAGTCAGAGATCTGTGAGGAACAGAGGAAAAAGTCCAGGGAAGATACAGCATTGGAGCAAGCTCCTGTGACTGACCCTGACATAAGGGTAGGAACTAGTCCTGGGGGGATAAGCCCTGGGAGGTGGTGATTGTTACAAAGAGCTTGGGGAGGAGTTGGGGGTGGGGGGGGGGAAAGGCCCAAGGAAAGTCTAACGGTAGGAAGGACTCCAGGGAAGCAGCAGCCAGGTGTCTGATGGAACAGACCCTGATCATCCTAAGGTTCTGGGACTGGAACCTAGTATAGAGGGTGGGCTTGGGTTCAGGGCTGGCTTTAGGCAGTGCGGGGCCCAATTTGAACACCCGCTTGTACTCACCTGGCGGCGCTCCGGGTCTTCGGCGGCGGGTCCTTCACTCGCTCCGGGGGGGTCTTCGGTGGCGGGTCTCTTCGGCGGCACTGAAGGATCCGCCGCCAAAATGCTGCAGAAGACCCGGAGCAAGTGAAGGACCCGCCGCTGATGTGCTACCGAAGACTCAGAGTGTCGCTGGGTGAGTAAAAATTAAAAAGGCATTGGCAGGGGGCCCTCTTAGGTGCCGGCGCGGGGCCCGATTCCAAAGCCAGCCCTGCTTGGGTTCCCATACCAGCCATGAAGAAGGTGGTATGAACCCCTTTTGACACCAGAGGATAAGAATGATTTAAACTCCTGAGAAAAGTGACCCCAACACTGGGTCCAGTGGTCCTTCCATATCCAGAGACCTGAGACAAGATCTTGTAATTACTTGTTGGACGTTTGTTCATTGGACTTTCCACTGGAAGGAGTGGGCGTAAAATGTGATCTAGCTGGAGGGCTAAGTCCTGAAAAGAAGCATAGCACTGCAGGTCCAAAAGGAATGTAGGCAGTGGGTACTAGAGAGGGAGAGTTCCTGTGTTGCACCCAGCCACAAGGGGGTGCCCTAGCAATGAGTCCACCCTTCTACACCGCTAGTTAGTGGTAGTTTCAATGAGGAAATCACAGTTGTGGTATAGTGAGTCTTTACCTAATTATCTTCTGACACAGAGACTTTACTGAAAGTTTGTGCCCCTGTACATGTGAAATAAAATTTTTGCAACAAGATGTGGCATGGCATAATGGAGAGGCATAGAAGTATCTAATACGGTTCCCTTGTTTTTATTAACTTCAGGTGGCTTAAGCATAGCAGTGGGGTATCTAAAATAATCAATTTGTTGTGATATAATAACTAGTTGTGCAAAGTTGTTTTCTTAATTTCCTGAAAAGGGATACTGCTTTTCATTGGGTTCTTTTAAAACTTTTTGCTGGATAGCTGAGCTGTACAATTTTACTAAACTAATAATTAATTAAAGGTTTTAACTTAAGTAAAGATTTCTACTGGAAGTATATTAAAAGAGCCACCACAGCATTTCATCAGTACAATGAACCAAAATAATGAGCAGAGACTCTAAACTGGCTCTTTAGTCTTAGGTTACTGACTCATTCAAAGGTGAGCAGGACACAGATCAAATCTGGGCCTGTCAAACTTGACAGTCTTAAAAACAAGTAACCTTGCAAATGAAGAAGGCATGATTAGTAAACCGTATTCTTTCCTGCTGGGTGGTCCTATAATAACCAACCGAGGGTTGTCAAGTTCCTTTGCCTTTTCAGCACTTGTGTGCATGTCGAATCATCCTTTTGCTCCATTTTTTGGATATTTGTGTAGCTTGTCTGTTCACAAGAATGAAGCAAGATAAGCTGAGTGTGCTGACTGCACAGTGCACATGTGGACCAAACAGAACTTGGAGGTTTAGTCTAAAATGTTCTTGCTTTGATAGTGTTTTTTTATTAAAAGGGAAAAAATGTTGGACTCCCTGCAATGACTCCTCCATTTACTAGCTTGAGAATCAAAAGCCTCCTGGTTGCACCTGAATCTAAAGTTTCTCATATCACTGTGCAATACTGCCTGTAACTCCCACCAAGATATCAAATATGTGTTCTTAGCATAGGCGCCGACTCCGTGGGTGCATCGGGGCTGCAGCACCAACGGGGAAAAATTGGTGGGTACTGAGCACCCACCGGCAGCTCCCCGCCGCCCCCCGCCCCGGGCCCAGCTCACCTCCGCTTCCGGCCCCACGAAGCTGCTTTTTTTAGCTCACAGGCTCACCGCCCGTCAGCTGTGCGGCGGGCGGCAGGCCTGGGGGGGAGGGGACAGGGGAAAGCGCAGCGGCGGTGCCTCGGGGGAGGGGTATGGTCCCCATACCCCTCCCCCGAGGCACCGCAAGCCTGGGGGGGAGGGGGCGGGGGAAAGCTTTTTATGGTCCCCATACCCCTCCCCCGAGGCACCGCCGCTGCGCTTTCCCCCGCCCCCTCCCCCCCAGGCTTGCCGCCCGCCGCACAGCTGACGGGCGGCGAGCCTGTGAGCTAAAAAATGCGGCTTCGCGGGGCCGGAACCCGGAAGCGGAGGTGAGCTGGGTGTGGGGGGGGGGCTGGCGGGGAGCTGCCAGTGGGTGCGCTGCATTTCCCCTTCCCCCCCCCTCCCTCCCAGGCTTGCAAACCTGGGCGGGGGGGGGTGGAGAAGAAATGCAGCGCACCCGGGGGAGGAGGCGGTGGCAGGGATTTGGGGAAGGGGTGGAATGGGGGCGGGGCTGGGGGTGGAGTTGGGGCGGGGTCAGGGGCGCGAGCACCCACCGGTGCCGACTAAAGTCAGCGCCTATGGTTCATGGCTCAGTGATTTTCAAGCCATGACCCGTGGTCTGTAAACAGTTTGGTAACCAAGCAATAGGGACCACAGGGTGAAGGGGAAAGTGATCAGTACAAGGATTGCTCTCACATAATGGTCCATAGAATGAAAAAGTCATAGATCCATTGGGCTATTTTACTTCTGTCTTAGAGTTTAAGACTAAATAGCAGTAACATGCCAGGTCAAAGTCTAGAAGTTACTACATGTACATTATTATTAATTACTTGTATTGTCATAGCCCACTAGAGCAGTGGTTTTCAAACTGTGGCTTGCGACCCAGTACTGGGTCACAGAATGTAAGGCACTGGGTCACGGCGTCTCTGGTCAGCACCGCCGACCAGGCCATTAAAAGTCCCTTTGGCTGTGCTGCCCGGCTAAGGCAGGCTAGTCCCTACCTGTTCCGACACCTCACTGTGCCCCGGAACCAGCCAGCAGCAGGTCCAGCTTCTAGGCGGTGGGGACGGGGGGCCATGGGATTTGCGTGCTGCCCCTGCCCTGAGCACTGGCTCTGCACTGGGAGCTGGGGTGGTGATGCCTGCGGGCTAGAGCCACTTGTGTACCTCCGCCTAGGAGCTGGACCTGATGCTGGCCGCTTCCGGGGCGCAGCATGGTCCACGGTGCCAGGACAGGCAGGAAACCTGCCTTAGCACCCCCGCTGCACCGACTGTGAGCTGCCCGAGGTAAGCCTGTGCCCCAACCCTGTGCCCCAATCCCCTGCCCCAGCCCTGAGTCCCTTACCCCACCCCTGAACCCCTCATTCCCGGCCCACCCCGCAGCCCTCAACCCTTGCATCCCAGCCCTCTGCCCAGCCCTGAGCCCCTCCCACACCCCAAACCTCTCATCCCCAGCTCCATTGGGTCACGGGCATCAACAATTTTCTTCAACTGGGTTGCCAGAAAAAAAGTTTGAAAGCCACTGCACTAGAGTGCTCCCTCAACCTGCTTGTGAGTTGGTATGTATCAACTCAAGCACTGTAGTCTAGGTGCAACTACATTAATTTTTCTGTGAACTGGAATTCAAGGTAAACACTTAGGAGAAGTCCCAGGACAGCTCAGCGTTACAGCATCATCTGCACACTCATGTAGTCTCAGATAGAATAGTACTAAGGCTGCAAGAAGGAAGCTGCAAGAAGCTTTTCAGCACAGGAAACACTGCTCTACAGCCAAAATGCTTCTGAAATAAATGTAGTCAAACTTTACTAATTCTGGGTCACCGAGAACGAAAATGATGCTTAAAATTGTTGATTGGCTCTAGTTTTCAAGACATGCTATTGGGTCAGTATATACGACCCTTGACTTGGGAATGGTGGAGGATAAGTGAGTTATAAAGGGAAGGGATCACAATTTAAACCAGAAATGACTAAAATACATCTTTGACTGGATCTATGAATAAATCTATGACTGGGTTTGGACAGTACTTGCTTTTTAGGCAAAACAATGAATGATGCAATCTGAAGCTGGTATTGCGTCATACATTATATGAATTGCATCATGTTATTCCTAGAAGTCATGGATGATGCAATCATAACGAAGCTTACATCACTCTGCTGAGCAAATTGCCCTATATCAGCTCTAGAAATCATACAGTGTCGTGCTCTCTTATTTGTCAGTGTTTGATTTTGCAAAGGGACACATTTCTGTTTAGCCAAAGTGAGCAGAGATGCCTCGTACTTGTGTGAACAGTGCAGATAACTTCTGCTATGTTTGTGGTGAAGTGACTTTTGCATCACAAAAGCGCAGTATAACCACTATGGTTAAGAAAGCCTATCACCTTTATTTTGGCTGCAAAATTGGAGATCAGGACAAGAGGTGGGCCCCACACATACGCTGCAACACTTGTGCAACAAATCTTCGCCAGTGGTTGAACAGGAAAAGGAAATCTATGCCTTTTGCAGTGCCAATGATTTGGAGAGAGCCAACAGATCATACCAGCAATTGTTACTTCTGCATGGTGCCTCCAGTTGGGAAAGGTGTGTCAAAGAAGAAAAAGTGGACTGTGCATTATCCAAACATTCCATCAGCTATATGCCCAGTACCCCACGGAGAAGGACTGCCGGTTCCTGATGCACCAGAATCATTCTCACTTGAGTCAGACGAGGAAGAGGATGAAACTTCTGGTCCTGAACCATCAATGTCACAGGACCCACATTTTCTCCCATCCTCCTCCTCTGAACCACACCTCATAACACAAGGTGAACTGAATGACCTTGTCAGGGATTTGGAACTACCCAAGAGTAAGGCAGAGCTTTTGGGCTCCAGACTACAGCAGTGGAATCTCCTGGCAGGTGATGTTAGGGTTTCCATGTTCCGTGACCGTCAAAAGGATCTTGTCCCATTCTTCTTCATGGAAGGTGATCTTGTAGCCTGCAACAACATCGATGGCGTGATGGCAGCCCTCAACATCGTTCATGATCCAGATGAGTGGAGACTGTTCCTTGATTCATCGAAGACGAGTCTTAAAGCTGTTTTACTGCATAATGGCAATGTTTTGCCATCAATTCCAGTTGGTCATGCAGTCCATATGAAGGAAACCTATGACAACATGAAACAACTTTGGAGGTGCATAAACTATGACCAACATCAGTGGCAGCTTTGTGGCGATTTGAAGGTTGTTGCTCTCTTGCTTGGTCTGCAGACTGGATACACAAAGTACTGCTGTTTCCTCTGCGAATGGGATAGTCGTGCAAGAGATTCCCACTACATCAAGAAAGATTGGTCACTCCGACAGTCATTGGAGCCTGGGAGGAAAAGTGTTCAGCATCCACCACTTGTTGAATCAAGGAAGATTTTGTTACCACCCTTACACATCAAGCTGGGTCTGATGAAGAACTTTGTCAAGGCCATTGACAAAACACAAGCAGCTTTCAAGTACCTCCGAGGAAAATTGCCAAGGTTAAGTGAAGCTAAGATAAAGGAAGGTGTCTTTGTTGGTCCTCAGATTCGTGAACTTCTTCGAGATGATGCATTTGACCATGCACTGCATGGCAAGGAAAAAAAGGCATGGAAAGCCTTCTAGTTAGTGGCAATACATTTTCTCGGAAACAACAAGGCAGACAACTACAGGTTGTTGGTGGAAAACCTCCTCAAGGCATACAAAAGCCTTGGTTGCAACATGTCACTAAAGATACATTTTTTGCACTCTCATCTAGATTTTTTTTCCACCGAACTGCGGAGCAGTGAGCGACGAGCACGGCGAGCCATTTCACTGGGACATTGCAACAATGGAGAAATACTATCAGGGCAAATGGAGCCCATCAATGCTTGCAGACTATTGCTGGACAGTGACAAGAGATGCTCCATGTAATGAATACAAGAGACAAGCCAAGAAGTGCCGAGTAGACACTGAATAGGACTAAACTATGTACATAATAGTTTTTTGCCTTTTGTTTCATAATACATTTTATTTATATAACCCCTTTGCTGATTTTTAAAGTGTTACATCAACAGGACAGGTGAAATAGTATCATGTAAAGCAACCATAAACACATGAAAAGACCTAGGTTTACAATTTATGATTAAAACTCTACTATCTACACAATATACATAGACATAAAATGTAAAAACTTAAATATCTTAGAAACAGTAGCCAATCAGTTGTTTTAATTGTCATATTTGAATTCAGCACATCAAAATACATACTAAATAGCACATTTTATCTCTGAAGCAGACGACTTCTCAAAAATTGTAGACCAGTGGAATTAACAGAGACACTTTATTTCCCTAAAATGGTGTTTCCTGACTAATGTCCTGAGACATTGCTCTGAAAATACACCATTCTGTGGCTTACTGTACGCCAAGGGATTTCTGAATCTCTACCATAGCTAAAGAACTGAAATTGAATCCAGAGAAGGTTAACATTGAAGGTGGGGCTGTTGCCCTTGGTCATCCTCTGGGTGCCTCTGGTTGTCGTATTTTTGTTACTCTTCTGTATGCACTAGAAACGAACAGCTGGAAAACGTGGTGTTGCTGCTCTTTGTATAGGAGGGGGGATGGGAATAGCTATGTGCGTTGAAAGATGAACATAGTTCAGTCTCTCACTGCTAATGTATAACAATTTTTATAGAGTGGTTTCAGCTTGCTAATAAAGCTACAGTATTAACTTAACTCAATGCTGGAGCAGTAATTTTTTTTTTTTATCGCCACCACTGTCAACAATAGTTGGAGACTGAGTTTACACTGAGTGCCAGCTTTTTACCACTGTGTTTTCTAACTTCTTTAGACCAGGTCTAGTTGACAAGGCAGTGAAAATGCTGGCAGCCTGGCTAGATGAAAGCTCAAGCCATTGCTAGCGCTGGTGATGCTGTCCTGGTGCTAGAGCAACAGTGGGTGAATTTCTTCTCTGCGAAAATGATTGCATGATGTTTGGATTTCTAAAAGGATTAGTAAAATGTTTATTTAACGAATGTACATTAGTTGGCCTTTTCCCATTAATGCATTGTAACCAATCCTGCTGCAGCCTGTCCCTTTGAGTTTGGTGGTACGCCTGATATTATGTGTCTGGCCGTGAGCTAGGTGCCTCCAAGCATGGGGGACCAGTGCTGTCGTTGCTCCAAGCACTAGGTTCTTCAGGCTCTAGCCCCCAGTGGGTTCCCCAACAAACAAATGCACAAACAAATAAGGCTGCTTCTTTACTAGAGCTGCCAGAAACAAACAGTAAAACTATCCTAGGCACGGCGTCTTCAACAGTTCCCAACTACAAGAGAGAAACAACACTTCCTAAGTGCAAGACAGTATGAAGGTGATCTGGTCTCATTGTGACCCCTTTGTTCTGCTTGCAGCCATTAGGTGTCCCCTCCCAACAACAGGGTGGTTTTTTGGCCCACTTCCCAGGTCCTCCAGACCCAGCTTTCCGGGTGCCAGCTCCCCAGTAATCCTTCCTAGGCTGCAGGCTCCAGCCTACTGCTTTCTCTCTCACAGCCAGGTCCCCTCTGACCTTAGGTGGTTCTTCCCTTTCCTGTGTCAGAAGGATTTACTGAGCCCTTTGCTGGCTGGAGGTTGATTGAGTGGTAACAGTTGAGCCAGCAGGTTGATGGCCATAAAATGCTTTGTTTTACCTATACTTTAAAACTGATGGTATTTGCGAAGAGCTGACTATGTGCCTGGTGATCTACCAAACAGAGAGGGAGACCTTGTCTCTGTTCTGTGGAGCTTACAGTCCTCCACACCATGTGCTAATAGTTACGTTCTAAAATAGGTTGAAAGTAGTGAGAGTATGTAGTTGAAAGCATGCCCCATAGAATTAAAAAAAAAAAAAAAGTTTTCCAAGGCCTTGCCCTATGGATAGCCTATACATGGAGAACTTTCAGGAACTGGCTCTAAAATTTACATCTCTGGTCATCTAAATTGAATGTGTATGTGTGAATTGTGTTAGAAGAAAGCCAGCTGTCTGACATGCATGCACAGATTCAGGTCTCTGTGTGGGGAAAAATTGCTGCAGGTGCAAATATAGGGTCAGATACCACCTGGCCTTTAGGCAGGAGAACTGCAGGGGAATGTCTTTCCCCCACTCCCACCCTCCAGTTTGTTCAGCCCACATAAAGGCTAAGCACAATTGCAGTCCCAGTGCTCAAAAGATACAAGGGCTGTTTCATCTCTATTCTTTTGTGTGTGCATGGCACGCCAAAGTGAGAGATTCATCTGTGGAGAAGAACTGGTGCATAGGGGGAAGTAGTGATGTAGTGGTGTGTTTCCTATGTGTGCTGAGAAGCTCAGAGAGGCATTCTGCCCTTGGTCCTCCCCCAGGGACTGTACTTCTGTACATTCATAGAATCATAGAATCTCAGGGTTGGAAGGGACCTCAGGAGGTCATCTAGTCCAACCCCCTTCCTCTTGGCTATATGTAACAGGCATGAAGTGGCCTTTTAAATACCCAGCTGAGAGTCCTCTGAAAACATAGCCCAGTGTTTGCGACCAATGGAACATCTTATTACAATATTATTTTTATATTGTGGTAGTGCCTAGAAGCCCTAGTTGTGGACCAGGACCCTAAACACAAAACAAAAGTTATATGGCATTCATCACCCTATTATCTGAACACCTTTCAGTAGTGCATTAGGCAACATGACTAACATCTGTGAGTTTTTTCTCATCCTCTCCCCAGTGGGAGAAGTGTGTGCCATAGAATGTCATGTTTGGATAGGTTTTCTTTGTGCGCGCGCACACACACACACACACACACACACAACCTGTTACTATATGTTTGTGCTAGAAAAGGCAAGGTTAAAGAAATGCACCTTGAAGTTTAAGCAGAAGTAATGAGGGCTGTGATAGTCCTTAGTTCCGGTCATTCCACCGTCTCTGAGCCCCAAGAAAGCTCAGTCTCCCTGTAATGGTGGGCATTCACCCCTGGAGCATCTCCTGGTGTCCCATTGTGGAACTACAATTATGTCTCTGCTTCAGTCTCCTCTAGTGGGCTTTCAAAAAGATCAGTGAGTCTTGTATACAGTGAATAATGCCCCATCAGGGGTCTAGTTTATTTGATCAACCACCAAACATTATATGGAAACTAGTTGCCTTCTTCTGTAAGATCCCAGCAGACTTCTCCATTGACTGGAGCTCTGTAGTCTCTCCCCTGGTGACTCAGAGTATTTCTCAGGCCCTTCCTTCTTGGATAGCTCTGGAGATTTCTTTCTTTGTGTTCTGGAGGCTGTTCCTCTCACCGGGAGCTTCTGCTCTCCAGGGAGACACCAGTGGGAGTGGCTTCTTGCTCATGTCCCCTGAGGGGCTCTCTCCCCAGGAGCTTCCTCTCTCTGTGTTCTAGGCTCTTGCCTGAGCCCTAATAACCCTTTTAAGGGCCCATGGTGTTCCTTACCTAAAAACTACTGCCCAGTTACTTAGCCAATTAACTATTCACAGGTAGATCTGCATTGGCTCATTCTCCCTAGCAGACCCTGTCACAGGGAGGCTGGGTGTCTGGGCCAACCCCTGTGGCACTCCTGCATGAACAAGGTCTACCCTTACTGGAGAGAGTTCCATTGTGCCAGAAGAGCAAAGTTGTGGACCATGGGGAGCTTTACTCGATGTTTTAGGTATCCTGGGCCCAGGCCATTGAACACTAAGATAAGGACCAAGATCTTGAACTCAACTCCATATTCTATGGCACACTAGTGAAGAGAGCAGAGGACCAGTCTGATGAACTCATGATAGACTGTGTTGCTGAGGAGATGCACTGCAGTGTTCTTTACTAGTTGGAATTTCATAAGGGTTGAAGTTTTCATGCCCAGGTGTATAGCACTTCATTAGTCCAGGTGGTGACATAGGCATGAATAACTGAGGCCAGATCATCATCCACCAAGGTAGGGTGGAATCTACTAGCCAACTGGAGAGGATAGAAAGCTTGCCTGTTGCTAAAAGTGTACAATCTAAGTATAAGATAAGTCAACAGACAAATATAGACAGCTGGCTGAACACAAGGAAATAGTAGAACAGTATTGGTCAGCATGGTAGCCAGAGGTGCCGTCACATCTTTGTGCAGAAGATTGGTGGTCTAGTGGAAAGCTTCCTATCTTGTATGCAAGTGGCCAGAGGTTCAAAATTTCCAGCTAACCTCTTCTAAGGAAGTATGGGGCAGTGGCTTGGGTGCTAACCTGGGCTTCAGGAGAATGGGCTTCAGGTCTCTGCTCAGTCCTAGACTCCTGCGTGACTCTGTGCACAAAATCTCTTTGTGATTCAGATCCTAATCTATAAAATGGGGTTAATAGTACTTCACAGGGGAGGGTAAGGACAACATTTAAAAAAGAAGTCTGAGGCACTCAGATACTATGGTGATGGGGGGGCCAGATAAGTACCCAAAGCTGCTAAAATGCAGACATTTTTGCTCTCTGATCTCTACCTTATTCAGCTCATAAACGTGCAGAACAGTCACATGAGTACTTAAAACTGCATTAACAGACCAGAATACCAATAAACCCCATTAAGGGATTACATACATAGCTGGGGAAATAATAATCCCCATTTGTTTCTCTTAGAGCTACATCTGCTGGTAGGACAAGTACTAGCCACTATAGATTAGCGGCTGAGTCATAAAGTCGCTATCTTGTAATTCTAAACATGCCTTATCAGGTGATTCAGAAAAAAATTAGGAACAGACTATAAATAATAATTGAATGAAATGTTTGACTCCCAGGTAGCATGAAAATGAAAAGTATTTCATAAATCCTGGAGAAAGGCAAGGGTCATCTCCTGTGTAGCCACCTAATGTGGGTCTCTATAGGAAGGAAGGCACTTAGCTGGAGTGGAGCTAAGAAGATCGGTATGCTGAGAATGTCTGAATGTAATCCAGTATAACCCAAGATTAGTTGATTGATTGATTAGTACCAAGAAGCAGGTGTGGAGTTTCTGCCTTTTGTGTCTCTTAATCCAAACATTTTAAATACTCATCCTGATTAGAGATGGGACCAAACTATAACTCTGAATATCAATAACCTTGGGACTTTTTAGAGGGTTGGGTACAAAACCCAGATCCCAATTCATAACTGGACCTTCTCTTTATACTAGCTTGGTCCAGAACCCTCTATTCAAACGTCCCAGTGTTTGTGGGTTCTCAAAACCTAGACCTGAATTTGGATTGAAATTTGAGGATTAGAGCCTCTCAGTATATTAGGCTGGATCAGAATCCCAATAGGAAGAACCAATATTTGTGGGTCTACAAAACCCAGATCCAAATGTTGTAACTTAGTTGGACCCACCTCCAGTCTTGAGCAGTGCTTGTATTTCCAACTTATCAACATAAACTAACAAATCCACTTCTCTTTCTATGTTAGTATTGCCGCACATATGGCACGTAGGATGTCATCCTGTTCTAAAACCCTCTGATAGGAGATCACTTGGGCTTCTACTTAGGAACAGTAAACAATGCAATGGTCTTCTTTATTGCTGCTATACTGATTGTTACCAGCAAGAATAAATAAGAGACATTTCAGTATTACAAATTTTTACACCATTCTAGAATTCATCTCTCTTAAAGCTATACTGTGGAACTGAATTCCTTGCAGTTTTGTACGTTGATAATTAACCTATGGCATTCAGTGGCTAAGAATAGCAAAATATCTCTTGTAACCTTACGTTACCAATGTAGGCTAGTCTATTTTTAAGACATTTCTTCAGGTTGTGGCTTATAAGCTTCATGTTTACACGGTAGCAAAAAAAGAATAAAATTTATCTACTGGTGTTTGAACAGGGTTCATTGTATGTTGCGGTATCAGTTACAAAACAATCTCATCTAACAAGAATGCCAGTTATGAAGATAGGAATCCTTTACATCCAACCCAAGGGAGAGAGGAAGAAAACTTTTGGCACATCTCTACAACCCAACTGACCAGGACGGCTCACAACTATCTGAGTCTGGTTCAGTGAAAGGTGACCTACAAAGCAGAAAAAAAATTGGACATGTTCTCTGTTTTTAAAGTGTAGAAAAAAGACCTGAGATTTTTTCATGTACATTCCCCGCCCCCGCCCCCCCCTGGCGCTTGTTTTTTATATTGAAGACAAGACCTGATCTTCTAATCAGAGTCTTGCAGGAACCAGTGAAACAATGTCACCTAAGAGTGAAAGTTGAGCAACTGAGGGGAAAGGAGTTTTAGAGTCACTGTTTGAAATTTTTGTGTGTGTGTTGACTGTTTGTTAAAATGTATGTAACTTAAATGGGTAATGACTGTTTTTGAAGAAAGGATGTCAGATGTAACACCTCTGTCTCCTCCATTAAAGTGTAAAAGCACACAATACACATTCTCTGTGTGAGAGGCACAGCATCGAACTCCTAGCCTGGGGAAAAGGGCGTAGGGGCTAAAGAGGTCTTAAGCAATTTTGTGCCCTAATGATCTTGGGCTGCTCTGTGGCCCCAGGGGTAATTCAGACACTTGTGGGGACTTATGACAGTGTAAGTCTGGTTGGTGGCGCAGGCAGGCTCCCTACCCGGCTCTGGGCGGCTCCCGGGAAGCTGCCGACATCTCCCTCTGGCTCCTAGGCAGAGGGATGGCCATGGGGACTCTGCGCACTGTCCCTGCCCCCAGCGCCAGTTCAGCAGCTCCCGTTGGCAGGAGGGCGGGGCAAGGGTGTTTGGTTTTCTGCCAATAGAAAATTGGCAACCCTATTCCCCCTTCTCCTTGTATGTGTATTATGTATTTCAGGTTCTCTCCTGAAATGCACATGTTCAAAAAGGGGCAGATCCTCCTGAGAGCTCACAATCAGAAAGTAGACCAAAGAAATGTTTAAAGTCAAATAAAATCTCATGACTGTTCAACTAAACTCAGGGTTTTTGTCTGTTTTTTGTGTGTGATTATTTTTGAATTTATAAGGTTCACAGTACTGCTATGCGAGTAAGAGAATAATACAATGGATTTAAAATAATCAAAAAGAGAGAGTCTCCATAATTGTGTGTATTCTGTCTTTTACTCCGGTGTAACTCAATTGAGTTAATCCTAATTTACATCCCGACAAAGTCAGAGGAGAATTGGGTCAATTGTTTCTATATTGCTGAAAGTTACATAATATGGCTGAAGAACCTTTAGTTTGGCAATTGTACTGTGGATAGTACACTTTTAACCCTAACTCCTCAGAAGGGGTCTGCACTATTCATTATTACTTGTCTCTATCCAGTTCAAGTTCATGGTGATAAATCTAGCTTATAAGGCACTTACAAAGATGGGTGTGGTGTGCTGATAGCTTTCATGATTAAATGCTTTCCTGTGTCAAATATAGCCTGTAATATACTACAAACAGGCAGTCGATTTTTATACAAACTGATCTGGCTGCTATCAGGCTCTCTGACATTTTATATGAATACTTAAAATAAATCCAGAAACAGGAAAGAAAGTACAGAATTATTGTTTTAAGCTAACTGCGAGGGCTTATCTTCAAAGTGGCAGAGTTTCTATTGTATTTAGAGAAACTGCTCACTACACTGGCATAAAGGTTAGCAATGTGAGAGACTGCAGTTAAAAGTCCAGGCCCAGTTTTCACTTCTAAAATATAGAACCGCTAATTCCCTTTTTGTTTGGACGTGAAGACTGTACGAAGTCATTGCATTATTATTGTTGGTTTTTAAGTTTGCTAACTTTGGACCAAATCCTAGTCCTGCTGCAGTCAGTGGGAGTTTTGCCATTGATTCCAGTGGGGCTGGGATTTGGCAGTGTGTTTTCAAACCCGCATGGCTGGTAAAACACTGCAGTCCATTTAGGGACAAGACGGCCACATTTAAGCCAAGATTTTCACATATAACTAGTGATTTTTGTGTGCCTTAAATATTGGTTTCCAACCTGAGACTGTTTAGGGGCCTGATTTTTAGAAAATGCTGAACACCCAATCTTCTGAAAATCAGGCCCCTTCAAGAAAGAGGGGCAACCAGAATTTTACTAAGAAAGGGGCTCAGGTCAAGTGTTTCTGTGGGTTTCTGGGTGCCAGAGCAGCTGCTTCAGCCCCTCTGGGTCCCAGTCTCACTACAGTCCCCAGCACATGCACACAATTTTGCAGGGAATGATGCACAGGGGCAAAAACATAGCTCGACCCTGAACAATATTTCCATTGTGCAGACACTAACCTTCAATCTTCGTAGTTCCACAGCCTCTGGAAACTGGGGCCTCTCAGCATGTCGGAGCCTGGCATAGCAGAGGGAGCCCAGCCTGCTGTGTTGTAGGGCAGGGGGTCTCTCCTGGGGCCTGCCAGTCCCCACTCTGCCCAGGCAGTCAAGGCCTGAGCCACCCAGCTTCAGGAATCATGCCCCCAGGGCTTCCTCTCCCCTGGGGAAGGCTGACTGAAGGCTAGGGCAGCTCCCCCTGCCCCATGTGACTCGAAAGGTCCTGGGGAATGGAAGCCCCAGGGCCATGATTCCTGGAGCTGGGTGGCTCAGGCCATGGTTCACTGAAGTGGCTGAAGCCCGACTCAGGACCCCAGGAGACTCCCTGCCGCACACCCCAGCAGCTGGGCCTGTGCTATGCTGGGCTTGGATGTACTGAGGGGGCACCACTTCCAGCTGTTGCCTCTGTGGCCTCTGTTACCTATGGCCATGGAAGAGCTCAGCCCTCCCCCCTTGTGCCCCTGCTTCAAGGTGTCTCAGGTTGGGCCAAAAACTAAGGGCTGGTCCACACTGGGGGGGTGGGGGGGTGGGTGTCAAACTAAGATACGCAACTTCAGCTACGTGAATAACGTAGCTGAAGTCGAAGTATCTTAGTTCGAACTAAAAAGCACTTACCGCGGGTCCAGACGCAGCAGGCAGGCTCCCCCGTCGACTCCGCTTAATCCTTGCGCGGAGCAGGAGTACCGGTGTCGACGGCGAGCACTTCCGGGATCGATTTATCGCATCTAGATGAGACGTGATAAATCGATCCCAGAAGATCGATTGCTACCTGCCGAATCAGGCGGGTAGTATAGACGTACCCTAAGAGGCACAAAATCTCTAGTCAACTTTGAAAATGTTGAATTGAGCCCCTAAAATGTTCTACAGAGAGTAGGCACACTAATAAGGATGAGAGAAGTTATATTCTCTGTAATTGAGAAAAAACTGAACCCATCATCTAGCTAAAAATGAAATGTATTCAATAGCAAATGTTTTAATGAGACTGGGGTAATATGGTTGTAATTGGAGGGTACTTGATCTGGGGTGTTTGTCTATGGAATTCGAATCTGTAAGGCTGTATGAGTTGATTTATGCCTTTCTGACTATCTTCCACAAACCAAAAATGGCTGCCGTGGCTCTTCGGTGTCAAATTTCAAACGTAAGGAATTAAGCAATCATTGCCAAATCCACATCTAGCTCCAAGTTACAATCTAATCCCTGGGGAAAACTGTGGGCTCTTTTTAAAAGTCACAAAAAGTGAAAGTTGGAGGGCTTAAAATCTACATGAAACAGAGTGAAAAGTATTGCATGAAACTCCATCCAAAACAAGAAACACCCCTACTGTTTTCTTGTTAATGTCATACCTTCCTGTTTGCTATTCTTATGGGCCCTGATACGGCAAACATTTACTCAGGGGCATAGGTATGAGAATAGTCCCATAGAAGTAAATGGAAACACTTGCATGCAAGACGTTATTCCTTTATGTAAGTGTTTTCAGGATCAGGCCCATAGTTACTACAATTATATTTGTCGGGAGATGGAAATAGAATAAAGAAATCAAAACAAACTCTACTCGGTTGCTGCCCTCTATAGCAGTGGCTCTCAACCTTTCCAGACTACCGTGCCCCTTTCAGGAGTCTGACTTGTCTTGCGTACTCCAAGTTTCACCTCACTTAAAAACTACTAGGGAGGTGGTGGAATCTCCTTCCTTAGAGGTTTTTAAGGTCAGGCTTGACAAAGCCCTGGCTGGGATGATCTAGTTGGGGTTGGTCCTGCTTTGAGCAGGGGGTTGGACTAGATGACCTCCTGAGGTCCCTTCCAACCCTGAGATTCTATGATTCTATGATACTAACTTAAAAAATCAGACATAAAAATACAAAACTGTCACAGCACACTATTTAAACATTGCTTACTTTCTCATTTTTACCATATAATTATAAAATAAAGCAATTGAAATATAAATATTGTACTTACATTTCAGTGTATAGTATATCAAGCAGTATAAACAAGTCATTGTCTCTATGAAATTTTAGTTTGAACTGACTATGCTAGTGCTTTTTATGTAGAGTGTTGTAAAATTAAGCAATTATCTAGATGAGTTGATGTACCCCCTGGAAGACTTCTGTGTACCCTCATGGGTACATATACCCCTCGTTGAGAACTACTGCTCCATAGCTTTAGTAAGGGACATTCATGATGAGGTGAGTTGTGCAAAGTAAAGAAATGCATTTTGACCTCAGCTGATCAATCTGTACAGAGTTTTATTTTAATTGGTCAAAGACATGGCTAGTTTGGTTCAATAAAGGAACCAGGGGGATTTTTTGTGGATAACCAGACAGATACTTATTTTATGCCTTCTATTATAAAATTCTTAAGAGCATTCCCCAATAACAGGACACATTCCACCAATTCATTTAATATTTTTGAAGTGGGGAAAACTCTACTCTCCTGAACTGATTCCCACTCCCATTCAACACCCTCTAGTCATTCTCTAGTACAGGGTGGGGGCAAACTTTTTTGCCTGAGGGCCACATTGGGGTTCTGAAATTGTATGGAGGGCCAGGTAGTGAAGGTTGTGCCTCCCCAAACAGCCTGTCCCCTATCCACTTCCTGCCCCCTGACTGCCCCCCTCAGAGCCCCCAACGCATCCAACCCCCCTGCTCTTTGTCTCCTCCTGGGACCCCCCCACCCCTAACTGCCCCCCAGGACTCCACCCACTATCCAACCCACGCCCCAACCTCTAGCCACCCTCCCTGTTCCCCGTCCCCTGACTGCTCCACCCAGAACCTCCGCCCCATCCAACCCCCCCTGTTCCCTGTCCCCTGACTGCCCCCCAGGATCCTCTGCCCCTTATCCAACCCCTTCGCCCACCCACGCTGCCCGGCAAGAACTCGCAGCTCTGCCGCCCAGAGCACTGGTGACACGGCGAGCTGAGGCTGTGGGGTAGGGGGCTAGCCTCCCTGGCCGGGAGCTCAAGGGCTAGGCCGGATGGTCCCGTGGGATGGATATGGCCCACAGGCCGTAGTTTTCCCACCTCTGCTCTAGTAGCTGAAACGCAGTTGGCTGCTTCTTCTCCCAGGTATAATGTTTTCAGCTATGGGGAAGGTATGACAACATTTCTTGTCTGTTTTTTTCTTATGTGGTGGTCTTATCAAGCCTCTGTTTAAAGATAATGGTTATGTGGTACTAATCAGATGCATTTTGTTTATGCAACACCAGCATCACCACTGGTGTAAACAGATTTCTGGGAACTGGTTAATGAATGCTAGAGAGCCACCAGGGACCTTATATAGACTATTGGTCATCAACAGAAATGTTGATCACAACCCAAACTACAGCACTTTCCCTTACAATTAAAATTGTAGGTGAGCCCCTTTGGCAAACTGGAGCAAGTGGGAATGGGCTGAGGGTTAGAGGAAAAGATGCCTGACTGAGGGAGCTTCAAACTCCACACAAACAAAGAAACTTAGGAGCTCCACAGTGCAATGCACATTAAGATACAGGAGTGGGTTAGGAGTGGCTTTTCAATCATGCAGACCTTAGGATGACTGTGGTAGTGAGGCAATTAGGGTGACCAGATGTCCCAATTTTATAGGGACAGTCCCAATATTTGGGGCTTTTTTTATATGGGCTCTTATTACCCCCTATCCCCTGTCCTGATTTTTCACACTTGCTATCTGATCACCCTAGAGGCAATGTAGGCTGCTGGCCTGTCTCCTCAACCCAGTGAAGAACCTGGGCCACACCCAAGTCTGTTTCAGGCCCTTTTTTCTCAGTGCTTCCACTTTATTTCATCCAGCTAACACAAATTCAGCACATCACTTGGCTCTTCCTCCCTAACCTGGAGTCTTCTGCAGGGGCCTATCGATTCTCCACAGATTCCCACTTTCCTAACCACATGCCTGGGAGTAAGCCTGCTACAAGAGCCAACCTGCTGGCTGTAGCTCTCCCCTGTTTGACCCAGGAGTTGCCTAGCAGCTCTCTACTCCACCTTAGACACTTGCTGGCTTTTATAATCACCTGGCCCCTAGCCAGTCATCCTGTGACATGCTCCTTTAGGAGATGCATAGGAGGGGAGATCCTGTCTGGCTGACTTTAGGATGGTGATATTTCTCCCCATAGGTGCCGACTCCATGGGTTCTCTGGGGCTGGAGCACCCATGGAAAAAAATAGTGGGTGCTCAGCATTCACCAGGCACAGAGGAGGCTGGGGAGGTGCTTGGAGTAGGGCAGAGAGTGGCAGGCAGGCAGGACCTTGGGAGAGGGGTTGGCAGGGTGGGAAGAGACAGAGCAAGGGTGGGGCCTCAGGGGAGGTGGTGGAATGGGGCAGGAAGAGGCAGAGCGAGGGTGGGGCCTTGGGGCAGAGTGGGGGTGGAGTACCCTCAGGGAAAAAGAAAACTCAGCGCCTATTTTGCTCCCTTCCTGTTCACTGGCAAGGTCAGCTGATTCCTCCAGGGTCATCTGCCTTTTGTTGATCCTGTCTACTGGACTGGAAGAACAGGTCCATAAATATGTAACCTCCAGGTCTATCAACAGCAATTGCGTTAGCAGCCACTTGTTGAGGCTGCAAAAGGCAAGAATGGGCCGGATCTCCCACCACTCCATTGATTTGCACCAAAGGTAGAACCTGACTCTGCTCCTTTAGTGGAATCGGGAGAGTGGCTCTCTTGAAAAGACCCTGTACATGCTGCTGGGGGACAGGAGAAATTTCTGGGTCTGTGTGTATGTGAGAAATCTGTGAAGTACCTTCAGTATTTGTGAAATACCTTCCTCTGACCCCCATCTTTAGAAAAGGTAAAGGTCTAAATTCCCTTTGGAAGGCCATCTTTTCTTTTCTGCCTATAGTATCCAGAGGGGAAGCAATGGAATTTGTAGGGAGGGTAGATTTTGAAAGTCAAGAGCACATCATTCCTGCCAGGCTCCTCATGGCAGAACAGGAATGTCTAGTCGTAGGGCATGAATCACAGGCCTCAAAACTCAGGCCACAGTCCCTAGAGTTGCCACCTGTCCAGGTTTTTCCAGGCTCATCCCTCTTGTAAGGTAACTGTCCTGGGAAGTCTGTAAGGATTCTCAGTGCACACTGCTAGCTGTCTTGTATTAGGGGCTCAGTACCATTCCCAGATGTCCTGGTTTTTGCATCTCAGAGGTGGCAGCCCTAATGGTCCGTGAAAGATTGACTTTTGTTTACAGACCTTTCAGCAAACCTGGGCTGATTTGGACGGAGCTTAGGTTGAGCTCCAACCTGGACAATTTATGGAAAACTCCTGAAATTCTAAATTGTCTCTTAAGCATAATTTGATTAGCAAAGATGTGCTTCATATGCACTTCATGTATGGAATCATTCGTGATGTTTTAAATGTCTTTTGAGAGGCCTGATTACAAAGGTTTGCAACTGCTCTAATTGTGCCAGCAGTATATGATTGATAGTAAGGCCTGTTTCTCCTACTGGAGTCAATGGGACTAGTTTTGTGACAGATTTCACTGGGAGCAGATTCAGCCCCTAAATCATAAATGAAACCTTTGCAGGGTCTGAGTAAGGAATGAGTAAGAACCTCAGCATTTGACTCAATGGAAACAGACCCTTTTAGTGTGTTTGAGGTTCAGATAGAATTGAAAATGTAGCTACTGTACATAGCATTAGTAGATGTTAGCCAACGGCATAGACAGAACTTAAACATAAATCAGTGTGGCTGCAAACATCAGACCGGGAGGTGATAGACTGAACTAATTCCTGGGATTTGACAAAATCAGTACATCTAGACTTAGTCTTTTTTTAAAGGCTGAAATGCAAGAAGGGAGGGAAAAGATGTTTCAAAGCATTTAAGAGGCATTTGCCAGACGTCTGCAACACTGCAATTCTCACTGTTATGGAACCCTGCTTTATTGTTTATCTTGGGTAAATACTTTTGTAATTAAATTAGTATTAACTCTGTCATGTCCCTCACTGCTGGTAGATATCCAAGGCAATGATAACAAAAATTAAGCTATGAACAGACTGCATGTATGAAAAGAGAGTAAAGACTAAAACAGTAGCATGGGGTTAGTAAATATAATTCTTCTACATCAACAGCAATAGTAAACCAACACTGCCTGCTCAATAATCATTTAATCATGCTGTGTCTAACGCTCTTAGACTAGTTTGTTAACACAATCCCAGTTTGTGGTGAGGATTTTGACAGCCACTTCGTTACACTGGAATACAGCTAAAAGGTGGTGGGAGACAATCTCGTTGTGTGTTTAATCATCTGTGTTCATTAGCAAGTGCAAAGGCCTCAAAGCCATGTTTGTGTTTTCCTGCTAAGTGAAGGTGTAGATCTCACTCTGCCTCAGCATCAGTCAGACATGTAGCATGGGAGGCAGCCAGGTTGTCCCAAAAGGGATGAGTCAGGATCATGAGGCATTAGATGCTGTGTCAATTCTACTTCAGTTCTTTTTTTAATGACCTGATTAGCTGGCAACCTAACAGTAGCAGCAAATTAGAGGTGTGTGTCTGAGGGGCAGTCAGTGGAGCCACTTCCTGCAGTGCCAGTACAATACTTCATCAGGCTTAGGTCTCTGTCCTTAGACTAGCCACTGTCTAGATAATCTAATGGGGACTAGCAGAGGGAAAACTCTTTAACATGATTCACACATTACCTGAAACAAGTCACAGCACTATTTCAGATTAGAAAATGTAATTACACTGATAAATTGTTTACCCCAAAATTGTTTGAAGTTTTTCAAAGGCATTGTTTGCAGGCAGGGCAGTATCACTCCCATTGTGTGTTTTGTGTACTGGGCCAATAGATAGTGACATGAACTCCAAGAAACCGACCCTCCCTCCAAGCATCAAGCTTTAAAAAAAAAAAGTTTATCACACAGGCCTAGAGTCACATGCAAGTTGTTGAAATGTAATAAAATTGAAATCTCAGACTATTAAGGTGCCAATGATTATGATGCATTTGAAATTAGGTGATGTGATTTTCAAGGATTGATGACTTGATCCTACACATACTGAAGGCAATGGGAATTTTGCCCATGATTTTGTTAGAGCAGGATTATGTCCTAGCACTGTAATGTTTGATCTCCTAGTATCAAATTAGAGAAATAGCTTGAGTGCACAATATGGAAAATCCCTGGGTGGTTAGTTATCAAAATAATTTACAAATAATCAGATTTAAAAATCTACAGTTTGGGGGGAGGGACACAATAAATTCAGGGCCACTTAATGTCAGGGGAGGCAAAACAGACAGCTATTTCTGTGCTAATAAAACTTAATTCACAATCAGAACTGTGCTAAACCAGCCCAGGCTGGAGCTAACCTAGGCTGATTTATAGTTTTGTACCAAAACCAGACAGAACGAGTTTCCTTCTGAACCTGAAATTCAAAGCTAAACTTGGGGTGGGAGAATCCAACCACAAGACGCTTATAAATTGAAACTGCTGAGTTTCACACAGCTGTCTCAAAATATGAAGAGCCAGATTCTTATGGCTGTGCCCCTCTGGAAGCAATTTCTTGCCTTAAATATTGGGGCCCTTTTTTGTTTGAGACCACAATTGTAGTGATAAGTTTCTGCCTCCCTCTTTCTCATTCCATTTGAAGCATGTTTGGTGGTGGTGGGGGGGATCCAAACTAAATTATATTTGTTACTTTGAGTTCAAAACAAGTTTGGGTTTGCTGATATTTGGGGTTAGATCCCAACTCCAAACCAGAACATCTTTGGGTTTCCTACCCCATACAGAAAGTATTTTAAAGTTGAGACTGGATAAAACTGGAACCTTAAATATGGAACCCTTCTAATGTGTAGTGAGTAGGATGGTGATTGGGTTTGATTCTCTGGATCTGAACCTGCTGTATGATTTTGGTTCCAAAACCAGTGGCTGTTCTCACAAGATTTCAATCCAATCTGATGAAAAGTAATGAGAGAAGCTGATCTCTCCCTACCCTTTTTCCAGGTCCCTTCCTGGCTTCCTTCCTCTTAAAATCTCAGACCTGTCTAAACCCTGCTGGTCACCTTACCCCATCCCAGACCCAACCTTCCACTTCACTCACTTTTTTATAAACAGTTATTTATTAATTTAAATGAAACCATCAAGGCTAGTACCTAGCAACCCAAAGCAACCGCAGAGTGTGTATTTCTCTATGCCTCATTCTCCCTTACCTAAGTGATCACTTGTGATATATGTGTACATTTATATTGAAATCTCAAGTCAGGGACTTTGTCTGCCCTGGTAAAGAGGGGGAAAAGAGATCAGGGAGCATCATTACAGGAGAAGATGAAATTTGAGTAAAATTTTGGCCAAAGAAATATTTCGGGTGAAATTTAGAAAATGTCATTAAATTGGACCTGTTGAGTGGTACAAATAGTACAATGTGAGTAAGAGTAGCTGAATCAGGCCCTAAATATTTGCCAAGACAATTTTTTCTCCAGGTTGAAGCATGAAGTTTTGAAAAGGCTCCACCCATATTAAGTTTTCATTTCCCTCAATTTATACTGAATCAACTTCCCCACTGATCAGCATAGTTTATAGTTAGAGAGTGATGGTGGATTTGCTACTGTTTCTTCAGTGCTGAACACCCTGTGCTCTCATCAAGTTGGAAGTAAATGATGGTGGAAGAAGAGTGGAAATTTCCCCTGAAATTACTCCCAAGCAAGAGAAGATCTATTCTGATCATGTTTTAAACATGGTTTCGGTTGCCAATGTGGATGGCCACAAAGCCCTATTTTACAAAACAAACCCATGCTTCAGTTTCAACATAGTAGTATCCAAGTACAGTGGGTTTGGTCTTGCCTGTGCAGTCAGGAGCAACAGTTGTTTTAGTTATTTTAACCATGCTGTATGCCAGCTCTGGAAAGTTCTGTGGGAAATCCAGCCCCAGGGTAACTTCAGTGAAGTCAAAGGAATTAAACTTGGTCCCAGGTCTTTACAAGGCTGCTCTTTATTGCAATTTGGTAACATGGTTTAGTCACACTTGCACAGTAAAGACCTAACAATGTTGTAATATTTTTCTGAGCACTACTGTTATTGGTACATTTCATGTTGGTTGATCTAGTTATACCTATAGTGTGATTTCTGAACACGGATCCACCAGCACTAGGAAAATTACTCTTTGCTGATTATCAGTATTAGCAAGGGGTGCTGTTGAGCAAGTACTCAACATGGTTCAGCTGCAAATGCAGATGCACATAAACCATGTTCAGTGTTGTTTCTGCTTATAGCTAACTCATCTTTAATGTTGGTTTAGCTGCACTGATTGTCAAAAATGGACAGTTTCCTAGTGGAGATGAGGCTTTAGCACCAAAATGTTTTTGAATCAAGACTAAGAAAACATCCCTTAACCACCGCTTTTATCATGTTCCCTAGCTGTGTGCTACATAGTCCAGATGTAGCCATGTTGTGTGTAGAATCAAATTATGTTGCAATTGTGCCTTTCAAACATAGAGGCCCTCCTGTGGATGGGGCCAAATTCCTCCTATTTGGTAAAAAGATGTTTGATAATTACAAACCCTAATAGACCACAGTGAGTTTGTACATATAAACATGGAGCTTCCTTATGGGTATCTCTATTTTTCAGGTTGTCTGGAGGAATGTCATGTATGTGTAAAATGTACAGATTGTGATAATTAATACATTACATTGCATACAGTTGTCACAGCATACCCTACCCAGTAACTCAGATGTGTCCAACTCAATGGAGCGAAGGTCCTATCAACTTTTATGCATCCAATGGCCTATAAATCAATTTGTAATGGGTTGTAAATACATGCATCCACATTAGTTTGTTCTTGACAGAAAGCTGGTACAGGCAGTCTGTTACAGCATCTGAGATCAGTACTGAAAGTCCCAGCTTTTAAACAGAGTGGTCCAGGGAAATCTTTTTGTCAAGTTCGCCACACTATTGGGCTTATTAATTACTATTTCTATAGTAATCCCTTTCCCTGTAATTTCACGGGTTATATGAATACTCCTATTCGCTGATCCTTATAGCCTTAGTGTCTATTAGGCTTAGACTATTAGGGCTACTCAACAATTATTCAGCAGCCCTCTGGGAGAAGGAAGCCTCCATGTGGTTCCCAATACCTAGTATCTGTCAAATTCTTCCATGGGGAGGGAGGACAAAGATTCTCTTCCTTTTTCCTGCCCATAAAAGAGGCAGTGTCCCCTTCCCCCCACCCCCAGGCCCAGTAGATTCCCTGATATTTGTGCAGACCTCACAGTCTCTGGAGGCATAGGGGGACCTAATGGAATCCTTGAGCTTTTGGAATGGCATCAGGGATTCTCCTGCCCACCCTCTACCCCCAAATCCCCAGATCCATGCCACTCCCATGCTGCAGATTACACCACAGAAGAAAAGAGATATGGTTACATTAACTTTTGTTTGAATTTACTACTATTGGCTGGGGGAAGGGACCGTGTGTGCTCCCCCAACCTAGAGCTACTCCAGGCCCACCTCCTGCCCAGAAAATTGGAATAGTTGAGAATCAGGCATTCACTGCAGTTTTATTACTTTGGTTTTAAAAGTCCCTAAGAGGTCTCACCTTCTCAGCAGTGAAGATTAGCAGCTCACCCCACTGGCAGTTCTGAATCATGATGCCACTCTGTAATAGTCCATTGATTTCTAGTGAGTAGAAATGTAGCATTTTTGGATACTATTGGTTGCCAACAAAGAAGCACCACTTATTTCTCTGTGCTCCTGTTGTAAAGCAATCTTTCCGAGTGAATACCATTGTGCATGTCCACTTTGCACTGTACAGTGAACCAGGATCTTCCCTTCTGTTGAAGGCAGTATCCTACAATTTTGCACATAGATACTGGACATCTTAAATGCATGTTAATCATGCGTCGTGATTTGAGCAGTGATCTCCCTTCAGGTCTCTGAGTGAAATATCCATCCAAGTGAAATAGTTTGATAAGTCCAAGGTTAGTTTTCCAGGTTTGTAACAGCAGCAGGTCTTCAAAACCCTAAAACGAGATTCTTCTGGGATTGGGTAGAATAAAATTATTGAAGAAATAAAACCAGTGATCTGAGATGCTCGTCCCATCCATTTAATAAAGTGCCCACTACTTACACAGCCAATAGATGAACACCCAGGTATGATTGTAATAGGAATATCCTAGTGTGTGCAGCACTAGAGGCCACTGAAAATGTGAAGGTGGTCTGAAAAACTGGTATTTAATGCACTGATCTTTGGAACCTTCACAATGAGGCATTGTTAGGTATAGGATCTGCTAAACAATGAGTCCTTGATAGGACATAATACCTATTCAGAAGCTCAGCTTTGCACACTTGCTCTTAAAACATCCTTAGCTCAACCTAAATTTACCTTTGTTGCACACAATGCACATGTGACAGACTGCTACATTCATTCATCTATTTTATTCAAATTACTGACAGGCTTACCTACTCTCTGTTGTAAAGCAGAGACTGCTTAATATGGGTCCTTTAAATTAATGGTATTGCAAGTCACTAGCTGTTGAACTTGCCGCTATCAGTGAGATGGCTCAGGTGACACTGGAATGTATTGGGCTAAAGTTTAAAAATGATGCAAGGGAATTCTGTGAACATAACCTGTTATTGACCAGTTGACTTTGGCACATACTTTCTATGCACTCTCACTGTTTCCTTTTGAATAACAAGTGCAATTTACAGCACATACTGTACTTTGTTACTGATTTAAACATTAAGACCCAGAAGTACTGTTCGTTATTAGCAATTGGTTAAACACCTCCTATTACTGCAGGCTGATAGCTAGGCTTCTAGGGTGGGAAAAAATATGAGAATCTAGGGCACAATATCCCCATTGTACTTTCTGTACTCTGCTATTTATACAGATTTTTCCTTATAGAACAAACACACACAGCATTTTTAATGCTACCATTTCTTCGTTACAACTACAGTTGACAGCTGCAAAAAATTGCAAAAGTTTGCATTAAAACACTGTTTTCTGCTGTTTCATGACCTTGAAATTTCATTTCTCTCAAAGTGCCTTTGAAATGGCCTTTTTCACAACAAATGCATTTCCCATTTTACATGGTTCTTATATAAATTGATTTTTTTTATTCCGCCAAAGCAAATTTCATCTTTCCCTGGAAAATAGGACTATTTTGGGGGTGAAACATTGCAATTTTCCCCATTTTAAGGTGCAATCGAACCATATTCAAAATTAAATGTGAAAATGTTGGTTGTTTAAAAACTTTTAGTATAAAAATTTGTGCATATTTGACGTTACAGCTATCTACTGCATTTATTTGAAATATAGGCATTGAGGGCAGCACTACAGACTGTGGGGAGATATTTCTTGGCCCGGTGGAATGTTGAAACGTTGCAATTTTGGAGAACTACTTTCTGCAATCCATAGGTTAGCCAAAAAGTGTAACTAACGCGCACGCGCATACACACACACACACACACACACACGCATACGCATGCACACACACACACAGAGAAAGACTCTGCTGATGGAACAAGTCCATTCTTGTCCTCTGGGCTAGTCCGTTTTGGCTGGTCATCAGATGACAGACTGCACAATACTTGTACTTGTAATGCCAAGGTTAACTGTGTTTAGGGAGGAAGCCTTGGGTAATAAGAGTATAATGAGTTGCCTACTAGATGGAGCAAGGGGATGTAAGATGTGTACAAAGCCCTATTGCATGAATACTGATTTTGACCCGACGTCTTCTTGATGAGTAAGCAGTCTATTTCCACATGCACTTGTCCTAAAAAATGAGTGGACACAGAAGTGTGTATTAAAAAGTAGATGCCTTTGAGCCTCCTGGAAGCAAATATGTCACAGCTATGTCATAAAGGAAGGGAAATGAGAATCTTAACTGGATAAGAAGAAACATCATTCATAGCTCTTGGAAACCCCTTTTAATGCTCACATTCACTGCTGCTCTTGATATTGTGTATTTGTGAGGGCAAAGGCTAGTCTGAATCTTACACCTATTTCTGAATCCTTTGATACCTTCCACTTATCCCTTCCCTCCTACAGTGCTTTAAAATGACCATCGGTATTTACATGTTTGATAGTGAAAAATATAAGGCTGCCGTTTACACATTACTGAAGTTATTGTGTTGCCAAAGGGCCTGATCATTTGAGACTTGAGAGAGAGCAAATGTCATTGGTATGTAAATAAGGTGCTTAGAGAGGTGATAGACACATGCACTGTGTATTGGCACATGCAGCCATGTGAGTGGCAGGGCAGTGCCTATAGAATAGAACCTACAAAGAGATAATTCAGGAATAATTAGGCTACACTTCTATTTTTAGCTTTGTTTAGCGGCAGACATTCCAATGTCATGGATATGACAGATCTCCCCTGAACTGGTTGGCTGCCATTGTGGGGAGGAGACAGGAGCAATGTCCTCTCTTGGAGATGTTTTGGACAGGTTTTTTTTGTTGTTCACTAAAGCTCTGGAGGTATAGGGGGAGCTTTTGCCTGTGAGCAGCCGTTGGTCTGTATTCGTTAGGGCTGGTAAAATCAAGCGGGGGAGGTAAATGATATTTTTAATGTTATTCAGAGGTTGAAGTGAGTGAGCATCGATCTGCAACTTTTGGGTGGCTATTTTAGGTATTGATGTGGCCCTCACTACTGAAGTATCAATCTATAATATATTTATTCTCACAACACCCATGGGAAGTAGGACTGCCTAGGACCTATTTTAATATAGCCATCTTGCAAACAGTGGTGCAGCAGCCACCCCCTCCCCACCCTCCTAATTCCAACACATTTATGCTTGCAAATGGGGAGCTGAGTGAGGGACTAAGTGATCTCTCTAAGATCACAGAGGAAGTCTGTGAAGGAGCAAGGACTTGAACCTCAGTCATACAAGTTACTGCCCTAACCATTGGGCCATCCTTCCTCTGTCTGCCTCTGTGGCTAGCAGAACATTCACTTTATACTGGTGCTTCTTCTAAAAATGGGCCTGACCTGGAACCCCTGACCCAAAGAGCCTTGCACTTTGAGAAGGCTGGGATCTGGATCTGGTTCTGAATTATGAAGCTCTGGCCCAACTCAAGCTTCTTGATATGAGCTTAAAATTCCAAGTTTTGAATAGGAAAATATCTAATGTTGATTGCCCTGCTGCTTTGTTTTTCTTTTTATCAGTAAGAGTTGAAGCACTGAAGCTGGCTAGCTTAGTGTCTGTTTAGACTGAATATTTTGCTAGAAAACAGCTTAATTGTACAGGGTGAAGAGTTAAAGTTTATTTTTATGCATCTCTGTTTTTAGTTGCAAGTTGACATAGCTGGCTAGTGGTGGAAGCCCCTTTGTATGAAACATCCCTTATCCTATCTGTCCCTTGAGCATACTGTGTGCCAAATGATCATTCCTAATAGGCTGGATGATTTTCTGGATAGAGGAAACATCTTGACAAGTTTGTTAAATGTGTTATGTCAGAGAAAGTGTTTCATGGATCTTTTATAGTGCACGCAAGGACATCATTGGTCCAAGTCTGAAGTGCCAAATTCCCCAAGCTCACCTGTTCAACATAATGTTATTCACAGCATCTGATTATCCAACTGTGTACACTTGGCTGCCATTTTTTCAGAGATACTTACGCAGTGGCGTTTTGTAATGACGACAATTCTTTTCCTGTCTGACCTAGAAGACTACAGTGACTCAATGCTGGCTGGTCAGCCTTAAAGATTAAATCGAGGACACTAGCTTAATTACTTTAACAGTTACTTGAAAGGATTTCCCAAGAATGAGCATCATGGCAAATTGTAGTTAAGGGGATTTTAGTAATTCCTGAAACTGCAGCTAATGATGCAACCCAAGATATTCTTCACGTTCACTTCAAATGCTATATATTACAGATGTCTTAAATGAATAATCAGTATTGTGAGGAATCTTGTGCTGCAAATTCTGAACCTATTAGGAGCCCAATCCTGCAGCATTTACATGAGTAGCCCTATTGACTTCATTGGGACTTCATAGGTGAGTAACAGTTGCAAGATTTGGCCACAGTACAATAAATGCAAAATAAAATGATTTCTTCTAGTATGTAACTCTTCCCTAACATAGAATAAATAGAAAATACTTAAGAGCAAATCCAGTGCGTTTTTTTGTAATTATTGTGGAAAATAACTTCCAGAACATTACTCTGTAATAAATGTTGTTTAATCTTTAATTTATTCTTCAGAAAATTGCCATATCATTTGGTGGAGGAGGGCATTCACAGAAGACTTGATTGTGGTCAGTCCAACTGCTTTCCTGTTGATAAGCATAAACATAGTAGGCCAGATTCTGTTCTCAGTTACACCAGTGTAAATTTGGAGCAACACCATTCACTTTTAACCCCTACAAACTGAGACAGCAAATTTTCTTTTTACTCCAACAATATTGTGGTTTGGTGGCTTTTTTTTTAAATCAAGTTTGACTTCACATTTTATAACTTTGAGCAGAAGGTAAATAATTTTTATATGCATCATATAATAAAAAGTGGTTTATTAGGGGTTCAAATCAAGAAGAAATACTAATCTTGCTCTGAGTTACACTGATGTAAATCTGGAGTAACTCTATTCCAGTCTTTGGATCTATACTAGATTTAGACCGGAGTAGATGAGCAGCATTTGGCCCTGTTATGATTGAGCAGTGGTAGCTGCTCCATAGTGAAGGTTGGAATGGAGTATCCATTGTAAGTCTGATATTTTCTTTCTTCTGCTGCACTGCCTACTGTTGACCTCTCCTGTCCCCAGCACTCCTCTCTCCATTGATGCTTAAGCCAGTGGTGGGCAACCTGAGGTCCGCAGGCCACACACGACCCATCAGGGTAATCCGCTGGCGGGCCACCAGACAGTTTGTTTACATTTTCACGGCTGCCTGCAGCTCCCAGTGGCCGTGGTCGCCGTTCCCGGCCAATGGGAGCTGTGGGAGGCAGCGACCAGCACATCCCCGTGGCCCGCATCGCTTCCAGCAGCTCCCATTGGCCGGGAACAGCGAACGGGTGGCTGTGCAAATGTAAACAAACTATCTGGTGGCCCGCCAGTGGATTACCCTGATGGGCCGTGTGTGGCCCACAGGCTGCAGGTTGCCCACCACTGACTCTAGAGAAGAAAGGGAGCCAATTCCTGCAGATCTCTTGGTCTGTGATATGTGTGGCTTGGTGGTGGGAGAAAGAAAGAGGAGGAGGGGCAGAGGAGTGCAGAGGCCTTGGTTTGGAAGGGAAGTCATGGACATTTCACCCTTCCTGTGACTCTTTTAAGGGTTTGAAGGTTGGGAGAATCCTCAGCAATTCTTAGGACTGGTCACTACCAGACCCAGGGAGCAGAGTTGGGTCAATGTGTTTTGAAAAACTAAGGTAATTCCGAAACAAAAATCTACATTAAAGAGGAGTTAAGACTGAGAGCACATATTGGTAATTTAAGGGTAAAAATCCTTACAAGAACATTGCAAGTTATATATAATAAAATGCCTTTAAAAAGCTAGGAAGTTTACAGTTAAGGTATGCTGAAGGGAAACCCAAACATTTGAAAGCAAGGACATTCATACTTAAGGTACCAAAACTCCCACTGAAATTACTGGGTGAAGGCATGTGGATCCATGTGCAGAAGCAAGGACTGAATTTGTAACAATAAAAGAACAGTGCTCCGAAAGCAAGGGGAGTTGTTTAGGAGACTTTTAAGGTTCTGTGGTGGCTTTTAATTTAAGAAGCAGGATTTTTTGTTTTTAAAGTTGAATTATTATTTTAAAGACAGGCATCAGTTATTGCTATTTAAAGCCCAGCTCTTAAAGTCACAACATCAGACTGAAACTAGGCCACAGAAAATACTGGATGGGATATTGGGAGATAGCTGAGTGGAATGACCATATTAAAGGCAGAAAGATACTGTACTCTTTGTTCACTGCTATGAAAAATCAGGTACAGTAGTACAGTATCCTAGACCAAATATCCCTCCGGCTCTTTTCTCTCTCATTAAATCTGTTTATTTAGTTAAAAGTATTTAATACTGGATGTGTTATGATGATTGAACTGATATTAAAGTGCAAAAACAATGAGGAGTCCTTTTGCCACCTTAGAGACTAACACATTTATTTGGGCATGAGTTTTCGTGGGCTAAAACCCCCTTCATCAGATTCATAGAATGAAAAATAGAGTAAGCAGAATATATATTAGTGCACTTGGTAAGGCAACTCCCATCTTTTCCTGTACTATAATATATATTCTGCTTACTGAATTTTTCACTCCATGCATCTGATGAAGTGGGCTTTAGCCCACAAAGGCTTATGCCCAAATACATTTGTTAGTCTCTAAGGTGCCACAAGGACTCCTCGTTGTTTTTACTGATACAGACTAACACGGCTCCACTCTGAAATCGATTAAAGTGCAAGTGATTTTTAAAATTTGGATTTGTATGTTTTAAATTTGGTAGCAATTCACCATTTAAACCTATAACAGATACATTTCACAATGTATCAGCTTTAAAAAATGGCCCCCAAGCCTGCAAATGGATCTGCTTGAGCAGATCCTTACACTTGCATGGATCTGTTTGCAGGACTGATGCCTTGTGACTTCCATAGGCTTTGGATCAAGCCGTTGGAGAACATCCTCCACCCCCAGCAAATTACAAAATACCAAACCTATTTACCTTTTGATAAGAGCAACAAGAAACACAAATAGAAGCATTTACTCTGTGTGATAGGTAGGGTTTGATGGTCTAAAGAGTTTTATAACCAGCTATATGCATGGTACATTCCAGATTCCACTGTAGCTCACTTAACAAGGTCTGAGATTCCTTCTGGTGACATCAGACTTCTCTCCTATTGATGTATGCTTACTCATGTTATCTGCTGCTTTACTTTGATTTAAAGTAACTGCAGCTGACCTTCTTAATAACCTTTCCAGATTGTGTTCTATTTAAAAAGAAAAAGTGGTAATCACGTTAACCATATTTACCTGTGATTTTTTTTCTTACCTTGTTGAAAGGGCTTAACTTATTTTGAAATAAATTATGGTTTCATTTAAAAACTGTCTATTGCATAAGATGTAAACAAATGAGCTTGGCAGCATTATGTCATACAAGGTATGTAGGATGGGATTTTCAAAAGTGCTCCACATTGACCCAACTCTGCTTCCAAAGGAGTTGCCATCCATTGACAATGGAAACAAAGTTAGACCAGTGCAAGTCACTTGTGCAAATCCCATCCCCAACAAGAAGCGGAACAATAGCTTATTAGTGCAGGAACAGATTGAGGCATAAAAGTTAATGTGGAAGAAATTCTTTCTGAAAAGCCCAGAAGTGCAATGATTATCTCCAAGTAACTGTAGGGCATGGTGGAAGTCACTTATAAAAGTATTGAGTCCTTATATTACAATGACATGAGAGAACTATAAAATTATACGTATGTCAAGTTGGGGAAAAGAGGTTCTATTTGAAAAATAGCTTTGCCTTTCTTTACAGCTCTTCATATTAATGTAAGATATCAACAAAGAGTAATCATAAGGAACTTAAATTAGGAAGAAACTGATATGACTCGGCATGAAATATTCCTATCTTCACAGCTATTGTGCATTTTATCTAATTTCCATAGCTATCTGATCAGGGCTGTTTATTTCACTGTTGAATTATTACTGAAGTCTGAGAGGGCACTGCTTTAAACAATGGAGCTGGTCAACAGTGTTAGCAATTCATTTCCATAAAATCTAGCCCTGTGTGGGCATGTAAAGCTTGGATTTGGCCTTAGAGCCATCTTTAATACTTCATAGCTTTGGTAGATGCTACCAAACAGAGTGAGACAAGTGACTGCTTGGGAACCTCACTTTTGTAAGCTCCATAATAAGAGCTTCTTGTGATATAAGCATGTTCTACTGTTGCACTGGCTGCTAGTGAGTTCTGGGTAAAGTTTAAAGTGTTAGTTTAGAATTATAAAGCCATAAATGACTTGGGTCCGAATTACCTGAGAAGCTGCTCTCTTCCCATGTTGAACTGCAGCAACTATGATCTTCCAGTATGTTTGATTAGCCAGCTGTCCTGGTTTAAAGAGGAAGGGACTGACGGTAAGGGGGATTGGTTGAGGGGTCCTTAGCTCTGTAATTAGCTTCCCAGTTTTTCTCCAGAGCCCACATTTGATAACCCTCAGAGCATGACACAAAAATTAGCATGGCAGGGATGGATGGATAGAACTACCTGTTCCCCTTTTGTAATGTAGATGGGAACTAACTACGTCCCTGTAACCTGGTTAACATCCTGGATTGTCTGGTGTTTGGCTAGTTATTGAACACAGTTATATACCATCTGCACTACAACTCTTAACCTGCTGTAACTGAGTCAGGAGACAGCAATGTTGTAACTAGGCCTCCTAATTTGGTATAAACAGGGCCTAAGGGTGTGCAAAGCCATGACCAGGTATGGGTTTTCCACTCTGGCAGACAATGAAACAACTTGTTGCTTCCATGCATTTGACAGTTGGAATTATTGACTGAATGGAACATTAAATCAATGTCTATAACATTGAGGCTAGTTTTTCAACCCTGGTAGGTTCTGGCCAATATATCTGGAAATATTCACTGCCAACGGATAACCATCTGTAGAACATGAGCACTACTGGATCTAGGTCTTAAGACTCAGCCAGCTCTGCATGAGGCACCTGGCTAAAGCCACCAAGGACTTATCAGATGGACATTTTTATCTCAGTGTTGATCTGTCAAAGTGTTTTCCCCACTATTTGTAGGAATTTTGGCACCTGCTGCACCAGAACAGCAACTCAGAGGGTCTAAATGGTATTATCATTTTATACACTGTTCTGCCAAAGTCAATCCCTTTGAAACCTGCATGAGAATAGCAGCCTCCTTAAAATGTAGAAGTGTGAGTCATACACCAAAGGAGCGCAGTCATTGCATGTGTGAAGTAGGAGTTTTAAAAGTGTTCCACACACTACTCTGAAAATACATCACAAGACAGTTGTTGCCCTTGCATTGAATTCACGCGCCGCAGAGCAACTGACGTTCGCAGCTGACGAACATAAAATGCCAGCAGAGAAGTTGGCTTTGAGCAGCCATAAATAAGACCACATAGGGAGACTCAGCCTTGCCTGAAAGCTCAGCTCTGCATGAGGCACCTGGCTAGACCCACTGAGGAACTCATCAGATTGTTGTTTTATCTCGGTGTTGATCTAACACTGTAGCTGGGTGGGGAGATGCTATTTCTCAGCTATTCTTAGGGATTTTGGCACCTGCAGTAATTCACAGGAGGTCTGAATGGTCCCACTTGACACACTGTTCTGGCAGGCAGTCTTATTGAAACTCAATTGTCTAAGCCTTTTCCTGGGCCAGATTCAGCCCTACCAAAAGTGGAGAGCAACTCTCATTGACTTCAACAGGAGTTCTACCCCACTTACTCCAGAGCAGGTTAAGGCCCTCTATCCCTTTATTAGAAAAGCATCAGGGACAATCATTACTGATATGGCACACACGCACCTCCTCACACCCCCCCCCCCCACCTCACATACACATTCTTTGCTCTTTGGACAATAGCAAGGCTCTAAATGCTATGGCTAAAGGAGGCTTAATTGGATTTACTTTGCAAATAAAGAGCTCTAATTGGGTTTATGATGACTAGATTTGCAAGTCTGATTCCTCAAAGAAGTTGAGGGGTGCCTTGCGTTTTCAGTTAATCAGGTTTCAAGGTGCCCAAAGGGAAGCAAAACAGATACTTATTCAATCCCCGTAAATGTGGACTCTGAATAATTCATACATAACATGAACTTGGTGATATGGTTACATTACTTGTAAAATGACATCTTTGGGAATTACTGAATAGTGTCACTTGTTTTTCATCCTGAAAGTTATACAGTACAAATAGGAAATAAAGTATTATTATTGGCAGTGAGAAACGACATGACTTGTTTTTTTGCTTGTACACAAATTGTTTCCATGTTTCATTAGTCTCTGGAAGTATTCTGCTTCTTTCCTCTCCTTGGGGACAACAGGCGAAACTTAAGCTAATGCAGATTGTAACCCCGTGAATGCCATTCTCGTCTAGCTGAGTGGACAAAGCCCTTGGAAATGTTGTGCCTTTTTTTTAACCGCCATAAAATTATTAAATGTATCTGAGGAATAATATAAATCAACTTGTGCCTCATTTTATATCTTTGCAGGACTCAAGAAAATATGAACCAGAATAAAGATAATGGCAAATGAGTACAAAACAAGCATAGAAAAAGATGGTTTGATGGTTACTTAGCATCAGTTAGGGAGAATATAGCTTATCATAGTGTTTGATTTAACTATCTTTCGTAGGGTGAAAGGGGCCCTGTGTTTTCTCATCTACCTGTTAAATTCCTATCATAAGGAATACTCTTGTCTTTTAGGGAGAATTATCTCTTTTAAAAAGATATGGAAATGGAATAGCAGCAAAAGTAAAACCAGTTCTATTGCAGTTGGTTTAATTGCTAAGGGTAGTATATGGATTACAAAAAGTTAATAATAGAACCCAACTCCCAGTCCCCCGCTCTTACAACAAGACAAAAAAAATCATGGTATAAATTTCAAATGCTTACTTACATTGACTTCATAAAGGCGACATTAATCTCTGTCTCAGTGACACTTTTTTTTTTATGGCAATCCCACAGATGGGCCTGAACCAAATCTTGGATCTGAGCAATCACAAACTTTTGAGAAGTTTGAATCCAGATTTAATCCAAACTTCATGATTGGCTCCTTTTCTGCTGACACAAAATCCCAGATTTAACCTCCCTGAACTTTGGGAAGCTCATACCCAGATCTAGATGTGGAGCCACAATCTGCAATTTAGATGATACTATTATGATCACAGTATAAGTATATAGATAGGAATATAAGAATTGTCCATATTGGATCAGACCAGTGATCCACACAGTCCAGAATTCTGACTCTGACAATAGCCAGTAACAGAGGCCTCAAAAGAATTCCATAACTGTCCAACACAGGATTTATCTGCACAGAGGGGAAGTTTCTTCCTACCTGCCATGAGTGAGTGGTTGTGTTATGCCCTGAAGCATGAGAGCTTTAATAATTTTTTATCCTGTGTATTCTAACTTTGGATGTTCTCATCCATATAAATGTCTAATCCTTGTAAATGTCAGTGATAGGTAGAGACAATAGCTCTGACTTATTACTTAGAGTAAGTGAGACTAAAAAAAGGCCAAGGTAAAAATAAAAAAAGTTGACAGAAATATGTAGGATAAGCCAACTACCTGTGCATTTTTGTATGGAGTGCTTGGGAGCTTTTATTGGCAATTTTTGGCAGCAAATACTTGTGAATAATATATAAACCCCAAATTCAGAGTTTGTGTGTTTTGTGTGTATTTACCACCCCATATGACTGAAGTCTGTGTGCATTATTTTCCCCCTCAGTTTAGCAAAAAGCAGCTATACAAAATACTTAAAAAAAAAAGAAAGTTCTTATCTTTTGTAAAACACAGACCCACCCGACACTTGGACTGGTCTATGGGCCCCACCCCTGCCCTTTTGTTTAGCGCCTGGGATCATGTGATGAACTGGGATAGCATTTTGCTGTTTATGCTACTCAGACCTCATCTATTTTGCTTTACAAGAATATGCCATTCTACTATGGGACCCTTTTGTAATGGTTGTGGTAGCGAAAGGGATTGGGAAAAGGAGATGGCGGTGATATGATACATTAAAACTGGAACAACCCACCTGGGGACTGAGACAGCACAATGCTGACACTTTCAGCTATTAAAGGGCCTAATTCAGATTTCACACTTATGTAAATCAGGAGTACAGCTGAGTGAATAATTGGCAGGGGGAGTTGGTTCAGTGGCTGAGCTGAAAAATCTGGGAGGTGTTTGGTGGGGAGAGAATCAGTTTTCAAACAATTTGCTATATGGTTTAAAAAAAAAAAATTCACCCAGCTCTAACTAGGAGTAATTTCCCTGAAGTCAATGGAATTTCCCCAGTGTAAAAACCAATGTAAGTGAGATCAGAATCAGATCCACAGAATCCAGTTTACAAAAGGTGCCTAAATAGGATACGTTCTGGACATTTCAAACTTTTTTTTTTTTTTTGAGGTGCATGAAGCGAATGTTCCAGGCCGGTTTCTGATCTTATGTTGGCCCGATACCAGTGAAAATCCATTGACGTCAGTGGATCTGTTCCTGATCTACACCAGTGTTACCAAGGTGCTCTTTGTGCTGAAGTGCCAGTTGGTAGGTCCCCAATGTGGAATTGGGACGTCCTGTTTTGATATGGGTCACTCTGCATTGGCTTGATCTAGATAACAGCCCAGCTTGAACAGGACAGTGAACCACTAAGGGTCTGTCCACACTACAGCTAGTACAGCGGTACAGCTATGGCATTACAGCTGTGCCACTCTTCTCCGTAGTGTAGATGCTTGTATATCGACGGAAGGGGGTTTTCCATGGATGTAGATAATCCACCTCTCAGAGAAGTGGTGGTTGGGTCAACAGAAGAATTTGTCCATTGACCTAACTGCATCTCAATCAGGGACTAGGTCAACTTAACTGTGGCAGTCAGGGTATACATTTTTTCACAGCTCTGAGCAACACAGTTAGGTTGACTTAAGTTTAAGGGATAGACCAGGGCTAGGTCAATAAATCAAACTTTATGCCACATACATACTGGCCCACCCTGGGTGCATTTTTGAGCCATTGCCACAGGGGAAGATCTGGGAGGGTCTGTGTCTCAAAAGGTATAGTCCCTTCTGAATTCTCTGTTACGCAGAACAAATGAACAAACTGCACCACCTCTTAGGATAGTGTAGCATACTCCTTCCTCTATCCCAGCCAGCTTTGGTGCCTGGTGCAGAGGAGGGAGTAAGGCAGTGAGGTAACAGCTCCTGCCTCCATCGGGTGGCTTGCAGCTCAAGGGCACTAGGAGGGAGTGCTTTTGTGCACCTCTAAACATAGGGGCTGTCATTGAGTCTGACACTTGTGTGAGGGGCACGAATAGTGGGAAAGCTCCTTGTACATGCACCCAGGGTCAGGGTCCAAACACAAGCTAACCAACCCTTTTGGAGTCCGTTTACTTTGGCAAGGTAAAGACGTTGGGTAATACATCTTGTTCTCACTTTGACTTCCTAATTTAATTGGGGGCTTGAGCATTTCTACATATCGGCCCATTTTGGATTACTCGTATACAATTCCTTTTCACACACTGTCAAAATACTAGCACACCTAGCTCAGTGGCTGATTTGACAAAAAGGAAAGACAAGTATTCTAGAAATAGTACATTTTAAACAGACTGAAAATGGACATCAGTAAGACTTGCCTTTAGTATGTGTGGTCCTAGCACAAATTGGTTCATTCGGTGAAATGAGAGAATTGACCAGATAGCTAGGAAATCTTAAACCACATATTACTGTGTATTGGCCCTGAAGTTACCTGCTGTGGAGGCCCTCTTGGCCTCAACTGGAACAAATTTTGACAACTTGATTTCAGTCTGACAGGATAACTATGGTAACAGTGTGCTTCCAGGTATTCATGTGGGTAGCGTGAAGAACTGGACAGATTCCAAACTTCTACTCATTGTTTTATTAACACCCTGAGTCCTGGTGTACATAGCAGCTGGAAAGCTAGGATTACACAGAGAGAGAGAGAGAAGCCTGTGGGTTGGGGAATGTTTTAACACGTTGTTGCAGTCACAATGCTATACCTGAGGTTTGTTTCCAGTGTAAACCCAGTTTTTTATGTATATTATTACTTACATTTGCTGGGCATTGATGCTGACTCAGCGCTATATGGACAATAGAAAAGGACACAATCCCTGCTGTGAGGTGTGAGACGAGCAAAAGATGACAGACCAGGTGCACACAATGCTGAGGGCATGTCTACACTGCAAGTGGGAGCAAGCCTCCCAGCCTGGGTAGACAGACTCGCACTAGCTCTCTAAAAGGAGCAGTATGGACATTGTGAATCCAGCAGACACTCTGGCTGGCCAGCTGAGCTTAGATCCAGGGGAGATGGGTGGGCTTGAGAGCCCAACCTGCTGCCCGAGCTGCAACGTCCACATAGCTATTTTTAGAACCTTCGCTTGAGCTGAGCTAGTGTGAGTCTAAATCCGGGCTGAGAGGCTCACTCCCAGCTGCAGTGTAGACATACCCTTAGTGACCAGAAGATGGAACTGTCACATAGCTGTGCGGCATTTATGTGTTTATCATTATTATTTATCAAATAATCAAAGTGCTTCTGCAGCTGATGCCTGGCCTCCCAGAAGAAGACACTGGGTATGTCTATACTCAGCAGCGCAGCTACAGCACAAAAGCTAAGCTGCTGTAGACACCTACTACAGTGATGGAAGGGTTTTTCCCCCTGGGGCTTAGGTCAGCTTCAAACCCCTGAGTAATGTAGCTAGGTCAACCTAAGTTTTAGGTGTAGACTAGGCCTGTGTATTTATTAAACGGTTTCCCTTCAGTATAGCTATCTCATTGGAGGGGGTCCTGTTGGAGTGTAATTCAGTATACTTCAAACTCTGTTTAAATTAAAAACAAACAAACAAACAAAAAAGCATCCCTGTGTGTTTCAAATTGCATCCTATATTGCTGCAGAGTAGACTAACTTTTTGGCCATGGTACCTGGTTCTGCCACAAGAGTCAACACAAGTCCATGTCCCTGCTTGGTTATTTGTTGAGCTTTATGTTTGGTCTTTTAGTATTTTATGGGGTTTTTTATAATGTTTTTATGATTGTTTCATTACCACGTTTTAACAGTTCACACGGTTTTGTCTAGGGATCTTTTAACATTCCCCCTCCCTTCTACCCCCCCCCCCCACCCCGCAATGTAGCAAAGCATGTATTGCTCATCTAGAGCCTGATTCAGCAAGGTACTTCCTCATGTCTTTACAGTTAGGCATTATTAACCTAATTCAGTCAGTCCCTTTGACTGCAAGGGGGCAGGGAGGCTAGGTCTTAGGGACAGATCCAGCTAATTACCAATGGCCCAATCCTGCTAACACTTTCTAGTGAGTTGTTGGCTCCAGATCCACAAAGGTAACCAGGCACCTAAGTCCCAATTGTGGCTCCACTGAGAATCACAAAGCTCCTGCTGAACCTGGTAGGTACTAAGTTTTTCAGGGCAAAAGTTGCCTCTGCAGAAGATAGGCATTCAGCCGCCTAACTCTTCTAGAAGGCCTAATCCAGGAGGAGGAGGCAGGAGGTAGTGGGAGTAGTGCTCCTCCAATTGCTCCTTCATTATTTATCCACAATGAAACCGCTTCAATGGGAGAGATTGAGGGAAGCTCCATATCAGACTATCCCATAGCTCAGTGTTGGAGCACTCACTGGATAGGTGGGAGACCTGTGTTGAAATCCATTTTCCCCCCTTCCTCTGGCAGAGAGGGGGGAATTGAATCTGGGTCTCCCACATCCCAGGTGAATGCTCTTACCTCTGGGCTAGAAGTTATAAAGTGGCACCACCACCTCTGGCCATTTGATGTGGAGTGAGGCAGGTGCCTAACTCATTCCCACAAAACATCTAAGCCACTTGGATCCAGGTTATGACAGTACAGGATTTTTTTAGGCTTTGCTATATTGTACAAAGGGGTGGGTTCATTGTTTGGGTCACCTAACAGTGGAGTGAACAAAGCACTAATAAACTCACTGTAGGGAACATTACTGTGCTGGCAGGATACTTGACTAGATGATCAAAAGGTCTTTTCCGTCACTAGCTTATTGATTCTATGGTTGGAGGGTACTGAAGGAAGAAATGGAACAATGGAACAAACTGCCTAGGAAAGTCATGGAAGCTTCTTCACTGGAGGTTTCAAAAGGAGGCTGGATGGCCATCTGTCCTGGAAGGTTTAGACACAACAAATCCTGCATCTTGGCAGGGGGGTAGACTAGATGACCCTGACAGCCCCTTCTAGCTCTATGGTTCTAGAAATAAGCTTCTTGAAGTGGGGGAAAAATAACCATGAGACTTTGGAATGAGTCTAAAACATTGATCCAATCCAGGGGCCAAATTCTGGATGCTTTGTGCACAGAGGTACATGCCAGAAATCCCTCAGAGAAGTGGGGAGTATGGGCCAGAATTTTTTTCACTCAGCTGTGACTCTTGCCAAAATTTATGGAGAAGGTGCATTCCAAGGCTTTTCAGGGTAGGGGTGTGATATGCTGGTTTGTTGTACATATACATCCTCCTAGCCTGGCAGTGGGAACCCTACCTCCACCCTTCTGTGGATGATCAGTGCTCCTACTGGGAATAGCCTGCATGGGGGTGCTGTGGTGGCTGGTGGGACAGTGACAATCAGAAGAGGTACACACATTTAATGCCAGTTCTGCAGCATAAAGGAGGGATTTTCAAAAGCGCTCGGTATTGGCCTAACTCTGCCCCCATCAAAGTCAATGGGAGCAGAGAGAGGCCAACGCTCAGCAGTTTTCAAAAGTCCCCCCCACCCCACAAGTGTAGCTTTCCCACTTCCACTTTCCTCAAGCCACTTCTTTGACGGATCAGAATTTGGCCCTATGGAGGGATAATGTTGTTGTGTCGGCGATAAATCATGGAGCAACTGCTTTTGTGGTAACCTTGAAGTGTACGTAATTATGAAGTTTTGGGGAAACACATTCACTTCCACCTCTTTATGGGCAATGGAGTGAGTCAGGGGACCCAAAAGCTGCATGTAGAAAGAAGAGAAGGTGACTGAACGTTACCTTCACCTTCCTCCCCAGTGACTCTAAATTTACCTCAGGAGCAACGTCAGCTGTGCCGCCTCTGCCCTTCAATTACTGTGACCCACTTCTTTGCTTCAGGGACCTCTTGGCTTTATTGTTGTTGTTGTTATTTTTGGTGTGGCGATTGGTTTTTGGCTTGGAGGGAGATGGTGACCTTTGAAACAAGCCCGTCTGCCAGCCAGTTTTTAATCTCCCCCTTCGCAGCTGCTGGCGGTGGGGGAGGATGAGGGACCAAGTGTGTGGGGGGGTTTCTCCAGTTAGCAGCCAGAGGAGCAGCACGTTTCCAGTATCAGTCCCATACAAGTGGTGTTATTTTTCCTGTCATGTTTGTTGGGGTACGGCTTTTGTTTGTTTTTCTTGCAGAAAGGCAGGAAAGCGAATCTGGAAAAAATACAGCTCACATGTCATCGGTAATTACTTGGCCGGAGCGGCTGGCACTGGCTTGCTGACAGTTTAGAGGCAGGGAGTGGGTGAGACCCAGCTGCAGCCAACAGGGAAAGAGAGAGCGAGATCTTAATCTGACTCAGGCTTCACCAACCCTCCTCTCCCCTCTCCTCCCCCTTCATCCTTCTCCTCCCTGGGGAGCTATGGCTACGGCTTCACACAATTAGTTTTCTCCATTCTTCAAGGGACCTGCTGTTCTGTGGCCTCCGCTGCTTTCCGTCCACCTTCTGCTTGCTGAATGCAGTATGTGAGGAAGCAATGCTCCCAGGGTTTCAATGAGGCCTACAGACTTGTCCCACATGCAGGAAGAAAGACAGAGTAGCTTAACCTGAAAAGTATGTGTGAAGAATGATGATGATGATAAGTCTGCAGATGGTTTTCAACATTTGTTGCAAGTTCTTTTGTGTTTATTCCCATCAAATCTGTGATGTAAATCCAGGGTATGGTAGGATCTTGTCCTGGTGAGTCAGTAGTTGGGACTCTTCTTTGTGTCAGTATTGAACAAATGCTTTAGCACAACGCATTGTCTTTCAGAGGAGATGTAAAGATTCTATTGTACTTTTATGTAACAGCCTGGGAATTTAGACCTGATGTAGGGTGACCAAGTTATGGAAAAATATAAAACCAGAACATCTGACATGAGGGTGCGAGGGCACACAAGGGAAGGTTTTGGTGGGCATCAGGGAGGTGTCCATGGGATGAGGGAGGCTTGGTTCAAAGACTTGTGAGGAAGGTCTGGGGGATTCATTGGAAAATCTGTCCGCAGAGGTTGAGTGTCAACATATGACAGGCCTGATGGGGGGAAAACTTTGAGATGGCAGCCAACCTGCTGTGAACAATGCCACTGTTACTAGCTTAGCTAGCTGGATGGTGTCTCTGTCAGGTGGCCAGTCTTTATGGGTTACAAAATCCAGGATGAAAGTGTCCTTTTTAAAGTTAGGGGAACCCTGGGACAAGCCCTGGAAACAAGAATGTTCCTGGGATGAATGGTCACTACTTTGAGTCTGACTGAATTCCAATGTGTGTAGCTAGATTCTTCCTACCAAATTGCCCTTTAACATTTTAGTAGATTGTCATGCTCTTCTTCACTTCATGTCCTAAATTGTTGCACAGTGTAGTTATCTTCCACAGGGTGAAGCAGTCAGAGGCTGAGATAATTCCTTTTCCTGGGGTAAAACCTGTCACTTTCTGCATGGGTACATGAAGCCTGATGGACAGTGGAATTCAGCCGTTCTGCTGCACAGGGGCTGCACTGAGAGTGCAATTTGTGACACCACTTTATAGGGGTAGGCTCCGCCTACTCCCCACCCTACTCCAGGTACAATTCTGGGTCCCCTTTATTCATACCACGTCAGTTGGAGGTGAGTGGAGGGAAGTTCCTTATTTGTTCCTCTCCTCCCTGCTCTTCAGCTGTAGAAGGGTGAGAGGGGAGGTACTATTTAGCCCTAAATGACTGCCTCCTCTTCAGTCAAATCCTTCCGTAAAGCATGTTTCTTCCTCAAAGCTGACATCCTCACTATTGGCCTGATCCTCTCCCCATTGAAATCAACGACCCAACTCCAATTGGCTTCACTGGTGCAGGAGCAAGCCCTATAAGAGACGTCACGTGGCTACCAAAATAGGTTGACAGGGGCCTGGTTTCCTTACGCAGCTTGAATAACTCTGATGTCTTGCCCATTCGAGACTTTCTGCGCCTTAAAAGGACAGTCACTCTCTCCAAAATCTGTCTGTTGATAGTATTTTTCTTCATCACATACACAGATTTGTCCAGGAGTGTTGGGTTACTAAGTTTTGGACTTTCTGTTGTTGTTTTTAAATAAAAGAACATTACAGTTTTTGCTTTGGGGCAAAACCACATCAAAAATAACTTCATGGAACTTACAAAGAGACTTATGGGTACATCTCCACTGCCATTAAAACACCCACAGCCCCGGGTCTCAGAGCCAAGGTCAGCTAACTCAGGCTTGCGGGACTTGGGTTGCGGGGCTAAAAATAGCAATGTAGATGCACAGGCTGTGATTTTGGAAAGACCCTCTCCACTCGTGTGGTCCCAGAGCCCAAGCTCCAGCCTGAACCTGAACGTCTACGCCCAGCAGCCTAGCCTGAGTCAGATGACCCAGGCCAGCTGTAAGCATGCTGTGGGTCTTTCATTGCAGTGTAGACATACCCTAAGAACACTTGGTAATGTTCTTTAACAATGGTTTTGCTTGACCGAGAAAAGAACATTCTGCTACGGTGTCCTGGCACAGAGCCTTGTTCTAGCTGAGACAAGTCTGGCTTTAAATCTCAGCAAGGGGTCCTGCTTCTCACTAGCAGAAGTAATATCAAACACTCAGCATTGGCAGGTGGAACATTTAATGAGCTGGAACGATCAGTTATCCTCTGTTTTTGCTGCTACTCTTCAGCTTATTTGTCTGTATCATTGTGGAATCTGCAGAAATTATCTAAAGATTATTTCCAATAAACTGTTGTCAAATCTTTTCAATCCTAACTGAATATGGTAATCATCGTTTTCTGTCCTATACTGTTAAGTATTGTTGTGTGCTGCTAAACTGTGTGCCTCATTTTACCCCGGGATAAGTGAAGTGTTCTCTATTCACAGTGTTGTAGTGGTTACCTAATTAATTAATATTTGTAAGGCATGCTGAGGTTCTTAGATGAAATTAAAACTGGATATCATTGAAAATCAGTTGCATATGAGTCAGGCCCCAAAAATCATGAAAATGGCTTAAAAATCATGATTTTTTAAAAATAAATTTTTATTTGCCTTTTGGTTTTTGAGCCTAAGATTCATGTTTTCAAGCTTTGTTTCCACATCCATAAGGACTACAAATATTTTATTTAATGAAAGCTGAGATTCTTATGATCTGGGCTGGGCTCTGAAGGAAACACTTCGGGTAGGTCTACACTACCCGCCCGATTCGGCGGGTAGAGATCGATCTTCTGGGATCGATTTATCGCGTCTCATCTGGACACGATAAATCGATCCCAGAAGCGCTCCCCGTCGACTGGGGAACTCCTGCTTGGTGAGAGGAGGAAGCGCTGTCGACGGGGGAGCCTGCCTGCGCCGCGTGGACCCACAGTAAGTAAACTTTTCAATCTAGGAAACGTCGACTTCAGCTACGCTATTCTCGTAGCTGAAGTTGCGTTTCCTAGATCGATCCCCCGCCCCAGTGTGGACCAGCCCTTAATATCACAAGATTTGTGATAAAATTACAGGAGTTTGCAGCACTGCAGGTTGTGTTGATGCAAATTCTTACTCTAGCATTTAGTTGTAGTGCATGTTTGTTACCTGAGGTATTTGCATTGTCCAGGCTGTTTCCCAACTTCAAAGAAAACTTGTCTAATTTGCAATGATCTGGGGAATCTCTCCTCCAGGTTCCCTAACTGGCCCTTGGAACAGTTGTTTAGAATACCTCAAGAAAATCCATCCCAGGTATTATGTTGAGCCTAGACCAATGTTCCCTCTAATTTTTTACAGGCCGTGTGCGCAAAAAATGTCTTCTGTGCAAATTTTTGAAGCAGAGTTCAAATTTGTGTGCCATGAGGCAAATGCGCTCAAGCAAGTAAAATGCTTATACAAGGATGTGTGGGTCCCGACCGTCCCGACGTGATCAACATTCCACGTTCAAATGCTGGTGGGGAGAGGTACGATTCATTGCCCTCCTCTCCCTTTCCCCCACTTACCAGCTAGTAGAATCTGGCTGAGTTGATAGATGATGGGCGAACAATGTCAAAAGTCACCCGTAAATGATATTTCGGCCTGGCTTCGATGTAATATTTCATTTTTTGTGCGCGCGATGTTTTGCTGTGTGCGCGGGGTTTGGGATCTGTGTGCGCGCACACGCGCACAGCTTAGAGGGAAGAGGGAACAGTGGCCTAGACCATTCTAGGGGAGTGGAGTGGGGGACAGATTTGCCATCTTTCCCAAACTCTGTTTAGGCAGTAGGCACAAGGAAAGTGGAAGCTCTGGGGAACCAGCACAAAGTAACCTTAGTGCACCTAGGAATTTAGTCAGTGTAGACATGGTCAATAAAGCTCATAGTTATGATTGCTTTGATTAAAGAATTACATAATAAGCAGGGACACAACAAGATGTGCTGATTTTTTTTTTTAACCTGAGCAGAGCCCTTTTCAGGTATCCAGTTCTTCATGTGCATTGTACAGCATTATATAGGCCATGTTGAAAAGATCTCAAGGCCAGGAGAAAGGTTAATGACACTACGCCAGTTTACATCAGCTGAGATTCTGGCCCATTGAATTCAATTAAGTTACTCCCAATTTACAATGGTGCAAGAGAGAGGCGTGTCATTGTAAATGAGTGGGAGTGTATTGGGAATGAGAAGGACATTGGCTATAGACATAAGATGACATCACTACCCAGTTTTGGCCTGCATTGCTCTCAGAGCGTTTGGTTAGTTTCTTTTTTCAGTGTAAACACATTTATTTTTGGTAAGTGATGCTGCAAAGTGAGTCCTTAGCAGGGATTTGAATAAGGTGAGGGTGGAGGCTTGGCAAATAGATTTTTGGAAGGTCATTCCAATCTCATCCAGGGCAGCATTGAAGAAGGTGTGGATATGTTTGTGAGATAAGAAGATGAAAGGGGTATGATGTGAAGGACAATTGGTGTCATTATGAAAACTTTTGCAATTAGGTTGTTAAAAGATGTAGTAAAATATGTGAATCACTTTAAAAAAAAATCTCTTCTTACCTCCCCTTGTTTTCTTTACAAATTTCATGGGAGATTCACAAAATAGGTTTTATATACAGCTTTCTATACAATTATGTATAGTCTGTATTCTTTGGCTCTTAGTAACTGGAATGAATCTCTGGACACTTGCCAGGCATATATGGGAGGAGTGGGAAGAGGAGGGAAGGAAGTGTCCAAGAAAAGGCCGAGAGGGTTAGAAAAAGGTTAGGAGCTGGTTTACATGACCACGTCACACATTCTCTTTGCTGCAATTTTTGGAAAATTTGAAAAAAAAAAGGTTTGAAATTAAAGCAACCACTAAACCGTTTAACTTGCATAACTAGAACTGACTCAGTAAATTAGCACAGGTCTCATTGACCCTGGCAGAATTACAGGGGTCATATTTTGTATGGATGAAATGTTCTATAATTTCTCCAGTGTATTATGTGCAAATAGGCTTTTCTTCAACAGCAGGCATGCATGTCTTCTCTCTTTTTCCACCTTTCTATTTATTTTATCAATAAACAGATCTTCTGTGGACAATGACAATCTTTACTTTCTATTCATCTTTGTGTTCCCATATGTCAAAGGATTGGCACTTATATGGAAAATGAGAACATCCACAGTCACATTAGAAGTGATGTAAACTTCATCATTTTGGCTTTATGCTGACTTCTGATAGGAGTAGGTAGAAACTTCTCCTGTGGACAGGTTTTCTACTATTGTCCTCTATTAACTTTCAAGCTTCCACTGGTAACTGTCAGAGACACAAATCTGGACTGGACGGACCACTGGTCTGATGCTATATGACAATTCCTATATACCTATATCTTCAAGACACCTCTGCCACAAGTAACCTCAATCAATGCCAATAACTTTCAGACCTAAGAAAGGCAATTAAAAAGAAATAAGGCAACAAATAAGCATCATATTACTGCTGAGTTCGGTGACCAGCTCCACATGTCATGTCCTGTGGAGGATAGTAATGTTACTTTTGGCTTATATAGCACCTTTCATCCAAGCATCTCAAAGCACTTTACAAACATATTAATGAATTGGGCCTTGATTCAAAAGCCCATTGAAATCAATGGGAACTTTTGTAGCAGGCCTCACAAAAGTAAGAACTAAGAATTTTTGTTATTTTCACAGATGGGTAAAATGGAGGCCTGGTGACAGCAAGGAACTTGCCCAAAGCTACATACACTCCTGCAGTGACAGAAGGCACAGACAAGCCATGCAGCTGGGACAGAGGCTGGTAGAGGTAAGGAAGAACATATGTGAGACTTGCAAGTGTAAGTTTGATGTCAGGCTAACGATCCAAGAAAAGAGCTCCTGAATAATGCAAGTGAGGAAAAGGATGGATAAAAAAATAAATATATAGAGATATGCCTATCTCATAGAACTGGAAGGACCTTGAAAAGTCATCAAGTCCAGTCCCTTGCCTTCACTAGCAGGACCAAGTACTGTCCCCTGACAGATTTTTGCCCCAGATCTCTAAATGGTCCCCTCAAGGATTGAAATCACAACCCTGGGTTTAGCAGGCCAATGCTCAAACCACTGAGCTCTCCCTCCCCCCCACAAAAGAAAAAGAAAAGAGAAAGAAAGGGAGGGATGAAAAGAATGAGGAAAGATAGGAGCAATGAAGATCAAATGAAGCAGAGGAAAGTGAGGAGAAAGAGACACCAATTATGAAAGGCGGGGATGGACTACTCAGTAGTAAGCACTATGCCAGGTAATACATATTTGCAGGACTGGGCCATGAATATTTAGAATTTTGTTATGTTTTTAATTTATTCTTTTTGTATTGTATATTCTCAGGTTCTACTTAAGAATTAAGGCAGGGGTAGTCAATTATTTTTGTCAAGGTCCAAATTTCTTGGTCAAGGTATGGTCAAGGTCCAGACTCCAAAGAAAATAATAATAATAAAAAATAATAACAATGATGATTTAAAAAAAAAGATTTCAAGGTCTGTTCAAAAGTGCCTGGCGGTCCAGATTTGGCCCACAGTCTGCCTATTGACTACCCCTGAATTAAGGCCTTGATCCTGTAAACACACGCTAAACTTCGAAGTCATGAAAAAGTCCCGTTGATTTCAATGGGATGCCTCATGTGCTTAAAGGTGACCTTGCTTAACTACATCACAGTAAAAACTGCAGAGCCTTGTCTCCACTAGGGCTTTACAGTGGGCTAGCTAATGCACATTAGTTTCCTCACTGTAAAAAAACCCCCCACCTCTGTTGGCAGTGAAGAGAGAGACTGAGTATCAAGGGCTCAATTCTGCAATCCTCCTTCCTCTTGCTTCACCTAAAAGTGTTAACTGAATAAGGGTTGCCAGGACCATTGTGTTCTCATGGAGTTTACTACTTTATTCCATGACTAGTAGTTGTTGAAGAGGAGAAGTTTTAAAATCCCCCTTTCACTGGTCTTCACAAGTCCAGTGCAATGTATTTAGGCATCACTCTTCTCTATATTCAAAATACTGTGTCATCTGAAAACTGTGCGTTATTGTATATTTCCCTTGACATTCAGTCAGCCAACTGTGGTTCAGAACAATAAGATGACACATAAAGACTTAGGGCCAGATTCTCAGCTGATGTAAAGCACCACGGCTCTGCTTCTCTTTGTGCCAATTTACATCAGATGACGCTCTGGCACTGAAAATGGTTGTGCGGAACAGTTATTTGTTCAGTGTACAATGACAGTACAATCATTGAATAGCTCAGACTTGTAGGTAGGGTTAATATGACTGAGAAAGTCGATGATATACTTTGTTGTCCTTATGTTGAGGATAGCCAAGCATTCTGAGGGCCTAAAATTCTATTAGCAGCATTATACACAGTTTGTTGATGTGTGGGGGCTTCTCCATCAGTTCTCTTTAACAGTGAAAAACCAAATGTTGCTATTTTTTTTAATATCAAACGAAAGGAAATGGGCTATCATCTCTGCCTTTCAATGCAATAGCCTCGTGACAGGTAAATCTTGTGAATGTTTGTCCCAGGGATGTGTTGTTATTGTTTCATATTCCTCCTGTAACAGTGTGTGATCACAAGTGAATCTAAGACAATTTGGAGCAGTACAATAAGGTTGTGTTTGTTTGCTGCTATACTGTTTGAAGGGAAAGGAGTATTTTAGCACCTGATAGCGCTGTTTAGATTAGGTCTGATGGGAGTCCCACCTAAAACAATACTAATCTACATCTCTTTTATGGAAAGCTCTTACTGCACTCTATACCTGATTTACCTCTAATCAAGATGGCATTGTATTGGTGCTGCAAGTAAAACTAGGAGGGAGAGCATATAGCGGATTAGCTTTTCTTTCATCTCCTAAACTTTTTAAAAGGGGAACCAGCCTAGCAAACTAAATTAGGGTGAGGAGACAGTCTCAAGGCTTTGAAGTGCTTGTTTGTCAATAGAAGTTTGATTTATTTGTCCTTCACATGAAAATATTATTATGGGTTGTGAATAAATGAATTTATAAACACCTTTATGAAAGAAAGAGAAATGTATCTGCTCAGGTAAATCTATTTAGTTGTTATTGAATAGGTACGTTGTGAAGTATGGAGTAGAAAAACGTATTTAAAAAAATGAAGAATTAGCAAGATCACCTACACACACAACAGTTCAATGGTCACTAAGATGCCATCTGAAAAATATTTTTAAATTGAGAAGTGTATCTATTCACAAGGATTTTTTTTGTGGGGGTGGCAGAAATCTTCCTCTCTGTTTTCCGGTTAAAAAATTCATCATCATATCTTTATACAGTGCATTTCATCTCAACATGCTTTAGAACTTTAATATGCTGCAATACAGACTATACACTGAGACTATTTCCTCCATCACTGAAATGCAGCCATCTTCAGAGCCACCTGGGGTAACTGTTTAATACTATATGGCAGCACACATGATGGTTCAAGACAAAAAATGAAGAATGTCTCATCCAGTTGTAAATGGAGGGGCAATTTTAGGTTGGCAGAATGAAATTGATGTATTTCTGTCAGGTCACACCAAGGTTAACAATCCTGTGTTCATGAAAGGTATTGAGGGATCTTTATTGACCACAAGAGGTTAGGACCTTCTGCTGATAACCATTTTGTTTTTAGCCATTATTCACCAAAAAAAAACCTGGGAAAAGTTTAAAAGAACTTGCAGGAAAATGTATGTTTTGTTTATGGCAAAACATATTGCCATAAACAAAACAAATGTATTTTTTCTATTTATTAAATACTATGCTCACAGTTAATTGTGTTAAGCTCATGGCTTTCAACACAATGAGCCAGATGCTCTCCCTGATGCCCAGCCTGAGTAACTGCGCTGGAGACTGTGGAAGGCTGTGGCTTAAGTGGAGGAAGGAATCATCACCTGTCAGAAGCTGTTGCATTATACACTCTCCACAGACTTCTGTGCAGAAGTGACAGGATGAAGTTGGCTGGGAACATGTTTTCTTTTGAAAATGAACCAATCCAGTTTCTACTGGCACAAGAGCTAGATGATTCTGGCTCGATAAATATAAGTGTTCAAACAATCTGAAAGGTGTAACATATACTTAGATTGTAAGGTCTTTGGAGCTGGACCATCTTTTGTGTTCTGTGTTTGTACAGTGCCTAGCACAATGGGTCCTAATCTATGACTAGAGCTCCTAAACATTACTACAGGCCAAATAAGAAATAATAATTGTTTTATATATAGTGCATTGTTATTAAAAAAAGGCCGTTTATAGGAACGAGTGGAAGCTCAATCACTTGGGCTCTCTCTGTCCCAAATAGCTTACAATCTATGATCTGGTCTACACTGAAAAGTTATATTGGCATAGCTAGACCCCTGACCGATATAGGTATGCCAAACCCAGTGGAGAGGGCTTCCATCCACATAGCTAACATCATTTGGAAGGTGGTGTTCCTACACTGACAGAAAAACCCCACCTGTTGGTGTGAGCTGTGTCTACACTGCTATGCCAAGATAGTTTCCAGACTGTAGATGTACCCTAAGTATATGTTATATCTTTCAGATTGTTCAAATAAAGATATTTATCAAGACAGAATCACCCAGCTGTTGTGCCAGATCTAATCAATAGAAATTGGATTGGTTCATTTTCAGTAGCAAACACAAGCTCCCAGTCAACATCCTATTGTAACCTTAGCAAAGATGTCTGTGGAGAGTGTACTATGGAATAGCTTCTGATTCCTTCCAGTACAGTGGGTAAAGAAGTTTTATCTACGCTGTAGGAAATGATGCTAGAAGATGAGCTAAATAGCTCAAAATAATTTAGGTTGAACCTTCAGCTGTTTTTACAGGGATTGGAAAATTTATTTTATCCAAACCCATTTGCTCATTCCTCATCTCTACAATAACATATTGTATTTTCAAGAGGATTTAAAGTTAATTTAATCTTGCCTTCCAATTACTGGGATTGGTCCAAGGATTAAATGAAATTTTCAGGTGGTAGGGGTTAAGTTTTACTATAAAATAGACAAATACAATAATTAATCAGCTGTTAAAATAAAATGAGTCACATTTTTCCTGTTTAGCATTTGCTAAGTAGAAACCAGGATTATTTCTATTCATTTTACAGTTGTACACATGACTACAATTTTACAACTGATGATAGCACCAAAATATCTTTGGGGGCAGTCACATACCAACATTCTGTTTCAATAGACACAGTGGATGAATAGTTGATGTGCTAACGCGCCAGTTTAAAAAAGCAGCTATCTCAAATAAGTGTAAGAGGATGCTCTTTAAAAGTATAATGAGATATACAGTTACATAAATTCTCTCCTTAATTACACACCCCAGACCTCTGATTAGTGAATCAAGTTAAACATATATGGGGGTAAGAGCAGCCTTTATCCTTAATTTACAAAGGCTGACATTGCCGAGCCTAGGAGCCTAAATTCATGCTACCAAATCCACATTTAGCCATCTAAGCAGACAGCTGGTTTTTTCAGAGGTGCTTCAAACCCTGCAGTGCCCCTTAAGTCAATGAGAACTGGGCTTGGTTTACTCCTCTGAAAATCAGCCAACATTTGCTTAGGTGCCTAAATGTGGATTTAGTAGCATAACTTTAAGTTCTTAGGTTTGAAAATGTTGACCAAAGTCACTGTTTTGTCCCTCATCCAAAATATGCGTGTCCTTAGACACGCACCTCTTCTGCAATTGTGATGGTAGAGTTCCCCAAACTGTTTTGGTTAATTAAAAGATGAGCCCCTCCTAGCTGATAGTTTATAGTTTGGTTATGTGCTACTATGTGAAACAGGTAAGACTTGAGCTAATTAAATGAGCATAAATTACAATTGACTTTGGAAGGCATAGTTTATCACTGTTGGACTCCCTCAGATGTGTAAGTGTAACTGATAAAGAACTATCTGGCCAAATTAGGTTTTGCATTTGTTTTTGATTAATCATTGATTCAAGCGTAAAATTGAGCAGCCAGAGCCATTGGGGGGGCTGGTGACACTATTTGAAGGATTTGGTGTCAGTAAACCAATGGGTGGATTTTAATGGTGCTTAAATGTTGCATCCAACAGAGATCTTGTCCTTGAACTCAGCCTATTAATTTGAAATGTCATAAATTATTCATAACGGTCAATAGCTCCTGAAGAGTGTAATTATATTCTAATAGTGAGAGTCCAATCCTACTTCGGATTAATGGGAGTTTTACCATGGCCTCAAATAGAAAAATGATCCTCCTTAAAGCTTGAAGTTATATTCAGAACTTCTGAACCTTCTGCTTGTAACATCTGCTTTTATTAAAAGAGGGACATTGGCACCAGTCAGGAGCGGCTCTAACAATTTTGCCGCCCCCAAGCAGTCGCCTCCGAATTGGTCATCTTCAGCGCCAATAAACTTTCCCCCAAGGTCCCCTCTGGTGCTCTCTTCTACTGCTCTCTGAAAACCCACACACAGCGACAACCTCCCCACTTAGCTAGTTACAGTCTCCCTTCTTATTCCCAATGGAAAGTCACAAGCCCCAGTACTCACAGCCCCATACATCTGGGCAATGGTGATACTAGGTCTGGCTCCAGTCTGTCCTTTTTGAGTGCTTCCTTCCTGTCATGGTCCTCTTCCTGGCTTCTGTCCTGGGATGTCCCTGGTCAGCAGCTCTGTCCCTCCTAGGCTGGGGGCTGGTTCTCGGCTGTTTTGCTATGTGAGGGCCTGCTCGCTGCAGGCCCTCTTGTCTGGAGACAAGACACACACTTGCCCCTGTCCTCTCCCTCTCTTAAACATAGTCTTCCTGGGACAACCAGATTTCCAGTGCGTCTAAACCAGTTGTTGCTGTGTGGCTGGGATCCAGTGTGTACTAGAGGTCTGGAGAGAGAGGGAGGAAATTCTAGCCAACTGGCACAGTGGTACTGTGAGAGAAGAACAGCGAGAAGGAGGAGGAAACTCCCTTGCAAAGACTTGCTAGCAATGAGACCTCACTCTAGTATGTGGCTAAGACTTTAGTTTTACAAAATATGCTCGGAAACACTCTGCGGTATAGACTGTAAGGGCATGTCTACACTGCCCCACAGTTTGGTCTAAGGGGGTGTGAACAGCAGTGCGTACCCAAGTGCTGCGCTATAAGAGGACTACGTTACTGTGAACTAGGGACCTTGAAGTTTGTGCCTCGCAGAATCCACATGGGGGAGTTACAGCAAAGCACTTCAGTGTACACTGCTATTCACACCCTCTTAGACCAAACTGCAGGGCAGTGTAGATGTGCTCTAAGCCCTTCCAGACAGGGACAGTCTCTGAGTTGTATTTGTCTAGCACAAAGATGCTCCGATCCATGACTGGAACCTCTGTGTCCTATCACAGTGCAAATAATAATAATGGTCTTAAATGTATCTGGTCGGGAACAGAATTTCTGTTTTGCAGGAAATTCTGTGATTGCAGGGAGGTGGGGTGGGGTGGAGGGGGGTGAGAGGGAAATAATTGTTCTGATTAGGAATAAATAGCATTTTTTCCCAAAGTTTATTTTCGGTCAATTGAAACATTTTGTTTCAATTCTGACTTATTTTTATATTTTATAAAATAAAGTTAAAATAAAATGTAAAATAAAATATACAATAAAAATAATATAAACATAATGTACAATAAAATACATTTCTAATGAAAAGTCATTTTGAAATGTGCCATCTAAATGTTCCGATAAGGTCAAAATGCTTTGTTTCTATTTGTTTCTAACTGAAATATTGTCAGTGAACAGATTCTCACACAACACTTTGATTACTACGGATTGGCGTCTTCTGACAGAAAAACATTCCATGGGAAAATTTTTGACCCGCTCTAGTAATAAATGCTATGAAGTATGATTATAAATAACAGTAACTAGGCTTTAGAGCATAGCATGATTAAGACACAAGGATTAGTTATTTTATCTGGATAAATAAGAGTTCCAGAGCTGCACTAATGATTAAACAAACAAGAACAAAATCCCCAGAGCTTTGAAAAGGATCTAAACCCTCATGCTTCAGGGCATAAACCAGCCTCGTACTGATGGCGGTTAGGAAGAAACTTTCCCACTGGCCAGTTATCCCATAACTATGTACTGCAGGATTTCTTGAGCCTTCCTCTGAAAGGCCATTTGCTAAACTACACTTGTTTGGCAAAAGTCAATCATTCATATCAGACGTGCTATTCAGTAGTGAAGTTCTACTGCATACACTTTATATGGCACACGACTTGGAGTTCATTGTCCCAAAATGGGGTTATCCTTCTTACACCTTCATATTTTTGATGAATTAACATCCTTGATACAATAAATTCAGGGGCGGCTCTTACAATTCTGCCGCCCCAAGCAGGGGTGGCGGCGCCCCGCCCCCGACGCAGGCAGTCCCATTCCGGAGCGGCAAGGGGACAGCGGCGGACCTGCCGCCCCTTTGCCGCTGCGGCAGGCGAGACTGGGGCGGCAGTCCAAGTCCCGCGGCGGCAATTCGGCAGCGGGAAGAGCGGACCTGCCGCCGAATTGCCGCCGCGGGACTCGGACTGCCGCCCCCTTCTCACCTGCCGCCCCAAGCACCAGCTTGGCAAGCTGGTGCCTGGAGCCGGCCCTCAATAAATTACATGTATAAGATTTTTAGTTTCTCCTAAAAGTATCTTAAAATCAGATTTTTCAGAGTCCACAAATCCCTGCCAGACCTTCACCAAGTCACTTAAAAGTGTCATAGTAGTGTTTTCAGCAGAGGCCTTACATTAATTTTTTCCCCTTGAAACTGATTCAAGTGTGCTGAGATGACTGCAATTAACATGCCTGTTCCTGCCGTCTTCAGGCAAAAATCCCACTCTGGTTAATAGTTTTGCCTGATAAAGGCTAGTTCAGCTGTGCCTCTTAACTGGAGTCCCATCAGTCCACTTGAATCAATTTAATGGAGTAAAATTAAAGTCAAAACTAAACAAAGTTTATCTAATGAAAGGCATTTGGTTTTGGCACTCCAGCTGCATTTTCTGGCCTGGGCCATTGTGGTACTCTAACAGTCTGGCTTAGGTGAATTATATTCGGAAAAACAGTAGATGAAGAAATGTTACCTGGGAACATTGTGGATTGTGAAAGATGAAAAACTGGAGTAAGGAAACTCACAACAAGTTACTGATCTGACCAAAGTGGCTGATATATTTTTTTAAATAAAATGAGGGCTTTTGCTTTCAGTCTTTTCTCCTGTCTAAAAAACATAGACTTATATCAATTTTTAACAAAGCAATTAAGATAAAAGGGATGAAGAGAGATTTTTCTGTGATGCTATTTTTTTTATGTTTAATGGTGGGGAGTGAGTAGCAGAGGGGGTGGAAACTAATCTTTCCTGCAAACCTAATACAGCAATAAGTGACACCCACTCTCCGGCACTGTTGGCTACTCTGTGATTCGTTCTCAATTCAAACAAAGCTGTATTCAAAACAAGGATAAACATATCAATGCTAATTTTATATAAGACTCTTCCTTGTATAGTAATTTCACTCACGTAGCAAAGAGCAGGATTTCTTTGATCTCTTCCTGCCATCTACACTTTGCCATTAAGGCTACTAGTAAATGTCTTTTGTTCTGGTATATAGTTGCTAACAATGATAGATCATTTTCCTTATAATCTACATAAATATCTATATTTCTGCCAAATGTCAACCGCTGCTTTTTCCTGTTAAAGTTCTCAGAAATATATCACAGCAAATAGTTCAATACTAGACAACAAACAAGTGATAATGCCTTGTGTTCCCATGTGAAAGTTGGTATGAGTTGGAAGTAGTTAAGCTTCATGCATGATTCTGTGGAAACAGAGCTACAAAAATCAGCTGCCTTCTCATGCCTCATAATCTTCAAGAAGCGTGAACAATTCTGATTTTTTTTCAGATGAATTTGTTATTCCTAAGCATTTGTTAGGTATTTTCTAGCCTATGGGTTATCTGTGTACTGTTTACTGTTCCTTCTTCATGTTTTGTGTTTAATAACCTGAACAAATCACCTAATACTGTTTCTACTCCCTGATTGGATGATTGAACTTTTTTACACAAGAAAATGGTTTTCTTACTATTTGTCAATGTGTACAGATTTTGGGGGGACGAATAAATATTTGTGCTAAAATTTGTGAAGCTTTAAGGATTCATGAATATTTTCACAAATACCTGGAAACTGTTCAAATACTAGAGAATAATGAATATGCGGAACCCAACAAAGCAAACTTGGTACATTTATTCATTAATCGTTTTCCCCTCACTACTCAGCAAGCTTTTTCTATGAAGTTGCAGTCACTCAGCCTCAGTAATAGCCTTTGTTCAATAGCCTCTGTATTAGAAGCTTTTAAATTATCAAAATGACTTCTAAAATCACTAGACCCTTCAAAAACGTGAGCTGGACCCTTGCTTTCATCAGCCAGGAAGGACAGATGGGGAAGTGCTAGATCCCTTGCTGGTGGAAATTGTCAGTGTCAAAAGATGATTTTTTGAGCACAGATTTAACATATCCTCTTAAAACAATTGGCACCCTGACCTCTGCAGTGGAGGCATTGACAATCTTTCCAATTATTGATCAGTCTTTAATTTTACAATTTGGTTAAGAAGATGATGGACAAGACTGTGGTGAGACAATGCTCACTGTATATTGATGTCTAATTCTCTTGAACTGAGTTAATGGGAACTCCAACCTGGACATGGCACAGAGACTGCATTGGTTGTGTTGGACAGTGACCATCTCCTGGTAAATTAAAGAAAAGGGTGAAATCTTGGCTCCATTGAAGTCAATGGAAAAACTTCCAGTACCTTCAGTGGAGCAGGATTTCACCCCAGGTGTTCATGCTGATATTAGATGTATCAGCTACTTTTGATAATAGATATCATGATATATTTCATGTGCCTGAAATCTCTGGTGGGAGAGAGAGGGGATGCCTTTATTGGAAATAAGGCATCCATTTTTAATAGTGAGGATAAGTCACCACGGGTTGTGACGGATTCTCCATCACGGTCAATTTTTAAATCAAGATTGACTGCTTTTCTAGAAGATATGCTCCACACAGGAATTGTTTCAAGGAGGTTCTGTGGCCTGTATTATGCAGAAAGTCAGACTAGATAATCACAGTGGTCCCTTCTGACCTTGGAATGTATTAATATATGTGCTTCTGTTCTTTTCTCAGAGAGATCCCAGAGGGTATTGTTGGACTGTTGTTCTTGTGCCTGGAGGCTTGTAGGGGCATCTTTTGAGGGAATTGGAGGAGTGGGAAGATTTTGTTGTGCCATGTTTTCTTCCTAACTCAGTTGCATGCTGGTGGAATTTACTACAGTTTTTCTTTTGGTATGATTCTTGTGGCTCCTATTTTTAATTGATGGCCTGGAGTCTGGGATAGGTGTTACTTTGTTTATTAATATACATATATACATAAAATTATTAATCTAGGGTGTGAAGATTCACTGGTTCAGAATCAAGTTGTACCCCAATCCACTCAAATCGTTTTGATCCACGCCCCTCACCCCATTATGTGCTTCCATTAATAATCTAATTTCTTTCAATACATACAACAAAAATAAATCAATTTAACAATAATGTAAAATCAGAAAAATAATACAGTCATGAAGTTTTTGGTTATCTATTAAGTCTCCTGAAAGCTCCCTAAATTCCAAATCAAATTCTAATGGTAAACAACATCCCTCTAAATCTGACTCCCTCAGTATTTACACTCCTCCCCCAACAAACCCCACTTTCTGTGCAGAAGGAAAGAGGATTTCATTTTCTATAGTAAACTAGAGGAATGAAGATACATCTATTGGAATGTGAGTGAAATTGCTCTGTACTTCATAATATGGCAAAGTAATGGAATAACAATGCATAATCAAACAAATACATGTTTAAAACATAGTTTTCCAGCTCAGATTCTTTTTCTAATCCTATCATTGAAGATGACAACTCAGTGTCATGAGCTATGACTTTTAAAATCAGTTATATAGTAACACATAAGTGGCTTCACTATTGCTGCTTATGTGTGCATGTCTTACAGCAGAGCTCACTTCACTGCATACACTGCATACCCTGAAATTTTGCTTTGTAATGATATTCATTGGTAATATCCTTTTGATTCCAAAATCAACTTTTGCTTGAGACTTTTTTTCTCCTAAAGGAGCATGCACAAGAGCAAGGGGTATAGGACAGGGCCCTTATTGTCATTGGGCTAAAGAGCCTCACTTCAAGATAGTGAACCCCATTTTAGAGAGACCTCTGTAACATCCTGTTTTAAGAGATTTCCTCGGCAATGAAGTGTGACTACACTGCCCACATCAGAGCACTGCCGTGGCCACGCAGTAACACGGGCAGTGTAGACATACCCTAACTGTTGAATGCAGTTCTGTTCCCTTTGTCCTAGACCCACCTCGGTCCCTTGACTAGTCATCTGATTTCACAGTAGCTTTCAATCATATGTACTTGATGTTTATAGATGTTCTCAAGTAGGTCTGCATCTGTTGCTGATGTGTTCACATAGGCGGTGACTCTTAGAAAGCTGAAAGGTATAGATTGTTCAAGTTCTATTTTCGGTCTTGTCAAGTACTGAATCTGCTCTCAGGTCTCCGCATCCTGATTCTGAATAGAGTTGGTTAGAATTTTTTGACTAAGTGACATTTTGCTGAAGCTGAAGTGTTTCACATGGACTTACTTTTTCTCTCTCAAACTTCATTGAAACCAGTATCAGGCAGAGCAGAGACTTGAAGCTGGGTCTTCCACATCCCAAGACACACTCATAGACTTTAAGGTCAGAAGTGACCATTATGATCATCTGGTCTGACCTCCTGCACAATGCAGGCCACAGAATCTCACCCACCCACTCCTGCAATAATCCTCTCACCTATGTCTGAGCTATTGAAGTCCTCAAATCATGATTTAAAGACTTCAAGGTGCAGAGAATCCTCCAGCAAGTGACCCGTGCCCCATGCTGCAGAGGAAGGCGAAAACCCCCCACGGCCTCTGTCAATCTGTCCTGGAGGAAAATTCCTTCCTGACCCCAAATATGGCGATCAGCTGAACCCTGAGCATGTGGGCAAGACTCACCAGCCAGACACCCAGGAAAAAATTCTCTGTAGTAACTCAGATCCCACCCCATCTAACATCCCTCCACTGGCCATTGGGCCTATTTATCACTGATAGTCAAAGGTCAATTAATTGCCAAAATCATGTTATCCCATCAAACCATCCCCTCCATAAACTTTTCTTGCTTAATCTTGAAGCCAGATAGGTCTTTTGCCCCCACCGCTTCCCTTGGAAGGCGGTTCCAGAACTTCACTCCTCTGATGGTTAGAAACCTTCGTCTAATTTCAAGTCTAAACTTCCTGATGGCCAGTTTATATCCATGTGTTCTTATGTCCACATTTGTACTGAGCTTAAATAATTCCTCTCCCTCCCTGGTATTTATCCCTCTGATATATTTAAAGGGAGCAATCATATATCCCCTCAGCCTTCTTTTGGTTAGGCTAAACAAGCCAAGCTCCTTGAGTCTCCTTTCATAAGACAGGTTTTCCATTCCTCAGATCATCCTAGTGGCCCTTCTCTGTACCTGTTCGAATTCATCCTCCTTAAACATGGGAGACCAGAACTGCACACACTATTCCAGATGAGGTCTCACCAGTGCCTTGTATAACAGTACTAACACCTCCTTATCGCTACTGGAAATACCTCGCCTGATGCATCCCACGACCGCATTAGCTTTTTTCACGGCCATATCACATTGGCGGCTCATAGTCATCCTGTGATCAACCAATATTCCGAGGTCCTTCTCCTCTTCTGTTACTTCCAACTGATGCGTCCCTAGCTTCTAACTAAAATTCTTGTTGTTATTCCCTAAATGCATAACCTTACACTTCTCACTATTAAATTTCATCCTATTACTATTACTCCAGTTTACAAGATCATACAGATCTTCCTGTAAGATATCGTGGTCCTTCTCTGAATTGGCAATACCTCCCAGCTTTGTGTCATCTGCAAACTTTATTAGCATGCTCCTACTTTTTGTGCCGAGGTCAGTAATAAAAAGATTAAATAAGATTGGTCCCAAAACCGATCCCTGAGGAACTCCACTGGTAACCTCCCTCCAGCCTGACAGTTCAACTTTCAGTATGACCCGCTGTAGTCTCTCCTTTAACCAGTTCCTTATCCATCTTTCAGTTTTCATATTGATCCCCATTTTTTTCAATTTAACTAATAATTCCCCATGTAGCACCCTATCAAATGCCTTACTGAAATCGAGGTAAATTAGATCCACTACATTTCCTTTGTCTAAAAAATCTGTTACTTTCTCAAAGAAGGCAATCAGGTTGGTTTGGCACGATCTACCTTTTGTAAAACCATGTTGTATTTTGTCCCAGTAGCTATTGACCTCAATGTCCTTAACTACTTTCTCCTTCAAAATTTTTTCCAAGACCTTGCATACTACAGATGTCAAACTAACAGGCCTGTAGTTACCTGGGTCACTTTTTTTTCCTTTCTTAAAAATAGGAACTATATTAGCAATTCTCCAGTCAAATGGTACAACCCCTGAGTTTACAGATTCATTAAAAATTCTTGCTAATGGGCTTGCAATTTCATGTGCCAGTTCCTTTAATATGCTTGGATGAAGATTATCTGGGCCCCCCGATTTACTCCCATTAAGCTGCTCAAGTTTGGCTTTTACCTCAGATATGGTAATATCTACCTCCATATCCTCATTCCCATTTGTCATGCTACCATTATCCCTAAGCTCCTCATTAGCCTCATTAAAGACTGAGGCAAAATATTTGTTTAGATATTGGGCCATGCCTAGATTATCCTTAACCTCCACTCCATCATCAGTGTTTAGCGGTCCCACTTCTTCTTTCTTTGTTTTCTTCCTATTTATATGGCTATAAAACCTTTTACTATTGGTTTTAATTCCCTTTGCAAGGTCCAACTCTACATGGCTTTTAGCCTTTGTCACTTTATCCCTACATGTTCTGACCTCAATAAGGTAGCTTTCTTTGCTGATCCCTCCCATCTTCCACTCCTTGTATGCTTTCTGCTTTTTCTTAATCACCTCTCTGAGATGCTTGCTCATCCAGCTTGGTCTACAACTCCTGCCTATGAATTTTTTCCCTTTTCTTGGGATGCAGGCTTCTGATAGCTTCTGCAACTTTGACATGAAATAATCCTAGGCCTCCTCCACCTTTAGATCCATAAATTCTTCAGTCCAATCCACTTCCCTAACTAATTGCCTTAATTTTTTAAAGTTAGCTCTTTTGAAATCAAAAACCCTAGTCACAGATTTATTTTTGTTTATCCTTCCATTCAGTTTGAACTCAATTAGCTCATGATCGCTCGAGCCAAGGTTGTCCCCTACAACCATTTCTTCTATGAGGTCCTCACTACTCACCCAAATCAAATCTAAAATGGCATCTCCCCTTGTTGGCAAAGGCCTACAACTTTTTCATTTAAATAATGAAAGCTGAGATTCACATGTAATCCCAAGATTCAAGGAGCTGGGGCTTTAAGAAAAACACCAAATATCGAGAGAGTTGGCAACACATCTGGAATAAAATAGAGTTGGGTCATTATAGCTGCAACCTCCTCTCTGGCTTTCTCAGTTTGCCATCTTCCCTCCCTTCAGCCCATTCAGAATGCAGTGGCTAAAATCATGCCCACCATGTCCACCGCTCAAACCTTGTTAACCCCTCATCAAATATGTCCACTGTATTCCTCTTACAACAAGTCCAATCTCCTTGTACAGAGTCTTGGTGATAAGGACAACTCTTCCCCCAGGGACTGTTCTGTTCTTCTCTTATCATAATCATTGTTACTTATTAAGGCTCCAGTCAAAGGTCAGGGCCCCATTGTGCTAGGCACTGCACAAGCATAACAGGATACAATTTCTGCCTTAAAGAGCTCACAATCTAGGCCTAAAACAAGACACAACAGATGGCTGAGACAGACAGATGGGCTGCGTGCAGGACAAAATGAGGAACTAGCATAATTTATGTAGTAGGCAATAGGCTCAACACATCACCTGCCTAGTCATTGTCGCATGGCAGCATTTTGTAGGCATCCTGGCAGAGGTGAGGGTCTCTTCTCTCCACCAATGGATTCTAACTCTCCTCTCACTTCATCTTCTCATGCTTTTACCTGTGTGTCTTCTATCTTTCCCCAGTGCTTGGAAATCTCTCTATTCCAGGGCGCTATGGGCCTACCGCCCCCTTTTTTCCAGATCCTTCCTCAGAATGTGCTTCTTCCATGAAACTCAGAGACTAACCTGGGTCAGTAAGAATGTCACTACCACTATTTAAAAACACAAACAGCAGCTCTAAATGAAACACACAACAAAACCCTGAGAAGTTTCCTCTGGGTCTCCTAGTGTATGTTGACTCTGATTTGTGTGCTGTTTTGCTTGCTTTTAAGTGCCTCAGGGTAGGAACCTTGTCTTTTTTTGTCTTATACAGGCTGGAATTTTCCCATACTTTAATAGAAGTCCAACATACGGTTTTATGTTCATGGGTTTTTTAAATGGAAAACTCCATGACATTTAGAGTCTTCCCATGTGAGTATCTAGGTGGATATGACTGTAAATTGCTTAACAAACTTTAGTGAGAGGGGAAAAAGTTTAACGTTGGACTGCAAGAGAGGCTATAGAGAGTAGGAAATCAGTGACAACCCTATGGAAGCAACAAAGAAGCAGACCACTGAACCCACAATAAGGGCTTTAATTCATCAAGGAGTCATAAGTAAATAATACCCATTTCAAAAATAATTTTGGAGAACCAGGCTGGATTTTCAAAAGTTGGATCTGATACCTGCAGCAGTTTATGTTCAATGCTTTTCTTTATCTTTACAGAACACACATTATTCTTGTTATCTTCTCTAAAAAAATAAAGATGTTTTGCTTACAAAAACAGCAATGGCTATGCACTTTTGCAGTTGTTAATGCTATGTCTGTGGCTTTTCTGAGCTCTACCATATCCACTCGTTGACATTTCCTAATTGTCATGACAAAATTGCAGCCCTAGCTTCTGCATATAACAACACAAGGGAGTGTGTTGAGTGGTCTGAACAATGGATTGGGGGCTAGGATTCCTGCTCCTAACCTGGCCCCCAATGCTGCAAATACTTAAGCATGTGACTCACGTGAGTAATCACATTTTTAGTGATCATATCTTTGGAACAGGGACTTTTGTTTAATATGGGTGAAATCTAGGCCTCACTTAAGTCAGTGGTGACAGAGTTCTGTAGCACCTTATAGACTAACTGATATATTGGATCATAAGCTTTCGTGGGCGAAGACCCACTTCGTCAGACACATGCATCACATGCGTCTGACGAAGTGGGTCTTTGCCCACGAAAGCTTATGCTCCAATATATCTGTTAGTCTATAAGGTGTTACAGGACTCTTTGTCACTCTTGCAGATCCAGACTGACATGGCTACCCCTCTGATACTTACGTCAATGGGAGTTTTGCCATTGACTTTTGTGAAGCCGGGATGTCACCATTTATGTTTTTACAGTACCTAGTACAATGGGGACCTTCAGGCATTCTGCAATATAAATGTTAAATAATTATAATAAAGCTAAAGTCTATATATATTTGCTAAGCATTACCTTTTTCTTTTTAATGATTACTGAGGGCTCAGTATAGCTTGGTAAACTACCATAACACATAGCATTTTAATAAAACACCAAGGTTGAACAGTGCAGGGGATCTGATAATGGTGGATGTCTGGCTGCCTGACTCCCCTAAATGCTGTGGAAAATCTCAACCTGATGTTGTAATCTGGTGCAAATTAGTTTGTGTCTTTAATTGGCTCTCTTGTGAGCTAAAATTTATAAGAGCTTTCCCTTTCTTCTTAACTGGCACTATGGCCATTTTCCCATCAGGCAGTGCATTGGGAAACAGGTAACATTTGGAAACATGCCAACACAATCTAAACCACTCTTCTTCAGCTGTGGCATAATGGATCAAATTCAGCATTAAAGCCATTTCCTTCAGAATACCCAGGGTCAAACTGAATTGCCATAAGCAAGCTGATCTGCATTGTAAAACAAATGTTGATATGGCATAGTACTCTTTTTTCCACTTTTGCTGTTTACAAAGCTGGTAAAAACAAAAGGCAAACACAGCAATCAAAGTGTTTTTTTTTTCAGTGAGCTTAAAGGGGTACTTGTGCAGATTTATTTTTTTTTACTTGCAACTTTGTTTATCTTTGGCAAACAGTGTAGTTGTTACATAGCCTGGATACAAGAGACTGTGCTGCTCCCTTTACTATTCTGTTCCCTCTCAGGCCTGATAGTACTTCCTTCCTGACCTCTCATGACTTCCTGCTTCTAGCCTTATCACGGCAAAAAACTTGACACTGTACTGGCCATGCCACTTGGAATGCACTTAAATTCCATAAATGGAAATCTCCTTGCCTTTACATTTGCAAACAACTATCATCTGTAGAGCTCACTCTGTTATTTCCTACTGCCACTCTCATTCCATTTGTAGGTGCAGTATTTAAAGTACTAAAAAAAGAAAAAGGGAAAGTCTCCTCTCTGTTAAGCTGGATGTGATAGCATCCGAGAATCTGGCCCAATGTGTTACAATCAAGCCAACACAGCTGCATTAACTTTAAAAGAGTTACACCAATTTATACCAGCTGAGGATCTGGCCAATTGAGCCGTGTGTTTAAATAAGACAGAGGCATGGGAGGAAGGAGGAATAAGTATGAGAAATACAGTTGGTTCATCTGAATATAATGATACTGAAGTTCCAATGAGTTTAGTCTTCTGGACACACAGCTCTGCAATTACAGCGCAAAGTTTGTGTTTCACTCAGACCTACTGAAAAGTGTGACATATGGTATTTTAAGGTCTGATCTGACCTCACAAACATCAAAGCAGACTCCCACTGACAGCAGTAGATCAGGCCCTTAATGTGGAGATCTGAATAATTCGTTATTAAAAAATAAACAGTTGAATTTGTTGAAGAGAAGAGCCAATTCAATTTCACATTCTGATTAAATTCGCCACAAAGTCATGTGGAATAGTGTCGTAAGCAGCTGAATGGCAATTAAAATGATGCATTGTCCAATAAAATTCAATGAGGAAGGAACTTGTAAGGAGCTTCCTATAGTTGTTTATGTCACAGATTTTTAAGCCAGAAGGGACCATTCTGATCCTCCAGTCTGACTTCCTGCATGACACAGGCCATAAAACCACCCAGTACTTTCTCCATCAAACCTTCAACTTCTATTTGAGCTATAGCATATCTCTTAGGAAGACATTCAGTCTTGATGTAAAGATTTCAAGTGATGAGGAATCCACCACAGCCCTAGATAAGGTTTTCCAATGGTTAATTACCCTCACTTAAAAAAAAAAAGCCCCTTATTTCTAGATTCAATTTGTCTAGCTTCAGCTTCCAACCACTGGATTTTGTTATGCCTTTTTCTTTTAAATGAAAGCTGTCTTATATCAGAAATCACTTTCCCATGTAGCTACTTGTAGACCACGATATGGTCACCTCTTGACTTTCTCTTGGACAAACTTAATTACACTGAGCTTCTTTGATCTCTTGTTTTAAGACATGTTTTCCAAAACGCAAATCATTCTTGAAGCTCTTTCCTGAACCCTTTCCAATTTTTCAACATCCTTTTTGAAATGTGGGCACCAGAACTGGACTCAGTATTCCAGAAAAGGTCTCACTAATGCCATATACAGAGACTTCATTATCCCATGCTTGTGTATCCATTGATCCCATTAGCGCTTTTAGCTACAGCATTGTACTGAGAGCACATGTTCAACTGGATATCTACCATTAGCCCTAAACCCCTTTCCATGTCAAGATATAACTTCCCATCTTGTAAATGTGACCTATATTCTTTGTTCTTAGATGTAAGACCCTGCATTTGGCTGCATTAAAACACATGTTCAGATGAGCCCACCTTACCAAAGGGTCCAGATTGGCCTGTATAACTGACCTGTCCCCATCATTATTTATCACTCCAGTTTTTGTGTCATTTTCAAATTTTACCAACAATAATTTTACATCTTTCCTTTCATATAATTGATAAACATATTAAATAGCATTAGGCCAAGAAGAGTCCCCGGCGGGACTCCAATAGTGACACTCCTATAAGATGATGATTCCTCATTTACAACCACTTTTTGAGATCTACCAGTTAACCAAATTTTAATCCATTTAATATTAACTACATTGATTTTTGTTTAATGCTAATTTTTTTTTATCAGAATATCACACAGGACTCAGTTAAATGCCTTACCAAGTCTAAGTATATTATGTCAACACAGTTACCTTTATCAGCCAAACTTGTAATCTCATCAACAAATTATATCAAGTTTGTTTGACGAGATCTATTTACCATAAAGCCATTTTGATTGGCATTAAGTATGCTGCCATCCATTAAGTCTTTACTGATTGCATCCTGTATCAGCCTTGCCATTAATTTGATTGGATCAGTGTAAGGCAAACAAGTATTCAAAGACCTATTCTATTTTTCACTTGTCTTTTAAAATCAAAATAATGTCTGAGCTCATACTCTTTAAGATGTCCCTATAGTTTACAGTTGCTAGAGGGATTTCCTCATCTCTAAGTACAATTATAATGAATATATAGCCGTTATGGACCAAATTATAATCTTAGTTTTGCCAGTATAAATCCAGAGTAAACCCTTTATCTTCATGGAGTTGATCCAGATATACTCCAATATAAATCACAGCAGAATTTTGCTCTGTTGTTTTTCAGTTCGAGAAAACTTCATTAACAAAATCATGTTGTACAATGGATCTGGAATTCCCCATGTGAAGACTCTGAGGGTTAGCAAGGGTGAAGAAGGTCTTGACAATGTGATTTCCTGAATAAGCTGGAGGGATAGTTCAGTGGTCAAAAAATGAACCAGGCTTCCTGAAATCACAAGTTGAAATCCTCACAGGGGTAAACTTAATCTTACATTCTTGTGAGATAATTCTTTGCATGAAAAGGTGCTGGCTATAAAATGCAGTTATCCCCAAATGCTTGTCAAAGGTGGGGAAGCAGGGCTGGTCCTAGTTCACAGATTGGGAACTAAAGCACAAAAAGATTAACGTCCACATTTTCTAAAGTGGCCACTGGTTTGGGGTATCAAATTTTTTGTGACCAATTTTGATACTTAGATGTCTTAGGTTAGGCAACCAAAGTCAGTGGCAACTTTTAAAAATGCTGACTTTCTGCTAATGGGAAAGTTAAAGGTAAATAAAAATATTCCCAAATTTGTTATCTAAAGTCTTATGATACTGAAGTCAATCAAATTATCTTTGGGTCCTGATTCATGATTTTTGAACACTTGAGTTTGGCAATCCTGTTTCCTGTTAAATGAAAATTTAAATGAAAATGTTGTTGTTGTTGTTTGTTGTTTTTAAAAAGGATATCATTATGTGACTGTATCCCTGTTCTCCACTGTATTTCTGAGTGCTACTGTAATAGAAATATTAAATAGTAATAACAAGACGTAAGTGGATTCATTTCATAGTCTAAGAATGGGTGCAGGCTACCAGTTTGTGTGATCAAGCAAATGGGTAGCTCCACCTCCCTTCAATTTGCTAGAGAAAGAACTCCCAAGTGAGAATTCCCCAGCCAATTTCTTCCTAGCAGAAAAAGATAACATTTTGGAGTCATAACATCAGCCAACTTCAGCATGGCCTGCTTCCTGATTAGTCAGTTGGAATACCATAATTGGTGATGTCATGGTGATGATGAGGTTTTCAGGGGAAGAGCATAGAATGGGTTCTCCAAGGTTAAACTGATCTTTACATTTCTGAATCAGTGATAGTATCTGGCTACTTTGGACAGATGAACTATTCAGCTCTTCTGACAAGACGAGAATATGACTGAAATTTCAAATAAAATGGTACGGTGTGACTTCAAATATTCTATGCTCTATAAAATAAGCTTATCTCTAAAATGTCAAAGTCTGAAGCTTTCCAAGGGCCCTTGCATCAAATCAAGGGATAAGGTTAGAAAGACTTGCATGATTTAAGCAGGTTTCAGAGTAGTTAGTCTGTGTCAGCAAAAAGAAAAGGAATACTTGTGGCACCTTAGAGACTAACAAATTTATTTCAGCGTAAGTTTTCGTGGACTACAGTCCGCTTCCATGCTCGTTAAACTTAATTCCTAAGTGATCCTTACTAATGTGCCACACACGCTTGCCAAGCAAGGCTTCTGGATTTTGATTGTGATGATTTAAAATGAATCTGATATCCGATTTGATCCAAAATGATGACGGAAAGGGGTTTTAAACCTCTTCAGTAACTGCTGCTGTCATCTGGTCTGTAAGGTATGGAAAATGCCTGGCCCTAGCATGACAGGATCTTATTGGTCCAGTGGCATGGCTACATTTGGGGTCCCTAGTTCTTGGGTCTGAATGTAGTGTGAGAAGAGGGGTGCATGCTTGGCACTTCCAAGCATGTAGGTAGAGAGCAGTGGGGAGTGGGCAGAGCTGTGGTTTGGCTCTAGCACCACACTGGCCAGTGGAGCTGAGCTGGCATGAGGGGGAAGTAATAAATTGTTGTGTGCAAGGTCCAGCCCAGTTCACTATAGTCCTAAATGAACATTGGTTTACTGTCTTTATATTGTACATATAGCAAAAATACACTTTTCTGATACAGGCAATTGATCGATTTAACCAAAAGTTCATTGTACTTTCCTGCTCTCTTATTTTTTAGCACAGAACAGCTACAGAATTAGGATCTCTGTCTATCCAGGTATGGACCCAATCACTGTATTGTATCTGCCTCACAATCATTAATGGATTTTATTCTCACAACATTCCTGTGAAATAGAGAAACATAATCCCCAATTTACTGTGAATGGCAAATCTCCCAGTGACTTCATGTGCAGGACTAGGACCTACATAAGCATCTTTTGTTCAGGAATGACATCCTTATGGGAGAGAGTCACTATAATGAGAGACCTTATAATCTTCCCGTCCCATGTCCTTTAGGCCCTGTTCAAATTCCCAGTCCTTATTAATAACAGCAGGAGCTGCTGAATGCTGACTGCTTCTGAAAACATGATTACTTCACTTAGGAGCCTAAATGGTAGCTGATTGCTCTTAAAAACCTGGCTCCCATTGCTGGCGCTGAGGACTTTTAAAGTCTATCTATGAAATGATTCTTGTTGCTCTGACTGATATCTGGTATAACAGCCTTTCTTGTAAATCTTATTTTCTTCCAGAACAGGGAAAGGAAAGCGTATAGAAAACTACGCTGATTTCCACAAAGGTCTGTGTAATAACTAATTAGAGAGAACGTAGGTGAGGTAATATCTTTTATTGGAACAACTTCGGTCGGTGAGAGAGAGAAACTTTTGCGCTTCCACAGAGCTCTTCTTCACTTTGTGTCTCGGATATCCCCGGACCAATTCGTCTACAACTACACTGCATGTAATAACTCATTAGACATGTTAAAGTCCTATAGCAATACGGAGGTAATTATCTGCAAGACCTAGGACTTTAGAGCATTTTTTAAAAAGCCTTAATATCCTGGTACTTATTAAGGAGATATATATTTGCAATCAGGGATAGGTTTGAGGTTCATATGCACTTTTTTCATGTCCTACTGTACTCCCCTCTGAATACTTATTAGTAATCTTATTCTGTGCCAGAATTCCTTGAGTTTATTAATATTCCCTAAACATTGTATTTGTTTCTGTTTTGTAAAGTTATTGCCAGATTATGGCCTGTCTGTGCCTGATAGTGGTTATGTTTGTGTATGAGCACAGGGTCATCTGATAACAATTTGTAGCAGCGGGCGATAAGCACTGTTTAAAATGGGTACAAGCCAGAATCGTATGGCTCCCAGTATACTTTTAGAAGGTCCCACCAACAAAAGAACGAGTTCAAGGTATTTCGGAAGAGGTCATTGATTACAACCAACTTCATGATCGTTCTGGATGTGTTCCTTCCTGCAGAGACATAATTAAATTTTGTTTTACAGTAGGACTTATTTTCAGCATTTGAGCAAGGACAGTGGCTTTCAGGCCTGATTCTGATCTCTACTCTCACCACTTTAACACCACTGCAAACTCTCTTGAAGTCAGTGGGGTCACGCTAATCTAAGTGAAATCTAAGGTCCTTTAAGTTTAAATGTACAGCATAACATTTGTGAGTAGCCCTGAAGCATTTCCCTTGCAGAATGTGTACATTGACTTACAGTGATTATATTTAGAAAACCTTCCACTAACTACGACCCTTTCCCAGTGTCTTTTGCTGTAATTGTTCAGACAGCTATGTCATTTTTCACTGACTTTTAAACAGCTATTCCGCTGAACGGCAAAGCTTTCTGAGTGAATCGCTAACAGGACATGATCCAAGTCTGGTTTGTGATCTCTTCAGGGCTCTGTGGTAAAGGGGTAGCTGCCTTCCCAGCGCTCCTTGCTTTGTATTTTATTTATTGGACTATCAGGGTGGTCTAATCTCACCATGCTGTGGGATGGATGCTAGTTTTGAGGCATTGCCGCAGCCCATGTACAGAAATACAGTTCCAGATTCTAGATCCTTTTTTCAGGATTTAGTTGTTAAGGCATCAGTGGGGTTAAGAAGTAATAAATTAAATTAGAGAATAGCTCACCTCTGACTCGAACCTCAGCAACATCTCAAGGCAGGCTCCTCCCCCTGAAAAATTTCCAATGCCACGCATGCCCCTCCCCCTCTGGACTCAGAGAAGAGACTCTGGCAGCAGCGGTCTCACTGCAGTCAGTGCGCGTGCTCAGACCCTTTGGCCTCTGCTGTGGTAAAGAGTCTCTCTGGCCCCCTGCTACCTCCTTGCCTTGGGGAAGGGGGTACCAACTGCATGGACCATAAGGGGAGGTGGGGGCAGAGGACCTAGTCCTGCCCGACCATCCTTGGCCAGCTCTGAGGCTGCAGAGACTGAGCAGCCACCACCTCCCCTCCTGTCCATGCCCGACACAGAAGTGCAGGCAACCCCATGATGAGGGACTCGCTTCCCCACAGGAAGTAATGGCCTGGGTGCTGCATCCCTGCCCAACTGGGAAGCCCCGGCCAGAGTCCTGCTGCTGTAGGTTGGTAGGGGACTGGATGCCATGGCACTTCCCTGAGCCCCCCGCCCTGGTGCCAGTGTTTTCCATAAGGAGCGGGGACACAGAGGGCTCATGGGGCTGCATGGTACCAGCTCCCCCTGCACTCTCCAGGCTCCACTCTCCGATACTGGGGCAGGTCCCAACATAGCTGAAAATCATTCGAGGGCAGGACAGAATCATCTCGCATGCCAGATCTGGTCCTTGGGCACCAGTTGGACCACCCCAGGCTAGATTGTGCATCTTTAATCCTGCACCCCATGTAGCAGCTTTAATTTTTGTAGGTTTCTTGTTTGTGTAAAGAATTCACAGTAAACAGCCCTCAAAACTTTTTGACTCTTATATACTCTGTGCTTCTATGGCAATGGAGTGGCAGGAGTGTGCCCCAGGGTTCTTTGCGCTGAGATGTGCTAGGAATCTTCCCCGTCAGTCGAGGGATAACTTGTCAGCACCTGGGGTGGAAGGAGTAGACTATGGGAAGGCATTGGAGGACTATCAGCACTCAAGATCTTTTGCCTGCATCCTCACTGCAAAGTGTGTAGGTTCCAGCCTTAGCATAGGGGCTGACTTCCGGCCCTGCCCGTGGGTGCTGTCACCTGGCGTCGGGGGCGGGGCCCCGCCCGATGCCGGGCCCTGCCCCCGACGCTGGGTGACGTTGCGGGGCCCCACCCCCGACGCCGATGCAACGTTGCGGGGCCCCACCCCTGACGCCGACGCAACGTTGCCCAGCGTCGGGGGCGGGGCCCCGCAACATCTCCCGCTGCCCGGTAAGTTTGCCGCGGGGAGTTGCCGGTGGGTGCGGAGCACCCACCAATTTTTCTCCGTGGGTGCTCCAGCACTGGAGCACCCATGGAGTCAGTGCCTATGAGCCTTAGTGAAAATGGAGTCCAGCTTCTAACCCACAACCCCAGCCAGGTAAGCTACCCTAGGCTTGGCGCACCTGCAAACAGGTCTCAGAGGGTTTTCTGTGTGGATGGTAGGGGGGTTTGGGCTAAAACCCCAGTCAGAGCAGGGAGGATATACCCTCAGAGCCATGCACTCTGCCCTCAGCGGGTGCTGGGAGGTGAAATGTCTCAGGAATTCCCAACTCCACATGGGGAGTACACTAACTAATTGAACCTCTCAAGGGATGCAGCTTGCTACACCAACTGTGCCACTCTGCTCTCAGTGAATAGGCCACTGGAGCCAAGGTCTTACCTCCATTTTATCGCCATTGGAGCATCATGCCTGGGCCTTACATAGATTGTGTGATTGCTCCCTGAGCCCTCCTGCTCCACAGCACATGCACATAGAATCATAGAATCACAGGACTGGAAGGGACCTCAAGTGGTCATTTAGTCAACTAGTCCAGTCCCCTGCACTCATGGCAGGACTAAGTATTATGTAGACCATTCCTGACAGGTGTTTGTCTAAGCCTGCTCTTAAAAACCTCCAGTGATGGAGATTCCACAACCTCCCTAGGCAATTTATTCCAGTGCTTAACCACCTTGACAGTTAGAAAGTTTTCCCTAATGTCCAACCTAAACCTCCCTTGCTGCAATTTAAGCCCATTGCTTCTTGTCCTATCCTCCGAGGTTAAGAAAAACAATTTTTCTCCCTCCTCCTTGTAACAACCTTTTACGTACTTGAAAATTGTTATCATGTCCCCTCTGAAAAAACTGGGTTTGTTTAATCTTCCCTCATAGGTCATGTTTTCTAGACCTTTAATCATTTTTGTTGCTCTTCTCTGGACCACTGTTCCCTCTAAGCTGTGCAGGTGTGCGTGCGCACAGATCCTAAACCCCGCGCACACAGCGAAACACCGAGCGCACAAAAATTTGCACAGAAGCACAACAATTTGCATAGAAGAAATTTTTTGCGCACACAGCCTGTCAAAAATTAGAGGGAACATTGCTCTGGACTCTCTCCAATTTGTCCACATCTTTCCTGAAATGTGGCTCCCAGAACTGGACACAATACTCCAGTTGAGGCCTAATCAGTGCAGAGTACAGCGGAAGTATTACTTCTCATGTCTTGCTTACAACACTTCTGTTAATACATCCCAGAATGATGTTTGCTTTTTTTGCAACAGTGTTATACTGCTGACTCATATTTAACTTGTGGTCCACTATGACCCCCAGATCCCTTTCCCAGTACTCCTTCCTAGGCATTCATTTCCCATTTTGTATGTGTGCAACGGATGGTTCCTGCCTAAATGGAGTACTTTGCATTTGTCCGTACTGAATTTCATCCTATTTGCTTCAGACCATTTCTCCAGTTTGTTCAGATCATTTTCAATTTTAATCCTATCCCCCAAAGTATTTGCAACCCCTCCCAGCTTGGTATCGTTCACAAACTTTATAAGTGTACTCTGTATGCCATTATCTAAATCATCGGTGAAGATATTGAACAGAACCAGACCCGGAACTGATCTCTGCGGAACCCCACTCATTATGTCCTTCCAGCATGACTGTGAACCAGTGATAACTACTCTCTGGGAATGGTTTTCCAACTAGTTTTGCATCCACCTTATAGTAGTTCCATCTAGATTGCATTTCCCTAGTTTGTTTCTGAGAAGGTCATGCAAGACAGTATCTAAAGCTTTACTAAAGTCAAGATATGCCATGTCTACTGTTTCCCCACTATCCACAAGACTTGTTACCCTGTCAAAGAAGGCTATCAGATTGGTTTGGCACGATTTGTTCTTGACAAATCTATGCTGACTGTTACTTATTACCTTATTATCTTCTAGATGTTTGCAAATCAATTGCTTAATTATTTGCTTCATTATCTTTCCGGGTACAGACGTTAAGCTGACTGGTCTGTAATTCCCTGGGTTGTCCTTATTTCCCTTTTTATAGATTGGCACTATATTTGCCCTTTTCCAGTCATCTGGAACCTCTCTCGTCTTCCATGACTTTTCAAAAATAATTGCTAATGGCTCAGATATCTCCTCAGTCAGCTCCTTGAGTATTCTAGGATGCATTTCATCGGGCCCTGGTGTCTTGAAGACATCTAATTTGTCTAAGTAATTTTTAACTTGTTTTTCCCTATTTTAGCCTCTTCCGATCCTACCTCATTTTCACTGGTATTCACTATGTTAAATGTCCAATGACCGCCAACCTTCTTGTGAAAACTGAAACAAAGAAGTAATTAAGCACCTGCCATTTCCACATTTTCTGTTATTGTTTTTCCCCCTTCATTGAGTTTTTTTCCTCTGTCCTAGGTCTTCCTCTTGCTTTTAATGTATTTGTAGAATGTTTTCTTGTTACCCTTTATGTCTCTAGCTAGTTTGATCTCGTTTTGTGCCTTGGCCTTTCTAATTTTGTCCCTACATACTTGTGTTAGTTGTTTATATTCATCCTTTGTAATTTGACCTAATTTCCACTTTTTGTAGGACTCTTTTTTTATTTTTAGATCATTAAAGATCTCCTGGTTAAACCAAGGTGGTCTCTTGCCAGACTTTCTGTCTTTCCTACGCAGTGGGATAGTTTGCTCTTGTGCCCTAAATAATGTCTCTTTGAAAAACTGCCAGCTGTCTTCAATTGTTTTTCCCCTTAGACTTGCTTCCCATGGGATCTTACCTACTAACTCCCTGAGTTTGCTAAATTCTGCCTTCTTGAAATCCATTGTCTTTATTTTGCAGTTCTTCCTCCTACCATTCCTTAGAATCATGAACTCTCTCATTTCATGATCACTTTCACCCAAGCTGCCTTCCACTTTCAAATTCTCAACCAGTTTTCTCTATTTGTCAAAATCAAATCTAGAACAGCCTCTCCCGTAGTAGTTTTCTCCACCTTCTGAAATAAAAAAATTGTCTCCAATACATTCCAAGAACTTGTTGGATAATATGTGGCCTGCTGTGTTATTTTTCCAACAGATGTCTGAGTAGTTTGTCCCCCATCACCACCATGTCCTGTGCTTTGGATGATTTTGTTAGTTGTTTAAAAAAGCCTCATCCACCTCTTCTTCCTGATTAGGTAGTCTATAGTAGACCCCTACCATGACATCACCCTTGTTTTTTACCCCTTTTATCCTTACCCAGAGACTTTCAACAAGAATGTCTCCTATTTCCATCTCAACCTCAGTCCAAGTGTTTACATTTTTAATATATAAAGCAACATCTCCTCCTTTTTTTTCACTGCCTGTCCTTCCTGAGCAAGCTGTGCCCTTCTATACCAATGTTCCAGTCATGCATATTATCCCATCAGGTCTCTGTGATGCCAACTATGTCATAGTTGTGTTTATTTACTAGCATTTTGAGTTCTTCCTGCTTATTCCCCATGCTTCTCACATTAGTATACAGACATCTAAGATACTGATTTGCTTTCCTCCCACCCCCAGTTTTATCTTGTCTGTCCTTTATCCCTGCTATAACAGCCCATGCTCCCTCTAAATTGCTAACCTTCTTCCAGGTCTCCATGTTCTTCACTTACGTGTGGGCTTTGGTCACTTGCCCCCCTTCAAACCTAGTTTAAAGCCCTCCTCATTAGGTTAGCCAGTCTGTATCCAAATATGCTCTTCCCCTTCCTCGATAGGTGGACCCCATCTCTGCTTAGCAGTCCTCCTTCCTGGAACATGTATGTACACTCACCCTTATATCGTGCACATTCACCTAGGGACAGACAGCATCTGGATCAGAGAGAGTGTAGGCAGTCACCACAGGGCCGATTGAATTCCTACTTGTGGGTATAGCTGGATTCTTATAATTCATGAATGTGACTTCATAAGGACTATAGGATGCTTAACACAGCAGCCCATGTACCATTTAAGCACTATGCCAGAGTGGGGGGAAGTGCTAATAAACACACACACCTTGGGTGGAAGGTGACATAGAGGGGAGGGATTCACTTCATTAGCGACTTAAAGAGAAAATGCAGTTCCAGTGATGCATTTATTATTAGTATTATTTGTACTGTGGTAGCCCTAGGAGCTCCAGCTATGGACCAGGACCCCTTTGTGCTAGGAGCTGTACAAACACGGAACTGAAAAATGGGCCTTGCCTCCAAAGGGTGGGTACAGACAGCACAAGGCAACAAGAATATGTGACTGCAGTGAAATTTTACAAGCATGTACTGATATTTCAGAAATAGACACACTGCATATTAACCAGACCCTGGGAGTGCCGTGAGTCACTACTCAAAGGCATCACATCATTCTCTGTTACATGTAGTCACTTTGACTTGTTAGACAAAGCATTTTCCAGCATATATCTGGAGGGGACTCTCAGGAACACTGTTTATATGAGAGACGGAGAAAAAACTGTCTTGCGGGTATTTTTATTTAAAAGGAGAGTTATATTAAATGTTGGGGATATCCACACTAGGAAATGTAACAGTGGGGTTCTGAAAATCGGAATCCTAGAGCATTTTCCAGTTCCAGACTTTCACTGTTGCCAATCCTCGGATTTCATGATGCAAAAGTCTGAGCTCTGTACCTTCAGTATGGCGAACATGCTGCCTGAATGCTATCAGTTTGGCAGACTAGCTAGTGAGCTAGCTACAAAAAGCTGACATTCCTAGATTAAAAAGGATTTCCAGAGGCTAGGTTTTTGGGATAAAATAAAGCAGCTCACCAAATAATAGGAGTGAAGAACGGGTCCGGCACTGCATTTTCTACACGTTCTTTATTGGGAACAGAGAAGCTCTGCTCACAAGAGTAAGCTGCTGTAATAACTTCGTTCAGTGTTAACCAGGACTTTTCCATGCATCTCTTGAATTATTCTCAGAAAAAGTAGATCATTGGCACGTTACTTAACCTCTCTGTGCTGTGGGCTCCTCCGCTGCAAAATGGGGATGATAATATCTTACTCTGGTGTTAGAAGAATGAATTCAGAGTGTGTATGTGTGTGTGTATATATAAACTCTGAGACTGTCAGATGAAAGGAAATACGGAAGTGCAAATTAATATTAATTAGTATTATCTTATCTTATTATTCATATCAGCGGACAGAATCCTTGTTTCATTTTGTGTCTGTGAGGGTCAGATATTCCCAGCAAAAGTCCCACAATTATGGAACAAACTTCTGTAGGAGATCAGAAGTAGCCTGAATCTTGCCACCTTCAGAGCCCACTGTAGGATATGTGCGTAAGCTAGCATTTCTGCAGATAGTCCATGTAGTAATGACACCCAGAGCAGAAGGAATCAACCAGCAGCAGTTACTGTTACTGTAAGGAAACAACAGATAAGGGACGAGAGCCCTACAATATCGACGTAATGTTGGTGTGTCTCTAATACTGTAAGCTGCTCAGATTCCACTGCAATGAGCATTGTAGAGATGTTTATTTAGGGTTAGACTATGCCCTGTGCCATGCAATGGTGGTCGGGGAAGATAATAAAGATTCCCTTTTCACATTCTGCCTCTGCACATGGCTCAAATATGGGCCAGCAGGAATCAGTCCCTGTGCTGGAGGAAATGCAGGGACTGCTGGTGAAATGTTCCCCTTTTCTCCTATATTGCACCACTGGGGGAAAGAGAGTTGGTAGATCCATGGCTACACTCACCTATGCATTGACCAGGGGAGTTAGCCAGAATTACAAAGAGAGTAAGCTGCACCCTGTAAAGAGGTGTAGTGAATTTCCCCCTCCCCTCAGTGCAAGCAGGGAGCTGCAGGGCTGTGCATTTAGGGCAGTGGTGGGCAACCTGCGGCCTGTGGCAACCTGCCTCAAGACCATTTGTTTACATTTGCATGGCCGCCCGCAGCTCCCAGCGGCTGCGGTTTGCCGTTCCTGGCCAATGGGAGCTGTGGGAAGCGGCGCGGGCCGCAGGGATGTGCTGGCCACTGCTTCCCACCAGCTCCTATTGGCTGGGAATGGAAAATCGCGGCTACTGGGAGCTGTGGGCAGCCGTGCAAATGTAAACAAACTGTCTTGCGGCCCGCCAGCGGATTACCCTGATGGGCCGCATGTGGCCCATGGGCCACAGGTTGCCCACCACTGATTTAGGGCCTGATCCAACACCCATTGAAATCAGTGGAAAGACTCCCATTGACTTCATTAGATTTCAGACCCATACTACACAATGTAGGCCATAATGAATAAATTAGAATGAAACTCTTATTTATTATGCATTGTTCCTTATGTTAACCCTTGAGCTGCACATCCAACTAATAAATTATAGCATTAACTTGGTCCACACAGTGCCCAGTTTCCTTTGCAATATAATTTTTTCTTCATTTCTTTCAAAAAACACACTATCCTTCCAACATAAACACTGAAGGGAAATAGATGAGTGGGTACGTCATCACAAAACTATCTAAGGCAGCAGGCTTCTGAAACATGTTAAAATCCCAATCACAACATCCATTTTGCTTTTGCCAGTGTCTGATGAATATCCTTGTCATTTATCTATTCTTTTGGCCACTTCCCTTGGAATAGTTTAAATATACATTACTGTTATTAAGCATAGTTTCCTATAAAACAGCTGGAGTGAACAAGCAGTTGTCCAAAAATAAGGTGATAGTTAACAAAGGTTAACAGCTTGTATAAAAGAGAATTTCTGCTAGAAAGTGACTTCATAGTCTAAGAGCCAAGTGTGAAAGAAAATAAAGTCTGTAACTTATATTATGAGTTTTTAACTATAAAATCTAGATCATAGCATCCTAACAGATACTTAGCATTGTTATGACACTTCAATAGACATAGTTAGTCAAATTTAACTAAATACCAAATGCTTACTGACATGTTACATTTAAAATACTGAGATACGTAATTTAAAGGGTGGTCAAAAAGAACTTACGGTTGAAATGGCTCCAATCAAGTCTTAAAGAACCAGTGGTGCGGAAGAACTTAAAGCAGCACAGAAATCTGGCCACTATATATATATATTTTCTTTCCTACCATTTTTCTGTTCTCAGACCCAGTCAGAGAAACACTTTAATAACAAAGCAACCGTAAAACTGAGTTATAGAACCTTTGCCATAGTCATTGTCAGAGATTATAAAACCAGAAGCGGGATTTTAATGATCATTTGGTCCGACTGCCTGCATAACGCAGACTTATCTGAATTAATTCCTGTTTGAATTAGATCATATATTTTAGGAAAACTTCCAGTCTTGTTTTAAGCCTTTCCCACCCCACATCAAGTCTCTTAATGTGGCTCACAATCCCTATATTACCTGCAGTAGAGCTTCCTTAACAGAATAGTGAAACTTCATGGCAAACCCTGAGCTTGTTCAATGATGACTCATCATCTGACCTTACTTTTGGATCATTTTCAGGCTGGAGGAAAGGTTCTGCTCTTCCTAGGTGTTTCTTCTTGTGTGTCTGAAAGCAGGTCTCTCATCTACAGAATATGTCCCTTGGTGGCTGAGACAGGAATATGGCATATGTCTGATGTCTGTGGTTGACCCATTTCTTTTTTTTAAAACTTTTTTATTATGGCAAAGTTACAATAAAATATTAATATATGACATCAGACATTGCTTATTACTTAAAGCAATGTCTTTAAGTAATAAGCTTAAAGGGGAGGGAGAGGGATAGCTCAGTGGTTTGAGCATTGGCCTGCTAAACCCAGGGTTATGAATTCAATCCTTGAGAGGGCCACTTAGGGATCTGGGGCAAAAAAAATCTGTCAGGGGACAGTACTTGGTCCTGCTAGTGAAGGCAGGGGACTGGACTCAATGACCTTTAAAGGTCCTTCCAGTTCTAGGAGATTGGCATATCTCCATTTTTTTAAAAAAAATTTCTTTTATTATGGTCAAGATTTAAAAAGGGATGAGACCTTTCTGTGAATAACAATAATATTCAGAATTATGACAGGAATTATTATAAATCAATGAGTTTTGGATGAGATATAAACTTTTTGCTTCAGGGCATAAGCCAACCTCTAACCATTGGGGATGAGGAGGTACATTTGGTGGCAGCAGCTTATCTCATAACTGCTTACTGAACCCTTTTTTGAAAGTGTCACTGCTACAGACAAGTTACTCGACTAGAAGGACCACTGGTCTGATCCTGGAAGGCAGGTTCTATGTTCAGGTGCTAACATGTTTCTTTCATCCATGGATTTACCTCAGTTTGACATACACCCTTGGACATAATTGGATCCCATTGACTCCAGTATAAATCAGGAGTGGCTCCAATGAAGTCAATGGAGTTGTTACATCAGTGTAAAACTTATGTGAGATCAAAATCAGACTATGACACTTGAGGCCATAAGTCAGAGTCTTTAGCCATGTCCCAATATATGCCTCTATAGGACTTTCTGTAAAGGCAGTTTCCAAATGAACTATGGGCCTTCTGGTCCAAAAAAGGAACATGGGCCTTCCAGAAAGATGCTACATTGAAAAGTAGACAAGACAAAGAATGTATTTTATATTCAGAAAATCATCAGTTTTATCATCAAGAAATTATACTACCTGGGGTAGATTAAGAGGTGACAAATATTAATGTAAATAGGTGTAAATGTGTGCAATTCACATGCCAAGGGCATGGAAGAGTGGAGGAGGGTAGGTTTACAGCCAACACCGATACAGTTTCTCACCATTCTCAAGCACTCTTTCACAGGGTGATTTTTGAGAAGGGTCACTTCTGCTCACTTACATATCCTCAATTTTGCTCGTCCCATTCAAAATTGTATGATCAATATCGGCAGAGTTTAGGATTGCTAGCCCTAAAGCAGGATCTGATGTATCGATTTGTGGTGTGCAATTTTTCTCATTGCTGTTTCTGTTATCATGCAAGGCTGATTCTTCTTTATAATTTCTCTCCTTTTCATGTAAACCAGATTTTTCTTTGTCATTACTCTCTTTTTCATGTGAGCCACATGCTTCTTTATCATCACTCTCCTTTATGTCGCCAGGGAAAACTAAACAATTCTCCATCACTTTTCTCACTTTTCCATTACTTATCTTCAGGTAAATCCTCTAATTCCTTAGTAATAGGACTTCCATCATGTATGTTTTGCTCCTCAATTTCTTCTGCACTGGGATGATTGCTACTGCCTAAAGCCCAGTCTATGTTGTTCTGTTTCAGATATTTTCCCATCAAATTTAACCTTTGTTGCAAACTAGATTGCAATTGAGCTTTTTGCTTCCTAGACTGAGCTTCTGAAGGCTTCTTCGGGAGCATCCTTTATTTTCTAAGGGGAAAACCAGACAGTATTAGGGAGAGCAAAAGTCTGCAGTTTTAGAAAGTCATCAAACACTATGTGTTAAGCATAGCAAAAGAAGTAACAGTATTTCTTTTATATTGTTGCGTAGATAGGGGTTCGATAGATATCTCTGGCATCTCATATTACTTACACTCTTCAAACACACATACACTTTCACAATTACACAATAAAACAAAGTTCACAATATCACAACTGGGCTCACTTCATTCTTATATCTCACTGACAGGTGATATCCAGCCCCTTTTATACCCACGAGGGCATGGCTGACAACATTCTGGGTGGTTCAAGGGAAATGTGGTTCTCAGAAAGTCTGGAAGGTTCCACAAGATTCTACACAGGTCTAGAGCATTCCAGGAGGTTAGTGAAAAGTGAATCCACATTCGGAGTACCTGAAATATTTTACTTCAAACATTTTCCCTTTTATTGCTAACAACAAAAACAGCATCCCAAACCAGGTGCCCCCCAGCCTGGCACCCCAGGTAGTCGCCTGCCCCTAAATCCAGCCCTGGTTTCACCCATAAAGCTTTTGGGCCAAAAAAGTCTCTCTTTATTTTGTCCAGCCCCATTCTCTGCCTTGTTCACTGGATGGAGGAATTTCTTCTTCCTTCTCTGGGTTGATGTGAAGCCTTCTTTAACTGGGGTCAGAAGTTACTATTGAGATGTAGGCATATAGACATCTATATGGGTTTGTGTGTACACAAACCTCTGTCTTTATTACTAAACTACAAAGCAAAGGGAGTACAGCAGGGGTACATGTTAATAGACTCCCTGAATTCCCTGTGGGAAAGGTCTTTATCTCTGTCACTTGTAGCACGTACGCTTTGTAAATAAACTGGAGTTTTCACTTCCCTGCTTTGTTACTGAGAACTGTGGTCAGGGACTGGAGCCATTCTGTCCTTTCTGTAAAAGGACACTTGTTTATGTGTCGTCTAGAAAATTGGGGGAGGAGGGGTCAGCATGCCAGAGGATGTGCAGTGAACGTGTCATGTCAGCACAACATATCTTGTCTGTCTTTTCACTATTTGAACAGTTTGGATCATCTATTGTATAACAAAGCTGGTCTTTCAGGCCAAATTCCCATTGGCAAAGGAATGTAAAACAATTTCGTACATTGCTAGGGACTGATTCTGATCTCAGTCGCATAGGTGTAAATCTGGAGTAACACTATTGATTTCAATTCTGGGTTTATACAGGTATAAATGAGGGCTTGTCTACATGAACAGTTAGACCGTGGCAAACTGGGGTGTGAATCTACCCTGCACTAGCCTGCTTTAGTTCAACTGTTCATGTGTACCCTATACATTAACCATTCACTAGAGCATTTCGCTCTATCCATCTTTGAAAGAGGATTACATCAAAGTGCATTAGCAGACCGTTAATGTGGATCAGCAGGGTGAATGTGCACAGTTAGACCACGGCAAGCTAGTGCAGGCTAGATTCATACCCCAGCTTGCTACAAACTAAATGTTCATATAGCCAAGCCTTGAGATCTTAGTCTGGCTCTATGTCTTCAAGCTGAACAAAGTTAAAATTATTATCCAGTTCCATTTACTGTAAAAGAAAGGACCAATCAATGGGGTGATCTTATGAGATGCTGAATGCTTCTTCCAAACTGCTAAGCACCTTCCACTCCCTGTAAAATGCTGAGCACACTCCACTCCCATTGAAATCAATGGATCTGACCCTATGGGATAGTGCCAATTTAGCCCTACTGAAGTGTGGTGGATGGTATCTAGTCCTAGGGGCTGTTTGTATACTGTTCCGATATGCTGATGAAATATGGTAGTTACAGCATGATAAGAGAGGAAAATGTTAAAATAATAGAATAAGTGGAGAGTCAGCAGTTTGCTGGTATACGCCTATTGGTGCAACTGTAACCCTACTGTTCAGTGTCTGATATGTGTCCTCCTCTCTTGGCCTGATCCACAGAGGATATGAGCGTGTGACAGGTGAAAGTTTAGGGGACTTAATCCTTTAGTTCAAGAAAGGGAGTGTCATTCTTTATCTTTGAACGTCCTGGGTTCAATCCCCTGTGGCAACCATGATGACCATCATTATACAAGTCCTAAAATGAAACATCCCTACAAAATGTTCAGCTCATCTTAAGCAACTGCGTAAATATAGGCTTTAAGTTACCTACCACACACTCTTTATGGCAAGACAGACTTCAGACTTTAGCATTCATTGTGTACATCTTTAGGTCATGACAAATATATAGAAAGACCTGAAATTTCTGTTACTGTACTTAGGTTCCTCTTTTCAGATATTCTTTCTATGGCATAGGTGTTCCCCAACAGCAATCGTTTAGAGAAATTATATTCTACAATGGCAAGTAACAAATTTCCAGAATTTCACACCCTGTGTAGTAATGAACAGAACTACTGTGTGCTGTTGACCTGAGATTACATGTTGGAAGAACAAACTCTGTTAGGGTGTGTTTTTTATCTTCCAGCGAAGGTTAGATTGTAAGTTCTGTGCGGCACGGACTGTCTCTGTTTGGTGTTTCTACAGCATTTAGCACAATGGGGTTCCATGTCCATGACTGGGGCTCCTAGAAACTGCTGCAATATAAATAATGTTGATCAGGTTCCACTTTCAAGCTTCCTTGTGGGTTCCTGTCTTTTCCTAAGAGGAAACCTATGAGGCTTTAGGATGCCTGCTGAGAAAGGGAGCTATTGGTTTTTGTTTTTGTTTAAAAAAATATCCGTTTTTGATGAAGTCCACAAAATACCGATAATTTCATTTGAAGCTCTGAGGTTCACTTGACCTGTCACTTTAAAATACACTGCTCTCGTTCTGATGTAATTTTGAAACTGGGTCTTGTGCCATGACTCGGTGTTAAATCAGGAGCAGGCATATTTTAAAGTGACAGGTCTAATTTTCAAACACAGCCTCATTGTTCTGAATTAAATAATTATCTGAGGACGTAACCCAGTGTTTTTAATGTGATCATTCTTGATAAACTCTCCCAAGCCCCAAAGCCTATGCCTAGGAAAAGCAAAAACTTTCTGAGAGATTCTTGGAATAGGAACCTCATCTGGAAGAAACATCTGGGGTGTACGTGAATATGTTAAAAACTTTCAGACTCTAGCTCCAATCCCTCCCCCAAGGGCTCTTCCCCATCTTTTCCAGAACCCTAAGGGCATCCTCCTGTTCCTCCACTTAACTAGCACACACATGCCCCGGTAGAGTGACCACTTACCTGGTCTTTAATGTCTGTCCCTTATTTGGGGCCTTATGTCCCATAAAGAGCTGTTGAGAAGCATGTGATGATCAGATAAAAATGTTTTCAAGCAATAATCATGCAAAGGATCATGCACTATGATACAGCTGCATGGTTTTGTACCATGAACGCTTGTGAAGTGGCCTCCCTTTAAGAATAAGCTTTCTCCCATATTTTTCATGCACTTGTCCTTTACTCCTTTGCAACATTGCTGGTTGTCAGCAGGGCCTCATATCATGAGTACCTGTACTATTCTCTGGCCAAGAGGAAAGGGGGTTACTCCTTTCAGAGCTGTCAGCACCGCTCCTTAATCAACCAGAAGGCTTTCAGTAGAGCAGCATGAAGCCTTCCCTCCTCCAGGAGCTCTGCACTCCCTTACTGTCTTCCCAAGGAGCAAGACAAAGCTGCATTTTATTAAGCTGTTTTTAATAGAGAAGCCGGAATGCTTAAATCCAGTTCTGAACTTCCCCAATATCTGAGGGGACTTGTGGCTTGGATTTTGGTGCAGACTTCTCTTTCTTAGATTCATGGCCTTGGAGTGTTTAAAAAATACACAAAAAGAGAGAATTTCCCCACCAAGGAATTTTTCCAATGCAGCCACAGTGGTAGATATGAACAAATTACACTGAATAAAACAAGCCCCAGCCATATTATTTCCCCTTTCCCACTGGGTAAGGGCAGTGTATTACTTCCCCTACTGACAGATTTGCATATGGGTGGGTTCTAGAGTTGAAGTGGAACATTTGACTATCACGACAACAATCTTGTACACTACTACGATTTAAATGACTTACAATTCTCTGTGGACGGAAATGTCTCCTAATTGGCTCCTGGGAAATGTGTGCGCACTGTAGAAGTCAAACAACTTGTTCCAGTTGATTAATAAAAGAGATGCTTGGTGAAATTTCAGACAATCCCTATATTAACCCTGGATTGGTTCCTGGTATTTTATCTGTTTTGCTTCCTTAAGAATTAATTAGTTCAGGCCTGATCCTGAGGGGTGCACAGCACCTGAAACTCTCCTTGCCTTCAGTGGTCACTGCTGCTAAGAGGGAAAGAAGACACGTCCACATATCTTGGGGAAGGGCAGAGTTACGCAGACTCCTCCACAGCAAAATGAATTGCACGCCAGGGTGAAAACTCAAAATTAATTACCCAAACTATGTAACAGCACTAAGTGGTAGGAGGACTAGAGCTCAGATTTTCCAGCCACAGAAGCACACCCATATTGCCAGTCCGCTGTAGCCAAAATAAATAGCAGTACCACTGTGCTCACTTACGTTGATTTCCCTCCACACATGGAGGTCTGGCCAGATTTCTCTTGCTCAGGAACAGCATCAGAGGGAGAAAAATCTGTGGTGTCATCAGTTTGATTCTTTTTTTTTCCAATTTAAAGGGTCTGATTTTTCATTGCCCTGCACCTTATGTATGTAATCATTTCCCTTACGCATAGTAGCTGTTTAACACAACTAATTCTGATTTGATAGCATTTGACACTCATTTTGTATTGGTATAAATGTCTATACAAAATGGCGTGCAACAGAGAATCGGGCTCAAAATCCTTATTTTCATGAAACTTAAACCATAAAGAACATGTTACCAATGTTTCCTCTTGCATGGCTCAGAAGAAACCTCTCTCCAGTAGTGTGACTGATAGATGTTAAGCAAACCCGCTTTAGATATAACCCATTCTGAGCTATCTAGGTGGAGAAGAAGTGGGAGATAGTTTTTTTTGTCTATTACAGAGGTATTTTATACACTGGATACAGCCCTGGGTACAGCCGTCTGTGGTCAGGCATCCATATAGCCACCCCAGTGTAAACGCCTAGTGCATAAAGCAATGATTTATGTCAATGCCACTTACATAGCTTGAAACTAAGGTAAACTCACTGTGCTGAAGATTGTGGCTTTGCCAGCCTACACTAAGGATTTGGATCAGTAGCGTAGCCAGGGGGGGAGCAGGGGGAGCGGCCGCTCCCCCTTGAGCAGAAGCGGCGGAAGCGGCGCCTTTTTTTAGCAGCACTAAAAAAAGGCGCCGCTTCTTTTTAAGCTCTGCTTCTCGCACTCACCTGGCGGCGCTCTGGGTCTTCGGCGGCATTTTGGCGCGGGGTACCACCAAAGACCCGGAGTGAGCCGCCAAAGTGCTGCCAAAGACCCGGAGTGCTGCCGGGTGAGTACAGGGGGAGGCGCCTTTTATAGCCCCGCTCCCCCTGCGCTCCGGACCTGGCTGCGCTACTGATTTGCACCAGTGCTGCTACACAGATGGCTGAAATCACCAGTGCAGACAAGGCCTGAGTGTATGATTAAGCCGCTATATATTCAGCAGGTCAACAGTTCATTATTACAGCACCTAGTGAGATCCTGGTTCATGACAAGGAGTCCTAGCTGCTATGGTAATGCAAACAATTTCGTGGAGAGATCGAACTGCTGATAGAAGTTTGTGCTGGCTGGTTGTCAATTGCCAAAGTTTTCTCTCTTTACTTAAACAAGGAGAGGAAGTTCTAGAAGAGTAAATAAGTGAAATTCTCTTGAGGAAACTGGGAGTCCCACAGGTTATGCTGCTTAGCCAGATGTTGCAAAAACAATTTACCTTTCAAAAGATGGGTAAAATTTTCAATAGTGCTTAAGCACTTAAGTCCCATTGACTTTCAGTGAGACTTTGGATCCCAAGTGCCTAAGTCACTTAGTAACTTGAAAAGGTTACTGAAAATTTCAAATATGAAACTTCAGTAGGTGTCATATTGCACCAACGCTGGGTGGGGATTCAATTTGGAGACCAGAAACATATTTTTCTGTTAGTCAGACAGTATTAATCACTTTGTCTGCAGAGTGGGGCTCTTCTTCAGTTGTTCACAGAATAAAGTAAAAAGAATTGTGGGTGTGACGGGTTCGATCACAGAGACCCCCTGGGGACTGCCACTTGATGTGCTGAGACTACCTCTGAGTCCGTTTTCCCTGCCAGCTTGGGACTTCAGAACCCAGCATTGTTGAGCCAGACTCGCTAGCCTGCTGCAAACACAGACCCAGGTCTGAACCACGTCCCCCAAAGCCGCAGACTTAACTGAAAATGGCTTAAGAAGTGCTCCTGTCTCCAGCACCCAGATACCCAGTTCCTAATGGGATCCAAACCCCAAATAAATTCGTTTTACTCTGTATAAAGCTTATACAGGGTAAACTCATAAATTGTCCGCCTTCTATAACACCGATAGAGAGATATGTACAGCTGTTTTCTCCCCCAGGTATTAATTACTTACTCTGGGTTAATTAATAAGCATAAGTGAGTTTATTAAATATAAAAAGTAGGATTTAAGTGGTTCCAAGTAATAACAGACAGAACAAAGTAAGTTACCAAGCAAAATAAAACAAAAACACGCAAGGCTAGCCTAATACATTAAGAAACTGATTACACCCTCTAAAATCTCACCCTCAGAGATGTTCCAATAAGCTTCTTTCACAGACTGGACTCCTTCCTAATCTGGGCCCAATTCTTTCCCCTGATACAGTCCTTGTTCCAGCTCAGGTGGTAGCTACGGGATTTCTCATGATTGCAGCCTGCTTTGTTCTGTTCCACCCCCTTATATACCTTGGGCACAAGGTGGGAATCTTTTGTCTCTTTGGGTTCCCACCCCTCCTTCTAAATGGAAAAGCACCAAGTTTAAGATGGATTCCAGTACCAGGTGACATGGTCACATGTACTGTGAGACCCCAAGCCTTCATTCTTCCCTGCCTGACTCACAGGAAGGCTTGCAAGTAAACAGAGCCATCTACAGTCAATTGTCCTAGTTGATGGGACCCATCAAGATTCTAAACCACCATTAATGGCCCATACTTTGCATAACTACAATAGGACCTCAGAGTTATATTTTATATTCCTATTTTCAGATACAAGAATGATACATTTATACAAATTGGATGACCACACTCAACAGATTATAAACTTTGTAATGATACCTTACAAGAGACCTTTTGCATGAAGCATATTCCAGTTACATTATATTTCACACAGTGGGTTTTTTGTATGTACTAACAGAGAGGATTATAAATGGTTGCATTGCTTTGTGAATTTGTGTTGCTCAAGCTTTTACTAAAGATCCTGCATAGAAGGCTTTGCAGTACCTAAGGTTGGTTATAAAAAATGTTGCATCTCAAATGAAAGGAAATAAACATAATACAACACTCTCCACATTCCTGCTTTTCATCCTGAATAGTTTGTATTAAAGGATCCATTCCACGTTAGTTTCATGACCAGTAGAAAACAGTAAACATTCATTCTGGTGTATTAAGGCATTCCTTACAAACAGCTTTCAGAAGGATGGGTGCTTTTCTCAGTGGGCAGTCATTAAACTTTGGTTAATTTTGTTTTTGAACTGCTACTACAGGAGACCCCTGGTAGAACACGCGTCAACATAGCGCAAATTTGGAATTAGCGTGGGGGCAACCATGGATCCCAGCATAAATTATCTATATTGGGATCCATGGTAATCCCCCCCCCCCCACTATAACGCCGTCCCTGCATTAATGAGGTACCGTGCATGGCTCCCAAACGCCGCGTTCTAGTGAGGGTGTGCTGTATATTTTTAACTCCGGAATTGAAGGTGGTCTGAGTTTTTTAAGCCAGTTTCTTGAAGTTCTGCTTAACATCAGAAGCCTATTTGTGATCAAACAAGCAGAATCAATATGTGGAACATTTCTGAGATCCTGGAATGTAACTTTAAGAAATTACAACAGTTACAAATGGAGAGCCAAACCTCTGCCTTATATGAAGTATACCTATGATAAATTAAGGTCTTACTGACCTAATGAAAAGCTACAGATTGATATTCCTTTTGTTGAGCAGCCTGTAATTTCATTACTTTTATTGACAGTAATTATAACAGGCTGAATTTATGGACGCCATAAAGAAAAGTTAGTGAACCACATGAAAATGTCAACATGCTCACTTTGGTATGAGCAGTCGCAGGATTTTTTTTTCCTTGTGCAAGTCTGTTCCAGGGCAGTTCTTCTTAAAGTCTAGGGAGCATTAGTTTAGAATTTCCCCATACCAATTCTATTTTTTGAAATAAAATAATGGCTTCTGGTCTCCTTCTGATTTCAGGCATATCTTCGAACTCTCCCCTTACGATGATCAAATTGATCATCTTGTCATTATACATAGTTACAATTCCATCAGTTATATCACCTCCCTCTAGCCCCATCCCATTGGGTAGGTCTGAAGTTTGACTAAGGATTTTCAACTCTTCTTTTTGTATGTTTTGAAATAATTAAATTAACTGCGTAGGCCAAATCTTGCACTTCTTAGTTAGGCAAACTGCCCATTTACTCAGTTACTGGAAGGTTTTCCTGTGCTAGGATTACAAGATCAGGCCTTCGCCTTGATCATGTGCCAGGGTTTGTACATGTAGTTCTGTAAGGATAGGTGTCAAGTTTACTAGTATGGGAGTGTTCGTACAAACAAGCTGATGTAATGCTACTATGAATGTCCTAGCAGGGCTGGAAACAGATCAACACTACCTGTAAGAAGTATCCAAGAATAAGAAATTAGTATAGAAGGGCACATGCTTGGTATTTCTTCCAAATCAGCAGCCTTTCTAAATAAAATGGAGACCTAGTTTTGTATAAACTGGGAGGCATAAATGAGAGGCAGTCTGTGTTTTGGTGAAGAGGGCATTAGACTGAGGCTAAAGGACCAGGATTCTATTCCTAGTTCTGCCACCAATCTTCTGGGTGACCTTGAGCAAGTCTCTGTGCTTTTGTTTCTCAACCTGCCTTTTGTCTGTCTCATCTGTATATATTGTAAGCTCTTTGGGGGCAGGGACTGTCTCTCCCTAAACAGTTGTAGAGCTTCTAGCAAAATGAAGCCTTCAGGCACTATCATCATAATACTGCTACTGAACTGCAATCAACAATTTGGCAAGATAGTCTAAAGAAAGGTCATAGCTCAATCTCAAAATGCTTCTATACCATATTAACCATTCCAGAAAGAAACTAAGGACAAGGACAACATTTTTCTAAAAAGAGAGTGAGAAGCTCCTCATCAAAATAGCAACAGACTAACTGGATGTCTGAGGGTGATGCAGGCAGGCAGAGAAATGTATTAAGGAAAGTTAAATCTGACACTAAAGATGCAGAATGAAGAGGATTGGCTTTTACAGTACTGAGGCCAATGGGCAGTGAGAGAGAGAGAGAGAGAGAGAGATTTTATTTCCCACAAGACCTCAGCTATTGAGTCATGTTAGTGACCATGTCCTGAGAAAAACAGACAGATTATATGCAGGACTGAAATAAACTGTAATTGACCAAGTAACTTAAAAAATATTCAAATGATGTTATTTGAAAATGTAAAAGTATTTTCTTAGAGGAACGACATAGCTTAAAAGTAAGGAGAACTACCAAGTTACCTGTACAACTGTGGGGCTAACTATGCTAATGCCTAAATTAAGCCTCAAGTTTACAAAAATAATTGTGTAATTGCATGAAAGGGTCCCCAGACTTTAGGAAATCGTGATGAATTTGTGAAATTATATAACATTCAGGCAAAATGTTGCACTGCAAAATCTTTACAAATATTTTGTTATGTGCAAAAAATGAATATAATATGATTTTACTAGCCCTTTTAACAGCTTGGTCTCTAGAGCTGTTAACATTTTAACAGCTAACATTTAGGTTAAAAATCTCCCCCTTTGTATCTTCATTGGTACAGCTCCAATGATAGTAACATTAGTATAGACTGACTACCAGCATTTTAGCCACTATAGTTTCTAACACCGCATCATCTAACCTTGAGAAAACTCTGCTTAAAACACCAACAGCCACTGGTGGCCAGTCTTCACTAGTGTTGTCACTGGTGGTACTGCCCTATATATGATTGTAACCAAATTACTAGTATGGAAAAGGCCCAGTATTCAGCCAGGACTGGGTAAGAGGCCATCTTTAATCCAGAGGTATAATACTCTGTGTCTTTAATGTGTTTCATAATATATTGAGTAATATGAATAGGGAAAATTAATTTTGTGTATGTAGGGCAACATGTGTGGAAATTTCCAGATGGTCTATTGCAGATGGTCTTGTTTGTTCTGTTTATCGGAACATATAGCAGTTAGCTCTTAAAGAAATGCTTATTATTAGCTGTGGTGCAATTTTTTTTTGGATGTTGTGCATATCATAGTAAAGTCTGTTTTACCTGAATCTCCCCCTGTAACTAAAAATATTTTTTTAGGTGCAGAAGTGCTGTTTAGAGGTTGTATGTATACAAACAAACAAAACGTGACATCGAGTCCAAACAAGTGCAAGCTCTCTCTGTTGTCTGTGTAACTGGAAGTGCTATTTCTAAAACTTATGGACTCAGTAAGCCAGGAACTGTTTAATATACTACATTAAATAGGAGCCAATTCATACATTCTATTCAGAAACTATTATTTTTGTTAATTGTTTGTTTTTTAAGAGTCGTTAACTCAGGACATGCTTGAAAATAGCCTTGAAGAACAATGTGCTGTTTATATCTACCCACGTAATTAATCTGGGTAAATAGCAAAACACAGAAAAAACCCATACCAAAGACTCAATTATAAATGACAATTTTCTGAAAGAATAGTGGAAGGGTGTCACTGAAATCCTGGACAACTAACCTAAAATAAGAACAGCTCAGCATTTCTACAATATAGGTGCTATTTAGGGTCAGGAAAAACCTTGGATTAATTGCTGTAAAGAGACCTCGCTGCTTGTGCATTACTTTATTTCCTTACATTGTGGTGCTGTAGTATCTGTCAGCAAGTGGAGCGTGAGTCAACCTCCCACTTTCCCAATTTCACTGTACAGATACAATATCTTCAGATCAGCTACTGTACTGGAAGATGTGAGTAGATCAGTATATATATTTATACTGTACACATGAACACAATATGTGAGTGTGTGTGTGTAATATATATATGTATATGTATAGATATAAAAATACACACAATGAACACAGGACTAGATCCTCAGCTAGTATGAATTGGCTTGGTTCAATTTGGTTTATACCCAGTGAGAGCCTGACCCAGGTACTGAAGAATGTGCTGATGTGTAGCACTAAACTGGGTGAAATAGCAGAAACTCCCATTCCTGTGCATTAACTTCTCTTAACTTACTATTTGTGCCTATAAAGATGCAAATGAACCTGATGAGGTTCAACAAGGACAAGTGCAGAGTCCTGCACTTAGGACGGAAGAATCCCATGCACTGCTACAGACTAGGGACCGAATGGCTGGGCAGCAGTTCTGCAGAAAAGGACCTAGGGGTTACAGTGGACGAAAAGCTGAATATGAGTCAACAGTGTGCCCTTGTTGCCAAGAAGGCTAACGGCATTTTGGGCTGTATAAGTAGGGGCATTGCCAGCAGATCGAGGGACGTGATTATTCCCCTCTATTCGGCACTGGTGAGGCCTCATGTGGAGTACTGTGTCCAGTTTTGGGCCCCACACTACAAGAAGGATGTGGATAAATTGGAAAGAGTCCAACGGAGGGCAACAAAAATGATTAGGGGGCTGGAGCACATGACGTATGAGGAGAGGCTGAGGGAACTGGGATTGTTTAGCCTGCAGAAGAGAAGAATGAGGGGGGATTTGATAGCTGCTTTCAACTACCTAAAAGGGGGTTCCAAAGAGGATGGATCTAGACTGTTCTCAGTGGTAGAAGATGACAGAACAAGGAGTAATGGTCTCAAGTTGCAGAGGGGGAGGTTTAGGTTGGATATTAGGAAAAACTTTTTCACTAGTAGGGTGGTGAAGCACTGAAATGGGTTACCTAGGGAGGTGGTGGAATCTCCTTCCTTAGAGGTTTTTAAGGTCAGGCTTGACAAAGCCCTGGCTGGGATGATCTAGTTGGGGTTGGTCCTGCTTTGAGCAGGGGGTTGGACTAGATGACCTCCTGAGGTCCCTTCCAACCCTGAGATTCTATGATTCTATGATTCTAATGGGTTCATTGTCTTTCCCTCAGTTTTGCTTACCTTAAAGATCATTCAGATTTGCATGTGTCTACTCTTCTGTTTGCTTATAATGTGGATAACTTATCTTCCTTTATGCCTCACTCTCTCTTCGGCTATACCTTTGCCCTATTCTATAGATTTAACTAAACATGATAATGTTTAGCTGGCAATAAACGTGATGGACACTGATGCATCTCTTTGCACTCTTACTATTTCCCCTTTATCAAACCTCATGGAAGCAATTGCCACCAGCTCTTTTGTGTCTCCCTTTATATAGTGAGTTTCTCTTCTTCAGTCCTGCTGATGGATGTCAAGTTGGAGGTCAATATACTTCCACATCAGTGTTCCCTCTCATTTTTTCCACCCATGTGCGGAATGAATTTTGTTATGTGCAGCAATATGGAGGTGATGTGTGACACATCATCTTCATATTGGTGCACATAACAAAATTAATGTGGTGGGAGTGGGGCCGAGGGGTTCAGAGTGTGGGAGGGGACTCAGGGCTGGGGTTGGTGTGCGGGGGGTGAGGTATCCGGCTGGGGGTGTGTGCCCTGGGGTGGGGCCAGGGATGAGGGAGCTCAGGGCTGGGGCAGTGGGTTGGTTTGCAGGGGGTGAGGTCTCCAGCTGGGGCTTTGGGCTGGGGCCAGGGATGAAGGGTTTGGGGTAAAGGAGGATGCTCCGGGGCTACAGTGGGGAGAGAGGATTCCCCCCCAGCTCTCTTTCCGCAGCAGCAGACACCTCTTCCCGCTGTGGCAGCCCCACGCTCTGGCTGCACCATTCCGGCAGGTCCAGGTGCCACGGCCGCAGCAGAGTTGGGGCTGGGGAAGAGGAGGGGTGCCCTGGCTGTGGCAGGTTGGGGACTGGGCTAGGTGGGGGCAGGGGTGGGGCTCCCATCCCCCGACTGGTCCTGGGCTGGTTCCTTCAGTGCCTGCGCGGCACTAAATAGGCTGCTGTGCGGCCACGCAGCTTACAGGGAACTTACTTCCACATGATCACATTTATGTTTTCACAGTTTGTAAAACATGTAAAAAATGACATTGAAGAAACTGTTAAAAGAGCATTAAGCATCAAGCACTCAAAAGTTAGGAAATGCCAAAATCAAGTTTGCTTCTGAAAATTTAACTCAGCCTCCTTGTGCATATGCATTATGATAGAGTCATATGATCACATATTGTTTTTCTGTCCTAAGTGCCATAGGCAACTTGTCCAAGGTCACAGAAGAAGTCTGGGAATTGAAGACAGATTGCCTGAATCCCAGTTCAGTGCATTACCCCAACGATCATCCTTCATCACCAAAAACCACGTTTGAACTGCAGGGTAGTTTGCAATCCTATTCCAAACACTCTGTCTTTAGTATGGCTTTGTTTCCACTCTACGACATGCTATCTTAACTATAGCAGTGATTCTGCTAGCTACTGAAAGGTCATGTGATCTCTATCCTCCGCAGACCGAATATTGGTTTCTGCACCTCCGTGTGGCACTTCCTGAAGATTCTGAAGCCACAGAGTACTGCAACATATTGATCACAAAACTCCCTGTTGCCAGCTTCCTCTAAAATTATCACTCAAGCTATCACACCTTAGCCCTGTAATACCCTACTGAGGCTTGCAGGGGTGAAAGGTCAGAGATGAAAGGGTTCCACTACTGATTGTTTGTAATCAGCCCAGGAAGGAGCAGAACACTTCTGTTTACACCTGTCCTCTTACTCCTTTTACTTTTTTTGTAATTTCCTGTAAAGGGAATTCTATAGAGTGTGTGTGTGTATAGAAGATGGTATAAGCTAATATAGGTTGCTATATGTATTTGTCAAGCCAGTATCAATGTAGTCTGCATCATCAGTAGAGCTGTGCTTAACATTTGAAGGAAGATGAAACTTGTTTTTTGAGGCAGTGGGGAGTGTAAAATAGAAATTTGAAACTTGGTTGGGCCAAAGGCTTACGGGTTCACTGAATTCTACAAACCTGGGCTGAGCCAGGTTGTAACTTGATTTTGGATGGCTGAAAGGTGTTAGGCAAAGGAAAGAGACAATGTAGAGAGGGCTTCAAACCTCCCTCTGCTCAGCTGAGAAAATATGGGAATCTCTCAACACGCCAGTAACCATTGCACTATTTTGATATGCTTTGGTTTGACTATGTCTAGAGTGTTCCAACACAGACATACAAGGGTGTTGCCTGCTTTGTGTTTGGCTTTTATGTTTGTATTTTTAATATTTTCTGTTTCTTTTTCTGTCATTTAATTTGAAATTAGTTCTTAATGAATTACATAGAATTAAAATAAATTACAAAACCTAGCTATTATTACTGTTTAATAACATGTCCTATTGCTGAAAGGCAGCTTGTGAATAGGGCAATATGAAGCGGAAATTTAAAGTGCTTCATACAGAAAGTTGTGGGGGAAAGTAGAAATCATGAAGGTTTATGAGGACTATGCATGCAACCTTGGTTAAAACCCATGGGAGACCTGAGTTCAATTTCTGGCTGTGCCAGCCTTTCTCTGTGACCTTGGGTAAGTCATATAAGCCCTGATCCTACAAATCATCTATTTTACATTAAGCAGCCGCTGAAATTTGTCCTTATGTAGGAAAGTACTTAAGCATGTGCTTAAGTCTCATTGTGAGTTAACACCATTTACTTCAGAGTTGCCCATATAACCCACCTCCTTGATCAGTGGGAGGTGATGATAAAACCTTAGTGGGATAAAACCTTTAACCTAACCTTGAGCCAAGTTAGAAAAAGCTGTGCCATTACTAACGATATTAGTTTGAATACCTTTCGCAGAAACAGGTGTATATCATCAGAAAGTATAGTCACACCTTTCATCGGAGGTACAAGATCCATTTTTCACTTTAACCCTTTTATTGCTAAATTAGTAGCACCTTTCGTGGCACAAGATAATAGCTGATTGCAGCCTTGCTCTTTGTTTGTTTGTTTGTTTGATTGATTCTTTCTTTCTTTGGGCAGCTGCCACAGATATGGATCTGAAAGGCGAGTTGCAGGATATAATTTAGATCTAGCACAGACCTTTTTAAAAAGAAATCACTTGATGGCAAATGAAAAAATGAGGCTTAAGCAACTTTCAACCTCAACTTCTCAAAGGGGTAGAATGTGTAATAGACAAAAGTTAACAACATAGAGAGAGGAGAATCAAATAGATAAAATCAGATGGGACTTTTAGCAACAAGGTTTCTTTTAGGTTCTGGGTGGGAAGTATGTGGGGGGAGGTGAAGAGCCTATACTATTTGTTTTGTGGCCAGCTCACTGACAGAGTCCCAAGCCTTCGCGATGCAGACTGAATGGTGATAAAGTGTGTAGGTCACGGTCATGAGTAGCTGCACACTGTCTATCACATGAATGCAGACGTTCTCCGCTACCAGCCACTGTTTGTTTTTCAGTGTTGACATAGAAAGCTGAGCTGTTGTGTCTTGTTACCAGCTCCATGCAGAAAGTGCCATTTCCTTACTCTGTGCAGGCAAATATTTACTGGCTGTGGGGACAACCAGGTGGAGTGCTAAGGAGACAATCACTGAAGTACTGTAAGGTCACTCAAGGGTCATAGCATGGACTGCTACTAGGTTTTGTGTGTTGTTAGTGCATGAAAGCAATAGATGTGACGAGAGAAATTCACTTAACCCCTTATGGAATTCTTTACTTTCCTGTAACGAAAAATCCCACAATAATGAAAAAAAAGGTTAAAACCTATCAAATATCTATGATCAAAACGTTCACAAGCAACCAGTGGTTTTGGATGCCTCTGGTTTTGCAAGGTTGCAGAGGAAAACTTGAAAGTGCGACTCCTAAAGGCTCAGGAGACAATATAAAAAAATCTATTTTTAAAATGTCATGGTTTTAAGCTGAGCTCATGATTTTGGGGGCCTTACTCAAAATTCTTTGAATGCTTTGTCAATACTGTGAACTATGTGGATAATGCCCCTGGTGGACTAGGCCTCAACCCAGAAAGCCCTTCCATGGCTTATAGTCTAGTCTAGTTAAGTTCGGTGCCTTAAATACAAGACCATCATTCTGGACTTTTTTTGTACAAGTGTAGGTTTGAAAATATGGCAATGCCTGCCTCAGATATAATAAAAGAATGGGTGATAATTAGTATAATTAAAATAAAACTAATCAATGATAGATCTAGATATGTAATTACTCAAAACACCAGAATTGTCCCTAAGAGTTATTTCTATCTTGCAGCAGATTCCCATGTCTGTAACGTAGCTATGGTGGAGCACAGAATGGACTTCCATCTTGAACAGTCCCTTGTGAGTCTTCTTCCTCGGCAAGAGTCAGTATAGGAAGATTTAGGCTTCTTAAATCCCTCAAAATGCACCTTCCAGCCTTATTCATGGTGGACTCATGTTCCTCTTCCTTCAGCCTCAGCTCTATAAACCTTCTATTACAGTGTTCCTTCTTCTGCACATTGGACATGACCCAAAACACTGCAGTCACCTTGTTCTCAACTGATTCAAGACTGCAACTTGCTGGGATCATTTCCTCATTTGTGACCAAATCAAACCAACGGATGTTAAGAATATGCCGTACATTTTGACATGGAAAGCAGTTTAGTTTCCCCTCTCCTTGTTACTTTTTAATTACCAAGTTTCTGCTCTATATGAGATTTGTTATCACTACCACATTGAACACTTGTATCTTGTGGCTGCACAGACATCCCGCTGCCCAAACAGATGCCTTTGAAGATGCTGAAATGCCGCATACACAAGGCCAATCCAATGTGTGACTGCTTCAGTCCTACTGTCAACTGACTACCCAGACAAATAAAACTATTCACCCATTCAGCGGCATTACTCATTGCCATCTACATGCAGCGTCGGCAGGTAGTTTATTTTCTATTTTATAGTGCCACAGATTCTGCAGTTTCTCTCAGCATTAGCTGTAGCTGGTCAGTACTCTCCACATAAGGAGATGTTATTAAAAACATAACTAGCATGACAAAAGGCAGTTAACATCATGTTTATAGACTTTGCAGCTGCTTTTCACTCAGTGCATTGATCAGCAAGGTGGATATGGCTACACCAGCATAGGGTACCTGAAGACTTACTGTGCCTAGTGGAGGAACTGTATGGCTGTACATTTAGCTATGTGAGGCTCAACAGTTGTTTTACAGACTGGTTTTCAGTCGAATGAGGAGTACACCAGGGATATGTTCTCTGACCTACGTCATTTAATGTTCTAATAGAGTTTCTGAGGACAAAGCTGATTGAGGCCAAAGTAGGAAGTGTGAAATTTAAAGCTTTGTCTTTAGAGGATCTTGAGTATGTGGATGATATTGCCTCACCTGGAGAGGCTATTCCTAGCCACAAAAAAATATTAATTTAATCACCTTCTATAAAAGGGGTGTTCTTCTTTTTCCTCCTTTTAAAAAACTGAACAAGCAAGTTAAATAACAAATGTTTCAATCATTGTCATAGACAGCTCGAAGTGTAGACATACCCAGAATTGAACAAAATAGGAACATTCACTGCTCTTTGAAAAACTGTTATGCTCATCTAAAAGAATAATAGAAATATACTGAAACTGAGAACTACATAAATTAGGCTGATACTCTCATCTTTAAGAGCAAGAGTTTGTCCCTCTTATTCTGAGTAGTACCTTATTATGGCCAATTGAACAGTCCATCTGTATTCAGTAAAACACTTAAGAATCTGCTTAAATCCTCTCTGCTGGGACTTAAGCACATGCTTAAAGTGTTTTACTAAATAGAGATGAACTTAAACATGTGCTTAAATGCTTTACTGAGGGCTTGTGGTTTAGGGTATTGCTTAACTGGAGTAAGGGTAGCAGATGCCTGCCACATTAGTGCATTTGTTTTGATCTTTTCCGTGGTTCAAGTTTTAAAGGAAAAGCTTCAGTTCAAACCTTCATTGTCTTGTCCTCACTAGATCTGAGTTATAACTTTACTCTTACTGAAGTGTATGTTTTAAAAAACCTATATAGTATGTTGCCTGTTGAAATGGTCACTAATGAGCATTTTTGTCATGTTTTCCCAGAGAGTCTGACACCCTCATAGCATGGGGAAACTCACTGATGCCACATCCTTGAACTCTTTTGTGTGTTAAGAACAATGTTGCATTTAAACAGAGAACATAGCTCCTAAATAAATCTAATAAAATTCAGGGTGACAGAAAATGAAAACCTTTTGAAGCACTAGTGAGCTATAGTGAATATTTGATTCGGTGCTGAGAGTAGTGATGACAGCAGTTTGTCATTGTTAAAAAGTGTGAGTGGAACGTAATTTGCACTGAGGGGCAGCAAAGCAGGCTCATCACCAACAATCCTGTCATCAACTCATTTATTGCTTGTGACTTTAAATAGTTCCCTCAGAGCCCAGCGTGAATACCACCACCACCACCACAGCAAAATGGGGAAAAAAAGGGGGGACTCGCAAAGAAGTCATAAAGTCTGGAGCTCTAGCCAGATTTCCTTTGCAAGGTGAGGTGTGGCCTGCACTGTGTGTGTGGAATTGCTTGGGAGTGACACGCGCGCTCTCCCCAGACTGGAGAACCTAAGACTGGCAATGGGCCAAGCAGTCAGACGCCAGGCTCCGGGCTCTCAGCACTGGGAGAGGTCGCTCAGCCTGGTTATACAATGGTATTATCTCAGGCCAACCACCGCTGCAGAAACTCTCAATGCTTCCTGTCCTTATGGTAGCAGCACAAACTGTCCGCTTTCCAACCACTTTCTGACACACTCACCAGCACTTGGTCGCCAGACTAGCTGTATAAATGTCTAAAGCTACTTCTTTCCTGGGATTTTCCAGACACTGCATGCAGTAATCTATTGTATTTTTATCCCCTTCTGTCATGGTCAACATGATCATGAGTCACATGGGGAAAGGGAGTAGCTCCTTGTTCAGTTTCTGTAAGACCAGCAAAATCAGCTTTACAGTAAAAAACCTTTAGTATCACTTGATATATTTTGTGCAAGAAAGCGTCACATCAATACTGGTTATATAGATGAGACAGATTTAGGGACAGTCCTTTTCTTTACTGTGATTTTTAATTTGTGGATAAGTACCCTGAGCGCTGGGTGGACTCTTGTAGCTGTATTTTAAAAATGTGGTCGTAGTCACAGAAAACCAGTCTCCAGAGCTCACTTTCCATAAGCGATGCTTTCTATAAAACCCACTAACATGCCTTTAAAAAAGGAAAGGAAGAGATCATGCACAAAATTAAAGGAAAACTCCAGTATAAGATAAAGAAAGATATTCTGATCCCTACAATTATGTACCAAAGCAACCAATTCACTAGAAAATTTGAACTGTCTTAAATATAATTTAAAAAGAAATTAACAATGAAAAAGGAGCCAGTATCTTGTTTGTGGTGTGCGTAGCTATGCTTATGTGTATTGTTCTTGAAATGCATTATGTCTCCCAGTGATTAGCCTCAATCAGAGAGAAATAGAGTCTCTGAAATAATAACGGTGGGCGGGCATATTAAAAACTATGGAAATATCCTTTTTAAATACTCTGATTTAATAAATGATATAACTAATCAGGAGACATTTATTTTAAAGAGGCAGATAATCAAGAAAATCCAATTTTATGATCCTGAAAACTGGCTTTCTGGATCTGATGGGCCAGATTCTCAGCTGGTGTAAAATGTAATAGCTCCATTTACTTCACTTGAGCCAGATATATATTTGATAGACTTCATTCTCTTGAAAACTAGAATAGAATGAACCAGATACTTAAGCACATACTCAACTGAAAGCATGTGATTAGGTCTATGGGAGTTAAAAAAAAATGTTTCTTGTGCTTAATAATGTTAAACATTTAAATAGTCCCAACTGTGTTTCTGTTTTCTCCCCTCAGTGAGGTATATGGGGTAGGAGAGTCCTAAGTTTAGGCCTATGCTTTAGTTTTTTGGTGGTAGGCTATTTTGTGATAATTTACGTTAACTTGGCAGCACCACCATTTAACTTAAGTTTCTAAATCTACATTAATACAACAGCTATGTAACTGTAATGTTTTAAAAGGTTGGAAATGCAAAAAATAAAGTTCCTGTGGTAATAACATGTCTTGGATATGCGTTTAAAAACATAGGTTCCAATCCTGCAAACTTTACATTAATAACTTTGTGCTTGAATAGTTCCATTGTAGCAGCCACACGTGTCCGTCTACATGAGTTATAATGTGCTTTGGTTCTACCTGCACAAGTTGAACCAAATTGTATTCTGACACAGAGGGGCAATATTTTGTTCCACAAGAATCCTGACAAGATGATTTATGCAGTGTAGGTGGGTGCTCAGTTGATTGAACTATAAAACTGGGTGAGGAGCCACATCACCGCAAATCAACGTCTAGGTAAATGTGTTACAATTTTGAAAATGCTGTAATGGTTTATATATTTTCTTTCATTTTTCTTATTTTTGTTGTTGTTGTAATTTTCATCTCCAAGTAAATGTTCAGCTGTCTTATTTTTGCTCCCAGGGAAGCTAAAACTGAAAACAAACAAACCAACTAAAACCAGTTTGGATGAAGAAGACTTTCTGATAGTTAGGCAATCTTTAAATCTGTGCCATTATACTCATCACTTAATCACTAACTCTGCGTATCTGGAGAAAGCATGCTACTCTGAACTGAGCACCCCATTTTTACCAAGAAGACACGTGAAAGAAACTAGCCATTTTCTAAGAGCTGTAAAATATTGTCCTATTTGTTATGTTTAATTTTCTTTACATCTTTTCTTCTTTTAAATAAAACCCTTCTCTTTTTTCTCAGTTTCTGCAGGTTCCCATCTTTACCCTGGGCGGGGTAACAGGTCAAAGTCCACTCAAGTTTCAATTGGTACCACTCATGCAGTTTTTGGCTACCTTTCTCAACCAGACGGAGTCAGCCCCTCATATAGCCAATTTGCCTAAATCAGGGGTCCTCAAACTTTGGGACCACAAAGTGGGTCACGACCCCATTTTAATGGGGTTGCCAAGGCTGGTGTTGGCCCTGGGCCCCAGCAAGTCTGAATCCCAAGTCCCACCGCCCAGGGCTAAAGCCAAAGCCCAAGCCCCACCACCCAGGACTAAGGTTACATGCCCTCTGCCCAGGGCAGAAGCCCTTGAGCTTCAGCTTTGGCCCCCCCGCCCAAGGTGGCGGAGCTCAGGTGGCGGGGCTGGGGTGGGCTTGGTCTTCAGTCCCCCCCTCCTGGGGTCGTATAGTCATTTTTGTTGTCAGAAGGGGGTCATGCTACAATTAAGTTTGAGAACCACTGGCCTAAATGATTGTTCTTTGTACTATATCACTTTGTACCTCACATTTGTTGCACGATTAAAGTTAAGCACATGCATACATGTTTTCAGGTTCAGTGCCTGAGGTTGCAATTTAAACTCGGAAGTATAGATCGGTATAATACTAATTGTCATCTTAGAGATTTTATTTGTGAAAGTCAAGAATATAAACAGAAATCCAATAGGGACCAATTCTTCTTGTCGAGTCAAATAAATTCATTTCTGTACTGATGCTGACTGAAACATAAAATTCACACAGTAGTGGGTAAAGTTTGCTATTTAAGACACAACATTAGTGAAATCTAAAACCTTGAGTAAAAACAATGAACACAAATATTAGCTAGTTTGCATATCAAAATAACTCTTGTTCTTATTAGCAAACATCACCATCGCTTTAAATTTTCACCTTGTAATAAGAATACAGTGCTATGAGGTAATGAGAAATCTAACTAGACTCTTTGAAAAGCATATACAATTCAGATGATGAAGATGACAGTTATGAGAATGCACTACACAAATGAGACAGAGAGATGGACAAACGCCAAAATAAAGAGATACAATACCATTTCTTAAAAGACATACACTTATTCACCTCAGGCTACACCCAATTATTTTTAGGGGCCTTACTCATTTCCTAAGTGCCAGATAGGAAATATTCAGATATTCATTGAGTTTCCAAACACTCATTAGCAGCAAAAGAAAGTTATTGAAAACCCCTGTTCACTGCACTTTCTTCAGTGTCCTTGGGATAGTTATGATGCATTCAGCGTCCCATTCTTGCACCAGGAATTGTTCAGAGGTTCGGAATAAGCAATTTACCCGCAGAATGAATCATGGAAATTAGAGATATAAAAGATGTCTGTCATTCAAACATGTCCTGGACATGATCATGAAGGTAGTTTTTATTACTTATATTCTTGCCAATGCCCTATTAGGCAAGGTGCTTATATCTTTCAGGTGCCACCATTCACCTAGAAGTTTAAATTCTGGACTTCAGTCTAGGGTTAAGCCACTTGTTAAAATATTCCATTGTAACAGTCCATTATACAGTATTTTGTTTTGTTGTTGATGGCTAGATAGAAAGTTGTTTTTCCTGGTTGTGTCACAGTTTACTGTGTGATGTTGGGCAAATAACATAATCTCTGCCTCAGTTTCTTCTTTGGTAGAATGGAGTTAATAATGCTTATCTACCTTTGTTCGCTAATATTTGGAAAGAGCTTTGTGATTCCCAAATAGCTGTTACAGAAGTGCAAAATATTATTGTATTATATAAGCAACTGTAAAAGGGCCACTTCACACATGTCTCATTCATGAAAAAGCATCATTGGAGCAACATTTTCCACCCCAATAACCGAAGACAAAGATCTCAGGGGATCCATGTGTTTTAGCAGCCAAATTGCTAGTGTGGTGGAGAAATTCAGCACCTTGATGAAATTGCTTGGGGAACTCTCAGCTCTATGACAGAGTCTCTCTCTCTTTCCAGGGCCCCTTCCTGCATGTTTTTGTACGTGTGAGATGCTGGTCATGAGGGGTCAAACCCCACTCTCGCGTTTAAAAACAAAATTATTTATGTAAGTTACAAATACTAACTTAGATTGTTAAAATTTAAAAAAAAATTAAATAAAGAAAAGTACCTTAGATTTTATGCATTTGTTTATTATTTGAATTATTTGAATTTCTTTCATGTTGGACAATGAAAATAGCCTAGTCAATTTCACATTTTTTTTCTACTTTTTTTCATTGTTAGGATCTTATGTGCTGGTAGAAGGCTCAAGGTGTGGGTAGCAAGCACTGCAAGGGAATGTTTGTTTATTTTAAAATAAACTGTTTCTGTTGATTTTTTTTTTAAATTCACAGAACGATTTCTGTTGGCCTTAGATTTTGTAAAATTTATTATTTTTACAAAACATCCATTTTGGGGCCAGAGTTAACCATATATGTGTAATTTAAAGGTTAAGAAAAATACAATACAGTTCCTAAAAGTATTATGTTTCCTTTTATGGATGAGCAGTAGGCTAAAAGACCACAGTGTAAATAGAGTTTCCTGTTCCAGGGTAGTGTTGGCTACTGCAGGAGCCCAAAGGTCCTTTGGGAAAAACTTGATAGGAACTATGAGCTTTATGTGACCTGAGGCTCCAGGAACCAAAGAGCCAGAACTGAGGGAAACACATTTCACAGCCCCTTTGTGCAATTTTAAGTCCCATAAGCACTTCTGGGAAAGTAAACCCTGTATCATACACACAGGATTATTAAAGAATAGTGAAGGAATCTTGCAAATGCTTTTCAGAAATCATTCTATTCTCTGTAGATCAATGATCTCTTTCCTTGAAGCTTGCTGGAGCATTGATTTTTTAAAAAAGCCTGCAGACAAAGAGCTCCCCCTGTGTGGTGCTGAGCAGGATTAAGGGTGTTGAGCATCCCTCCACTGGGTCAGGCCCAAATCGCTCGTTCCAAGCATAACACTTTTAGGAGGCTACTTCAGAACAGAGTGTTCTTAAATTATAAAGCAAACTCAGTAATTATCTGGCACATCATCAGTCTTAATTTACAACTATCACTATCACAGGCTCCCACTCCTGCAGGATACATGTTGCTATTCTCCTCCACCCAAAAAATAGTGCAAAGTGGGAAGGGGGCCTTGGGCACACATATTGTCACTTAGGCCACAGTCCAACCAACACTTGTACAAGTGCTTAACTTCAAGCACATGAATAGTCTTATTGACTTCAGTGGGACTACTTAGGAGTAAAGTTAAGCATACATATCTGCAAGATCAGGGACTTAATGAGTAATGACATCACTGACTGGGACTTATCAGAGTTAGGTTCAATTCCTGGCACTGCCACCCACTTCCTGAGTGTGAGCAAATCAACTGATCTCTCTGTGCCGCAGACCCCGATCTGTAAAAAGGGGTAATAGTCCTTCATTTCTCCCATTCTTTGTCTTTTTTTTCCCTATTTGGATTGTATGCTCTTTGGGGGCAGAAACTCTCTCTTATTATGTACCTGTGCCATCTCAGCTGAGACCTCTGCAAAACACATAATATTTGAGAGACTAAAATAATTTTGGATACAAAATCCGTCAGGGACACTTGAAGTATCTGATTTAACTGTACAGCTTATTCAATACTTGCAATGATACACTTTGAAACTATAACACTATAATATGATCTTGGAAACCAAAAGAAACCAAAGGGGAAACATTTTCATTCAAAACTTAGCGAGAAATATATTTTCAAAAGGCAAAGAAGAAACATCTAGTCACATCAAGTGTGTCACTGAGAATGAGATAATGCAGTGGTTCTCAACCTTTCCAAACTACTGTACACTTTCAGGAGGCTGATTTGTCTTGAGTACTCCCAAGTTTCACCTCACTCAAAAATTACTTACTTACAAAATCAGACATAAAAATACTAAAGTGTCACAGCACACTATTACTGAAAAATTGCTTACTTTCTCACTTTTACCATATAATTATAAAATAAATCATGACCTAGGTTGAGAAACAGTGATATAGTGAAGTTGTACTTTTCATGTAGCCTGTTGTAAAACTAGGCAAATATCTAGATGAGTCGATGTACCCCCTGGAAGACCTCTGCAAACCCCCAGGAGTATACATACCCTTGGTTGAGAACTGAGATGATGCATTACATTCCAGTTTGAGAACTACTCTCTCTTTGTGATATAGCCCATATTGTATGGTGGTTTTGAGTTAATGTACAGCACTTAAAGGATCCCTTCTCCTTACAATAGGTCGTGACATTGGTTTCCAAATCCAGGAACGGTCCTAGATGGGTAATATAAAATGACCTTCCTTTCAGGTTGGTCCTACAAAAAACAAAAGAAAACAAAAAACAAAACAAAAACAAGACACACCACACTTCTGAAAGATTGAAACCTGAACAAAGGCATCTCATTTGCCATTTGCCTTTCACCTCTCAAGATAATATTTCAGGTTTATTAGACAGTTTGTCTTTTAACATTATTCATTTGAAACAAAACCCTGGGTGTGTGCTTTCTAGAGGCCCACGTAAATCCACAAAGCTATACATAGCACAGTCTGATTTAGTTACCAGCTGACATTTCTCCACAGATATTCCAACTGAAGAGAGGAAATTCTGAACTTCCTTATTATTTCAACATGCTGAGCCCGCTAGTCAATAAAAGGTTTTCCATGCAAACAGCTTCTTGTAATAAATGGTTGGGGGTATTTTCAGTGGTTCCAGTGACAGAGATTATATCATTAATTTTTTATCTTTTACCAATTCCTTTGGAAATCTTTGCAGTCCTAGGGGAATTCATGTTACATTTCCTGGTGACTCCCTTGCCTTGTGAAGTATTTCAGAGTTAAGTCATTTCAGTGCTTTGGTGTGGCTCTCAACAACACCCCTCCCCACGACTGATCTGTTAAGCAATAACAAAAGGAGTCCCAGTGGGCTACATCCATAAAGGGACTTAGGCACTTAGCTGACACTTTAGTTGACTAAGTCCAATATTTAAGAATTACTGAGATCCTCAAAAAAAACCCACTCAGCAGCTGCCTCACTGGAGGCATTTAAATTTCTACAGGTAAAGTCCCTGAGGTGCTTGTTTCTGCCACTGGGTACATGCAAAACTTCCTGAGTCCTAATGCTGTTGAACTGCCTGATGCCCTAGCTCACTCGGGTTTCACAAATGAAGTGTTCCCCCACCTATTTGGGCCGGATCCAGTAGGCATAGTCAGAGCATGCCTACCCCACACAAAAGATACGCAGGAATGTTTCAGGCAGGCATTCCCCAGTATACTGGGATGGATGCTGAAAACCTGGTTTCAGACCCTAACGCTGCCTGATGTGAAGCACAGACTTGAACTTGGGTTTCCCACGGCCTAGGTGAGGGCCCTAATTACTAGGCTACTAAGGATTCTGCACTATGTCTTGTGCAATCTCTCCTGCTGAAGCAGTTCCATTTTGTATTAAATGATTAAAGATTCGTTGGGCCAGAGAGAGAGCAAAAGAGAGAGACTGACTCTATAGACCAGTGGTTAGGGCACACCCCCAGCACAGGGGAGACATAGTCCATGTGCATCCCTTTCCTAGGTGTCTGACTCTGAGTTGAGGAGTCCAGTGGGTAGCAAGGCACCTAAAAGTTAAGTGTTGTGATGCTTAAGTCCCTTTGTGGATTTAGCCCATCCAGACCATCAGCCAGAAAGATGGTGTGCGGGCCATAGGCTTGATTTTAGGGCATGGGGAGGCTTCGCCTCTAGCCCTCTCCCCAACTTTTAGCTTGGATACACAGTGTGTTTCTTCCTCCCGCTGAGAGGAAGGGGTAAGGCAGGAGGGAGCAGTGTGACCTTGCTGCCTAGGATTTGTTTGGCTGAGTGGCGAGGTGGCAGTTGCCAACTGCAGCCTTCTGCCACAAGGGGCTGCTCTGTTCCCACTGCTGGGAGGCAGGCCACTGCTCTCTGGAGTTGACCCTAATCCTGTACGCTTGAAGTCTAATGGGAGCTTTGCCATTAACACCAGTTGGTGCAGGATCAAGTCCTCCAACAGGGCCTGTTTCTCCGTCTTCCCCACGATGTTAGCACAATTATTCATCTCTGTAGAGCTCAGAGGACAAGTGGAATTGAGTGGTGAAAGCAGGGCATTAATGGGCCCTTAGGGCTCCAATGTGTATTGATTTATTAATTACCGTTCAATTAGTACCATTTCCCAAAGTGTATGTGGCTGTTGTACAGTGGCTGCTCATGGCAGAGCGTCAGTGGCTAAGGGTGCAAATGTCCTTTTTTCCTCTTGATCCCTTCCCCAGCCAAATTCATGAGTGGTTGTATTGCCAGGGGGAAAAAAGTGCAGTTTCGCTCCCCCAAAAATTGCCTTCCTGCAAGGACATTGTGGGGTGCCTTATTTGTATCTCAACTATTTCCACATTAAATGTGCTCAATTCTCACTTTAAAAGATATGTTAGACCCCACCTAACTTCCAGCCCTGCAAATTCAGAAAATGTTCTTTCCTTCAAAGGTGACCAGATAGCAAGTGTGAAAAATCGGGACACTTTTTTGGAGGGAGGGAGGGTGGATGGGTATAGCTACGTATATAAGACAAAGCCCCTAATATTAGGACAGTCCCATTTATATTAGGACATCTAGTCACCAGTGGCGTAGCCAGGTTTAGAGCACATGGGGAGCGGAGCTAAAAAAAAGGTGCCGGAAGCAAAAAGCATCGGGAGCAAAAAAGGCGCCGGGAGCAAAAAAAAAAGCTCCGCTCAGGCTGCAGTGCAGGAACAAAAGGCGTCAGAGCACAAAAAAGGCGCCGCTTCTACTCAGTGTGGGAGCAGGCACTCCCCCTGATCCCCCCCCTGGCTACGCTACTGCTAGTCACACTATTTCCCTCTCACTTATTCATCAGTCGTGAAGGTTCTGCATTAGGTCCACAATGATACCTATCCATTGCCTTCAGTTGATTTGCACAGATGTAAGTGGCTGGAACTAAATTAACCCTTTGGTGAATAGACACGTTGTCTCAGTCTGTTTTAGCTGTGTTGGGTTTACAGGGTTAACAGGAGTAAAAATCAGTACCAACTTATTTTTGCCACTAACATCCTCAGTAATTACATGGGGTATACACACGGAGCCAGATTGTTGAGTAAGAAGGTGCCATTTTTATATAATCATTTGTCAGAGATTAACTGAGATTTCATGATGGTATGTTGGGAGTATAGGCTCAGGGTTAAATCTTGAAGTCTGGGGGGACTCTGTCCTATAGGTAGAGGAGAGTTCTATAGTGGGCTGGTAAATCTGGATACTGGGCAGGCTGGTGTGGCAGAGGACATGAAATATCTGCTTGGTTGCTGAGTGGAAGGGCTCTATGGAGATCGAGATGAGGCAGGGAACTTATACAAAGGAGCTTGCTGCGAACTCGATTGGGTTTCCATGGACCCTAGCCTGCCTGTCAGACATTCCGCACAAGAGCCAAGCGCAGCAGTAGCAGCAGCAGTAGCAGCTCCCTGGGAAATGGGTGGAGAGAGGGGCCCAGGGATGGGAGTTCAGTGTGAACAGCAGCATTGCCAATCCCAAATGTTCAAGAATCATGAGTCAGCTCCCCCCAAAATCAGGACATTTAAACAAACAATTTTGGGGTTGTTTTTATTTGCTTTTTGGTTTTTTTGAGCCTTTGGGGCACACTTCGGTCATGTTCGATATGATAAATAACTTCCCAATAGGGAGCACTGTAACATGATTATGTATGGGAACCTGGAGAACTCTACTTTCTGCAGAATCAGTGGAAGAAGTGATAAAGCCTAAATGATGCACTGTCTTGGCGCTCTCTCTCTCTCTCTCTCTCTCTTTATGCTTGAATACCGAATGTGGTGTCATGTGAGTTGGCTCCAGAAGCTATGTGACATCAGCTACAACACTGATCCCTGTGACTCCTGTTAATAAGTCTTGTTGATTGCACTGATATTCTTCTTCTGCAGCACCCACCTTGACTTTCCAAAGCATCAGGGCCAGCTGACAACTCTGAAAATGACACCCCACATAGCCCCACCTGAGGAAGCCCCAACCTCCTCTCATGTTCCTCTCACAAACACATGAAAAGCCTGGTGGTTTAATTGTGAGTCTTGTAATATTTGGTGTTTTACTTAAAGCCCCGACTGATGACATTCTGGTGTACAGACAGAGACAGCAGCTACTTATTGCATTAAGAGAGTAATAATGAGAGCAATAAAGCCAATTGAAAAAGAAATCCTTGTTAAAGTCATAGAGCTCACAAATTGGATAAGTAGCATTCCGAAGCCAGGCAAGCTATGTGTTTGCATAGATCAAAGCAACTTTAAGTCCTAAAACGAGCTCACTACCAAATACCTAATATTGACAAAATCTTACCTGACTTGACAAAAGCAAAAATATTCATAGTACTTGTTGCCAAAGATGGATATTAACAACTGCTATTGGATAAGGAAAGCAGCTGCCTCACCACATTTTGGAACCAGCAGGTAGGGTCAGATGTTGAGAATGTCATCTGGGATCAAGCCTGCAGCAGAAGAATATCAGTGCAACCAGCAAAAGTTACTAATGGGACTCACAGGGATCAGTGGCATAGCTGATGACATTCTAGCGTACAGACATGGAGACAGAATAGCGGCACTGTGGTAGATCATGACCACAGCCTCATCTATCTGCTAGAAAGAGCCAGGGAAGCACATCTAAACTGAATTGCAATGTCATGTTTTTATTGACTGCAATACTATGCATGGGACACGTGCTGACCTGCCAAGGGCTATGACCTGATCTGAAAAGGTTGAGACAATACAGCAGATGCCCACACTGAAAGACATTAAATCAGTTTACAAAGCCTAATAATCTCTGAACTATCTGACAAAATGTATTTGAAGCCTTTCAGATGTCTGCAACCCCTTGAGGCGATCATTGGACAAAGATGCTGTACGGACATACTTACCTCAACATGATGCAGCCGTCACACATATCAAGGAGCTATCCCATCCTGAAACACTATGATGTGAATGAAGAGGAAAACATACAATGTGATGCCAAGTATCAGAGGGGTAGCCATGTTAGTCTGGATCTGTAGAAGTGACAAAGGGTCCTGTGACACCTTATAGACTAACAGAGGTATTGAAGCATAAGCTTTCATGGGTGAATACCCACTTCTTCAGTTGCAAGCAGATGCAAGCAGTGGAAATGTCCCACAATGTCTCAATGTGATGCCAGTGAGATGGGGCTTCAGGCGTCGCTCCTGCAAAAGGGCTGACTGGTAGCGTTCACATGAAGGTCACCATAGTCAATGGAACAGATATGCCCAAACTGAAAAGGAATGTGTTGCAATGGTGTTCGCATGTGACAAGTTTGCCTAGCACATTAAAGGGCAGGAAACTGTTTGAGTAGAAAGTGACCATAAACCACTAGAGACCATTTTTAAAAAGCCTGGGCTTGTGGCCCCAAAACTCGATCATTCCGTCAGGTTTGCCAGACACCAGGGGAGAAGCCCCACCTGCCTCCCAACGATATCGGAACTACCAAGTTGAGCTGGGCATCCAAGATGGCATCAGATATAAAGGCAGGCAAATCACAATACCCAGATCACTGAGAACAGAATCTCTGTCAATAGTACATCAGAGTCATTCTGGAACAGAAGCATGTCTCCAGAAATCTAGAGCTGCTATATATTGCCCAGATATGACCAAGTGTATCAGAGAGCTGGTGAGCAGTTGTAATATGTATCGGGGGATGCAGGCCAACAGCAGAAAGAGACAATGAAAATAAACATCCCCGACAGATTTTGGAGGAAAGTAGGAATGGACCTTTTCACCGCAAACCACCTCATTATTGTAGACTACTATTCAGACTTCTGGGAACTGGTTCAACTGTCAGACGCTCCCTCAAGGCCCATTATAGACAAAGCAATGAAATGATTCTGGAGGCATCATGCCCCAAACTGTGTAGTTTCTGACAGTGGCCCCCAATTTTTTTGCAGTGAGTTTGCTCAGTTTACCTGGAATGGGAATTCATTCATACCACATCATCACCATATCGCAGCCAGTCAAATGGGAAAGCTGAGCTGGCAGTTAAAATCGCCAAGACTCTAGTATAGAAAGCTGCAAAACACAAAGAAAATATATGGCAAGCCATCCTTGAATGGAGAAACACTCCCATAGAAGGCATTACTAGCAGCCTGCTACAACACTTGATGTCAAGACTCATGTGTACCTTGGTCCCTATAGTCCCAGCGTTACTACAGTGGACAGTAGTGGAAGAAGCAACAGACAAAAAAAGGAAGAGAGAGACAAAGGCCAAAGTGTATTTTGATTGACAAGCTAAAGACCTCTATCACAAGGTGACTGGCTCTTTAAGGGGTGATGGGTCCAGCCCCACCTGTGACACACTTGGCTTGCCTCCCCAGGTGGAGAAAATAAGCAAAGCCACATGACAGGCGCCTCATGAGGGTACATCACGCCTTCTGGGGTGGGGATTAAAACAGAAGCCTAAGAAGCAGAGCTATGAAGCAAGGCTGGCTTCAACTATTGCACAGCTCCTGGAAGGACAACTGTGGAATGCCCTTAACAAGGGAGGAGCTATGAGAGAGGGGCTGTGGAATCTCTTAGCCCAGGGAAAGGGGTTGGGCCCAAGGGGCCAAAGGAGACAGAATATTAATAAAGATTTAAGAAATTGGACTCCAAGAAAGGGCATATTATTTTACCTAATTTGGGCTGCAAACAAGTTATTGAGGAGAAGCAGGAGGGAACTCAGGGCAGTATGCCTGCAGGGCCATGCTGTGCCACAAGGGGACGTACTCCAGAAGATCCTGTCAGGATCAACTATTTCTTTAGGATAGGGTGACCAGACAGCAAGTGTGAAAAATCGGGACGGGGGTGGGGGGTAATAGGAGCCTACATAAGAAAAAGACCCAAAAACCGGGACTGTCCCTATAAAATTGGGACATCTGGTCACCCTACTTTAGGACCAATTGTGCACTGGAAACAAACTACATGTATTGAACAGATAAATCCTTGTTTGTATAACATAGTATTGAGTGGGCATATATTTCACCTAAACTGCAAATACATTTGCCCATTCCAAACAAGTCAAAAACACGGATGTGGAGGATGGTAAAATATGCAGTGACTTGATTAGCAGGAAGCGGAAGGAATTCAAGCCGATGAGTGATTGATAGATGTCAGAATAGACTCTCAAAACACTACACCCGTTTTAACAAAGACTTGCACTCGCTCCAACATCAAGGTACCTGCAAGGTATATGCAAGTCTTTCTTTCATGCCTTAGTATCGTACAATCCTGCCAAACACAGAGGAAATTACCTTAACTGCCAAGCAAGTTAAGAATTTGTAAATTAAAAATGAAAAGAATTGGTGTTAAGTTATATATATGATGCTATAGAGTGCATGGGGGTATAATGAAATGTTGGCTATGTAAGCCGGTTATGGTATTCATGTTTAACTTTGCTATCTCAGATAAATGTAATAGAAGTGTTGTTACAATAAATAACTTCTCAGTAGGGGGTGCTGTGCTGTGATTATGTGTAGGAACTTATTAGAGACCTCTATAGAGGAGAGACAACAGCGTGTGTGGAGAAAGGACTAAAATCTGAGTGTTGCACTGCCTTGGCATGCTCTCTTTTCATGCTTGATCGGTGAATATTTTTGAGCTGTTCTCTGCAATTCTGAGGGCAAGAAGTGTCTTGTTTTATAAACGAAAGCTCAGATTCTCTTGTAATCAATCACTTGTGTTAAGGAGCTGAGGTTTTAAGTAAAAGACCAAATATTGCAAGACTCAGGATTAAATTACCAGGCTTTTCATGTGGGGAGGAACATAGAGAGGGGGGAGGTTGGGGCTTCTCCTGGCTCCCTCTGCCTTTCACACACATCTTTCCACTACGGGGGGTGGCATGTTCAGAGTTGGTAGCTGACCCTGATGCTTTGTAAAGTCGAGGTAGGTGCTGTTCAGCCCTTGGCTGCCTCCCCCAGCAGTCAGTCAGACAGGGTATCTTGTACTCTTTGGGCTGCTTTGTAGATATAGCTCCCATTTGAAATATTACTTGTCTTTAAAGAGGTTAATACTCACAATCAGTTTTCCCTAAATACCATGGCAATTAAGAAATCCTGAGATCAGGTTAGGATTCAGGAATATCTGTGGACTGGTATTGACAGAGTTTTGTTTTTTTCATATACAGAGACGGTTTCCATCTTTTCAAGGATTAGAAAAGTAGAAAATTCACAACAACATCCTAGAATTGTTACTGAGATAAAATGAACTCGTCTGTGTAACTGGTGACGAGTGGACAAAAGGAATTTAATTTATCATTTGGAACTAAATATTACATTTTATTTTCATTTCCTTTCATTTTATTCGTTCTCTGTTTAAAAGCAAAACATTCCTTTATAACTGAGTATGGCAGACGGAGCAGGTAGCACCTCTGCAATGTGTTTTGCTGTTACTGGTATAGATGCTCCAAAATCAACAGATAAATGTATGATGTCGGAAGTCTTTCACGATTCTCTTTGGGTGCATTCCACTGCTGGATAAAGGCAGGTGTGGCTACATCTGCTTATCTTTTACACAAGACTGTCTGGTTGGAGCTGCTATACAGTCTTGTTGCCAGGTGTTATATAAACAAGAATACATATATGATGTCGTTCATAAGCTCCTCAGGTTAAAGCTCAGTGGTGTCTCTCTGAAAGAACCCAATGTATAAGGGATTTGGGAAAGTGCAAATTTCAGGGATTTTTAATAACATAAATCATACCATGTATTCAAACTGCTCAATATTTTTAGAAATACACCAACCCTGCTATTTAAGGGGGTATGCTTTGGGGATCTGTTCTGCTAACACTATGTGTGTGTGTGTTGGAATATATCAGTAGTAGTAGTAATATTTTTATTGCGATAATGCTTAAAGACCTGAATGAGGATTCTTGATTTTAATTTGATTGGCATGATCTTGCCCCAAAGTTCCTACAATCTATGAGTCTAACTGCATAATTCCCGCTATTATTAGGGAGAATTATCAAGTGAATGTTATTTCTCGCCAAAGGAAAATAAATCCTTAGCTGTGGGCTTGTTTTCCTCTTTTTTTAAAGTTCCTTAGTAAAGAATTCTGCATTGGCCTTGTTCACTGCTGCAACACCCATAAGGAGGCTGTGGTAGCAAGAAGTGCAAGTTAGAACATCTCTCAGTTTGTCCTATTCTGTACTGAAGCAGCGCCCCAAACCCCAAAACTGGGGAGGAACTGTACAGTTCCCTGCAGTCCTTATACTGGCCTGAAGTCCTTATACTGGACCTGCTTTGTTAGGGCCTGATCCTCTGAATTGCTGAGCTCCCTTGACTTCAATTACCTCTCCAATTGTGCTCAAGACCCTCGCAGCTCACAGAATCAGGGCCTTAGTTTGTATATGGACCAAAAGTTCTCTAAGGACAAATACAGATGACTGCATGTTGGATTTTGCACTCCATCTCTGGAGTTTGTAAAATGCCAGGCACTCAAACAATTCCTTATCGAGCATACTCGGGAGCAACATATGCATTATTTATCTCGCCAATGGTGTGAAATAAACAGAATCCCAGAAACTTGTTTGGGGCATGGCTACTCCAGATATTTGTTGAATAATAACTGTTGTATAAGGCTTAAACTTCCCTGTTTTAGCCCAGTGTCACCTTAGTTGGAGACTCAGATGCCTGAGACATGCATATCTAGTGTAATTCTCTTTGAAAAACTGCAGTATCTTAGTAAAACAACAGTTTTGCATAGAGATAGCTGTTAGCCTGGCAATTTATAGTTTATTCTACTTTTTGGCACTATGAATGTATATATCGGTGTGCAGAGCTGAGTCCTGAGAGTTGGGAATATTGCCAAGATTTTCAAAAGTAATTAGTGATTGAGTATCAGAGGGCAGGTCTACACTACAGCCGGGATCGACGCTCTGAAATCAACCCACCGGTGGTTGATTTAGCGGGTCTAGTGAAGACCCACCAAATCGAATGCAGATCGCTCTCCAGTCCACCCCTGTATTCTACCCATGATGAGAAGAGTAAGATAAGTTGACGGGATCCTCCGTGGTAACTCGACCTAAGGTACGTCGACTCCAGCTATGTTATTCACGTAGCTGAAATTGTGCAGCGTAGGTCGACTTACCGCAGTCGTGTAGACATAGCCTCGGGTTTTGGGTGCTTGCTTGATTCATTTTAAAAGGGCCTTGTTTTCAGAAGGTTCTGAACATCCACCCTCTTAAAAATCAGGCCCCTTAATGTGTCTTATGTTGGGTCCTCTCAATCACTAGTCACTTTGGAAAATCTTGGCCACTAAGTCTTATGACAAGAGGTTCAATACTGTGCATATATTTGCTGAATTTTAAAATGTAGTCTTTATGCAACGTGTTTTTCCCTCCTTTTTCCCTTAAAAATAATCATAACTTTTGTTAATTTACAAATGCACATTCCCAAACAACATCAAGAACTACACTTTTCTTGCTCTTGGTCTTTCTAATTATGGGACGCATGAGCAAACTAACCTTCTCTTTCCTCACCCTCCTCATTGTACAGTAAAAGCCAGTATTCTTATCTGCGGGAGTTCAGACAATGTCATGCAAAATGGGGGGAGGAGGGGAAACAATTGCTGGAGCTGTTTCTGCCCATCCTTCCACTGTGTGAAAGGGGAAGAGTTTGGAACATTGCATTATTTCATGGAATAACCTAGCACCAAGATTAAAAAAACCAAACAAAAAAACCTGAAGCTAGGCTCCTAAATCCCTTTTTAGACACCTAAAGTAAGAAATCTGATTTTCAAAACTGCTGGACACCCAGCAGCTTCCATTGTGGCCTTTGGGAACTGCAGGATGCTCAGCACTTCTGAAAATCATGCCGGTTACATAGGGCTTGTACACACATAGATGTTGCACCGATTTAACTTAAATTGGTTTATTTAAAATGGTACAACTTTCTATGTAAACCAGACGTTAGCTGCCTAAATTTGGATTTAGAAGCCCTACTTTAGGTTCTGATTCCTGAAAATGTTGGCCTAGAAATCTAGGAATTTTCTGCAATAGTGCTAGCTGGTTAGTTAATTTTCAGCCAATGATTTTTCTTATATGAAATCTGAATAATGTTAGGTACATTGGAATGTCTGTCATTGTTTATTCTTCTAAATAAAATAAAGTTATGGTGTAAGTAGGAAGATGGTGTTTACTTCCCCATAACTCCACCATTTTTGCTGATATTCTGCATTTCTATAAAATGCACCTTTTTTTGCTTTGTATAATTTTGTGAGCAAATATGATTGCCCCCTTTTGCTATGTTGCTAAGCAAGTTTTCATTATTTTTAAATGGGGGTTTAACATGGTAATGCACACTACTAGGAGCAACTTTAAATATACTTACAGGAACCAAAAATGTGTTTGGAAACACTGACCCTTCTGCACTCTGCAACTTTTCTTTATCTTCTTTCTTACAAAGTTTATTTGTTGATTCTGAAGGAATTAAGCTGATAAATGCAGTTCTCAGGTAGCCCCTCTGTGACATTTTAACCCAGGTTCAAAGCCTCTGTTGTAGTTCAGATCCCTGAGAGAAGCTTTGATGTTCCTACACTCATTCAGCCCTCATTGGCTATTGTCCCAACTATTTATCTTTGTGAGGTTTTGGTGAAGTTTTCTTGCGGGGGTGGGGGGGGAGTTTAAGGGTAGTCTAGGATACAGCAGAATATCTTAAAGCAGAACCTTGTTTGCTTTGAGATGCTAAGAGAGAAGTTAATCACCTGTGATCTATCATATACCTCAGCATAAATTGCAGGGTCAATATACAGCATCCATTTTTTCTCTTTTTTGTCCCTTTCATATGTCTTTTTACATTGTAAGCAGGGGTGCTGGAACAATTTTTATAATGGGGGCATTGAAAGTAGAAATCATGTATTTGGCTGTTATTACTATTCCAAGCCAGAAGGTGCTGCTGCACCCCAGCACCCCTAGTTCCACCACCTCTGACTGTAAGAATAACTTGCATTAGTTGATCCTGTATTTGTCAAAATCTTTGTCACTGTACTCACACTAGTTAGCCAATTGAATCCGATGGGAATACTTGTGTGAATAAAGTGGAACGGGATTTGATCCATAATGTAGGTCAGTGGGAGCAGAATTGTGTCCAAATGTTTGCTAAAAGCTAAAATAAGCTTAATGCACCATGATTTGAGAGTTTAAAAAACAGATACCAGAACTGAATATATTCCACATATCAGTAAAGAGGGCTCCATTCTTCATCAGTAATTATGCTGAATTCATGAGCAAAATCTCACCTTGTATGAACAGAAGTAACAGTGAGCGACAAATCTTCTGACACCCTCTCTTCCACCTAGTGTAATGACTGAATATTAGCCACATGAATTCTAGTCTGATAATGAAGCAAATTATTCATTAGAACATGGTTTTAAAATCCTGGATTGCAACAGGCTAATCTAGTCATATGACTTTTTGGTAGGACTTGGTGGTTATAGGTGTATAAAAAAAATGGATAGGATGTGTAAACTTGCTTAGAAAATCAGCTTCAGGTGGTTTTATTTTTCTTAAGATTGGATTCAAGTTTAAATTATTAGAATCAGATTCAGAAAAATATTTGAAAAATAGGCTTTTTCATCCCTCACAGTTTCAGATACTAGTTAACACACAGCATTCCATTTATGCACAGCTAGTGATAATGCTGTGATGAGATCTGCTCTATACAGTAAATCAGAAACATCATGGTCCCTGACTGCTTCATTTGAAATAAACAGAGACGTCTGACTTTTGTCCGCAAGGAGGTCATTGACTCATGCAATTTGTGTCCCAGGCTGAAAATCAGATTGTGAGGAATTAGACTGATCTGAGAACTCCAGATGAAATGAACTTTGCTGGGCTACAACCTTCTCATTAATTTCTCCCCAAAAGGAAGACGCTCTCTGATATTTTTTAATAATCCAAATTAATTGCATACCTTCTCCTTGCCTCCTGAGTCAAATTTTTATTTGAAATCTGTGTGGGGTTTTGTTACTAAATCTGTGCAAGAAATACTGACCTGAAGGTCAGCTCAGTGACTTCCATGAAATTCTGAAACAATATATAGAGAGAAAATATTTCTTGTCACTCTGTTTAAAGAATATTTATTTTAAGGGTGAAGCAGAATTTCAGAAAAGTTGTTCACACTTTCTGGTAGCCCTCTCTGCAGTTTTGTATTACCAACCTTCAAGCCCCTGAAATCTTGCATTTTCACAAATGTTATTAAAATGGTAATCCAGTTATAAAAGCATGTGAAATCAGGAAAAGTAACACTTTACAAGTTAAAACAACTCTGCATGAATATAGATCTAATTTTGCATAAAATGGTCTTATTCTCACTGAAAATAGTCCCATTTTGGCACCAAAATTTTCATTAAAATGGGACCTTTGAATGTTTTGGTTTAGGCCATCTCCAATAAATCTGCACCTGGAGGGGGCCATCTCTGCATGGAGCTTTCACCTTTGTGTTGGAGAAGAGTGTTGGCTATCTCTTCAGCACTATAAACTTCACTTCTGAAGCCCATGAAGGGTACTCTCTGGTCTAGTCCATGCCAGAGATGGAGACTAGGCGAGCTTGAGAAATGAGAGTGGGTAGCAATGGAGCTGCACTGCCAAGGAGCTCAGAGAGACTCCAGAGGCCAGAGCAGGTGCAGTCATTGAATCCTGGGCTCCCAGAATCCATGGAAGTCAGTGGGGATTTGCCAGGTTTGGCAGAAGTGGACCCTGCACTCTTTTTCCCAGCAGAAGCAAATCTTCCTCTGCTTTCTCACCCAAGATGGGACAATGTGGGGGGAAATCTCCATGAAGGACTCATCATGTAAGTTTCCTCCCTGTAGGTTTTACTGCAGGGTAGGGGATGATCTTTGAATTGTTTTGCAAGCATCTTGTACATCTCTAATAATATTTGCAGTAATAGAGGAATTTTTATCCTGAAGGATTTCAAAGCCTTGTGCAAATCATATATAAAGGAATTACTTTACTGACCACAAAAATGCAGGTGGAAGAATACAGTTGCAGTTTGATGGCGGGCAGCAACACTACACCACAGTTAAGAACATAAAGTCACAAAGAATAGTGTTAGGTTTCAGTGTAGTAGCCGTGTTAGTCTGTGTCAGCAAAACGAAAATAAGAGAGAAAAACTTGTAGCACCTTAGAGACTAACAAATAAGGTGGAGGTGCATAGACCAACCTTAAGAGGCTAATTAATTGAGAGGAACCATAACAGCAGGGGAAGAAAAACCTTTGAAGTGATAAACAAGATGGCCACACAGGTGTGAATGAGGATCGTTAACTTAAGGGAAATAGATTCAATTAACGTAATGGCCAAGCCATTCCAAGTCCCTATTTAATCCTGAGGTGATGCAATCTAGAATAGTGTAACTCTTTGTAAATGAAATTACAGCAAGGCAGTAGAAATTACCCAAATTGGAATTTGTCCAGGTCACCAGTGCCCAAACCTTTATTTTTGAAAAGTGAAAAAAAAATGTTATCAAATTATCTTAAAATGTCTTATCCAAATTCAGGACACTAAAAACATGTTTGCAATATTTCTTAATTTCTGTTTTTGACAGTGGTTTTATATTCTATTGTATTTTTGTGTGTACACTGTATTAACACACGTTGATCTAATAAAAGGAATAATTTGACCTGCCTTATCCACTCATTCATTAGTTGAATGTGTATAAAAAGTCACAGTTAATTATGCATTATACACTAGTTTGTCTCTACTTTGTACAAATGTAGAGACATTCAGGCCACTTAGATGCCTAAATATAGATTTAGAAGCCTAGATTTAGGAACTCCCCACCCCGCCAAAAATCATGGCCTCTGTGTATAACACATGCAATTATGCTTTTTTATACACTCAAATTCAACAAGTTACTGAACTGAATAGTCAGGTACAATTATTGCTTATGTTAGACTAGTGCATGTTTTAATACACATGCTGTCAGTACAGAAAAGGTCATTTCTTCAGATACTGCAAAAATTCTTTAATAAGTCACTTCACCCCACTCAGAGAAAATTGTAATTGTAGGTAAATGTGCTGCTATATAAAGGGAAAAATAAAATTAGCATACAAAGGACCTTTGATGTGTTGGATGCTGCCCTCAACCTGTTAGACTGTGAAAAAGCCCTTAGGAAGAGTTTGTTTAATTTGTTTGTTCAATGTTAATTTCTGGGACAGGACTTTGAGAGGCTAGGCCTTGAGCTAGGGATCAGCAAAACAAAATAAAAAGTTATAAGCAAGGCTATAAAGAAATATTACTTAAAAAATGTCTTTGGTACTGTCAAATAAGGTTGAGAACTGAAAATTCTCCAGGTTATTACAGTTTCCATTAGCATCCTATTATTTTAATGCAATTTGGGCAATTAGTAATTTGTATATTGTCATTGAATGATTTGCCTCTTCACTGTCTTCTGCTAGTCAAAACAGAAGTGACTAATCAAATTCATCTTCAGAAGAAAAACATATTTTGCTATAATACCAAAAATTAGTTCCCAAAATGAAAGTTAAAAGTAAAGGTTTGGAGTTTGGTTTGACTTCCTCTTCTTTAATTTTCTCCTGGATTACCAGCTTCTGCGCTCTCCACTCCACTGAAATCATTCTTACCAGTGTCGGTACTAACCTCCTCCTGGTGAAGTCTAAGGCCCAGTCTATCCTAGAACAAAATCTTATTTGTCAAAGAAAATCAGCCAGAAGGACCTAATGATGCCGTGACTTCCATGGTGCTTCACCAGGGTGGTGGGAGAACGAAGGCCTGGGACCAATACCCAGATCTGTACATGGAATGTAAGTCACAGGGTTCAGAGTCATATGAGCTGTGTCCTCTTACTGGCTTGCTGTGTGACCTTGAGCATGTCAGTTAGTATTATTTTGTCCCAGGTTCCCCCATCTGCAAAATATGTTTAACTTTTGTTAAGCGCTTTGAGATTGTCAAATGAAAAATACTGGATAAGTGTGTGGTATTATGATGATAGATGTGGAGGTTGTGTTTGGAGGGAGTCATGATGGGCTCTTTCTTCGTAAACCTCCTCATTTACTTGGAAGCAGAGGGGTAGATTTAAGTGAATTTGGTGTCTGTCTCTTTCTGAATTATAGTTTCATTTCAGAGAAGTCGCCTCAGAGAAGTCTTCACACTATATGGCCCATCCAATCACTAGGGAGGAACTTGCCACTCTGCTGGGACATCAGGTAGGGAATGTGCAAACTTGTTTCTGCCTCCTTTGATATTGTGCCCCAGTACCCAATACAGGTGGCTGAGCTACCTGGACTTCCTAATCTAGCCTTTAGGGAGGGTGTGAGGTTGGATGATCAGCATATAATGCTTGTGTGACTGCCTCAGAGTAGGGTCTGTACCCCTCAGCATCTTCTCAACCTCGTCCTTAACAGGACCCTCGTCTCTTCAAACACCTGTCCAATCTATCTGGGATCTAGTCAGGACACCTCTCCCTTTTAGAAATATGGGGAAGACAGGGTGGTTTACCAACCCCAAGTGAAAACCCCTATTTTTAAGTATTTTTGGCTGTGCAGCCCATGAGATAGATTTTCAGTTGAAATAATTATTTTCTGGGAAATGGTCAGAAAAATGATGTATATATCTGAGTCTGCATTGTACTTTAGGACATAAACAGGTTTCTTTTGCTTTTCAAATGTCAACAGTATAGTGGTTAAAAATTGGTTCTTGGAAGACAACTTTCTCTAAGACTAGTGTGTCATGCTATTTATGTGAGTAACCAGTACAACACGTTCAGTAAAGTAACTAGGATAGATTTATTGATTCTGGCTGCAACCAATTAAAACATAACCTTGAACACTTTGTGATGTTCACAGTGAGGTTTCCAATTACTTCTGGTGCCAGTGTACAGTATCTGATTCATCACATCATTGTATTTAACAGTCCTTTTTTTTACAAAAATATATTTAACAGAATGATAGGCTTTTCTCTACTAAAAATGTTTTTCACTGACATACAGAGAACTGAATAAAGTAACTTTTTCATATTATTTTGGCATCAAACGCTCTCATAAAAAGGAATCTTTTTATCTGCCTTGTATAATTTCAAATATCATGGGGAAGCTCTTGATCTCTTGATCTGACAATAGTTTTCTTAGCCCTACCTACACTGTGCACAGAGTCATGTTAAGTGTAACTAGGCTTTGACACACTTATCTGGTATAGTTACAGACAGGCAAGGATCCATGCTTCGGTGTAGTCACTGCCATCAGCAATCAATATCTCTTGTCTTTACAACATCATTATTCTAATCAAATGAAAAGTATAGGCAACTACACATTTTAATATTGCATAGTATATTTTTTTAAAAATTAGTTGTTCTGTGACAGCAACCTAATTATTTACTACAGCAACATTATAATATTTCTTTATTTTAGTGCTGTATGAGGAAATTTGAGCCTTCTCTCATAGGTCCTCTCTTATCATTGCATCTCTCTTTGTTGTGAGTCTGGGTCTGATCCAACAAACACGACCTGTGTCAAGTACATGTACATAGCAGGCCTGGCAGATACTCTTACCTGGCTTGCTCAGTGAATCATACACTTGTGTTTATCAAGGTACCTGATTCCAAAGAGCCCTACAATTCAGTAGCTCTCAAATGCAATTTTTTGATAGTCTTTTTATTTTAAATCTCTAGTAGTGGGGGAAATAATTTCACTTCAATTGTGATGAACGAGAAAATGGGTAATGGCATAAGTGTTAATCATTTCTAGGTAACCATAGGCAGCACAGATATTTTTTCAGTTTAAGGAAATGGTGATATGTTAAAATACAAATACCAGGTCTCAAGTTTCAGCTAATATGTCTGACATATTTGAAGTTTAGTGGGACCTACAGTTAAAGTGTCAGATTGTAAATTTCTACTTTAGCTACAAAATAGCACTCAGTGGGATACAAATATGGGGCCAAATCTGGCCACCTTTGCTCACATAATAGTTTTATTGATACCATTGAAATCAATGACAAAGCTCCCATTGACTTCAGTAGTGCTAGGATTTCATCCTAATAGCATAAGAACATCAGAATTTTCCCCATAACTTGCTTTATAGCATCTCCAAGCATTTATTTACAATGTTATGTTGTTAGTATTCCAGAGAGCTGACCAAAGGATCAATGAGGAATAATTTACTTGATTAATTTTTCCACTTTTCTATTTGCAAGTTGTTTATGAGCAGCTTGTGTTTTAATATTCTATTCATTTGAAATTATTTGCCAAATGATATCTACAAATATTTTCAAGTCTGTAGATTGTTTGCAAGTAGTTTGCAAGCATTCAGTACTCTAAATTCAAGGTATGTTGGTTAGCTTAATTGATGGACACAGCACAGGGGTCTCATTGTTGCTTTTGTTCCTTAATTGGATGAACTAAACTCTTTGAATCAGATGTCAATGTGAATATTTGTATTTGAATTCAAAATCCTCTTTTCATGAATATTCTCTAAAATTTGTTTAATTCACTGTTTCTGCAACCATTTGTGCCAATAAATTTGCTCACTAGAATATTTGAAGAAAGTGAACATAGAAGGTGTTTAACCCAGCCTAAGTGAAGTCTAGTTTTTATTTGAGCAAATATTTGAATATATTCTGAGGTATTTATCCAGTCTTAGTACAGAATGAATTGTCAAAAGAGGCAGAGGCATATGATCTTATAAATGAGGTGGTCTTAAAACTACTCTTGTCTGTGTTAATCCTGCAGCTGTTAGTTTTAGATTTTGAAGTAATCCTACAATATTATATATACACACTGTATATGATATGATATGATATTATATTAATGTTGCTCCTTCTTTTGTGATTCAAAAGGAGCAGTACATACAGGGGTCTTAATAGATAGCTCACTGTTATGAAGGTGTAAGCTGGAGTTTATTCTGCCTCATGCATCATCAGCATAGTATTCGCTTATTTCTCGTTGTGGAATCTTTATTGTTGATGGTACGTGAATCATAAAGAACCCAGCTTTACTTTCAGGCTGAGTTTGTGTGGCTCGCAGCTAGAAAAAAAACCCTACATATAAACTGAGCAGTTTTGATTCAAAAATAGTTGAGAAACTGTAAACATGTATATTATGTCATTTTTACAAAGTCACTTTTTAGAGAAGAATGACACTTTATAGTTCTTCCCGCCCCCCCCAAAAAAAATTACCAAAAATGGCTTTAGGAACATATTCTCTCCACCACTCTCCTCAGAAATATACCTCAATATTCTTCATTGATTGTCCAAAATAATTCAGCTTATAAATGTTTTAGTATGGTGCTTTGGATCATTGTCACAGATGCTATAATGTAAGGATAACTACCAAGTGTTCTGTACTGTAATTATTCAGTGGAAAATCTGTCCATCGAATATTTCACAATCTTATTTACTCAAAAAAAAAAGAGCTCACTTGAGAGATGCCCATAGACTTACACTTAAGAAGCAGTAATGTTCGATGTTTTTTCCACATTCCCTACTCGTATCTGTATGTGGTTTAGTAACTAAGTAACTTTATCTTATCTTTTTGTTTTAATTTCAGATGAATTTTGTGCTCCTGAAAGTGAGGGACTGATTGCACTGGCTAGATAGGGCCCAACCGCAAAGAATTGGAAAGTTGGTAGGGCACCTAAGGTGGAAATGAGTGAAAGCTACGTATATTTTAACAGGTATTGCACGTCTCCAAAGATGGCTGCAGAGGTGAATTAATTATAAAAACACTTAATTTAAATAAAGCGAGGTTTGGCTAATGTTGTATTTCAGAGTTGCTACATGGGCTTTGGTCTGGACAGCAAACCTTAAGAATTAGGTATAGTTGTAAAAAGAACAGGAGTACTTGTGGCACCTTAAAGACTAACAAATTTATTTAAGCATAAGCTTTCGTGGGCTACAGCCCACTTCATTAGATGCATAGAATGGAACTTGAGAACCAAGTCTCTTCTGCTTCTTAGGCCTTGTCAGTACTTGGAATTAGACCAACGGCCAGTAGTGACCAACAACAGGTGTAGTGGCACTGGTGCAGACTTGGGATATACACAAGCTATGATCTGCACTGGTGAAGCTTACTTTTGCTTGGAACTGGGGTAAACTTAACCAATGAAGTTTGTGATTTTACTTGTCTATGTTGCAGGTTTGTGCTGGTGCAGCTACACTGGTTGCTGGCCAGCGGTAGCTGAATCCCAAAATATATAGACAAGACCTTAAAGAAATATATTATTTAATAATTAGTTAAGAAATGGACACGTATGGCCGATAATTCTTTAAATAAACAAACAAAAACCCAACATGCAACAACAAAGAAATATCTGAGCCAGGTCTACACTAGAAACTTTTGCCAATATAATAATATCAGTTAGATTTTTTAAATGATATTTCTACATTGGCAAAAGCCCTAGTATAGATACCATTATACTGCTATAAAAACACTTTTTTCATCTATATAGGCTGCACCTGGTTTTTCATTTCTTGTCCCATGTAACTAATTGATCCCTGGGTCCGGTGGCTCCTCTCTATAAGCTGAGGGGAGGAGCATTTAGGTGTGGGCAGGCCCACACCCACCTATTCCCTGTGCTTCAGTAGGTACCAACATCCATCAATCTATTCCTATTATTCAACCCGCAGTGCTTCCCCATCCACGGTATTTCATTACATGGCGCCTGTACCTGGCAGCTGTTGCTCGGCAGCAATAGTGGTTGTAGATAGGTTGCTCTGTGGTCTTTGCTGGTAGCTCATTGGTCATACTATGGTCTCTGTCTGTGGGGTGATTAGTTTGTTGGGGCAGTGGGCTCCCTCTGGTGGAGGCTGAATGGTTTGTCTACCTGTCTATCTAGATTCTTATACAGGGCTTATTTATCATGGTCTCAGAACATCTTTAAAGTGACATTACTATCAACTACCATATGAGGGACTGCATCTTCTTTGATTGCTGAGATGGGCTGTGCTGGCAGTCTCCCCAGCTGGAGCAGAGGGCTAAAAGGGAGAGCAGTTTCCCTTAGGTGGCAATGGAGATTTGGAGGGAGCATCTAATAGATGTTTGGGCCCTATATGAGATGAGTTTGATGCATTTCAGTTCCAGCTCCCACATCACTAACTCACCACCATGCTTTGCACTATCTGGCCAAATGAATTGTTATATACATTACTCAGTTGATCTCATGCCTGTAGGTATGATTTTCTTCCTGTGTTTACAGCAAGATGCTTTGAAGTAATTGGTAGAGATCAGCTCTGCTCTTCATAGTATGAATATTACTGCAACTATACTGCCAAAGACTAAAATGCTATAGTTACCTCCATTGCTTTGTGAATCCAAAGTGCCCCAGGTCTTACCATGTAGGGCTGAGTTTTATCCATACTACACATATGCACTAGGTAAATTCTTTCCTAAAGCAGCTTCATCTGGATCTGTGACAATGGAACCTCCACTACCAACTGTTCTAAATTGTTCGGTTTTGTGATCTAGACTTATATCCTGTGTGGACCAGAAGTTGACAGCAAATTCATTTTTATTTGTGACACCATTGGATATGAGCCTAAAACACCAGATATTGAAAGTCCAGTGAATTAATCATGTGCCTTAGCCTCTGAACAAAGAATAATACAGTAGTTTCATCTTGAGCCCGGCAGCCTATCTAGTTGGAATTAGTAAACTGAGTGAAGATAGTTGGGTAAAGACAATCTACTTGCAGGTTATTTGCACTTGGAGTGGGGGAATCTATCTTTCTTTTTTTCTCTGGGTAGCTAATGAGTGGGTTTTGTTTATGTTCCTCTTTTCTAGCTTGTGGCTCCATGTGATAATTGCTGTCTCATCCCTTCTGTAAACACCCTTCAAAGAGCACTGTGCAGATATGAAAGGTGATGTTGGAGGGAGTGGACCCAGGGGTTTTTCAACCCCCTGACTTTCTTCAAACACAAATAGATCACAAAAGGAAAGTAGATGCAATCTTCATCCAGATGATTTCTAGAAAAATCTAAAACCCAATTAACGAGTGACTAGTTTAAAATACCTCAATGGCACAAATTATTTTGGAAGCTTTTGCAATTATTACTCTTTTTGAGAGACTTCTCAGGTGCTTTGGGCATGATCCTATGAGGTGTAGCGTTACCTCAGCTCCAACTGACCAATGAAAGTTGAGGATGCTTAGAACATTGCAAAAAATGTTGGGTTCTTTGTAAAGAAACATTGGGCTTGACTCTGCATCCAGTGAGTCAGTAGCTGTTTGGCCATTGAAATCAGTAGGAATTTGGCAATTGACTATAATGGGAATGTGATCAATTTTACTGTTTAAGTGGAGTTTGTGTGCAATTATGTATGTTCCCTTTTTAACAATATGTATCATTTCACTATAACCATTAAAACTTGGAAACTGTTAGTTGGGAGTTATATTGAAGTTAATAAGATGAAATAACTCACTGTATTGATACTTAAGAACTACCAAAAACAACAGAAAATTTCATAATTTCCACAGTAACAAAAAATAAGAAAAGAACACCTTTCTGATTTTTCATACTCCTATATTTAATTCTTTAGATATAATAAATGTCAGGGCTCAGAATGGTTTAAATTACTCAATGGAATCACAACATAAAAACAAAACATTCTCAACCATGGCGCACCTGTTTTGGGTTTCATTTGTAACCTACAGCATTAAATGGATTCTTGTCCAAATCTCTTGGGCATACATAGCTCATCTGGAAATGTAAAAACAGTTTTTTTCATGAGATTTCCAATATTTCTAATTTCTGACCAGGAAATACCGCAGAAAATCTTTTTTTTATTATTGTATTTCAGCACTTTTTTAGAACCAAGAAAGCAGTGGTTTATTGGAAAAAGAAAAATATTTTTCAATCTAAATACTATCCAAACTGTAGAAAGATTTGTTTCTGTTTTAGCTTTGAAGGTTTGGAGCTATTCTTTTTTCTTCTGATCCCATGTTCAGCCCTAGTGACTATCACAACCAAAAAAAAAAAAGATGGTAAGCCATCTAAAGATTTGAGCCAATGATCCCAAATTTTGCATTTTTGTTGGTATCACTTACAAACTTCAGTTAAAATACTAGCATCAGATCACCTCTTCTGTAATTTAAATAACTGCCTAATAGAATGGCAGCTACTTCACTCAAAACACATTTCCTTTTCTCCTGTATTAGATGAAAATTTCATTTAGACACAGCAGAGAGGACTTAACATATATTGCAAAAGTGTCACTGTCTACCAAAGAAAGCAGTTATAAACATGCAGTATAGGATTATCAATAGTACAGCAGACCTTGCAGTGAACTTTGCAGAACATTCATTCTTGTGACTTTTGAGTGAAATTAGTTTCCTCTTTGATAGCATAGAGTCATAGACCTTACACTGTATGCTTTATCAATGGACTCTAGATCAACTTTTCACTTTCACAAAGTTATTTGAATTGCATAGTTAGAGAACTAAGCCATAAACTAGACAATTTGTTAACTGAAAAAGTTCTAGTACATGGGCCATATTCTGATTGTAGGTACAGTTGCATAAATCTAGAGTAGCTCCACTGGCATCAGATTTATACCAGTGTAAGTACAAGCAGACTATGGCCATATGTGTGGGGTTTTTTAAAACTAATTTTTACAGAGTGGTGATTTGCAAGGTGTAACTGATTCTAGGGGAGAGTTAATTTTGTGGCTTTTAATTTTTTAAAATTTGAGACTGTTTTTTGGAGTTGTCTTTTAAAAATTGTATTTATTTATTGTATTATACACAATAGCCTTTGACTTGTATGATATATTAAGAATAATAATTTTAAAACCCCTAACTTTCACAGGTTTGTTTAAGTGAAACTGGGGTTGGCTAATAAATTAAGACATACGTCCATTTTGACAACCATTTTTACCGTGTGTTTGAGTGTGAAATCTAATTTTCAGAAGCAGAAATGCATTAAAAAATAGAACTTGATTGATGGTAACATTCTGCATGGGCCCCAAATCTTCCATTACCTTTCAGTCTTTCAAAGACCAATTCCCAAATTGAAGGACAGTGGGATGACAGTGGTAAAGGAAAGTTTACAAAATGTATTCAAATTGAATAAGAATGAGCTAACTGGTACATTTAAAAATAAAATGAAGGATGAGTCTTGGGACTAGATGCATCTGTCACCAACTTGGAGTTGCTATTTCTGGGCCTGATCCTGACCACAATTAAGTTACAGTTTTGACAATGACTTACATAGAGCTACCTTAGCTCCAAATATAATACATACCTTGGCTTTAAATATAATTGATCAGGGGTAAAACTTTCAAAAGCACCTAAAACTCTCATTAATCTAGGCACTTAAATCACTTTTGAAAGTGGAACTTTAGGCTGCTAAGTCATTTAGACATTTGAAAATTTTACCTCAGATCTCAGGGGGGGAAAAATCTCTCTTTTGTCCTATATCTGTTTTAGAATAGCCATTTCTATCAGCCTCCTTCTTCAAAAGCACCTGGTGCCCCTCATTTTAAAAATAAAAATTGATTGACTGTAAAGTTATCCAATCCCCAGAGAAAAAGGAAAAGGGAGAAGCTCTTTGGCACCTGAAGTCTTCCAAAATGCCCAAGATTTGACTTCAACTGATCAAAATAGCTTTCCAGAAAATCACCTCCCACCCAGATCTGCTTGTTGCCTTTACCAGCGATGGAGTGTAATGCTACCAAGAGAAGGAAGGAGGTTATTATGTTCATCTCTGTGGGGCAGCACCAAATTCAATGGGACACATACACTTGGCTAATGTGTGACTGGATTTGGCAAGGATTGTAGCAAGGAGGGGCCGGTGTAAATTCAGAGGAACCCACCTGAAGTCAGTGGAATTTCCCTGTATTTACACCGCAGTAATTGCAATAGAAATCTGGTCCAATGTGTTGTTGTAACTTGGCAATTGGTAACAGCAGAGAACTGGCCAGTGTAAGGGTAGCTTATTTTAAAGCTGGAAGGCAGGAGAGCTGGTTTAGGGGCTGGCGGAGCTGCAGCGAGGGTGGGTCTCCACTCCCCAGTGCCTCGCCAGGGAGGAACCCGATCCGTCCTTACACCGGTGCCAATCGGGAGCAGCTCGAGTGCAGGCAAGGGAGTGGTGACCCCCGTGGGAGACGGGCCCGGGGCCGAGCCCGCGGCTCCTCTCGGAAACGCGCAGGGAAAGGGGGCCACCCACGCAGCGCCGGCTGGGGCTCGGATGGGAAGAACCCAGCAGCCCCGCGGCGCGGGCCGGGCAAGGCGCGTCAAGCCGCCGGAGGAGCGGGAACAGGCGTTTCCTCCTTCCCGGTTCCCAGCCCAGCGGGAGCGGGCTGCAGCGCCCAGTCCTGCCCGGAGCCAGCGAGCCAGGGGAGGGCGGGGGCCCAGAGGGACGAGACCGCATCAGCCTCCCCTCGCCCGAGCACGTCGCCCTCCCAGCCGCGGCGTCCTTGAGCTCTGTGATCCCTGGCGGCGGCGGCGGCGGCGGCTGGGGGATGTTGCTGGACCCGCTGGGCTGGGCGCGCGTTATATAAATTGTAACCCACCCGAATGGCGCTCGGGGCTTGTCTGACCCAGCGCTCCAGCAGAGCCGCTATCCGAGAGCGCTTTGCATGGCGCACTGTACAAACGCACGTTGATGAGTGTCCCTGGGGGCAAGCCCGGTCCTTCCTGGGCCGGGAAAGTGCGCTTACCTGGGGGGTAGAAAGTCCCTCCGCGGACCTGTGCCCCGGCTACACTCTGCAAAGGCCCTTCCTCCCTAACCCGAGGGGGAGCCGGGTTCTTTTAGAAAGACAAGGGGGAAAACCCACACCCAACAAACCAGCATGTGTGCAAGGACGTTATTGTTTTAGCTTGTTCTCCGAGCTATTGTCTAGTCATACAAACGGCCAAGCCCTGCGTTATTGCGTTCCTTCTGGAAGCTATATACGGATATGGACACACAGCTCCTCCTGGCTGGTGTGTGTGTGTGAGAGAGAGAGAGATTACGCCTTTGGTAGTTTAAACTGATACACACCAACCACCAAAAACACACAAAAAGCTGCTGGGGAATATACTTTAAAATTAATCATTCATTCCGCTTTATTCATTGTTTAGCAAAGAACAAATGGTTGTAGTTTTGATTTTAACATTCTTATTTTTCTAACGTGACAACCCCAATATGGCATTTCTCTACGTTGCAGTATTTTCAGGCAGGAGTGCTTTGATTGCTCTGAGCATCAACTGTAAGTGCTGTACCGAGGTGCCCGATTGTTCTTTTTAAACACACACATACACGCGCGCACACACACACACACACACGCACACAAAGTTCTTGTCTTGAGAAACAGCGCGATTTGCAGGAAACCCTCCGGATGTTTGCTGCTTTTCATGTGGCATTTGTGGTCGACTCTGATAACGCTGGGAGCACCACTTCCAACACCACATTTTGTAATGGAACTGAAATAGAAACACATCTTTGCTGAAGAATCCCCCCCCCCCCCCGTTCGTTACCTCACACACACTTTTATATTCGCAAGTTTAAAAGGTCAATAAATCAGAAAGCTGAACTCTCAGTGGCATTGTTAGGTTGGGAAAGTTAACGAATGACACCCTCCCTCCCCTCGCCGCCCCCGGTTCGTGTGAGGGTGAAGGTTTGTGGATACACATAGAGGCTGCTTTAATAACCCCTAAGGAAAACGAAGTTTAGCAGTGGGCACAACTTTCTAATTCAATTCAGTCTCAGCCGTCAGGATGGTTTGGTGTAAATAGGTTGGGATTGGAATTCAGGAATAAAGCAAGAACACAATCAAACAGAACAGGGGGAGGTGGATTATCTGTCCATGACACTAAACGCACTGGAATGGTCACACACTGCCAAATTTTCCATACAAATCAGCACGCGTTTACTTTCTCGGCTTGGATTCAAGACACACCTTATATTCCCTTTGATCCCAGATCAACGAGCTGTAGAAACTGCACAAATCTTCCAAAGTCAGCGGCGGTTTGCTTATTTCATGACCTCATGTTCATTACATGAAAAAACGTTTTCTCCTATGCTTGAAATTGCAGCATAGGAATTGCAGAAATTGCATGAACGCTGGCGTGAATTTTATATATAGCCGTTCACTAAATTTGCAGAGCGATTAAAATGTTTGCTCCGCAGCATTTCTTCCTCTTGAAGTTGGATGTTCCCAAAAGTACTTGTGCTGTCCTTGAATTTGAAAAGGATTGCTTGAATATACTCTAGTCCAGGGGTCAGATTCTGCAGAAGGTAGGAATTTTGTCTGAGCTAAATCATAAGGACTGGGCCCCAATGCAGCGGTGGATTGATCCTAAATCAATGGAAGTCTATTCACGCCAATAGGTTTTAAATCACCCCTCGAAATACAATCAGTAGCAGATCAACTGGTAGCTAATAGTTCGCTTTCTCTTTTAATTTTAAGTTATCTTGCTTTCCACTCCTACTTTGAATATGCACCAATGTGCAATAAAAGGGATGTAGATTTTCCTGTCGCGTTAATTTAATTCAGATAAAAGATATCTTTCCCCCATTTTTTTACAGTAATCCACTAATATGTAAAAAGAAAACAAGAAAAATACCTGTGGCACCTTAGAGACTAACAAATTTATTTCAGCATAAGCTTTCGTGGGTTAAGAACCCACTTCATCGGATGCATGGAATGGAACATACAGTAATCAGATATTTATACATTCAGAGAAACATGAAAAGGTGGGAGTGTCTATATCAATGTTAAGAGGCTAATTAATTGAAAGGAACTGTTCTCTGAATGTATAAATATCTGATTACTGTATGTTCCATTCCATGCATCCGATGAAGTGGGTTCTTAACCCACGAAAGCTTATGCTGAAATAAATGTGTTAGTCTCTAAGGTGCCACAGGTATTTTTCTTGTTTTCTTTTTGCTGACACAGACTAACACGGCTACTACACTGAAACCACTAATATGTGACTCATTGCTGAGAAACTACTAAACCTCTAGTCTAGGACTCTGAGGGGTCCAGTGTCACCAGCACATCCAGACTGCGCACAATATTAAAGCCGCAGCCACAAATATTTAAAAAAAACAGGATGATGACCGTATTAAAAAAAAAAAAAGAACACGAAGGGAGAAAGACTTAAGGAGAGAGTAGGGAAGTTAGCGCAATATAGTTTGTATTTGAACCCTTGAAAATTTAATTCTAATAGGCGTTTCTGATTGTTGTAATCAATTATACTATAATACTGCATTTTTGCAGGCAAAATTAAAATATCTAGATTATTGAATGTATCTTAAAGCTAATTTTAAATATATAATGTTGTGGAAAGATTATTTTGGACTGGGACAGTTTGCAGCTATTTATAAAAAGCAGCTTACTTTCGTAACAATTTTTGTAGCAGCTGCCACACAAGCCAGAGAGACAAAGACACAGTTAAATTCTTGCCCTTGATACTTCTCAGTTTTGAGTGTTCCGTTCCCAAACTTTCCCGGCTCTAACAAACATTCAGATCGGGGAGAGCCCAACATTTGTTGTTCTTTTTAAGGATGTTACTGAAACTAGCTCTTTGCTAACGGGTTGGAATCTTTGCGACAGGGATAAATGCCTTTTTCTGTAGGAAATACACAACGTCCTAACACTAGGATCTGAACACAATTTATAACAGACACATGAGAGATCTAAGCATTTCTATGGCTTTAGAAAGGGGACACAAAACCAAGAATGGGCCCCAAAGGCTTCCAATCACAAAAGTTAGTTACTTCGGTCACAGTAGTGCATCTCAAGGTATTGCTTTCTTGAATCTCTACTAGATATTTCAATTTTAAAAGGAATAGATTCTTATTTGACAGGAAACATGAAATAAAATGCTGGATTTCATTAACGGCGAGGCTGAGTTCATTCATGAATTCAGGAGAGGATTCATGTAGTGTTAGATTATTTGCCTGTAGCTGTTGTCCAAACAAAGGTGTCCTTTACCAAATAAGCCTCTTTGATCTTACGTTTAAAGCTCGGCGCTGTTCTAAGATAAGCATTCATGCATTTAATAGCGCCATATAACAATGCAAACATTAACCTGAGACTTTATGAAAAAGTTGTAATTTTGATTACCTTGTATGCCACATGAACACACAATCTAATATATAAATATATATGTATATATAAAATACAATTAATGTATCTCTATGTGATCTGATTTTATGTTTATATTTGCAAAATACCCAGCTGTGTATATTTACTTAACAGTTGTTTACCTCATATATTCATGTTAGGAGCATGGTATGTTCACCATACTTCTAAATATCCAAAGCATCTATGAGGTGAAAAGATTGTTGTAAAGGTCAACGCAAGTACTGAGCGTTATATTACCACGTCCAGGTTGTATATATTGGAAACACATCACTGAAAATCTATTGTTTGTACGGATTTCAAGAAGGAAAAATTGATGTGAGGATACAGCCTTTAATTTAATGAGCTATTCACTGGAGGCAAAGTATTGAGATGCCCCTTTAAGCTACATGTGAAAGATGTTCCCTCTCTAGGCTACTAAGCCGGATATTTCCATGCTAGTTATGAAATGTAGAGAAAAGAGGTATCAAGTATTGCTAATGATTTAGCTAATCCCCTCCCAGCCAAACCCGACCTACAATTTAAAAAATTGTGGGGCTAACATGAAGTTTTTGCCATCATATTGATGGCTCTGCTTTCATGTTATATCCCTTTTTCTAATATTTCTCTGTTATGACTATATTACAAGCTCGTGGGGAGTGCTTAGCCTTCAGTGTTTGTACAATGCCTAACCAATAGGTGCTGCTGTTCAAGCAACATAATAATTATTACTAGGATATATTCAACTATATTACAAATGAGTTTACATATCTATAAAAAGGGATTTCGCACAATATAGAGCATGTACCAGAGGAGCTCTTTCCCCTCGCATTCTGATCTGAATCCCGGAAAAATCCGTCCCCGCCCGGCGCTGTCTGTCTTGTAACCTGCCCAGGTAAAGAGGAGCTGGAAGGGGCGGGGCTGGGACTCTTCCATTCCCCGCTCGGAGCGTCGAGTCCCCTGTCACCTTCCCAGCCCAGACTCCGCCCCCGCCCCGCCATTGGCCGCGGCTCTGGGTAAATAGGGCCGCGCTCTGACAGCTGCCAGCAGTGAGCCGGGTGCCCCCCGCCCCCCACTAGAGACCCTGCTTCAATCAGCGGCGTCCCCGCACCCAGACCCGCGCGCCCAGCCTGCCCAGGGCGCTGCCCCTGCTGCCCCAGCCGAGCCAGGGGGGAGGGGGCTGCTCGGAGCAGACGGTCCTTTCCCTCCCAGCTGTTGCCCGGGCGGGGAGGGGTCGGAGGCGGGTCCGGTTCAGCCCGGCTCCTCCCGGTGGCTCCGGCTGCCCCGAGATGAGCAGCCCCGATGCGGGATACGCCAGCAGCGACGACCAGACGCAGGCAAGGTGCTCGCTCCCCATCATGATGCCGGCCCTGGGCCCCTGCCAGTGGGCAGAGTCCCTGAGCCCCCTCGCAGACGCCAAGGTGAAGAGTGAGGCGGCCCCGGCGGGGGCTGCGAGCAGCCGGGCCAAAAGCGAGTCCCGCATCCGCCGGCCCATGAACGCCTTCATGGTGTGGGCGAAGGACGAGCGCAAGCGGCTGGCGCAGCAGAACCCGGACCTGCACAACGCGGAGCTCAGCAAGATGCTGGGTGAGTGTCCGCTAGTGACCCGGCACCGCGAACCGGGCCAGGGGCAGGGGGGTTTCTCCTCCCACCGGCTCGGAGCTGGGACGCACTGGGGGGTCCCCGCACTCTGTGAGAGGCGTGCAGGGAAAGTTACCGAGTGCTGCTGGTACCTGCCCCGAGGGCGAGGCGGCTGCGGGGCCCGGGCTGGCTCCGGGGATGGGGGCAGAGGGTCAGGGAGGAGTTGCCAATGCCTCTCGCCCAGGAACTGGGTTAGCGAGGGGAGCCAAAGTTCTGGGGGTTGGGGAAATGGAGGGGGATGGTGCCTGGGTGGGGGGCGCATGGGGAGTTGGGTGGGTAGGCGAGGGGGCCAGGTGCTGGGTGGGGGGTGCACTGGGGGGGATTGAGGCGGCCGGGCGCCCCCCACCCCACCACGTGTGGGGAGCGCCCGTGGTGGAAGCGCCCTGAGTGGGTCGGGGAGTTGCGGGGGGGCGCACTGGGGGGATGGAGGCGGCCGGGCGCTGGGTGGGGGCGCACTGGGGGGATGGAGGCGGCCGGGCGCTGGGTGGGGGCGCACTGGGGGGATGGAGGCGGCCGGGCGCTGGGTAGCGGCGCACTGGGGGGATGGAGGCGGCCGGGCGCTGGGTGGGGGCGCACTGGGGGGATGGAGGCGGCCGGGTGCTCGTTGGGAGCGCTCGGGCTGGGGCGCACGGAAGAGCCGCAGGGTTACGCGGTTTGTCGCCCCGCAGGGAAGGCCTGGAAGGCGCTGTCGCTGGCGGAGAAGCGGCCGTTCGTGGAGGAGGCGGAGCGGCTGCGGGTGCAGCACATGCAGGACCATCCCAACTACAAGTACCGGCCGCGCCGGCGGAAGCAGGTGAAGCGCCTGAAGCGCGTGGAAAGCGGCTTCCTGCCGCACGGGGTGGCGGAGGCGCCGGGCGCCGGGCTGGCCAGCGAGGGCAGCAGGATGTGCGTGGAGAGCCTGGGCCTGCCCTACCCGGAGCAGGGCTACCCCGCCGTGCAGAGCGCGCTGCCCCCGGCGCTGGGCCACTACCGGGACTGCCAGCCCCTGGCTGCCGCCTTCGACGGCTACAACCTGCCGACCCCCGACCCCTCCCCGCTGGACGCGGCGGAGACCGAGCCGGCCTTTTTCAACCCGCCCCTGCAGGACGAGTGTCAGCTGGCGCCCTACGGCTACCCCGCGGCCGAGTACCCCGCGCACCGGGCCGAGAGCCAGGCCAGCGCCGCGCTCCGCAGGCACCTGCCCCGCGCCGAGCCGCTGGGCCAGCTCAGCTCCCTGCAGAGCCTGCTGGGCTGCCAGGGCCCCCTGCACGGCTACTACGGGCAGCTGTGCCCGCCCGTCGGCCCGGCCCGCGCTCCCCAGCTCCCGCCGCAGCCCTGCCAGCCCTCGCCGCCGCCCGAGGCGCAGCAGTGCCGGGAGCCCCTGGAGCACCTGTCGCAGGACGAGCTGCTGGGCGACGTGGATCGCACCGAGTTCGAGCAGTACCTGCACTTCGCCTGCAAGCCCGAGCTAGGGCTCCACTTCCAGGGTCACGAAGCCGGCCTGGCCGCGCCAGACGCCCACGGGCCCATCTCCTCAGTGGTTTCGGATGCAAGTACTGCTGTGTATTATTGCACTTACCCAGACGCCTAAGAGACTCCCAGTCGCTGTGTGAAGTAGCTGGGACTGTGGCGGACTCCCGGGCGATGGGAAGCCTTGTACAGAAGGGTGTGTGCTTTGCTCCTATTTATGTAATTTATTGGAATCTTGAGAACTGACAGGTGACAGAGACCCGCTCAAGGTTTGAAAGACAGCTCTCCATCTAGTCCCCAAGTGGTGCAATTCTAGTGTTTCACCCTGAACTGAAAATTAAAACTATTTAAACTTCAGATAGCTGCACAGTTGGACTGTAACTTATCAGCTCCTGGAAGAGTTCACGATGCTGTTTAAATGTTGTGACTGTTCAATTTTATACATATGGAATTTGGGTTTTGTACAGACTAATTTTGCACTTTTACAAATAAAGGGAAAATAATAAAATTGTTCATTTTTATATCCCCTTACATCTACAATTACTATTATTTTACTATTATATATGATAGTTACTGAATTGTTCCCTTTAGTAGCTAACTACTTAGATTAAATGTCTTGTTTTCATTCAAAACCTTTAGAGTAAGAACTCCATTATACATAAATATGTCATCGGAGGGTAATGTAAAATACTTTTTTTTTTAGTCTGGGTCCTATCTCGAGTAAATAGCGGAGGGAATTGATAAATATCTCTCCCCTCACAATATATTGTTTTTTAAAAAATCAATATCTGAATTTTCAGGGATTTGGTTTTGGAGAGGCTAATAGTCTGACTGAACTTGAAAAAGTTAATAGAACCTGCTTTATCTGTATGCTTGTAGTGACATTCAAGTTTAAGTGGAAAGGAAAGATGACACCAAAATATTTAAGCGCTTGGTTGTGCATCTAATGATCATCCAGACGTTTGAGTTCATTGGGAACAGGATCGTTCTTTAAAAGTGCCAACCAACAAATGCAACCAGTTTATGTAGAGATAACATAGTCTGCGACAACGGTCTTCAGTGTGTGTGGAAGAGGATTCACTTATGGGAAAAGACTGAGGGGAGTCACTGTCCCCTCAAGCATAAAGTTGACATTGTATTTTAGTTAACACAGTGTAACACGCATGTGAAAATCGGGGGGCTCAAGAGTTCAATTTTCCATAGCTGATGCCCAAATATTCAGGAAGCTGTTATTTTTGCAACCGAGCATTCCATTAATAAGTCAAAATAGGCATTTAGACGTTAGTGTTCTTACTGATAAGCATTACTCCTCCATTTCGGTCTGAACTTGCAAATATGTCAGTGCCACTTCAGATGGAGAGTCTTTCAGTACGTCATTCCAGTGTTACTGTTAAATACACATGTATAATTATATGGGATTTAAACGTTTAATTTCAGAAAACGTTTTCAACTAAGAGGAAGTAGGGGTGGATCAAGTGGTGACATTGGATTTATAAATTCATATTCAGTTTTAGGGCAGGCTTCTGCTTTATTTATCCTAAGTAACACTTCACTCCCAGTGAAATCAATGGCACTATTTGAAGTATTGTACTGTCCGGGGCATGGGTGACAGAATAGAGCCCTTGGAGATGGGGTGAGAGGGAGGGTCTAGCTATACTATGATTAACCTGACATTTATATGGACAGTGAAATGAAATGGTGTCCTTTTCCAAGTTCAATGTAATTAGGTTTTGGCTCTGTTGATGAAAGAAAGCAAGATACCTGAAAACTGATGCAGACAGTGCCTGATCCATGAATTTTGGATCAGGCCCTAAAGCAGTTATGTGGTATTATATCTGAAATGTAGCATATGACTTCATTATAGTAGCAACTTTTGAATTAGAACACAAACCTCACTTTCTTTGTACAATGTTCTATTCTCAAGATCCCTAAAATAATGCGCTTCATTCCCTGTTGCTCTTTTCACTGTGCAGTGGTGATGTGACTTGTGTGCTGGGTACTTCACACCATTCTGTGTCTCCTCATTCAGGTTAGCTGAGAGCACATCCGTTGTGGTTGTGTTAGGAATTCTACAGATAATTAATTTGTCCTAATATATGCAAAAATATCACATTCCCTACATATCATTAGGGGGAAGCCCTTTCAAACAAATTAATTAGGACCAGATTTCAAATGTTACCATACCGTTTCTTGCCTACATTTTTGCACCTGGAAATTACAGGCACAATTTAGATAATTTATACGTCTACATACTTGATTGTGTGTGCAGTTGGATTTAAATATTCGAAATTGCCTATGTTTCTGCAAAGTCTCTGGTAGGCACCTATTAGTGTGGTATTTGAGGGAAAGGGAAAATACTACTCTTAAAAGATGCATTAATTTACTTTTCATTGCTTTTCCTTACAATCCAGTGGCACTTTGCTTTACTCTAAAAATTAGAGCCCCGTGTCCAGATGATGGCGGTGTGTAAAAAGGGTCATGACTTGACCAAAAATGGTAAAATTTTCAAAGCATGTCAAATTATTCCTATGCTACCTTTTGAAAAAGGCGCGTCTAGCCCTTTTTCTGTTCCATTTGTGTACGTGAAAACCCATAGCAGATCCGTTTTATCATTAGAAAGGCTACAGAAGGATATTAGACGTCCTTAGTTGATATTAAGAAGTGTGTGTGTGAGGGGGATTATTTATTCCAGTTTTTGATGTGACTATATTGAATGAGCTATGTAGACCTTGCAGTTTTAGCCAAATATCATTGAATGTTTTCTGTCAGGTAAAGAAATTAGCAGGCAGTCCATTTTGGACTGGCTCTTTAGAGCAAGACCCGGACATCCTATTCGCAAGTCGCTAGGGATAGTACAAGTTTGAAGCACCAGCTGGGGTTGGTAGAATCGTGGCTGTTGCGATTAAACCAGCAGCTCTCCAAACAGATCCCGGAGCAGAATTCGGTATAAATTAGGATGCCCTGATTCCATGCAGAGATCCCTTAAAATGTCAGCATAAAATGTATCTGTAATAGAGCTTTTAACCTGCACATGTATTTCAGCTAATTGGACAAATTCAGTAAAAACAGTCAAATTCCCCGCCATCTCAATGAGAAAAGCAGATGTTCATATCTGATCAAAAATCACCTCTAGAGAAAAGTTCCTAAGTACGGTTATACATTATACCCACTCAATTATGCTGGAAAAGTACCGTGGTGGTATTTTGTTTGTTTGAATTACCGTGCCTTTAATAATGCAGGCCACAGTTGTGGAAGGAAAATAGTTTGTTAATCACTTTTCACCCGTCGTTTTTGGCAGAAATTGTCCTGATTCTTCCCTTGATTTGAAATTGCTTGGAAATAAGTAGGTGACTTTTTTTTTTGAAAGTCGGAGCAACATCACTAGCTGTTTTTGAGGTATGGATTGAATCCCTTTCTTTGTCTCCACCCCCACCGTAAAATTACCACCCTCTTTTCACATAGTTCAAAAATGGGTGAACTTTGACATTTGTCATGTACACGAATTATGTCCATGACCAAATGTGAGAAAAGTTTACAAAACAATTATAGAGCTGGGAATAAAGATTGGTGAGTGTTATTTGATACATTTAGCTTTTTTTTGGAGGGAGGGGCAGGTTTTTGTTTGGGGAGAGGGTAACTGTATACACACAGTTTATGAACATGTTTATTCACTAATCAAACATAGTTGACAGCGTCTATGAATGTATTTTTTAGTATGTAGATAATTCCTCAACTATTCCTCGATTAGAGTATTTGACATCTGAAATTCGGGACGTGCTTTTTAGTTTGATTTGATACATGGTTTAGTTGATATAGTTCCTCTTCCCTGTATGAGTAAGAATCAGGTTTCTGGCGCCCAATACTCCCTTTTCGGAGTTCAAAATTGACTCTGAATATTCGGTCACGTTAATATAAAATGTAGCATGTCTGTGAACTGCTCCAGCACACCGGGTAACATTTCTAACAGCGACTGTGCCTTGACTTTCAGAAAAGTTGACTTTAATTAAGCTCTTAAATCACGTAGCCACTTTTGACAATGTTACACAACGTTCTTTAGGATGTTTATGGAAAGTTACTATAGAAAGCCCAGGAAAACAGCCCAAGTTAATTTAGTTCTGATTGGTAAGAATGTTCGTGGACAATTTGTTGAAAGATCTTAACATTTAACCACTTGAGCATTTGTTATCATGCTTTGAAGGCGTTTGTGACAGATTTGTAACAGACTAAGACAAGCCCTGCCTTAGTTCACGTTTTCTGGGTCCATCCTGTCAGACACCAGATCTGCTGCTGACGGAACAAATTTACATACAGAATATGGTAAATGTTCTCTTGAAGCATACACAATCTTCTGCTCATCTTTACCATCTCCTCCTCCCTCCTAACCAAAAACAAACAAAGGCCTCTCTACCGCCTTAACATCAGGATTAGAAGCAAGTCCTGGCCCCGGGAAAAAGATCTTGCAATTTGAAGTTTTCGTATTTTCATTTGCCAAGACACAGCATTCAGCTTAACCTAGCCTTGCAAAACCAAACCAAACCAGTCTCCAGCTAAACAATAGCGTTAGCAAGTCAGTGTCTTAAATCAATTTATTTAAACGAAGTGTGAACTCTGTTGTAGGATTTCCAAACCTAATTAAGATCACTTAAACCCCAAGGTTATTAAGCCTGGGATTTTTCCTATTTAAAAACCCTACACCAAGTAATGACTCATCTATACAAAACTACCTTGTTGAGGTTCCAATCACAGCGCGCTAGCTAGTTCCGTGACACAGTAAAGCACATACCGTGTTGTGTAGCTGAGTGCATGTGAGTCTTATTACAGAATAATTATTTAGGAATAACTGCCTGTGTGGCTCTCTTATCTCAGAATAAGAGTGCCTGGTTCTGGTTTAGTTTAATCTACTTTTAAGTAAACAGGAAAAAGGCACTCTATTATTTCAGAATAAGAGTGTCCACACATGGAGTTATTCAGAATAGCTATTCCACTTTTTTAAATCCACAATCTACCTTACTCCGAATTAATTTTCAAGAGTAGATCTTGCCTACATAAAGAAATGAATTCGGATTAAGGTAGGGTGTGAATTTAAAGTGGAATAGTTATTTCTGAATAACTCCATGCGCAAATCAGGAATAGCTATTCTGCTTTAAATTCACAAGCCCTAAAGCATTTTTACATTTTGATTTATGTTGCCTGGGAAAGGGTTTTATTAACTTCACCCCAAAAAGGTACTTACAGCAGAACAAGAGTGTCCAGTTATACTGATAAAAAGGCGTAGGCTGCACCTCTGTGAACAACATTGGAATCTCTAGTGTAGAGGGTTCTGACAGACCATTTACAGCACCAGGTCAATTAAATCAGCTGAAAATGGCTGCTGGAGCTGGAGACCCATCTGCACCAGGGCTCCAGTGTTGCTAATGTTAAACACCTGTCTAAATGTTTGGGCCTACGTGACTTACCAAGGCCATACAGGGAGTCTGTGGCAGAGCCAGGAACTGAGCCAAGAGCTAAGTCTTGGTCTAGTGTCTTAACTATTCATGTTATTTTCAGTATTTCCATTTAAAGTTGTGACTTTGTTAGTACAGATGCTGTCCAAGCTGTTCTTTCATCAAAGGTTTACAGGAAGAAGAAAAAAGTTGGTAGTGGGAATAAAACCCAGAAATGTGTACACACCAAAATATTCAGCTGTGTACACAAAATCCATGTACAATTGAGTTATTGGCCCAATCTCCCTCGTGCCTATCCATTAGAGGAAGGAACTGCATAGAGTCATCTTGCTTGTGGCAAGTATAATAAATAATAAATTAATAATACATTATATGAGTAATACATTAATTGAATGATACATAATACTGAGTCAGCAGTGTGCCCTTGTTGCCAAGAAGGCCAACGGCATATTGGGCTGTATTAGTAGGAGTATTGCCAGTAGATTGAGGGAAGTGATTATTCCCCTCTATTTGGCACTGGTGAGGCTACACCTGGAGTATTGTGTCCAGTTTTGGTCCCCCCACTACAGAAGGGATGTGGACAAGTTGGCGAGAGTCCAGCAGAGGGCAACAATGATTAGGGATCTGGGGCACATGACTTATGAGGAGAGGCTGAGAGAACTGGGATTACTTATGAGGGCAGAAGAGTAGAGTGAGGGGGGGATTTGATAGCAGCCTTCAACTACCTGAAGGGGGGTTCCAAAGAAGATGGAGCTAGGTTCTCAGTGGTGGCAGATGACAGAACAAGGAGCAATGGTCTCAAGTTGCAGTGGGGGAGGTCTAGGTTGGATATTAGTAAAACACTATTTCACTAGGAGGGTGGTGAAGCACTGGAATGGGTTACCTAGGGAGGTGGTGGAATCTCCATGCTTAGAGGTTTTTAAGGCCCGGCTTGACAAAGCCCTGGCTGGGATGATTTAATTGGGGATTGGTCCTGCTTTGAGCAGGGGATTGGAATAGATAACCGCCTGAGGTCTTTTCCAACCCTACTATTATATGATTCTATGATTTGCTCCTATACAGGGCTCTTCCATCTGAGGATCTCACAGTGCTTTACAAATGCCTATGAATTTTGCCTCACAATATCCCTTGTGACAAAGGTGAGTTTATATTACTTCTAAAATGTGTATAGAACAACCAATTTTATTTTTATTTGTATATTCTGGAGGCAACATATGGCATAGCTACCCTTCCCCCAATAAAATCCTATGTCCCTCTTTATTCTCTACATTTTGGTGCTCCGATATCACTAATATACAGGAAGGGTCGTGGTGATCCAGAACAGGAGCTCATCCCTCTGCATTGATTTCAGCATGTGGAGCCTGCTAAAGCATCAAATCCTATGAAGTTGTTACAGTAGTGCCCAGAGCACATTGAAGGAATGACAGGTTTTGGCCTGTAGTCACCAAAAGGTGACTTAAGTAATGCACTAGCCTGTAAATATAACTATGATTTTACTCCAAGGTTTCTGTTTCCTAAGTGTATGTAAATTCCACGGGACTATACAGCCAGTCTCCCAAGCATTCTGCAGTTCCTGCACTGCAGAACTGTGAAGCAGATTCTGTTACAATTTAAAACAAAACAATGTTTCTAATCCGTAGGGTTGTGAAGATAAAGTTTGTAACTGAGGCAGACATATATTGCCTAGGGATACAGAAGCTCAGTCTATCCCAGCTGAAAGTCAGCTCTACACCATTCTTAGGACAGGTGGAAAACAGGGAGACAAGAGGATCATCCCCTCCCAATTAGGAAAATCTTCATCTACCTTTACATGGCAAAAACAGCACCAGCTCCCCCACAGCATGATGGATGCTGAGTGTCTCACTGTCAAAACCTCCTGCTTCCCCAGGTAATTTCTAAGATGCAATTATGTTTTGCCTGTACAAAATCTGCTGCCTTTGAAAATGTAGGGGCAAGGTAAAGTAAACGGGATCGAATATTAGCATCAATAGCATAATCGGAGTGCTTGTACCATTCATTTCTATATTCCATGTAATATCACCGTCCTGTGAAATCATTGCAAAACCAGGAGACAGAAAATGTAGGGACAATATGTCGGGATGTGAAATAATATTTTTCGTGCGCCTGTCAAGCCGTTGAATTTTTCTGTACATTAAAAATAAGCCATTGCTGATTACAATGCCCCAAGATGTAAGAAGGGGGCAAAGTTCTGATTTGAGATTTGAGTCATTTAGAGTAATGTTAATCTAAAGAATATAGATGATTTGTGGGGAGGTTAAATCGCTGTTGAAATCTACTCTGCAGTTGAAGGTATATATATATCCGGATAGGTTTGGTCTGCACTGGTTTCTGTAACATCTGCCAAACAAGCCGACAACGACACCTTTCAATTACCGCTGGCCTTGATCCTTCTTGACCAGTGTGTATTCCATTCCCAAACCCTTTCCCCTCCAGCAACCGGTTCGATGGAATGGTTTCTCTTTGTGGAGCGCGTCGTTACACTACTCATTTGCTAATGGTTTGGGTCCTTTGTGGTAGATTAAGGACTAAATTAATGGGTTACATTACCTTCTTTTATAAGAAATACACAACATTGCTTGCATGTTACCATTTGAAGAGGCATGGAAAGAAATCTAAAGAAGCCAAAGTAATTCGTATATTTGCTTCTAGAAAAGAAGACGACAACCAAAAAACAAAACAAAAACCAAAACCCCCACAAACAAACGAACGCACAATCCCCTTGGTCATCATGGGTACTTGGCACCTAAACTCTAAGGTTCTGGGCACTGCAGCCAGTCATAACACTGCATATGTTTAACAGTATCCAGTGATTTCCTCTTTCACCCTTGCCAGCTATTTGGTGGAGAAGAGTTGACAAAGAGTTGCATATTTTATCAGGGGGGGAAAGTGTTGCGCTTCATTGCCAGATGGACTTAATTAACCCAAGCATCATTCATTCATTCAATATTGATTTATTTGCCGAGAGCTGTCCAAACAGACTTCCTTATCTAAATAAGAATCTCTCACAATCTAATGTTTGACACTTGATGTTTTCGGATAGCATTGATATAATTATAACACTTTAAAAAAACAAAAATCTTTCCTAAAGAGACAATTAAAAGGCAATTTTTAGAACACCCTATATCACTTATTTCAGAAAGAAATCAGTATAATTTTAATATCACTTACACACATTTCGATATCAAACACACACAAGAGACACGTTTCACGTTAAATAAACTGTTGGGTGTTGCTTAGTTTTTATACTAGTACACCAAACATGAAGCAGCTGATTTGTCAAGCTAAGCCATAGAAGAGAGTCCATGTATGAGATGATCTCCAGGGCCAATACAAACATTCCATCCAAAAGATCTCTCGTTACGCATTCCGTTATCCAGCCACCTCCAGTATCTCCATAGTTTACGTTACAGCTAAATATCGGTTTATAATGTGCTCACATGGATGATTTCTTGGCCGAATAATTCCGCCCACCCTGAATTCTGGAAAAATCCGTCCCCGCCCGGCGCTGTCTGTCTCGTAACCTGCCCAGGTAAAGAGGAGCTGGAAGGGGCGGGGCTGGGACTCTTCCATTCCCCGCTCGGAGCGTCGAGTCCCCTGTCACCTTCCCAGCCCAGACTCCGCCCCCGCCCCGCCATTGGCCGCGGCTCTGGGTAAATAGGGCCGCGCTCTGACAGCTGCCAGCAGTGAGCCGGGTGCCCCCCGCCCCCCACTAGAGACCCTGCTTCAATCAGCGGCGTCCCCGCGCCCAGACCCGCGCGCCCAGCCTGCCCAGGGCGCTGCCCCTGCTGCCCCAGCCGAGCCAGGGGGGAGGGGGCTGCTCGGAGCAGACGGTCCTTTCCCTCCCAGCTGTTGCCCGGGCGGGGAGGGGTCGGAGGCGGGTCCGGTTCAGCCCGGCTCCTCCCGGTGGCTCCGGCTGCCCCGAGATGAGCAGCCCCGATGCGGGATACGCCAGCAGCGACGACCAGACGCAGGCAAGGTGCTCGCTCCCCATCATGATGCCGGCCCTGGGCCCCTGCCAGTGGGCAGAGTCCCTGAGCCCCCTCGCAGACGCCAAGGTGAAGAGTGAGGCGGCCCCGGCGGGGGCTGCGAGCAGCCGGGCCAAAAGCGAGTCCCGCATCCGCCGGCCCATGAACGCCTTCATGGTGTGGGCCAAGGACGAGCGCAAGCGGCTGGCGCAGCAGAACCCGGACCTGCACAACGCGGAGCTCAGCAAGATGCTGGGTGAGTGTCCGCTAGTGACCCGGCACCGCGAACCGGGCCAGGGGCAGGGGGGTTTCTCCTCCCACCGGCTCGGAGCTGGGACGCACTGGGGGGTCCCCGCACTCTGTGAGAGGCGTGCAGGGAAAGTTACCGAGTGCTGCTGGTACCTGCCCCGAGGGCGAGGCGGCTGCGGGGCCCGGGCTGGCCCCGGGGCTGTTACGCTGGGGGCAGAGGGTCAGGGAGGAGTTGCCAATGCCTCTCGCCCAGGAACTGGGTTAGCGAGGGGAGCCAGAGACTGGGGGTGGGGAAAATGGAGGGGGATGGTGCCTGGGTGGGGGGGCGCATGGGGAGTTGGGTGGGTAGGCGAGGGGGCCAGGTGCTGGGTGGGGGGCCGCACTGGATGGATGGGGGGAGGGATAGCTCAGTGGTTTGAGCATTGGCCTGCTAAACCCAGGGTTGTGAGTTCAATCCTTGTGGGGGCCAGTTAGGGATCTGGGGCAAAAATTGGGGATTGGTCTTGCTTTGAGCAGGGGGTTGGACTAGATGACCTCCTAAGGTCCCTTCCAACCCTGATATTCTATGATCCTTGTGCTGGGTGGGGGACACTGGGGGGATGGATGGAGGCGGCCGGACGTTGCGGGGAGGAGGGGCGCACTGGGGGGATGGAGGAGGCCGTGTGCTGGGTGGGGGACACTGGGGGGATGGAGGCGGCCGGACGTTGCGGGGAGGAGGGGCGCACTGGGGGGATGGAGGCGGCCGGGTGCTGGGTAGGTGCGCACTGGGGGGATGGAGGCGGCTGGGCGGGGGCGCACTGGGGGGATGGAGGCGGCAGGGCGCTGGGTAGGGGCGCACTGGGGGGATGGAGGCGGCCGGGCGCTGGGTGGGGGCGCACTGGGGGGGATGGAGGCGGCCGGGCGCTGGGTAGGGGCGCACTGGGGGGATGGAGGCGGCCGGGTGCTCGTTGGGAGCGCTCGGGCTGGGGCGCACGGAAGAGCCGCAGGGTTACGCGGTTTGTCGCCCCGCAGGGAAGGCCTGGAAGGCGCTGTCGCTGGCGGAGAAGCGGCCGTTCGTGGAGGAGGCGGAGCGGCTGCGGGTGCAGCACATGCAGGACCATCCCAACTACAAGTACCGGCCGCGCCGGCGGAAGCAGGTGAAGCGCCTGAAGCGCGTGGAAAGCGGCTTCCTGCCGCACGGGGTGGCGGAGGCGCCGGGCGCCGGGCTGGCCAGCGAGGGCAGCAGGATGTGCGTGGAGAGCCTGGGCCTGCCCTACCCGGAGCAGGGCTACCCCGCCGTGCAGAGCGCGCTGCCCCCGGCGCTGGGCCACTACCGGGACTGCCAGCCCCTGGCTGCCGCCTTCGACGGCTACAACCTGCCGACCCCCGACCCCTCCCCGCTGGACGCGGCGGAGACCGAGCCGGCCTTTTTCAACCCGCCCCTGCAGGACGAGTGTCAGCTGGCGCCCTACGGCTACCCCGCGGCCGAGTACCCCGCGCACCGGGCCGAGAGCCAGGCCAGCGCCGCGCTCCGCAGGCACCTGCCCCGCGCCGAGCCGCTGGGCCAGCTCAGCTCCCTGCAGAGCCTGCTGGGCTGCCAGGGCCCCCTGCACGGCTACTACGGGCAGCTGTGCCCGCCCGTCGGCCCGGCCCGCGCTCCCCAGCTCCCGCCGCAGCCCTGCCAGCCCTCGCCGCCGCCCGAGGCGCAGCAGTGCCGGGAGCCCCTGGAGCACCTGTCGCAGGACGAGCTGCTGGGCGACGTGGATCGCACCGAGTTCGAGCAGTACCTGCACTTCGCCTGCAAGCCCGAGCTAGGGCTCCACTTCCAGGGCCACGAAGCTGGCCTGGCCGCGCCAGACCCCCACGGGCCCATCTCCTCAGTGGTTTCGGATGCAAGTACTGCTGTGTATTATTGCACTTACCCAGACGCCTAAGAGACTCCCAGTCGCTGTGTGAAGTAGCTGGGACTGTGGCGGACTCCCGGGCGATGGGAAGCCTTGTACAGAAGGGTGTGTGCTTTGCTCCTATTTATGTAATTTATTGGAATTTTCACTGGAGCTATCGGACAGCCAACCTGGGTCGAAAAGTACTTATCTGTTTGAGAATAAACATGGTTATTATTACATACAGGTAAGGGACTTCTATTGCTGGCTGACCTGCTACTGGTTCGTCTGTTTTGTATGTCAGTGTTTTAGTCTGTTTTGTAAGAGTAATGATAAAAGTGGTGCCTCTTGCTCACAATTTTTTTACTAGTTAAACTTTTTTTAAAAATGCCTCCTTAAAAGATTGACTGACTTATTTTGTACTTTTAGAAAATAAATCTCTGAGATTTCTTATGCATTTGTTTTTCTGTACTAGTAGCATTCCTTTTTGACCATGGAAACTTCAATCTTTCTCTAAGCAGAGAAATCATGGAGTGGGGAAAATGTAATTCCTTGGCCTGTGAGCCATTCCTGCCATCATTAACTTGGGCAAAGGAATCCCTGGAAGAAAACAAGGTTTTTACTTGCCAAATTTGGACTCTTAATGCTGAAATAACCAGACCTACTATACATTTGTTTGGGACACACTACTGGCTTTTGTAAAAAGTAGTTCTTACCAGTCTAGAAGAGCAAACTAATATCCTTTGGCCAAACATTTTCTTTGTTGTACTTGGGTCCTCCTCAGAGATAGCATTATACCTAGTTCAGACTGATCCTTCAGCTGGGTTTAGGCTATTCTATTTTTATGAACTTCAGGCAGTTGCTCGTGGCCTCAGAAGCCAGTGCTGCTGAAGAAAAAGTAACAAACAAGATTTCAAGGTAAGGTGCTTGTTACTAGAAGTGGATCCCAGCCTAGCAAATAACTTTAAATGTGAACTTCCCCTCAGCTTCAGATCTAATGTTCCTGTTTAGGTACTTCTCCGCCAGAAGGAAAAAAATAGATGTATCAAAACCACCTCTGTAAAGCACAAAGCCAAATGACATTTCTAGAAAGGACCTTGGATTTTGATTGGAGTGTTGTATGAAAGATTTCATCAAGCAAACAAAAAATCAAATATTATAAAAGTACCTACACACTAGATGAGTCTTTATGGATCAAACTAATGTAACCTCCTGGTGAGCTGGAATCTCAGATTGGATAACTGACCTTTTCCCTTGCAATTCAGGAAGGCCACTACTGCTTATTACCAAAGATAACTACAATTCTGGCCTGTGTTAGCAGCTCAACTTCAGATAATTGGGAATAACCTAATGTACACAAGAAGATTAATTTAATTTCAAATAAATACTATACTAATAATACACAGGGGCTGGTAAATATTAAGCAAGATAATATAATTTTATGTACTATCTTGTCATCAAGAGGCCAAATTCTGATCTCATCACATGAATAACTTGTTATCTTGAATAACTCCATGGAAGTCTAAGAACTAGCCAGCTCCACTGATGTCAATGAGTTACTCAGGCTTTATGCTGGCCTAGATGAGATCAGAATTTGGCCTCTTGATGACAAGATCACCTGGATCACCTGGATCGAGGTGATCTTGTCATCAAGAGGCCAAATTCTGATCTCATCTAGGCCAGCATAAAGCCTGAGTAAACTCATTGACATCAGTGGAGCTGGCTAGTTCTTAGACTTCCATGGAGTTATTCAAGATAACAAGTTATTCATGGTCTAAATGAAATCATAATCTGGATCAAATTATTCTAAAGTGCTTTCTACTGCATTTAATGGAACAACAGTCAAGATAAGCACAGAACCCATGCTCCAGTACATAGTGGCAAGCTAAAACACAGCAGGGCAAGAGTGGTAGCAAGAATGGTAAATTTCAGGGACAAAGAGCATTAATGTGGCCTAGGTATGTACTTTCATGCATCCTTCTAAGGCAAAGATGGTATACTATGCCAGTTTCTCTTATGCAGTGTTGGTGATGAAAACAATGTAAAACAGAAAATCTCGAATGACCAGGTATAATGCAATAATACAATTTTTTTGTATTAGTTTTTCTTTTACAAAACTATTGTAGATATCACAAAACTTAACATTTTACTGCTACATTAGTAAATGGTACAGGTGCAGTTAAATAAACATAAGTTTTATATATATAATATACAAAAATCCTCTACATTAAATAACATTAAGGCTGTGATCTTAAACACTCAAAAGGTAGGAAGTGCCAGAATTAAGGTTGCAAAGGCAATCTTAATTCTTTCAACTCCTTTGTGCTTTAACTACAGGATCACACGCTCTTCTTTCCCACAGGATCCCCTCTTTATTCAGTGCATAGGATGAATGGTGTTCATTAAATGGGTAGCTATTCAATATTGCTTTTTATCCTCATCATTCAGTGTTTGGCCCCATGCATTTTTATATTGCATGCCAGCCAAACCGTGTAGTGAATACAAAATTATTAACTTCCTCATGGGCTTTTCTATTGTGCTCCTATCATAATATTTTAGTTCTTTACACACAATGAATTATCTTCACATCACCCATGAGGTGAGGCAGTGGTATTATCCCCATTTTACATATGGGAAACTGAGGCACAGACTACAGCCAAAAGTATCAAATTGGGTATGTCTGGGATCTGATTTTTTATTTTCAGAGTACTTACCATTTTATATGTTCAGAGCATTGTCTTCAGTTGCAGCTGTGAGTACCTAGCACTTCTGCAAGCCAGATCCCAGGTTTCTCAAGCTGAGGTACCCCCAAAAATGAGGAATACATAGTGGCCACCTATGAACATTTTGGTTTATATGACTTGCCTAGCATCACATAGGAGGCTACCACAAGGCTATCCTTTCTCTTGCTGCAGTTCACTCCCTCATACACCACACTTCCAACTTCTATCACACATGAGATAGGGGTCCTACAGGGAATAGCTTCATTCATTACACAACCCTGATAAATTCCCAGAGCACTGTTCATTTTCTCATTGAACGAGGCAGTAATTGCTGAATGCCTCATTGAGGTAATGAGTAACTGGTTGCAGTAGTAGGCTTTAACTTCTATGTAGACCTGGCATATGTGTGGGTGGAGACACATACTAGCCACTGGGTTTCACAGGCATTTGTTAAATAGCAAAGCAATGCTGAGTTGCTGGAATAATTTATTCAGTTCCAAGTTCTGCAGGGATGTGTCTCCTAGTGACCACATAACCTTCTTCCCCAATCCCCTAGCCTCTCTCTGTTCTCTTCTGTTCCCTCAACTCCCACCTGGCTCATTGCCTCCCCCAGTCCACAGCTACTGCCCACCATGCTCCACAGTCCTTAGCTCCTGCCCCGTCTCCTTTCATGGCCCCGCCCAGCTTCTTCCTCTATCCCCTACCACTGGTTCTGCTCATGTTCTGCTTCTATTCTTCCACCTCCTCCTGTTCCTGCCCTTGCCCCAATGTTTCTTTACCCTCACAGGCTTCTATCCTTCCTCCCTGCAAGCTCTTACCCTTGCCTTGTTCCCCCTGCTGCATCTCTTCCCTTCCCTGATGTACGCCCACCTGCATTCAAGTAAGACTGCCACCTCCTCACTGCCAGTGTGCCAGCAGGGGGACCATTGAGAGCACTGGAAAGAGAGTCTCCCTGCTCTTCATTCCAGTTCTCAGTGCCACAGTGGCTCCCAGATGGTAGAAGGAGCAGGTGCAGGGAAAACACAGCTCAGCCCCTGCATCTCTGGGATGGGGCTTGCTGAATACAAACAGAATCATTAGAGAATTCTAACAAATCTCTACCTAGCATGTTCAAACTGAGTCCCGTTCCCCTCACACCCCGCCGCCCCGCCAGAGACTTATAACGGCCAAACGGCAAACTTTTATGGATACAGCAAAAGGCACGTCCCTGACACTGAGCAATCCCCCTGCTAAACTGCAAGTCCCTGCTCCAAAGAATCTAGTAGAATAAAATGATTGTAGGAGTTGTTTTAACATGATCATAACAGTGTTTTTCTCCCTGGCTTAATTCTTGGAAATGGCTCAATCGTTTTAGCTGAAGGTATCCAAAACACTTCAGCCTGAGGCAGACACCTGTCCTGGAAAATTTCAGCCCAAATTGTTTGTGTCTTCAAAGTGAGTATTAGTGACTGAAAATAGGGTCTTATGCAGAGTGTCAGACAAACTGTAACTAGAGGTGTTGCTATCTACACTACCTATAGTACTTGTTCAGTATAATGACTTTGGCCTTGTCTATACACAAACTAGCACTGGTTTAACTACAATCTATTTAAATCTAATTTAATTAAAACTGAGCAAGCCTTCGTGAAGATGATCTTAAATCATTTTTAAAAGTGGCTTATGTAACTTTAGCACCCTCATGGCCAAGATGGAGTCTGCTCTGCAGGCAGCTCTGGTCAAGACAAGGCGCGCGCAGGAATGCAGCAAGAAAATCCCTTCCACCCTAGGGGCATCTGTTCCAAACCCCGTAGCGTGAACACACACACGCTGGGAAAGTACAATGGATATAAGAAAGGGAAATATTTATTTACAGAGGGATGGGAGGAGAAAAACAACAAGGGGAAATATAAAGGAGCGGTAAAACAGGGTTGCATCCAAACCAAGGCCCCACAGGCCCAGTGGTAGCAAAGTCTGAAAGGGCAGACACCGAGCAACATAGGCGCTGACTTCCACTGTTCCCAGTCAGTGCTTGACCCCGCCCTTGCCCTGCCCCCATCCCACCCCTTTCTCCAAGTCCCCGCTCCTGCCCCGCCTCTTCCACTGAGCGTGCCACATCCCCGCTCCTCCCCCCTCCCTCCTGGAAAGTCCTAAGCATCACCAAACAGTTGTTTGGCAACAGGAAGCGCTGGGAGATAGGCAGAGGAGCGGGTATGTGGTGTGCTGGTGGGGGGGGGGGGGGAGGATGTTGGGCGGTGGGGTGAGGGGAGCTTGGCTGCTGCACCCACTAATTTTTCCCCGTGGGTGCTCCAGATCCAGCCCCCGGAGCACTCATGGAGTCGGTGCCTATGCCAAGCAATGTGTCTGCACACAGAATTCAGGAGTCCTGAGCAAAGTTCCAGTCCAATGGTGAGTCTTGGGCACTCCTGGTCATCTTCAGTGCCAGTAAACTTTCCCCAACAAACCTCTCTGGTGCCCTCTTCTGCCGCTCTCTGCAAAGCCACACAGAGCGACCACCTCTGCACTTAACTAGCTAACAGCCTCCCTGCTTATTCCCAGTGCAGAGTCACAAGCCCCAGTACTCACAGCCTCATACAGCTCTGGGCAGCAGTGATACTGGGTCCAGATCCAGCCTGTCCTTCTCGGGTGATTCCTCCCTGGCACAGTGCTCCTCCTGGCTCCTGTTCTGGGGTGTCCCTGATTGGCCACCCTGTCCTTCTCGGGCTTTAGGCAGTTTCTCCACTGCTTCACTTTGTGAGGGCCTGCTTGCTGCAGCTCTTCTCTCTGGAGCTCCAATCCCACATCTTGGAGTTTTCCTGCTTTCTCTCGCTGCTCCCCACCCCCACTTAGGAAAAAGATTTAAAGGGGCCATGCTCTCTAAACCCCAAAGGGGTTACACTTATATACATTTAGTTAGTCAATTCCTTGGGATGGGTCTACTCAGAAAACACATTGATTTTACACAAACCTGTTCATAAGTGTCTACACAAGAAGACCACCAATTTCACTAAATTGATTTAGAAACCAATTTAATTAAATCAATTTAGCTTGTTGAAGATTTTAAACATTCTCAAATTAATAGGAGGGTTCTGATAAAGGGGTTGGACCCATGTAATTAAACTGATTATTAACTAATTTGGTGGAGGCAGTGTGCCTTCTGTGTGTAGACCGTTTACCAAATTAAACTAAATCAATATACATATTTTAAATATCACTTTAAGAGTGTCCTCACAGGCATTTTCCCTGCTTTAACTAAATTGGTTTACACTTTAAACTCACCTTTAATTAAATTGGTACATATTTGTGTATAGAACCGGGCTTTCTGACCAACTCTTTTGCTGAACTTGACATCACTGAAGACTTTTCCGATAGAAAACAGGGACTATTTGTGATGTGTGCTCATTATTCCTCCATCTTGTAGTTATGAGTTGCTCAGAGATTTTAAATAATAAATCTGCATTATTTTCTAATGTGATATTGAGAATTTCAGCCAAGTGATAAATATCTTGATTAAACCCTTCCATGACGTATTAGTCAGAATGCTGGCCAGTGAGAAAGAGAGAAGAACAACTATTTCATACTACCGAGTACTACTCAGCATTCTGAGTCAGATGAGAGTTGATAGACTATGCAATGAGACAGTATGAGCCATGATGCAGGTAACACTCATCATGGAAAAGCTGAGGCATCACGGTATCAACTGAGATGGTTGAGTCACGTGAGATGACAAGATGTGGGATATGTTGGCCAGAGAGTACAAGAGTTGTCATGGGACAAGGACCACAAGGACAACCTAGAAAAAGGTGGTTTGAGATGCCGAGTACATGAATAAGGTTGGTGTCAGCATGGAAGACACACTTGACAAGAACACCTGGAGATGAAAAACAAGACTGTTAATCCTGATTGATGGGTTAACATGATGAAGAAGCTATTGAGAATTTCAGATCAGATTCAGCTTTGAGGTATAGTTATTAGTGGCTTCTGTGTACAGTAACACTGTACTTTTAGATAGTACTTTCCACTTCAGGATAGCAAAGGACTTAAAAAACATTAATGAACTGTCACACAATAGCTATGTCAGAGAGGGAAACTGAGGCATCAAAAGGTTAAAGAACTTGTCCAATGTCCCAGACAAAGTCTGTGGCAGAACTGAGAGGAGAACCCAGATAACCTGAGTAACTTAAAAAAATATTTATAGATTCATAGATTCTAGGGCTGGAAGGGACCTCGAGAGGTCATCGAGTCCAGCCTCCTGCCCTCATGGCAGGACCAATTACTGTCTAGACCATCTCTGATAGACATTTATCTAACCTACTCTTAAATATCTCCAGAGATGGAGATTCCACAACTGCCCTGGGCAGTTTATTCCAGTGTTTAACCACCCTGACAGTTAGGAACTTTTTCCTAATGTCCAACCTAAACCTCCCTTGCTGCAGTTTAAGCCCATTGCTTCTTGTTCTATCCTCAGATGCTAAGATGAACAGGTTTTCTCCCTCCTCCTTATGACACCCTTTTAGATACCTGAAGACTGCTATCATGTCCCCTCTCAGGCTTCTCTTTTCCAAACTAAACAAACCCAATTCCTTCAGCCTTCCTTCATAGGTCATGTTCTCTAGATCCTTAATCATTCTTGTTGCTCTTCTCTGGACCCTCTCCAATTTCTCCACATCTTTCTTGAAATGCGGTGCCCGGAACTGGACACAATACTCCAGTTGAGGCCTAACCAGCACAGAGTAGAGGGGAAGAATGACTTCTCGTGTCTTGCTCACCACACACCTGTTAATGCAGCCCAGAATCATGTTTGCTTTTTTTGCAACAGCATCACACTGTTGACTCATATTTAGCTTGTGGTCCACTATAACCCCTAGATCCCTTTCTGTCATACTCCTTCCTAGACAGTCTCCTCCCATTCTGTATGTGTGAAACTGATTGTTCCTACCTAAGTGGAGCACTTTGCATTTGTCCTTATTCAACTTCATCCTGTTTAGCTCTGACCATTTCTCCAATTTGTCCAGATCATTTTGAATTATGACCCTATCCTCCAAAGCAGTTGCAATCCCTCCCAGTTTGGTATCATCTGCAAACGTAATAAGCGTACTTTCTATGCCAATATCCAAGTCGTTGATGAAGATATTGAACAGAGCCGGTCCCAAAACAGACCCTTGCGGAACCCCACTCGTTATACCTTTCCAGCAGGATTGGGAACCATTTATAACTACTCTCTGAGTACGGTTATCCAGCCAGTTGCGCACCCACCTTATAGTAGCCCCATCTAAGTTGTATTTCCCTAGTTTATTGATAAGAATATCATGCGAGACCGTATCAAATGCCTTACTAAAGTCTAAGTATACCACATCCACCGCTTCTCCCTTATCCACGAGACTCGTTATCCTATCAAAGAAAGCTATCAGATTGGTTTGACATGATTTGTTCTTTACAAATCCATGCTGGTTATTCCCTATCACCTTACCACCTTCCAAGTGTTTGCAGATGATTTCCTTAATTACTTGCTCCATTATTTTCCCTGGCACAGAAGTTAAACTAACTGGTCTGTAGTTTCCTGGGTTGTTTTTATTTCCCTGTTTATAGATGGGCACTATATTTGCCCTTTTCCAGTCTTCTGGAATCTCTCCTGTCTCCCATGATTTACCAAAGATAATAGCTAGAGGCTCAGATACCTCCTCTATTAGCTCCTTGAGTATTCTAGGATGCATTTCATCAGGTCCTGGTGACTTGCAGGCATCTAACTTATCTAAGTGATTTTCAACTTGTTCTTTTTTTATTTTATCTTCTAAACCTTCCCCCTTCCCATTTGCATTCACTATGTTAGGCATTCCATCAGACTTCTCGGTGAAGACCGAAACAAAGAAGTCATTAAGCATCTCTGCCATTTCCAAGTTTCCTGTTACTGTTTCTCCCTCCTCACTGAGTAGTGGGCCTACCCTGTCCTTGGTCTTCCTCTTGCTTCTAATGTATTGATAAAAAGTTTTCTTGTTTCCCTTTATTCCTGCAGCTAGTTTGAGCTCATATTAAGGCCATAAGCAATATAAAATGTTGCAAAGCAAAGCTCACTGTCTTAAACTGCTTTAACTTTAGGGCACCATGAGAACAAAAGAAAATTCTAATGCTCAGTACAAAAGATGCTGGTTTAAATGTTCATAAATTTAAAATTGTCAAATGCCTACAAACTGGGCTCATTGTTTAAGTCGCTATGATTTCCACAAAACAGCCATGTGTACAGTTTCTACTTTCAGTAGTTTTTGAATGATTTGAGCACAACATTTATTATTGGAACATGTGAAAAGTGTGACATTTTTTCACATACTGTAAAGCTAAACATCAGGGTAAAGGTGCTTGAACTGAAAGTGTCAGCACTGACTTAAGTCTCATCTATACTGCAGGCTAAATCGATGCCACTGCAATCGATGCAGTGTTGTTGATTTAGTGGGTCTGGTGAAGACATGATGAGTTGATGGGAGAGCGCTCTCCAGTTGACTTTAGTACACCACCTCCTCGAGAGGCAGAAGGTAAGTCGGCTGGAGAGCATCTCCCACCTACGTAGCATGGTGTAGACACCACATTAGGTCAATGTACGCTATGTCGCTAACGGGAGTGATTTTTTCACGCCCCTGAGCAATGTAACTTACATAACTTAAGAGGCAGTGTAGACCAGGCCTTAGATTTCAAATACCCCTCCTTTCAATATAAAATCATATATTTGTTATCACAGCTGTATTGTAATACATAGCATGTGTAATATTATTTTGTCTGACATAGGAAAATGTCACAGTAAGTTAAAAATATAATGTTATCAGAAACTAAGTTCTTACAGCTTTAAAAAACACAAACAACCTAACTGATAGTTTTCAGAAGTAGGAGCGTAGCATCTTCTGTAACACTTTAACAAACAACAATTCAATGAAAGTCAAATTTATTTCCACCACGCCTTTGCTTATCAGAGTAAAAACTTGTTTCATAGAGTATTCCTTGCAGTTATCAAGGGAATATAGTTATTGTTCATGTAAAGGGTGGCAGCTCCTTTTACCCATAGAGAATATATTTAGGAACCAGCAATCTTGGGCTCTTTCCAAGGCATTGTGGAATTACTTTACAGTGTCTGATTTACTTTAAAGCTTCTTGTTATGGCAGTTTAGAAACAAAATTTATTCTGCACACATCCTGTTTAAAACAAATTTTTCTCCTCTGTTAAACAAAGATAAAGAATATTAGAATGTGTTTTTGCAGCTAAAGGTTGCATCTTGATTAGTTAAAAAGGTAAACCAATATTTGTGGATTCATGAACTGATCATTTGGCATGATGCAATTTTTGATTTCAAATATATAGGTTGTTATTTCTCACATGCAAACTGGGCCTTAGGTTTAGTCAGATTGTGCCATCATTGTTTTGTTTTACCTTTTGAATTTTTTACCCAAGAATATCGGGGGGCTTTGTAAGCTAGCATGAATTATAGAAAATGTCCAGGACTGTGTGCATTGTGTGCATATGCAGAGAACATTCTTCTGTCAGGGAGTGAGATCCTGCTCACCTTGCTTATGTGAAAGCAACAAAAATCAACAGGAACTTTGCATGAGTAAGGCAAACATTTATTCATTTGTAATACCTATGAACAGAGTATATAATACTTATTGGATATGTAAGTTAAATGCTATTAAAACACCTGTTAATAACAATATCTTGTATTTATATAGAAACTTTGTTTCAGAATGACCTGAAAGCACTTCTTAAGAGAGTTTATACATGGAACCACTTCACTCACTGCTAATTTGGAATATGGCAGCAGTTCAATGCCAACAAACGTTTTTGATGTGTGATGGGAAATTAAGAATGTGATCCAATTAAAGCTACAGAGGGATATTTAGATAGGTAAAATGTGATCACCTAATCAGGGATTTGTAGGACACAAGAGCTTTCACCTCTACTCTTGATTGAAATTCCCCACCTTATTTTCACTGCCATTACTCTTGGAAAGGGGGATGGGAGAGGCACATGTAGAACTGCTACACAAGGGAGGAGGGAGTGGTTCTGTGTTGAAGGGAGGAAGCTACTGTTTCTGTGTTTACTCAAATCCAGAATCTGGATTCCCCTCTCCCCCGCCATCAAGGATGCAAAGCAGGAGCACCATCATTCTAAACCATAGACTGAAGTAGTGTCCACAAAAGAGCCATTGCGTCATTTCCTCAAGCCCTCTTAGTTTCTGTACGAAAGGGAAGTGAGTTTCATCTTTATGTGAAACATACAATGGGATCTTTAATGACTATAAATTTAAGTGCCCCTGAAATACCATGGTGATATTATCATTTCTGATTTTAGTTAAGAAATGGCTACCTACGAATTCACCGGCAGATACAGTGTCCCTTACATGTACACAACTGGTGTGGAGGGTAGCTACCAGAAATTCCAGATGATAGGCCGGGATAGCAGTGCAGTGATATGATGTGTTTGTGTAGGGGAGTGTTCTGCAGCCTTTTACTTTGGAGGAGTTGGGAAAATGAATTTTGTCTTCCCAAATTCATCCTCACACTTCAAACATATTTGACTATATTTTATATGTACAGGATGAGCTAGTTAATATTACTATCAGATACAGGTGTGATGAGTGCCTATAAATAAATTATCTAACTTTTTTATTCCCTGACTTATTTTTACGTGTGTAATTTTAGCTCTGTATTCATGTTGGTGTTTTTCTCCTTTTCTCAGGTATTATTGTTGATTTGGCTTTTTATTTTTATTTTTTTAGAAAACGGGGGGAAAGGAGAGAAAGAGAAACTGCCGGTGCAAGTTAGCATTTAAGGCCCATGCCTACTGCGGGGAAATTTACAACGATCAGTGTGCAACATGTTTACAGTGTTAGAACTGATAGGAGCTCTGGTATAAATGAGGCTTCAGTGGCCAGATCAGTTTTCATCATTGTTGGTGAAGAGCCAGCATAGTTGAAATTGCAGTAAGGGAAAGAGCTAGAAAGGATGGTCTAGTGGATAGGACATTGGAATAGGATTTAGAAGATCGAGGTTGCATTCGTAGCTCAGCCACAAACTTCCTGTGTGCCCTTGGGCTACTTAATCTGCTTGGTTCCCCGTCCCTCATCTATCTGACTCTGGGAGCTTTCTCTACACTGCAGCTCTCACTGGCTCTACCACCAATATAGCTGAAGTGAATTGTTTTTTGTAAATGTTCCCAGTGTAAAAGAAGTCCAACCAACAGTCCCAATTACACTTCGAAGTTCACCCTTCATAACGATGGAGTCTGAAGAAAGTAGAGTTCATGTAGCACTCATAAGGGAATGTCAGGGTGAGATTTACCTGTGCTCTGTCCTTAGGAATTGAAGGTCTGAAGAGGGGTTAAGGGGGGGAGCTCTCGGTGCAGCAGCAGAGTTGTATGTACACTGAAAGGCATGGACTGAGTAGCAATGGGGGTTGTGCAAGATGTGTTTGGGGTGATTTATACTAATTTTAATAAAATCCCAGTTTGAAAACTGTCCCTGCTCTTGGGAGTATAACATTTGGCGAGCACAGGCAGGAGAGGCTCAGTTGCAATGATCTGACCTCTCTGTGAGACAAACCTACCTACAGCTGCAGACTGTTCCAGGAAAAGGAGCGTGGGAAGATTGAATTGTTTGCAAGCAGGATGGCTGGGAGAGAATTAGAGACCATTCACTTGAAGGAAGGGGGACTATGATACCAGTTGAAGAATGAGTCTTAAGAGAAACCTGTGACTCTCTGGGCATATTTGGGACAAGTTGCAGCAAAATTACTAACAATAATAATAATAATAATAATAATAATAATAATTGCTTTAATCAACTGGATAAAAAGCTATTTAAATAGTGACATTAGAAGAGCAGGGATTGTCTACGCTGCTAGCATTAAAAGATAAGATTTTGCATCTAATTCCTACAGCAAAAGAGGAGTCCACTGAAACAGTTAAACTAGAGACAATTCAGAAACAAGATGCTGACAAATTAAAATTGCTTGACATACCGTTTCAGGAAAGCATGAATGAAATTAGAAGATAAACCTTTGTAGAAAATCATCACACCCACTCCAGAAAATGCAATCCATTTTAAAAGAAGACTTTAAAATGACAGGACAGGTAGGGAACTCTCTACAAAAGGATTGGTTAAGCCTAAACCATTTGATTTATCAAATTGAAAGTGAGATTTGAAAGGGGTATACTGAGGCAAAGATAACCCAAGCTGTAATCAAGACAGTATGCCCATGACTGAGCCTCAGGAGCTACTTGGTGGGAAAATCTAATCTAAGCCTGCAAAACTGAGGAGCATTTTATGGTTTTGTTACCAGGAAAAATATGCAACTGAACTTTATCTGCAGCTCTCAAGAGCAGCACAGGAGCCAAAAGAGGCACCTCAGGATTTCCTAGTCTGAACACTTGATTTGAGACAGAAGATATTGTCTGCCTCACAAGAAGTTGACTCTGAGCTAAGATTTGACCCTGCCCCAGTACAAAGCAAGTTTCTCCATTCAATCCTGACAGGACTGCAGAATGACAATATTCCGGCTGTGGTGCAACCTTATTTAAAAGATAATCAGGTTGCAGGTGAGACCTTATTGGATAAGCTGCACACTACTGTAAATGATGCAGTAGAGAAACAAAAGGTGACTCATTGATGAATGAGATCAGGGAACTAAAGACCAGTATTAATGAAATCAAAGGCGTGAAAGCCAAAATTAACATATTAAAGCAAGATGTCCAGACATGTAACAAAAGCACTCTTAATGGTCTGAACAGACAGGCAACCCCAGAGAAAGGAATGTGCTAGCTGCAGGCAATTTGGCAGAAGCAATACTTGACCACCGTTTCAGACCTGCCAGGAAGTCAGGCAGGAAAATCACAAGAGAGCAGAGACAAAGCTGTCACTGCATCTGATTTACCAGGTGCAGCCTACATTTGCCACCTTATACCCAAGCAGCAAACCAGAGTGTTGGAAAGAGATGTGTGATGTGGTGTTTCCTCAACAAAACTCAAGCCCTATAGGACACATGCACAGATGTGCCTGGTCTTGAATCAGTGGGGGTGGAAGATAATCTCTCAGGGACATGCCTTAGAAAGCTTGAAGAGCTACTGGAAAGAGAAGATGGGGTTGAAAGCTATCAATGGACCTCAAACCCCTTACAAAGGATGGATTGAAGTCCAGTTTCAATTAAGCAAATATGATGTGATCTTAAATGTTTTGTTGCTGGTCACTCCACACAATTTAGAGAACTTGATCATTGGCTACTGCTGTAATTCACCTGATGAGGCACCAACACCTAGCCTCATTAGCAATATGAAATTTATATTTCCTCATGTTGGTATGGCAAAAGTGGAAGCGCTTGTGAACTTCATCAAAACAGCTGTTCAGACAATCTCTGCATTCTTAAAATGGAGAGAAGGGATGTAATTATCCCCAAAGGAAAAACCACTAATTTAACCTGTTGAGTTCATAAAGGCTTAGATACTGAAATTTTGACAGCAATGTTTGAACTAGATGCTGCTGTTCATTGGCCTGAAGGTTTGGACATAAAATACCTCAAGAATAATCTTTCCAGATCCATATACCGGTCAATAACCCATCAAAACATACCATCATTTTGAAAGGACAAACTGTGGTAGGAAATTTATAGTAGAATAAATCTGAAATTCCCTGGGAGTATTCATCATATAAAATAGTTACAGGTGGCATCAGTGTCAAAAGACAGAGTTGGGAGTCCCAAGAATCCAGGACTAAGTCTGCAAAGAGGAGAACAGCTTCTAAACTGAGGGGATGACCGAGATCTGTTTGAAGCATCAGTGAATATGAGCCATTTGTCAGAGATGCAAAAGAAAATAGCCCAGCAGATGCCAAAAGAAGAGTCCAAAGCTTTCTCCAGAAATGATGGAGCCACACGGCAGATATCTAGTCTGCAGATGTACACAACCAGCAACCAGAAGACTTACTTCTCAGTGCCCTAACCATATATAAAGAAGTAAAGGAATGGCTTAAAAATTTCCTAAACAGTGGCCTGATCAAAGTCATGCTATTTGTCACCAGTGGTATGTGTCTAGACTGAGGATGGTAGTCTAAGACTCTTTGTAGACAATCAGGAATTTAATAGAAAAACCATGCCAGACAGACTTCCATCCCTCAAATCCAAGTTGTTCTGAATGGATGAGGAGGTAAATCTTGGTTCTCAGTCTTAGATCAAGGGAAGGCCTAAAACCAAGGTTTCATGGCTGAACAAAGTCATCACATCACAACCTTCATTACTCCATGGAGTCTACATGAATGGGTTAGAATCCCATTTGGGTTTACAAATACACTTGTAGCCTTCCAGTGAAGTATAGAAAAGTGCCTTGCAGAATTTAGGGATAAGGTGTGCATTCCATATCTGGATTATGTCTTTATGTACAGTGGCACCTTTGAAGAACACATGGAGAATATAAGAAGAATGTTGCAACAGTTACAGAAGCATGATATTAAACTGAAATGTGATCTCTGTAAGAAAGAGGTACATTACTTGGGAACTAGTGTCTGCTGAAGGTTATAAAATGAATCCAGCTGACATGTTGGCTGTTCTTGCTCTTGTAGATGAACCATTAAACACAATAGGGGAATTCTGTAAGCTGCTATGCTCCTATTTACTATTGAAGGTACTTTCAAGACTTTTCTCCAATAGCAAAGCCACTGTAAGATTTGCCTGTTCCATTGGACTCAGAAAAAGAGAAAAGCCAAAATTCAAGGGAAATGATCTGGATGGATACCCTCCTAACTGCCAATTACCTCAACTGAGCAACACCAAACAGTTTTAAACCAGCTGACTGCCTAGTACAGACACTAATAATAGCCTATCCTGATTTTTGCTTTACCCTTTATCCTTCATATAGATGTTTCCAATAAGGGCCTAAGCACAGTTTTATACCAATGTCAGGAAGGTAAATTGAGAGTTATAAATTATGGGTCAAGAACACCAACTACAGCTGAGATGAGTGATCTCCTTGATTCAGAAAATCTGGAGTTTCTAACGTTGAAATGGACTGTAACTGAAAAATTCTGTAATTACCTCTATTACTCACAATCCTTCATGGTATACAGTGATACCAACCCATTAATCTGTTTTCGTCTCTGAACATCACAGCACACGGGTGGGTTGCGGCTGACTTTAACTTCAAAGTTAAATATTATTCAGGGAAATCTAATGTCAAGGCAGATAGTTTATTCAGGATACCCCTCAATATGGAAAAATATTTGACAGAATGCACAGAAGAGATTTCCCAAGAAGACATTTTGACAGCTCAGAAGGAAGATACAGTTATTGTTACAATTCTTCTTTTTTTCAAGTCCCTGGGGTGCAAACCTAATAACCGAGAGAACACAGGAAGATGTGTTAAGATCTCTGCCCTGATGTGTAAATGTAGCTGCATATGGATAAAGGTGGAATACTTTATCAGAAAATGAAGTTATGAAATCAACTGATATTACCTGAAAAATACAAAAGGCATGTATAGCAAGACGTGTATGAAGAGATAGGACATTTGGAGCAGAGTGAGTAAATAGGCTTGTGAGAATTCAGTTTTATTGACTACAGATGAAGAGAAATATCAAACGTTATGTCACTAGGGTCTGTACATGCTTCAAGTAAAAGAAACACAACCAACCTATCAGAGGTGCACTAAGTAATATAGTAATAACAGAGCCATCCGAGCTTATATGAATAGACTTCTTGCATCTAGAAAGAAGCCAAAGAGGATATGAATACATCTTAGTCCTAGTGGATCACTTTGGTATGTTTGTCTAAGCCTACCTTACCCTACCACCAAGAAGTTAGGCAAGATTGTGGCAGACAAGATCTTCAATGACTTTGTTTTAAAAGTTGATTTTCCCAAAAGGATTTGTCATGACCAAGGGGCAGAGTTTGAAAATAATTTATTCAGAAGTTTACAGCATTATGGTAAAATTGTAATATCTCATAATCCTGTATCACCCACAGGGCAATGGACAAGTAGAAAGGCTGAACCACACTCTGATGGCTATGTTCAGAACCTTGCCAGATGAAAAAAAACTGGTAGCACTCCCTTAATAAGATCATGTAAGCCTATAACTGTATATGAAATGAGTCTACAGGATTCTCACCCTTATAATCATTATATAGAAAATCATCAAATTTGCCCGTTGACATTGCATTTGGTTTACCTGTAAACTATGAATCTGCACGTGGGGACATAGAGAAATGGAAACTGCAGCTGAAAGAAGCTTATGAACTGGCATCAAAATGTTCTCAAAAATCTGCTGTTCATGGAAATAATCACTACGATCAGAAAGTGCCTGGTGCTGCTCTCAAAAACGATGACATAGTACTGATCCAGAATCTTTCAGAGAGAGGCAGACCAAGCAAATTAAGATTCTATTGGGAAGATAAAATTCATTTAGTACTTAAAAGAAAAGGGGATAGTTCAGTCTATGATGTAAAAGCAGAAGATGAAAAAGGCTGTATTAGAGTACTTGACTGCAACCTTTTACTTCTTTGTGACTTTTGACCCTTGGATATAACACCACCCTCTAAACCTCCACAGCAGATGACACGGGAAACAAGGCAAACTCACATAATAAGAGCTCAAAATGAGGATAGGAATTCAGACTCCTGTGATTCTGACAATGAGTGACGATGAACTACATTGTGTGCTGGTATCACATGCTGCCTATGGCACAGAGACCCTGAATCCAGAGGCAGAAACATTTCAAGTCCTTGGGGTGCAACCTAATAATCAAGAGAACACAGGAAGATGTGGTAAGATCTCTGGGAAATGAAGATGTTGTTGATCTATAAACTTGGAAACTGCTGATCAGACTGATGTGATATTTACACAAACCGTTGAAAGTCATAATGCCAAAAAGTGACCAAGAAGCCTGAAACCAGTAGTGCACAAGAGGACAGATCACCAGAGCAATCCTTGGACATGCAAGGTTGTCTGACTAGAGAGAGACGAACTAGCACAGACATTGGCATATGAACATTATGGACACCTACTTATCGGTGTCTAAATCCAACTATGGGACTGGTGAATGCACCATAGGGTTGTCCTCGTGTTTGTCACATTCCATACCCAGTACCTATATCATCCTGCATTTTATCCAAGACTGTTGTAATATGAGTAAACAAAGTAATATTGGACGCTGCTTTAAATGAAGCGTTATATAGTTCAGGATAGTTTGTAATTATGTTAATTTAGTAGATTTTTTTTTCTAAATTGCTTGCCATATGCTCAGTGACTTGGAGCTACATGATTATATCATTGATGATCTAGGAACTGTTATTTCACAAGACATTAATATGTTTGGGAATTTAAGCTGTTCGGAACTGGCTTTTCAGTTGGATAGTGGATACTCGAACTACAATTGCCACAGAAACTTTCTGTTTAATGTGAAATAACTGAAGAGAGATGCAGAAGTTTCCATCATTGATACCACAACTTGTGAAAGAGGAGAGTCCCAAAGCCTCAATGAGAATGAGAGTTATGATCTTGGGGAACTCGTGGACTACTGATAATAAGCCAAATGGATGGTCTGTATGTTACTTTTTGTTAACAGAAATGTTGGGGTATTACATTTACAAGGAGTGGGGGGTGTATAGTACTCATAAGGCAATGTCAGGATTAGATTTACCTATGCTATGTTCTTTTAAGGATTGAAAGTCTGCTAAGGAAGTCAAAGGGGACAGCTCAGATTGCAACAGCAGATCTGAACAGGCTCTGAAAGAACGGAGCAGCAATGAGATTTGTGTAAGCTGTGTCTGGGTTTCTTTTACTATATTAATTTTAATAAAACTCTAGTTTTAAAACTTTCTGGTCTGGGAATGTCACATTCACAACTCATTTGTTGTGTCTTTTATTCTTTACACAACAAATATAATATGAAGGAACCACACATGCACGGTGTGGGTTCACGTCATTGTTTACTGAACATACACAACATGCAAAGCCCTGATACACATACATATTGCTGTTCTGGTTGGGTTCTGGCAGCTTCTAAAACATAGATCATGACTCACAAACTATTTAAAGCGATGCTACAAATTTCTATGCACTACATACTTCTCCCACTTAAATGTAAAGGACATAAAAAGTGACAAATACCTTATTACCAAAACGACAATCACTAAATATACATCATGCTACAAATTAAGTCTCAGCAGTGGTTTACAACTTCTCTCTGGATAATGTCTCATAGGCATCTCAGTAGTACCTGGAACAGTGTCTCTACTTTCTGGTGTAGCAGAAACAGCAATGTCTTCCTGCTCCTCTGTTTGAGTCACTTGTAGTAGAAATAGGGACAGGAGGCTCACTGTTACTATCATAAGTTGCTGTCTATGGCTGGATTGTAGAGTTGATTTTGTCAATGTGTCATACTGGTGTTGAAACCCTGCTGACCTTGTACTTAAAGGCTGATTTATGTGTCTGCTCCATAATATGTTTGGTGCCACTTCCGTCTGATAAGCGAGAGGTTCAGTCTGTGATGTAATCACTCTAGGTTTCCACAAATTATCTTGGTCATCTCTCACTGTAAGACTCTTTCACCCAGGTGAAAGCTGTGTAGCTAGGTGTGACTATTTGTGGCCATTTGATCACAGTATTTCTTAAGAACATTTCTCTGTAGATCAGGGTTTAGCAAGTCCAGGTGTCCCATAAATAACATTGCTGTAGAAGCATGGGCGGCATTTCTATAAATCAATAGAAAATTCTCAATCTTGTGTAATAAATTATCTAGCATGAGCCATAGCACAAACCACTTGTTTGAATGTCTGGATAAATCTATCCACTAATCTGTTCTGGCAGTATGGTAGAAAGCTTATGTGATACTGTAGGTTGAATATCATTTCTTTTGACAGACAATTGAAACTTCGGATGTGAATTGAGTTCTAATGTCAGTTACAATTGCTTCTGGAGCTCCACTCCTTGAAAGCAACAGTCTTAACTAGATCTGGGTGAAGCTTTTTCAGAAACTAGTACATTTTCTAAATAATGCATTTTGGGGTTCTGAAACTATTTGTGAATTCAGTTTTGGCCAATCCCTTCCCTTCCCCATTTTTTTTCAGAAATGTCAAAATGTGTTATTTTGACATTTTCAAAATGAACCATTTAGACATTTCATTTTGAAGTGACATTTTTGAAACAAAATGTCAATTTGAATCCACATTCAAAACATTTATTTTGATCTGAACAACATTTTTTGGGTTTTTCGTTTTAGTGAGAGAAACCAAAACATTCCGTTTCGGTTTGAAATAAGCAACTTTTTTATTTTATTTTTCTGTTTGGCCAGTGAATTGAAAAAAGCAATTAGTCTCTCAGCTCTAGTCTTAACTCTTCCAACATCTGTGCTGAACTAGTTGAATTCATACAAAATACTTCAGGTAACTTAGAATGGGCATTTGCTGCAATCAAAAACATATCTCCTGTAAACAGTCCGGTATTATCAGCCCCCTGGCCTCAAACACAGGCTTCCTAGGTGCTTAGGAAACAGCCTTGGCTGTCATGCCACACCAACACATTAGCTTACTTGGTAATTCACAGACTTGGGTAGGCTAGCATCCAGGGCTTCACAACCCGTTTCCTCATTGGCCATGTGGTCTTGGCCCTGACTGGCTGGTGACTATATATAAACTTTCTGCTTCAGCTCTGGCCTTGTCTGAGGAACAAGCTATTGCCTGCTAATTGCTACTTGTCCCATTTAACCTGACCTTGTTGCACCTTCACCTTGGATTGGCTCTCCTGTCAATGTGACCTCTTGCTTGAGCTCTGACCACTATTTAAGACTGCCCTTTGACCTGCCTGACTCTTGGACATTACAAGTATAGTCTATGTGGATCAGAGCCATGGTGTAGTTGGGCACGCCAGGGATGCAAAGGAGCCTGTGTTATGCTTGATGACAACCCTGATGTTGTTTTGCCATTTCCTTTATTTGTGTATCAATCCCTGGTCACAGTACAGGACTTCTGGCAAGAAATTTCTTTTTTATAGTTTCCAAATGGCCTTCATACAATTCTAGAATACTTGTGAACTGAGTTTTGTAGGAATAACCACTCTGGTTTCACACATTAGGCAGCCTTATTTTACACTTAGCTGGCCATTTTTCCGAAAGAAAACTGGAAAGAGATGTTCGTTTGCATCTATCTATCCATCCATTCTTTGTAATGTCATACACTTCAGACAACACTGGATGGTTTGTAGCTTTATGTCATACCATAACACTTGTCACTGGCAATGGTTCAATTTGTGCCATATAGAATGTATTGACTGTCTCTGGTTCCACTTCAGTATTCCTACCTGCACCTTCCAATGGCAAGCATGACTAGCCATTTGTATTTGCGTATTGGTTGGTACTTTTGAACTCAATATAATAACAAGAATGACTATTTGTGGTGTCAGCTCTACTGGTGCTCCCCTCTTTGGGTTAAAAATTGAAACTAGAGGTTGATGATCTGTATCCAGAGTGAATCATTTATCACATAGATACTGGTGATATATATATTTTTAGTTAATCTGACCATACTCAGAGCTTCTCTATCAATTTAAGTGTGGTTGCATTTTGCTGAAATAAAAGATCTAGAAGCAAAGGCAGTAGGCCTTTCGGTAAGATCTTCCACCGCATGTGACGCTACTGCTTCTATTCCCTATGTGGAAATGTCACAAGAAAACTTGATATGCAATGATGCATTGTGTTATGTAAGGACCTTTTCAGATGCTATAAGATTGGCCTCCTCAAAAGCCTACCCTTGATATAGTGGGTGGACCAACATTGTGTTTGTCCATTGTTTTTGTTTTGTTTTTGCTTTTGCTTTTTTTAGAGGATGTAACTCTGTTCCTATATTAGGCAAAACATCTGGTAATAAATGACCATCCCCGGAAAAAGAACATAATTGTATCATATTTTGTGTTTAGGGTGCCTTAAGAATCACTTACATTTTGTCTTGTGATTTACACAAGCCATCTCTGTCAATGGTATGGCCAACAATACATCGAGTCTTTGAAAAAAATTAAATATTTCCTTGCTGGCACCAAGCCCATACTCAGATAGCTTTGCAAGTACCTTATGGAGGTTCCCAAGGTACTCTTAATTTCAGCTTCTGGGACCAGTATATTGTCCAAGTAACACCAAGTGCCAAGAATACCCTTTGATACCTGGTCCCTCACTCTCCGCTGAACACTGAGTGTAGATGCTATTCCAAAAACTATCCTCTTTTATTGAAATAAGCCTTTATGTGTGTTAATCATAAGAACTTTTTGTCACTGTCTTCAATCTCCATTTACTGGTAGGCTTGGGCTAGGTTGATCTTGGAGAGATGTTTACCACTAGCTAATGAGGCAAATGTATCTTCTAGTCTAGGTAAAGGATACTGATACTGGCCCACATGAAAAGTTGGATTAATGGGAACCATGAAATTACTGCAGATGCAGACAGACACTCTCTCTTGCATTAGTGGCATTATAGGGGTTTTCCAGTTAACCTTGGCTAAAATTGCAGAGTCCTGTACATTCCTCTGCTTTTGCCATATTATTGTTTCCACTACTGTCCCTGGGCCCATCAGACCAGGCTAGACTAGCAATAGGCTAAAAAAAGGTGCTTTTAAAATGGAGTTAAGCTAACTTGAATTAGTTAACATGATTTGAAATACTCCTTAAAACCTTTACCACATCATTAGCTGGTCATGGTGTAGCCTACGCATAAGTCTTGCCCCCATTCCAAGCGACACCAGCCATTTAGGTGGTGCAAAGGGAGTGAATCTGTCTCGATGTGGCAACTGGAGAATCCTAGTGGGACCAGCCAGCCTAATGGACTCCTCCCTTTGATTAGGAGTCACGTTGGGGATGTTCTGGGATTAGGAAAGGCTGTGGCCAGAGTGTGCTGTACTAGGCATTCCTCAACCAGCATAATAACAGCTCCAAAGGGAGCAGAATTTAGAGCAGTCCTGCGGCTGTTCTGAGTTACATCTGGGCCTGAACCACATCGCGTAGGCTACTTCTACTCCCTCAGCTGTGTCAAGCAGAGCTCTCGTGCAGCTAAGACTTCGTCCCTGTGTGTGAAATTAGTTGAGTGCATGTATCTTCTGGAAATAATCCAAGCTTCTCTTTGTGCCAAGTGATGAATAACAATAACAATTTTGTGATGTCCCATATAAACATACCACATTGGTGTGACTCTTCATGTTTCCTAAATTAGAACTACCATTATATCCAGGAATTCTCATTTTCTTTTGCAGAATCAGTAATCTTTGAGTTCTCATGATTCACTTTAAAGTAGAGGAAAGGAAACAGTTCAGAAATGTCTCTGCATTACCCTTGACAGCAGGAAGGCAAACAGTGTCAGTTTTAACTGCTGCTGTCAAAGCTTGGCAAATCCCATTTGTACAACACGTTCTCTCTCCCTCCCAATATACCACCGTAAAATGACCCTGCATTTAAACGTTGCATTAATAGCCCTCTACATGCAAAGCACTGAAGAAGGTTAACAGGAGGACAAAGAATTAACACAAAAAATAACAATACCGACAGTAAAGTCAAAAACCTCTTCTAAGTGAGAAGAAAATATTATTTTTTTAAAAGCAGAACAGGGGAGGCATCAAATCATTAGCAGTAGCAGCATTCAGAAGAGGCAAAGAGAGAGGATTTGATAGGGGGTCTTAAAATGACAAACAGAAAAATGAAAAGAAAGGAGAAGAGAGTGCCAGACATTTGGGTCTAGAAGAAACAAAGGACATTATATAGACATGAATCATGGGGAGAAGTACAAGAAAGGGAACAAGCAGGAAAGAAGATGAACAAAGGAAGCAAACAGGCAGAAAGCATGGTACGGGATTCATTGAAATGGTTTAAGAGAAGGATTGTGAGAGACCAGTGTAGACAGCATGGCAGAAATCGAGTCATAAATTGACAAGCATCTGGATCTTTTTCAATAGCCAAAGTGAGAGGTTTATAAAAATGATCATGAAAATGTCAGTTCTTTGCTCATGATGATTATGTCATGATGTAATGCAAATACAGATGCAACATCTTTACTGGTAGTTCTAAGGCTAGGAGTCTCTGTGCTTAAAAACAAAGATTTGAGGAAAGGAAACAGAACGCTTCAAATCCATGCACCTTGTGCTTCCTGAAAGCACTCACGGAACATTAAGAATTTTGTCTGTAAAAAATGTGTCCTGTAACAGGGTAGCTTGCCCCTCAAAGGCTGGAAGCCTGGGGCCAACCAACCCTGATTACTAAGGAGCCACATTTGTAAATAGATCAGGTGATTTCCCTATAAAGAGCAGTAGGAGGCTACAGTGAAGGGGAAAGTGCTTGAGGAGATAAGAGACTGCAACCAGAGCAGGCTCCAGCAGACTAGAGACAGGAAAGAACTGGGAGTGACACAACAAGAGGGCAAAATGAATAGACTTTATTTTGGGACTTTGAGTTTTATTTTTGAGTTTATTTTTATCTGAATAAACCCAGATGCCAGGAAGGGGTGTTGTAAACGGACAAACGGGGTTTGGAGTTAAAGAAGCCCCTTGAGGAAGAAACTGAGGCAAGCTGCCTGGGGTGACCCCAAGCCTGAAGCGAGTGCCTGGGATATGGCCACTCATTCATGTGTCCATTTTGACACATTTTTTATGGTCATACAGCAGCTGTGGTATTAATAACTTTTGTTTTGTACGTTCTTATTTTAATGGTTAGCAATATCTCACCAATAAATAATATGTAAACTCCATAAGACTGGTCAAGATTTTCAATAATAATAGCTTACTGTTAGGTCCTTAAGTCTATATTTATATACTTCTAAGTGAGGTAATTTTCAAACGTGCTGAGAGCTATAGGAGCTGCTGACTATTCAGCACTTTTTAAAAGTAGGACAATTAATTGGGTCTAAAAGATGGACTTAAGTCCCCATCTCTAAGCTCTCTTTGAAAATCTTGACCAGAGTGCTTATTACTTTGTTAGCAAAACTCATACCATTGCTGCACTTACAATCATAGAAGTGTAGGGATGTACAGTCATGGAAGGAACCTTGAGAGATCATCTCGTTCAGCCCCCTGAGCTGAGGTATGACTAAGTGTACCTAGACTATCCTTGAGAGGTGTTTGGCTAACCTTTTCTTAAAAATCTCCAATAACTGGGGTTCCACAACCTCCCTTGGAAGCCTGTTCCAGTGCTTAACTATCCTTACAGTTAGGTTAGATATTAGGAAAAAACTAAATCTCCCTTGCTGCAGATTAAGCTGACAACTGCTTGTCCTACCTGCAGTGGGCGTGGAAAACAATTGATCACCATCCTTTTTATAATAGCCCTTAGAATATTTGAAGACTGTTTTTCAGGGCTGTCCCTCTTCTCAGGTATTCACCCACGAAAGCTTATGCTCCAATACGTCTGTTAGTCTATAAGATGCCACAGGACTCTTTGTCGCTTCTTGACCCTATGTCATTTAACATTTTGTAACTAATGACCTGGAAGAAAACTTGCAGCTGACCCACATTTTGGGGAAGTGGTAAATAATAAAGAGGACAGGTCACTGATTCAGAATGATCTGGATCACTTGGTAAACTGGGCCCAAGCAAAAAATATTCATTTTAATACAGCTAAATGTAAATGTATACATCTAAGAACAAAAAATTGAAAGTCATACTTACAGGATTGGGGAACTCTATCCTGGGAAGCAGTAATTCTGGAAAAAGTGGTTGTGTTGGTGGTGGATAATTAGCTGAACATAGCTCCCAGTGTGGTGCTGTGGCCAAAAGAGCTAACGCGATCCAGGGATGCATTAAAGGGGAATTTCAAACAGGAATAGCGACGTTATTTTGTCTATGTTTGGCCCAGGTGCAACCACTGCTGGAATACTGTGTCAAGCTCTGGCGCCCACATTGCAAGAAGGATTTTAATATATTGGAGCAGGTTCAGAGAAGAACCATAAGAATGATTATAGGATAAGAAAACATGCCTTATAGAGAGAGAGAGAGAGAGACCCAATGAGCTCAATCTATTTATTTTAGCAAAGAGAAGGTTATGGGGTGACTTGATTACAGTCTACTATAAGTATTTAAATGGGGAACAGATATTTAGTAATGGACTCTTCAATCTAGTAGAGAAAGGTATAACATGATCTCCTGTCTGGAAATAGAAGCTAGACAAATTTAGACTGGAAATAAGGTATACATTTTTAATGGTAAGTGTTCCAATGGTTAATTATTATCCATGAAGGGGAATTCATCACTGACAATTTTTAAATCAAGAGTGTATATATTTTCTAAAAGATCCGCTCTAGGAATAATTTAGGGGACATTCTATGGCCTGTGTTATACAGAGGTCAGACTAGATCACCATGATCCCTTCTGGCCTTGGAACCTATGAATTTGATCACAGCACAAGGTGAGGTAGGGGCAGGTTTTAACATTTTGGAATTTTAGCATTTAGGAACTTAGACAAAGGGAATAATGCCAAAATTAACCTGAGTTAGGAGATGCATTAGACACTACTACTGCTTGATTTATAATGCATCTATTCTATAGGTTCTTATACCATGCATATTACCAAAGTATTAGAGTGCCTTTCAGTAGTTCATTAAGCAACACAACAGTCACTTATTGTTTGCTGTGTGTAGTTGATAGGAATATGTGATGCTCCATAGATTTTATATATATATGTGTGTGTGTGTGTATATATATATATATACACACACACACACACTCCAGGCTTGTATTAAACTCCCAAGGTTACAGCTTTTCTCTGATCTTGGATTGGTAGATGCTGCCACCACCCAAGTGCAGAACTCCTTTGAGAGCCCAGGAAGGCGCACTTGGGAATTCCTTCCTGTCGGGTACCCTCAAGCCCTTTCACCCATCCTCCAGGGAAGAGCTGAGGGAAAAAAAGGAAATCAGCTGTTGCCATCAGCTAATTAAACAACGTGCACAAACCTCTTAACACAAAAGTCCAATTCTGTTCTTTAAAAAGGTACATTTTATTAATAAAAGAAAGAAAGAAAATTCATCTGGGAACTCAGGCTACTGCTAGATTTTAAAAAAGCAACTACAAATATTAAGCACCAAGAATAGCTTTCTTGAGGTCCAGCTTAAAGGTTACAAGCAAAACAAAAGCACCTGGGGCTAGCACAGAGGAATCCACAAGCCATAAAGAAATAAAAGGGATAAACCTAATTGCGTCTCCCTAGACATTTCCTGATCTACTTACATATCTGGGGTTTTAAATGAGTAGTTTCTAGGTATGATACTGATTTTTTTCATTCCTGACTCAAGCTTCTTATAGCATAGCTCTGCACTGTCCGTCTCTCCCTAGGAGAACAACAACAGACAGACAAAAGGGGAGTCTTTGTTCAATTTTAAAAAGTTCTAGCCTTCCCGTTGGCTCTTTTGGCCAGGTGCCCACTCACTTCCTTTTACTTATGGATAGCAGTGAGATTTTTTTAACCCTTTACAGGTAGAGCAACTAGAGATCAGCTACTAAGAGGGATTTTATAGCTACTGTCTGGCTGGGTGTCCATAAAAGGGAGATTATCTCCCCACCTCCCCACCTTTCATTTATCACACCACCTGTGTAGGTTTGCTCAGGATCATTCCTTTTTTGAGGAAGCAGTCCTGAGAAATATGGAAGTGTGCTCAGCACACCCTGCCAGCTGTCCAGTTTTATGGGGTCACGATCATCTTAGATGTCCTGTTTTTTTGTGCTTCAGGTGGCAACCCTAACAGTGGCTGGGAAGCCGGAGACATCCGCTGCACAACTGCTAGTGCAGAATTAAAGATGTCCATTGACTTTCACTGTACATATAGAATATGACAGTGCCTATCCCAAAGAGCTTAAAAGACTAGAGATAACAGGTGTCTGAGACAAACAAGTGAGACAGGGTTGGGGTTAAGGGTGATGGGATAACAAAAATAATTGTGTGTGCATAACTTTTAGCCAATCAGGAGTGGTAATTGCAACTTTGCACCTTCCTAGCTCTCATGATATTGCAGTATTCTGCACGCATTACAGCAGCGTGTGTGTAAAGATAAAATTCACCATCATTTTTTTCCCCTTCCGTGTCATGTCTGGAAAACCATCAGATAATTCATTTCTGTGGCTAAGTCTTGACTCCAGGAATTGTTCAGTACTTTTCTTAAGTATCAGTCTCTTATGCAGTCATGGTTAGTGATCTGCAAGATGATAACATGAGCAGAAAACAGGTCCAAGATCCTTTCAGACTTTTCTAGATAACAAGCATGGATGAATTTAAGGAAAAAATGAAGGTCCCTGTTAATAGCCTTGTCTGTTATTTTCAGTGAAGAAATGATTACGGTCACTGTGTGATTAGAATCCACAATGTGGCATATTTTAGGGACAAAAGTACTGAGCATATTGGATTGGACACTACTATGGATACGAATGATAACTATTCCTGCAGGCAAATACACAAGCAGTAGTCCAAGAAAACCAAATGGCATAACCAAATGGCAGAAATTTTCCAGTCTGTCCAACCACCCATGCGGGTATTTACAATATTCTGTGACAGCACCATATCTGAGTCCCTAAGGTCTGCTCCTGATAATGTACAGAGGACTCATGCTCTTCTGAGGTTAAGTATTCCTATCTTCAGAAGCACAGATCAGAAATTACAGAATCGTTTGCCAACTGAAACAAAGAAATTTGGCTGCAGTATCTTTGTGATATTGGAAGAATTAAACTAAAAGGTTGGACTTGTGCTGTGCATTCTCTCCCAGTTCATCAAGGTAATTGCATTGCCGTGAACATGGTTAATCCTAAAAGTACACACACACACCTGATAACCTGCTTGCACCTCAGGCTAGGAAAGAGGATCTTACATAATTGGTGAGAAAATAGAAGAAAACATTATTTGTCTGCCTCAAGATTTACTGCTTATGTTTTCACAACTAAAAGCTCTATTATTGTTGACTTTAACCTTTCACATCATCAGGTTATCATATTGTGTTTCCAGCTGCCAATTTTTGTAACTACATTGAAGTAATGAGCAAATCCCTAGACCAAACAAGTTAGTTGTTTCATACTAGAAAGTCCACAATGTAATATATTATTAATACATTTTAGTCACTGTGGAATATGTAAGATTACTAAACATATGGGGATGGTGTCCACCTGAGGATTAAATACTTCAGGAGAATTAAGTCAAGTGAAAATAGAATAATTTTAATTTTCATCATATGTATTTCCACAGAAAAAGTGAAAATGCCATAGTGTTTTTAGTAATGTTGAGTTCATATAGCTAGAAACATGACTCTAATACTCCCCCCCTTTTCTATTTAAAGAAAAAAAGTTATTTTTTTGTAGCTTTTTTCATTTGTAAAATGTCAAGACATCTTCTGTGAATTACAGGTTTTTTCTCACTTTCTCATGCTTAAAAAAAATCAGTATGTGACCATTTTGGCACAGTCACAAAACCCAAGCACCATCCTTTGAGTTAAAGTTTCTTAGAAAAATGAGAATAAAATTCCTAATCTTAAAATATGATAATCTCTCTCTCTGTGCATGTGTGTGTCAAAACTTTTAAAAGTGAACATCCAGTTTTTGAAAATCAGGCTTCCTTAAAAGACAAGCAGGCTTCCTTAAATTAAACAAGCAAAAATTGCTATTCAGTTATTAAAATCTTGGCTATATATCTTTGTACAAACACATACATAAACTACATTCTTGTAATTAAATTATCTTTAAAACACTGTGTTCTACGATTTCTTGTGGCAGAGCAACTCTGAATTTAGTAAAATTAGTTTTAATATAATTTAAAATGTACTAAACACAAATGTATGCCCTGTTGTATAATTTGATTTGTTTTCTTGTATCTATACAGGTAGTATCCTTTGTTAATGGACTGTTTTTCACTGCTGATAGAGGCCACCCACTGTGGCTGTTTTTCCTGACTCGTATACCCCCATGTAGGCAACGTTAGTCTGTAATCCAAACGGAATCTTTATTTAATGAAACCAAAGTCTGCTGATCCCATCCCAGCAGGTGTAAATTGAGGAACTGGTAGAGCTGATGATAGCTCAGGAACTAGCAGGCTCCAGAGCTAAATACTCAGCAAGATTACTGTTAGGTGACTTCACTAATTAACAGAGGACAATCTTATCCAACCTCAGGGCATAACTGCTGACAAATTATAACTAACTAGCTTAAAAAGTTGTGGAAGGATAAGGTATAGAACAAACATATAAAATAGGGACAAAACCAATATAGAAATAGCATGTAGAACTTCCAAATTTGTAGCCTCTCCAAAAACCTTGTACTTTACTTTTTATTTTAAGAAGGTGAAGAAGTCTTTCTGACTTAAGAAGCTGTTTCTGACATCAGAAATGAAGAGACAACCTTGACTCCCAACTAAATGCCTTATTAATCCTCTGGGTCAAGCAAGTAGTGTGGCTATTGGCTTCATAAAGTTTATCTTCCATCTGTACCAGATATCATTTTCTTGTGTTCAACAAAACCCAAGGTTAAAGCAGAAATTGTGTCTGTTGAAGACCTAATGATTAATAAGAGTTATTTACAAAGCCCCACAAGCTTCTCAGATACAAAATGCTTCATCTGGAGTTCTTATGAGAGGTTTGACTCCCCGCCCCCAAAAGAGGTTTAATGCTGTAATCCTTCAAAGAAAGAAATGTATCTGCTATAAAAAAACAGTCACCTGAATCTACAATATCTTATTCTACCATGTTAGAAAAAAGGCATTTTCTAGTTCATTCTTTATATCCTTTCCCTATGGCAAATTTGGGGTGTGGGTCTTAAAACATAGAAACTGAAGACAGCCTAACCAGGTGTGAGAAGATGGAGACATCCCCCAAAATTGAAAGCCCAGGAAATTTCCCAAAATGCACATTTCCTTTTTGTGTACATGGTCTTCTATATCTATATATAATTTGTACTAAAATGTTTTTGTTTCCATTGTATAGGCATTAAATAGAAGCCATGTAATGCAGAAGGAGTTTATATTTTGTATTAATGGTAGCTACTTCGGTCAATACAGACATTTTTGCCCTGTCTTTATTTTATAAAGAAATGTCTATGTATGCTTCCCATGTTTAATAAATAAATGCTTTATCATACAGTGGGGGGTGGGGTGGTCATTAAATGACTGTTTTCCACAGTGGTATATAGGTTTGCTTAGGTGTTTGTGGTGAACACTATATGCAAAATAAGAAACTCTGCAATAACTTTACTGTGAGTAGTGAATGCTCAGTTTTGAATAGCACCAAAGCCAGCTTCTTTGAGATTTTCTTCATTTAGGCCCCAGTTCAGCCAAGCACTTAAATGTGTTTAACTTTAAGGTAAGGATCACAGGATGATGCCCTCATTCTAGTAGCCCAGGAAAAGGCCTGATATACAGTGTAATGGCTGGTGGGGAAGCAAAGTGATGGACATGATGTTGGAAGCCTGTGTAAGCTGTCTGCAGTTCTCTGATCAGCTCTTAAGGGAATTCCTGCAGTAGGGTCACCACCTTTTCAAACGGCAAAAGTGGGACACATGCAGGAACCCTGCCCCATCTGTGGCCCCACCCCACCTCTTGAGACCTCACCCCTTGCCCCTCCTTTCCCCCTGAGCCCCCACCCTCTGGCCAGCCTGCAAGATGGAGCTGGGCTGTGGTAAGAGCTGCCCAGGGAGCCCAGGCTGCTGTGGGGAGCCCAGACCCCTTCAACTGCCCTGGGCAGGGGGCCTGAAAGAAGCCCTTGACCTATGTCCCCACCCCCAGTGCAGGTGGAGGGTATAGGGCTCCCCACAGCAACCCAGACTCCATGGGTGGCTCCATCTTCTGGCCTGGCAAGGGGGTGGGGCTTCAGGGGGGAGGGGAGAGAGGAACAGGGGGTAGGGCTTTGTGGTGAGGGGTGTGGATAAGGCCCACCTCAGCCTCCCACACCTGGAAGAGTCAGGCATCACCCCTGAGCCTCGGGCAGGCACGGAGAGATGCCGCAGGGAATCCGGGATAAATGCTGCTGTCCCAGAGTCATTCCGCCTGGGACTAGGACTGGGACTGGAACTCTGCATTTTGGGACTGTCCCACCCAATTCATGACAGGTGGTCACCCAACATACAACCACATGGCTGAAGGGGCTGTGAAGGGGCTTCTGAGCTGCTGCAATGGCTGTTGTGGCTGGGAAGCCATAGTGGCTGCTGATTCTCAGCTGGGGGTGGGGGAGGATTCCATTGAAATGTTTTAAAGGAAGCGTGTTTAAAAAAAAGGTTCCTCGCTGAATAGCCAATACAAGGATTATTTTATATAGCTACAGCAGAATGGCTGCTAACAAAGGGCTAAGTTGTGGCTTTGTCACAAACCTTGTGCATAGAGTGGCATGGAGTTTCACTGCCCCAGGAGCAGTCTGGGAAGCAGATTGACACTCAGTCACAGTCTGACTCCCTGTTCCCCACTGTGGCAGCAAGGTGTGTGTGTGGAAGATATGTGCATTGTGCAAGCCCTGTACCTGGTGCAGTATACACCCCCTGGAATGGTGACACATTGTGGGAGGTGGAGTCAAGGATCTCTGAGTCACAATGGGGTCCTGCTTCTGGGAAAGTGTAACTAGGCACTGTCCCATACTCAAGGGAGATTACAAAGTGCCAAACTAGCCCTAAGTATTTATTATTGTTAGCAGTATTATACTAAATATCACTCTTATAGTGGATGTCACCAGGTGGTGCTGATAGTTATTTTTCTAAAGGTGCAAGCTTTGAAGAAATGCTTTGAAGAAATGCGGGATTGTTGGTTTTCTAAGGTAGTTTCTGTAGTAAAGTGGCCATCATGGAGTTAATTGGGTTACTCAAAGGATTATTATGGGATGGAACTATGCTCCATCTCTCCCTACTTCCTGTTTGGGAGCATTCCCCCTCCCACTTCCCCCACACAAGCTCTCTCTGTTTGTTGTGATGCAGTTGAATAAAGCAGCAAGTTTTCCAACCTGCAATCAAGTGAGAAAAATGTTATGTTTGTTTCACTGAGCAGTTCCTTTACCAAAGTTTCTTTTTTGGGTGCGGGTGGGGATATTGTAAGTAGCAATAGCGGTGGTTCCTTTGTTAATCCCTCTAAAAAATGGAGTCTGTTCTTGGGGCAGAGTTGGTCCTTGGAAACTGGGTATTGGTATGTGGGTTGTGACTGAGCCCTGAAAGAGGGGACTGCTTGCATGCTGTTTAACCATCTCTGTTCAAGGACTGGGTTATAATAAATAAAACAAGTTGCCCTAAGCAAATACCCATATTTTGCATCACAGACTTCTCGTCCAACAGGAAACTGACTGGAAGGCCCCAAAATCTGCTGCTTTTTGTTTAAATATATATACAATTATACTGGATGGCTCAGGATTCATGATGTGAAATGGATCATTTCACCTCTAGACAGATTTGTATTTCTTGTTCAGCACTGCAAAGTTTCTATTATCTCAATACTTATGTGCCAGCAGTTCTGACTGTGTAGTTTGAGTATGTATGTTCAGTCTATTTGGGGATATTTGGGTACTATATATCTCACAGTTTTGAAAGTTATGTAATTTTAAAAATACACTTTTAAGGACTGTATCCTGCACTCCTTAATCAGCTGAAACTGAATAAGGAGAACAGGTCCAGGTGCTAAATAATGAAACAATTTTAAGTGTGACAGAAAGAAGCTAAGTGTTTTTATCTATTGAGAAATACACAATTTAATGCAGAAACAAAAATTCATAAGTCAGATTTCAAGCTTCTGTAAGACCACCTGTCCTGATTTCCTAGCCTTCTGGCCTCTGGCTGCCATGTAGATGACAGATTAGCTGTGAACATCCTTTATAAAAGGAAATAGTGTTCTATAAAATTCACACCATGGTTTCCAATTTGGTATCAGTCAGGACATCCTAAAATAAAATTTGTTTCAAAAATAGATCGGCAGGGGGGAAATGTCAGGGTTAAAAGAAAACAATCTACTTATGTCAGTTTATTCTGTGAGAAAACTTGCCTGAAAAGAAGGTTTAGTGTCTTGTTCAGGTGCAGTAGTTTTTTGCTGATTGGGAGTAAAGCAAAGCAAAATAACAATAGTGTTCTGTGAATCAAGTGTGATAAAGAAGAGTTACCATACAGCAAAACAGGAAGTTTAAAAAAAGCAAAACAATTGATCTTTGAGAGAGCGAATGATATTCTAATTTTAACTTTCTTATTTTAATTTTAATGTAGAATTATATACAATAATGTAAACTGCTCAGTAAATGCTATTAGTAAATGCTTTCAAAAACACACAGTACTGCACCACAGTACTGAGTGATACTATAAAACTTCTTAATTTTTGCTTTTGTTTTGTTTCAGTTTTGGGCCCAATTTTGCAGTCCTTATAGAAATGGAAATTTTGCTTATATAAAGATTGGGAGATCAGTCTTTGTCTACACATGCAGGTGATATTCTCTAATTCAGTGGTTCACTCGGTCTGCGGCTTGCTCAGGGTAAGCCCCTGGCGCTCCGGGCTGGTTTGTTTACCTGCCACCTCCACAGGTATGGCCGGTCGTGGCTCCCACTGGCCGCGGTTTGCCGTTCCCGGCCAATGGGAGCTGCGGGAAGCAGCGGCCAGTACGTCCTTCGGCCCGCGCCGCTTCCCACAGCCCCCATTGGCCAGGCACAGCGAACCGTGGCCAGTGGGAGCTGCGATCGGCTGAACCTGCGGATGCGGCAGGTAAACAAACCGGCTGGACGTGCCAGGGGCTTTCCCTGAACAAGCGTCGTCCCAAGTTTGGGAAACACTGAACTAGAGCATATCTTTTAGAAACACATCCAAACGTGATTAAAAAAATTCCAGTGATGGAGAATCTACCCTGATTCTTGATAAATTGTTACACTGGTTAATTATCCTCACTGTTAAAAAATTGCACCTTATTTCTAGACTGAATTTGTCTAGCTTCAATTTACTGGCCACTTGGTTGCATTATACCTTTGTCTGATTGATTGAAGAGCCCTCTATTATCAAATTTTGGTTCCCCATATACATAGGTATAGAATGACCACGGCACCTTTTAATCTTCTCTTTGATAAACTGAATATATTGAGCTCCTTGCATTTTTCACGATAAGGCATGTTTTCCTATCCTTTAATCATTCTCATAGCTCTTCTCTGAATCATCTCTAATTTATCAACATCCTTCCTGAGTTGTGAACATCAGGACTGGACACAGTATTCCAGTAGTGATTGCACCAGTGCCATATACAGAGGTCATATAACCTTTCTATTCCAAATTCCTCTGTTTATATATCCAAGGATTGCATTAGCCCTTTTGGCCACAACATGGTGGTAGGGGCTTGTGTTCAGCCAATTATTATTGTTCACCACGACAAGTCCTTTTCAGAATCACTGCTTCCTGGGACAGAGCCCCGTATCCGCTAAGTATTGCCTACATTATTTGTTCCTTGATGTATGACTTTACATTTGGCTGTATGAAAACACGTTTACTTGCACCCAGTTTACTAAGCAGTCCAGATCACTCTGTATCACTGACATGTCCTCTTTATTATTAAAACAAAGATCCAGGGAGTTGTAATCTGCAAACTTTATCAGTAATGATTTTATGTTTTCTTCCAGGTCATTGATAAAAATGTTAAATAGAATAGGCCAAAACTAATCTCTGTGAATCCCCATTAGAAACAAATCCACTCAGTGATGATTCCCCATTTACAATTACATTTTGAGACCTATCAGCCAGTTTTAATCCATTTAATGTGTGCTGTGTTGATTTTGTATCACTCTAGTTTTTTAGTCATAATTAATAATAATTTGGCATTAATTATATTACTCTCCTTTAAATCTTTATTAAAGGAATCCCGTATCAGCAGTTCCATTATTTCACCTGGGATCAATGTTAGGCTGACAGGCCTATAATTACCTGTGTTATTCCATTTACCCTTTTAAATACTGGCACAACATCAGCTTTCTTCCAGTCATCTGGAACTTCCCCAGAGTTCCATGACATAATTAAAATCATCAGCATTAACAATTCAGAGAGTTCCTTGGCCAGCTCTTTTAAAACTCTTGTGTGCAAGTTATTTAGACATGCTGATTTAACAATATCTAGCTTTATTAGATGCTGTTTAACATCTTACTAAGTTAATATTGGAATGGAAATTATTTAATCAATCATCATCATATGACTACATCATCTAGCTTTTTCCCAAATACAAAACAGAAATATTTATTGAACATTTTGTTCTTTTTCTGCATTATTACTGACAATTCTACCATTGTTAGGAATCCTTCTGTTCTTATATATTTTAAATCTCCTCCTTATTGTCCTTAACTCTCCTGACTATAGATTTCCCCTTGTGCCCCTTAGCTTCCCTTATCATTTTTTTTTTACATTCCTAGCTTCTGGTGTACATTCATTACTATCAACTTCCCCTTTTTTCCATTTGTTATAAATGGTTTTTTTTAAATGTATTTAATTATTTTATGGCTGTTTTCACTTCCCTTGTAAGCTAGGTTGGTTTTTTAACCATTGTTGCCTTTCTCGACTGAAGGATTGTGACTTTTGGGGCATCTAGTAAAAGGTTCTTAGTTCACAGTTATCATTCATATTTTTCTTTTTGAATTCTTTCTCTCATGTGATGTGGCTCATAATTATTTTCAGCTTGTGAAATTAGCCCTGTTAATGCACCAGATGTGTATATGTCACTATTTTGTGGGGCCCTGTGCAAAATAACACGTGGAGGACTCTAACCATCTTTCTTCCAATCTGTCATTAGCCTTAACTTCTACATACCCATTACAACACAACCAGCCCTCATTTCTAGCTGCCTTCTGCTTAGTTATGACCCTCTTTTGGTCATGGTGACCCTACAACCTGATTAGACTTGACAATTGTCACATATCTTGTGTGATCTCATGCAGGCCACCCCTCATGCATTCCTGTTTGTGCTTTTTGAGCAGACTTCTAAGCAGCTCTGTCTTGCTGTGCCCCCTGCTGGATCTGAGCAGGGATAGAGCACTTGAGAGGAGCTGGCAAGCTGCAGTGGCAGGAAGTGGAGGCAGCATCAGGGAGAAGGATAGGGCGTCAGTCCTGGTCTCATCCCACCCTTTCTCCTATGCATATTTCCATCTACCTAAACCTTAGTCACCCCATCTTGCTGGCCCACTCTTCTTCCCAGAAACCCTCAGCTCTCCCATAGCTCCTTCCTCCCCAATCCCATCCACCCCATCTTCCATCTGGATATCCACACAAACCCAGATGTTCCCCCCCCTCAGTTTCTTTCCCCAGACATCTACTCTCAAGCCACAGAGCTGCCCCTATTCCTGTGTCACCCCTAGAAACTCAGATTCCCAGCTACACTCAGCTACCACCTTGGACACTCCCAGAAACCCAACTATTCTTCCCCCAGCCACCTAATCTTCTTCCCAGACTCCCCGACAAATGCAGATGCCCCATCTTTCAATCCCAGACTGCTACCATTCAGAGCCCAACTACTTCCCAGGTACTTTTTAGCCCCCACCTTTTTGTGCAGCTCCATGTCTTACCTCACTTCTGCTGGGGCAGGGTGTGTAGTCAGATGCAAAATAACTTGCAAATTACTTATTGGGCCAATTTGAAAATTTGCATAAAATGTCACACATGGAAAAGCAGAACCCTATGAGTTTGAATAGACAAAGGCCATTCCTAGTCTGAGGGGAGATCTCCAGGAAATGAGAAAACAGGATCAGTAGCTGTCAGGAGTGGCGGCAAGTGCAGGTCATCTAGACCAGGGTTTCTCAACCCATGGGCTGGGACCAAAAATTGGGCTACCAGAATGTTTCAGAGGGTCATGTGGCAGCTCCTGTCCCACAGGGCCGGCTGGGCTCACCTCTCTGCTCCAGGCACTGCAACCTCTGGGGGTCTCAGCACCACTCATGTTTGGCCCCAGTCGTCATGATGACGGGAGCTCAGGTAGGCCAAATTTGGCACTGAAACCCCATGAGCCAGGTCACATCTCCACTCACACAAATTTGGTCCAGTTATGGGGGAGGGGCCAAACCTGAGCAGCGCTGCAACCCCAGCAGTTGCAGTGCTAGGAGCAGAGAGCCAAGCCCACTCAGCCCCAGAGCACAGGAGCTGCAGGAGCTGCCATTGTGAGGTAAGTGCTGGGCAGGACCCAATCCCCCGGAGAAGGGGGGAGGGGAAGGAAACCCAGAGCCTCCACCCCCCGACTATTTACTGGGTTGCGACAGGCCATAAACATTTACAAATGGGTCCCGAGCCCCAAAGGATGGGGAATAACTGATCTAGACAATATATCCCACCCTCCCGGATGTTACCTCAGCAGTAAGCCTCTTTTTTTTTTTTTCCTCAGAGGGGCCCTTCCACTCTACTCTGCCTTCCTCTGCCGCCAAATCATGTTCCCTTCCAGAAAGTAGCAGTGGGCTGGAGGACTGTGAGCATCTAGGGCAGTGATGGGCAACCTGCGGCCCACATGTGGCCTGTCAGGGTAATCCGCTGGCGGGCTGCCAGACTGTTTACATTGGCACGGCTGCCCGCAGCACCCAGCAGGTTGCCCACAACTGATCTAGGGTAAGGGACTCCCTGGCAAGGAACCCACAGTGGCTTTGTGGTGAAGAGACAGCTGGAGCCTGAGGTATTGCAGGTGGGGAACCAAGAGGATCAGTGCTGATTTGGGGACGGTTAGGAGAAGAAAACTGACGGGTGGGTTTGGGAAGCAGGAGACAGTATTGTTTGGCAGCTGGAAATGAGAAGGAATGTGGTAAGGCTGTTGAAGACAGGAGACCTAGCCTCAGCTTCCAAGTTCAATTGAAGATGTAGCCCCATCAAGATTGCACTGCAGTGATCTAATCTCAAAGTGATTGATGTATGCTTTACCGTAGCAAGATATCTGAAAGGAAGGTTGAAACTCTTGATCAGGGCTGTATTGAGAGATTTCTGGGGCTGTAAGTGTATCAGGACATGGGGCCCCTCATAGTTCTGCCTCTGCGACCATGCCCCCTCTTTGGAATGGTGGTGGCTGGAGGGTCTCCCCACAGGTGAAGAGGCAGAAGTATTGGGGTCCACTTCTTCCCCCAAGAGCATCCGCAGGGCCCCCAGTCCCCTTGAAAATAGCAGGGGACCTTCCTTCCTCTGGAGAGGCAGGTGTAAGAGCAGGAGGCCCACAGCAGCTAGGGGGTAACTGTTTGGCTGGATGGCTGGGTTGGGGACTGCTAATCTGGGGATCACAGAAGCACATCCCACTCTGGCTCAGCCTCTCACCCATCCCTTATGCCCAAGAAGAGAGATTTATGCCACTTGAAGAGTCCCTTTATGTTGGGGGAATCCCTGGCAGCCGTCTCAAGCAATTGTCTTTCCAGAGCAGCGTACAGAGGATCTGGCCCCTTGTATTTAGATTTGCTTGCAAATCCTGTGTCCTTTGTAAGAGCAAAAACTAGCAATAATCTCGCTGGACTAACATTTATTAAAAGGGCTCTTGGAAATGGTGAACAGGTCCCCCTAACCTCCACAACAAATGCTTGACCTCCTTGTATCCCTTGCATCAAATGGCTGTATTTCCACCCTTATTTATTTACTCAGCACACTCAGTCAAGAACAGGGAAACCTTGATGTTGGGTTTTTTTGGGGGTCATTGTGTAGATCACAGATATTTGCTGCATCTGTTTCCTGTTAAGGAAGCTTAGTGCTGCCTTTTGTCCAGCAGGTGGAACACTTGCTGCAGTTTGCATAGCTCAGGAATCCTGTTGTAACACTTGAATTTAAAGAGAATTTTAGGCTTGTTAGGTCTTCATGGCAAATGGACGTTGTTAAATAGGCATATTTTCCTTGATACATTGAGGAGATCTTTCTAGTCTAGGAAGCATAACATTATAAGTTCATGCAAAGTAAAGGCTGTGTTTGCACTAGAAAATTGAATTGTTAGTAAGCGAACTGATGGGTTGCACCAGTATATGCATTAACAGTGCAAAGAATTATACTGGCTGTGCTGTTTCGTGTGCAGTTTTGCCCCATATTCACATTAGCACTTTATCCTTATAGTTGTTTTGAATTGAATACCAAACCCAGAGTTCATAGCACATTTTCCTGAAGCAGTGGCTTGTGGAAGATCTTGAAAGGCCTTCTGGTATCCTACAGACTGTGGGATAAGTGATCAATACAATGATTGTAATATCTGCCTTTTGTCATTGTCAAAATATCTGTGAAAACAAAGAGGAGGTCTTCAATACACTGATACATTGTGGGGATGAGAAGGCATTGGGACTTGCTGCAAATCATGTACAGTGGAACAGACAAGATGTGGCACCTGAGGCTGTGACTTATATTAAACAGCTGCAGTGGACCTGCTGTCCAAATTAGAAATGCTCTGTGCACATGGTTCTCAGGTGCAGGTAGGGAATTGGGGATGGAGGCCCCTCATGGAGGGGGGGGGGGCAGAAGTAAATGTTAGCAGTTGTTGCTATTAAAAATCATTGCTTTCTCTGGAGGTGGTTTATCCTTATGAGTAGGTATGAGTTTCTTTGAATCTTTTATATATACTATACGACTTAAGGGAGTATATAGAAGAGTGAAGCAGGATGCATAGATGCAACGTTAAATGATAGCATTGTTGCCCAAAATTGCATTTGCTTAAGTGGCAGGTATGGATTTTTTCAGTTGTAATTTTGATATGATCTGTATGAGTTAAAATGAGAGTTTAAAGTTGAGGAACGACTCGTGAATATATTGATGTTAAAATACTGTATGCTCTGTAAACTCTTTATGCAGATAATTTGTCAATATAAACTTTTAGTCACACAAGCAAGCAGACCAGCTGCAATATGTAACCAGGGTAACAGTGAAAACAAAGCAAAACTTCTGTACTAAAAGAACATGAAACACATGTCTATTTCCCTGTATGTGTGCAGAGATGAAATGCCATGGGAAAGCACAGGGGGAAACTGGGGAGCACCAGTCTGTGGTGGTGTCCTGGTATTGTACTGTGCAGGAATTACATAAACACTTCCAGGGACGTGTTGCTGGGATAGCAGTGCAATCTCTGTTTTGGATTTCACATCACCATTAAATAGTTCCTTGTGGGATGGTTGTTCATAAATTCTTTGTCCTTCTACCTAAATCTGTCCTATGTTTCAACAACACTCTTGATTTTTTTCCCTCTTCAAACCTAAACATTTGATCAGTCCCTTTTCATGCCCCTGCATGTGCAAAACCAAATCTCCCTGGCTTTTCTTTACCTTGCGCTCAGCTTGGTCAAACATTTGACTGCTTGTGATCTCTGCTTCCTAGCCTTCTCAGTGAGGTTCTTGTTGCTGTCCTGGTCATGCTAGTTAGAAACAAGACATGATCAGGTTAATAAGCATAACAGTGGCTCCTCCATCCTGTGGTATATCATGCAATGTGATAAAAGTACCAATTTCTGTTTAATTTAAAATGTCAGTGCCTTCTTGAAAATTTGTGTCTTGGGCCTAGAAATGGTAGGGACATAAGGTAACACTTTCCCCACAAAAACAATTAGATTGGGAATGGGGTAGGATTATTGGGAGATTGGAAGCAAAGTGGGCAAAGAAAGGGGTGGTGAGGTTCATTTCAAATGGATTAAGTTATAATTGGTAATAACTCTGTGCTGATGGTCCTGAAAGGCCCTATTAGGGAGAGTGGGGGACAGGGCTGATAAAATGGATAGAGATTAGCTTGGATGATATTGTAGGACCAGTTCCAGGAATGGACAGGGTGTGAAATTCTGTGATGGCACAAGAAAACTTGCTTGCCTTCCAAATTGGATTGCCAGGCTAGAACACTGGCTTTATCAAAGGTCTGCAGATGTCACTCATGAGGACTTGGGAAATTTAGGAATAAGATTAATAAATTTCTCCACTAAATTTCTTGGCAGCAGGCTGGATGAGCTTTAAGGATTTGCCTTCTCCCAGTTCGTGGTGATTGCACAGGCATTTGTGATCAAATAATGTTTACACCTGTGTTTTATATTAAAAAGAAAGCAGAATGAACTGCAATTGCATCTTGGTAAGAGCAAATTGCTAAAGAGGTGCCCTGGCTTATGTGCCAACGTGGACAATTATATGACAATGTATAATATAGATGTTGGATCCATGATGCACAGCATGCAGTTCAGTCAATCAAATTTAACCTGTTTGTACACTTTGTATTGTATGGTTTCTGTCTAATTTAAAAAACAGCTTCCCTTTGCTTAGGCATCATTTTGAGTCTGACCACATGGCATGACTCAGTCAGCTGTTGTGCATGCTATTGGACAAGTCTGCCTTTACCAGGATCAGTAGCCGTGAAGCTGAGCCTGGAAGGGGGTCACTCACATTGAGGATTGTCAGGGTTCCCTCCCCACTCTGAACTCTAGGGTCCAGTCGTGGGGACCCGCATGAAAGATCCCCTAAGCTTATTTCTACCAGCTTAGGTTAAAAACTCCCCAAGGTACAAAATCTCCCCTGTACCCTGAGAAAAGGTAATCGCTGCCACCATCAAGTGATTTAAACAAGAACCGGGGAAAAGGACCACTTGAAGTTCCCCTTCCCCCAAAAATATCCCCTCAAGCCCGTACACCCCCTTTCCTGGGGAGGATTGAGAATAATCTCCTAACCAATTGGTTACAAAGTGATCAAAGACCCAACCCCTGGGTCTTAGAACAATGGAAAAAAGTCAGGTTCTTAAAAGAAGGATTTTATTAAAGCAAAGAAGGTAAAAATCATCTCTGTAAAATCAGGATGGTAAATATTTTACAGGGTACTCAATTTCCAAACTCAGAGGGATTCCCCCTCTGGACAAAACCTTAAAGTTACAGAAAAACAGGCATAACCCCTCCCTCTAGGAACAGGGAAAGTTCAAGCTACAGAAAACAGGAATAAACCTCCCTTTTAGCACAGGGAAAACGCCACAAGCAAAACAAAATGAAATCTATTCACAAGGCCTGACTAACTTACGTTGTAATATTGGAGGTTTGGTGGAGGCTGGGTTGGAGGAGATTGATTTCTGTCCAGTCCCTCTCTTAATCCCAAGAGAAACACAGACCCAGACAAAGAACACACACAAAACCTTCCCCCCTCCCAAGATTTGAAAGTATCTTGTCCCATTATTGGTCAGATGCCAGCCAGGGTACCTGAGCTTCTTAACCCTTTACAGTAAGGAGGAATCTTAACCCCTTAGCTATATGTTTATGACAAGGATGTTGAACCTGTCAGAACTAGATGGGAAAAGGGGCCTGCAGCTGCCACTTTTGCTGTGGTGGCTGAGATTCAGAAGAAGTAGGGGGACCAGCAGGACTGGGTGAGGTAGGGAGAGATTCCGCTTTCTTCCTACTTGTGTTTGATTTAAGCGGCTAAAGTATCAATTACATGACTTAGAGCAAAGTTTACATACATGGAGAGCACAATGGGAATGTATTTTTTATAATTTACTGGATTGAAGTGATCTGTATCACTTCTTTTCTTTTATTACCAACGTCTTAGTTTAAAAGCAAATAGCAATTTCATCTCATGTTATCCAGTCTGAACTAGTCTATCAGGTGACAGTCCCTGTCCAGGCGAGAAAGCAGTCTCTGTGGTTGCGGGCTTGTAGAAGTTCTGTGGACTGATTCATAGCTGCAGAGGCTGCTCTCTATTTCAAAGAGATGTTTCAGTAGCTGTCAGTCAAGGCTTCCACTTCCCATATGTAAAAGTCTAGTCCCATGCCGGACTCATGGGAATCACATAGTGGGATCCTGACTGGGAACAAGATTTTCCTGCCTGCCTGCCTGCCATATAGGAACTTGGTGGCCCAAAGATGTTGAGTTGCTACGTGATTTGGAGTGCAGTCGGAGACAAGAAAAGTCCTTCAGACTGAGATTTCCCTGCAGCTGTCCTATTTACTCAGAAGTAAATGGTGATTGTGGGAGAGGAACCCTTTATTCTGACAACAGGGAGGAGCACCCATAACAGCAATTAGGTGGTGCAGTAAGGGCAGACAACCAAGATATACACCAGCAGCTAGTTAATCAAGAGAGGCATCCACCCACCAACCAAGACATTTGTTTTGTATGGCTGATAAGCATCTCATGGGCTTGTCTATTTTTACCTCTTGAGGCCACAAATAGGGCTAAGGGACACACTGAATCCTTCACCTAAGAGGCAAGCTGACAATGTGATTGTCTTATGAAAGGAGGGTCACAGCATGGGCGGTGTGTAATGGTGGCTGTGGGAGGCTAAGCCTCCCCAAACCTCGTACTGCCAGGGGGCAGTGGCAGATAACTGCATGAGCCCACGGGGGCCGAAGCACAGGGGCCCCGGCCAATTTCTGGCTCCTAGAAAAATCTCCCCCTGCCATGGTTCTGGGGCTGGAGCATGGAAAAGTTGAGGGGCTCCAGGCTCAGAGCTCTGTTGCGGTCCAGGCCGGGGCTGAGAGCTCGGGGATGAGCTTTCAGCCCCCTCCCCACCCCTTGGCCCCAACTGAGCTCTAATCACCCCCCTGCCTGTGGCCCTGGCTGAGAGCAGTGAGCAGAGGCGGGGCAGAGGGCTAGTCTTCCCAAAGGGAAGCTTCACCTGCTGCCCATGGGTCACAGCTAGCCTGGCTGGAAAGCACTGCAGGGATTTTTGGGTGAGCAGTACTCTACAAGACATAAGAATGTCTTGCTAATTAAGTCTAGTCTCTAGAATATGTATTATAATTTTATTGTATATCTAATCATTTGTTTCTAGTACTTCTACTTGCAGCTACTACTTGAATCACTATGCTTTGTTAAACAAACTTACACTTAATTTGATTATAAACATATCTAAGTGTTCTGTGTGAAGCAGAGCAGTGATCTCATGTGGAACTGGTAAGCTGAGATGCTCTGCTTCTTTGGAAGCCGCAAATCTGTGAGTACTGTGAATGGCCAGTGGACCAGGGGTTAGACACTCCAGGGAGATGCTCAGAGGGCATGAGGGGTTGCAGTGTGCCAGTCTCTAACTTGCAGAGTAACAGCAGGGCCTGTGAGGCCTAGAAGGGGTGCTTGTTTTACCTATAGCTGTTGCAGCTGACAACACAAACAAGGTCTCCTCTAAGGGCAGGTGGTAGCAAGGAGCCTCACAACCCTGTGTCCTCCTGGGAATCCTTACACTGTACTCCTTACATTTTATTTATAAAAAACAAAAACCAGCATCTGTCAGTTTGTAGTGAAGAAGAGCATTTTGCTTTCATGGAAAAGGAAACGTGGAATGAACAGTCTCAACATGTTATGCTTATATTAGTGCTGCCATTTGTCATGTGCCTAAAACTGCTGTCTTCATATTCTGATGCTTTTGATGTCGCTGCATACTCGAAATGAATTCAAGGTCACATTTTGGCTCTTGAAGAAAACCAGTTTCAAATAATAATGATACTAATATCAATGTTGAAGTCTATATAACTTCTGGCAAACTAATTATTCACTGAAATGGGCCTAAACCCACTCAAACCTTTTTGATGGCAGAGAGGGTTTATTAAAAATCCATATCAAAATTTTGTGTAAAGACCATCTCTAGATGTGTGCAAGATGAAGCCCTGAATTTAAATGTTTATAACTTCAGTGTGGTTATGTTTTGAAGGCAGATTTCTTTCAGGATTTATAAAAATCTGTGTCTTATCAACCTGTCTTGATTTTCTCCTTTTTAGTTTTATTGAGATGGAGCTGAACATAATTAACACATTTATTTTTGGTACTGTACTTTTACAGGATTGGAGAAGCAGTCTGTTTGTTTTTTTTTTTAATTATTTTTTTAATGTCACTGCCCACACAGCAAAATGAGTCAGAACACTTTGTAAAATAAACAAAAAAACAACTGTACACTTTACAAGTTTGGAATTAAAAAAAAAAGTCAAGTAATCTTCATAGTGACAAAGGACTCTTTTCCTCCTGATACTTCTGCCTTGCTCTTATCAGCCTGTGAAATTTATTCAGTGAGAAAATCCCAGGCATATCATCTGACATGTACAGATGCGTGCTGACTTCAATGAGAGCTTCAGATGCACTGTACTTCAGAAAATCAGGTCATTAATTGATGTAGATGCCTGAATTTGGATTTAGGTATCTAACTTTGGCCACCCAAGTTTGAAAAGTTGCCTTTTTCTTGTGGTAAGTTTACAAATAGTTATCAGACAGTGTAATCTTCATATTTTATAGTTTTACAATTCATAGCTTTGAGAGTAAACCACTTGTAAAAAAAAAAAAAGAGAGAGAACAGATTCTCCTTCATAATCATGCATGCAATGTTTGAGGTTGGGGAGGACAAAGTTTCAAGAGCTCTACTGTCCATGCCCAGTTCCTTAAATACACTGATTGCTTGTTAGTGAAACAACACACACATGCTAAAGGGGTCATTTCAAATTGTTAAAAGTGCCACTGACTTCAAGAGGAACAGGAGTTGGCCCACTCTCATTTTAGGATGGAGATCTGCAAACACTTACTGCTGGATGCAGTGCTTATTAGACTGGGTAATAATTAGAGCTGTCAAGTGATTAAAAATTAATAATGATTAATCATGCGATTAATAAAAGTAATCACGATTAATCGCACTGTTAAAGAATAATAAAATACCATTTATTTCAATATTTTTGATTGTTTTCTAAATTTATAAATATATTGATTTCAGTTACCACACAGAATACAAAGTGTAAAGTGCTCACTTTATATTATTTTTATTACAAATATTTGCACTGTAAAAAACAAAAGAAATTGTATTTTTCAATTTACCTAATACAAATACTGTAATGCAATCTCTTTATTATGAAAGTTGAACTTACAAATGTAGAATTATGTACAAAAAAACCTGCATTCAAAAATAAAACGATGTAAAACTTTGGAGCCTAGAAGTCCACTCAGTCCTACTTCTTGTTCAGTTAACCACTCAGACAAACAAGTGTGTTTACTTTTGTCAGAGATAATGCTGCCCACTTCTTGTTTACAGTGTCACCTGAAAGTGACAACAGGTGTTTGTATGGTACTGTTGTAGCTAGCGTGAAAGATATTTACATGTCAGTTGTGCTAAAGATTCATATGTCCCTTCATGCTTCAGTCACCCTTCCAGAGGACATGCTTCCATGCCGATGATGGGCTCTGCTCAATAATGATCCAAAGCAGTGAGTACCGACGCATGTTCATTTTCATCATCTGAGCCAGATGTCACCAGCAGAAGGTTGATTTTCTTTTTTGGTGATTCAGTGCTGTGGTTTCCCCATTGGAGCATTGCTCTTTTAAGACTTCTTACAGCATGCTCCACACCTCATCCCCCTGATATTCTGGAAGGCATTTCAGATTCTTAAACCTTGGGTCGAGTGCTGATGCTCCCATGCCCCCTCACTTGGGCCAAAACTTTGAAAGGTCTCAATTCTTCCTTCTTCCTCTTCTACTCCTCTCATGGTACTGCTCTGCTACTCACCCCAATAAAGGAGAACTAACAACTTAAAATGTCTTGTTCAAAAATTTTAAGTAACATTTAACTTTCAAATGCCTAAACAGCAAATGTAACTTTTCTTGTCTGCATAGTAAAAACTGGCATTTTTATTTGTTTGATTATTCAAAGTGGTGCTTTCCATGCCTTCTTGGTTGCAAAGATTTGAACTGCTCCCTGAAGGTCCACAGTCTGGGCCAGCTCATGCTCTATTGAGATGGTTGCAAGGCCGACCAGCCTCTCTTGTGTCATTGGGGAGCGTAGATGTGTTTTTATTAACTTCAGCTTTGAGAAGCTGCGTTCTCCACTGGCAACTGTTACAGGAAGTGTTAGAAGTATGCGCAGAGCAACAAAAGCATTTGGAAAGAGTGTGGTCATCTTATTTGTGCACATATATTTCAGAACAGCAGGGTCGGTGCAAGGAAGTTTCATGCCCTAGGTGAAACTTCCTTGCACCAGCCCTTTGCCCCCCACAAGCTAACGCCGTCCCCCCCGTGGCAGCCAGCTCCCCCCCACAGCTCCCCACCCCCTTGTGGGCCGTGGCAGCTCGGCCCCCTGCTGGTGGCAGGCTCCACCCCGCCTACGGCACCCCCCAGCTCCCGGCTCAGCCGCGGAGGCAGGAGGCAGCCGTGGCCAGCCGCCCCCCCGGCTGCTAAAAATACCCTCCGCCAAACTGCTGAAGCCACTTCCGCTTGCCTGCGGGAGGTCCGCTGTCCCGCAGCTTCGGCAGCAATTCGGCGGAGGGGAGGACTAGGAATTTCTGCGCCCCTGCCTCAGGCGCAGAAATTCCTAGTTATGGCTCTGGCAGCCGCCCCCCTGGTTCCCGGCTCCATGCTCAGCCGCGGAGCCGGGAGGCGGGAGGCATCCGCCCGCTGCCCCCCCAAATCTTGGCGCCCTAGGCGACCGCATAGGGTTGCCTAGTGGGCGCACCGGCCCTGCAGAACAGCCTTTGGAGTTGATCCTGCTGAAATGTATCTTGAAAGGGCTTTCAGTTTATCACCTAAATCACTTGCATCAATATTGCTCATGTCATCATGTGTCAGCACTGTCTCTAGTGCCCTGCATTGCTGGTGTAGGTCGTCTTCAGGTATAGTGAGGAGTTTTGGAATATCATACAACATCCCAAATATACTGCTGTGTTCCTTGAGTTGCATGAAACTTTCTTCAACTGACTGTATTGCACAATCTAGCACCTGGTTAAAGAATTCAACTTTGAATTGTTGTTTGGGGTCTCTTATGGGATTATCCCATGCCTCGTAATCAAAATGTCGTCTTCTTCTGTGACTCTTGTATTCTTGAATGGATGGGAAAATAGTTTCAGTGTGAAGTTTCTCTGCCAACTTCTATGCACTCTTCAGAGCATTTTGAAATCCCCTTTCTTTTCATTTTGAAAACCCCTTAAATTACTGATAATTACCCTCAAAGTTGACTCCATTTTAATTTAGTTTTTTGGCTTGGAATAATCACGTACTTAAAGGGATGTCTACTGTCAGATAGTTGTGGACTGAGTTTAAATTTTGGAAAAGAAGATTGCAAACTCTTTTAGTCTTGTGCTGTTTGGTGTCTCAAAGCCCCAGCTCCTGGGGAGTCAGTTGATTAGGTGAGAATCTCAGCTTTGTGTTTTTGGTCTGTTTTTTTTTTTTAAATGAAGATATTGAGGAGAAAATCTTGGAAACGTGACCCAAGTGTGTCCTAAAGACTCGAAATACAGGAGACAAAAAGACTCTAAATTTAATTTAAAAAAAAAAAAATCTCATAATTCTTAAGCCAATCTCCTGACTTGCTTGAGGATTGACTCATAATTTATAAATAATTGGGGATGTCAATACTAAGAAAAAAGTTTTACAAAACCTTAACGATGTTTTCATGATAAAAAAATGCAATGAATGTTAGTTGTTTTAGTTTATTTTTGAAGTTGCATTCATTCTCCTCAGTATTTATAACCCAGACACTATGGCACTGAGACAATGAATGCGAATCGGAGAGAGAAACTAAAGTGAAACAGATTAGTCAGTTTCCAGTCTAGACTAATGGGAGGTAGTATCCTAGTGGATAGAACACTTAAATGGGATTCAGGAACCTTCGGTTCTATTCCCAGCATTTCCACCAGCCTGCTGGGCAAATGGTTTCCCTTCTCTATGCCTCTGTTTTTCCATCTGTCAAATGGGGATAGGGATACTTTGAGATCTGTGCATAAAAAGTGCTAGTTAAGAGCTAGGTATTATTAATTATCATTATTTTGTTTCCTAGGCTGAATCAAATGCATGAGAGTAAACAAACAACATAAGGAAATCTATCCAACATATCACAGACCTCAGAAGGAGAGCTGTGGTATACTGGAAGCAAGGGAAGCAAGGGTTGGACTTGAGGGGAGAAGAAACTGTTTGATTTGCTCTAAGAATTCCCATGCATGGGATATTTTAGTTTTAAAGTACCTTCTTACAAGGGCCTCAGAGGAAGTTGAGGGCAGCACACCTAGAGGGGGCCACACTTTGCCACAACAGGATGTCCTGAGACAGCTCTCTTACCCTTGACTTAGCACATGTAAAAAGTTCCTATTCAATAGACCTACTATTTTATCTTAGTTCAGACTTTAGTCAGAGAGCTGTCATGACTTGATTCCTCCTACTCCAGAAAAGGAGGTATTGTAGGGCCTGTAGTGACTTAGTGAAAGATTTTCTATTATAAGCCTGAGTTTGACTGTCCTCCAGCATTCTAAAAAAACCAAACTCGTCTGCCTGAATTTTCTCATTTTTTTGTTTACTTTGTTAAAAATAATTTTGTATTCAATACATAATTAACCTATGGAACCCATTGCCAGAAGATATGACTGAGGCCAAGAATTAAGTAGAATTCAAAAAAGGATAAAAGCCTTACTTGGATTATGAGAAAATCTACAGTTCTATTACATAGGTTAAAAGATAAGGGTAGGAATCCTCATCCTTCAGGGTATGAGCCACCACTAACTGACAGGGTTAGGAAGAATTGTTCTCTACAGATTGGTTATGCTTAATAAATTACTATTATCAGAGTTTCTTGCACCTTCCTCTGCAGCATATGGTACTGGCTACTGTCAGAGGCAAGACAGACCACTGCTCTGATCCATTATTGGAGTTCCTATGCTCATTTCCATCTTCCATTGGTTTCAACAGGAGTTGTGCATGTGAATCATGGACATTCTGTCTATAGACTTGATCACAATGCTAATATATGTGTACAATTCCGAATCTTATCCTGTTCAGTTGGGATTTTGTCACCCTTTTTTGCTTGGCACTTTCTGCTTCTGGGATGTGCCAAAGCATAGGAGACACCCTGGCAAGTGTATGTTTATGTATGTATAAGCCACAGAATCAGAGATTCGTGGAATAATAATATGTTCAGTCTCGTGATTTTGTTTGTTCAGTTATGAAGAGCTGGCTTTATTCTGGTGCCATAATGACATACGTGATTTTCTTCCCTTTTTTAAGAGGAATGTTTGTTAGATTCTATTCAGAACCCTTGTAAATTTGTAAAGTCTTGTGAAAATAAACTTCACAAATTGTTGCAATCTCTGCAACATGATTTGAATAGTCACTTGATTTTAGTTTAATTGACGTAAAAATAATGAAAACAGAGTAGTAATATGAAAATCTTCTGGTTATTCTGATCAATGCAAAGAAAATCAAAAGTTAAGGGTTGTGCTTTCAGCTCAGTGCATGGGGATTTAGGTACATCTGTTAGAAGGAAGGGAGAGTTATGTGCAATGGCTGAGTACTTCTCCTCACCTGTGGACAGCTAAAGCCTGGAAGGCAGTAGGCCCATGAAAGGGCAAACCATGTCTCCCCGAAGCCAGGGAGCAAACCATGTGCTCCCTGACTTCACACGTCTTTGCCCTACACAGCGGGGTGTTTGAGAAGCAAAAAGCATGGCTGCTGAGTTTGCAACAGAACAGATGCCAAACCACCTAACAGAGGGGAAGGGGTTCGTTGGCTATGAGGGCTAGCAACCCATGGAATTCTGTGCTCGTAACTACTTTGGAACTTCTCTCTGCTAAACTCATTAATTCAGGCCTTGCATCTGGGAAAGGTTCAATGAACGTATACTCCTAAAATCTGACCAGTTAATTCCATGGACCAAATATAAATGACAGGGAATTGTGCATTGCAAAGCTCTAAGATCCTCAAGGGATTCTCATGGTTTATGATGTCATCAGAACCATCAGATGTGTATACAGTAGAAGCTTTGTTCAAAGTTTACCTATTTGTTTTTATAACACATGAAAAACTCTTTTTTGCCTCCAGGTGGCACTGCATAAAAACTGTTCTTCCTTTGGCAGAAGCTTCCTTCACATCACTCAAAATCCATTAATATGAATAACAGATAAACAGGTAAGTAAGGGAAGTACAGAATTCCTGTAAGGGGTTTCTAGTGGTATCATAGACACAAAGATCAAGCATTGACATTAAAAGCCCAAGACGAGATTGTCTTTTGCCTCATTGTTCAACATTTACTTTGAAGATGGTGTATTTCTATTTATTTATATTCCCTCAAACCCAAAGGCTCAGATTTCTGTTGTGGCTATGTCTGTAGTATTATGACTGTTTTGCTGTCTGCTACTCTTTAGAGATTTCCACAGAGAAGGCGTTACTTTATATGTAATACGGAATTACACGTATTTTAGTGTTCCTAATCCATTAGCGTTCTGGTGGTAAACTATGAAAGGGAAGCCAAAATGGGAAATCCATTCTGGTCACCCCAGAATAGAATTATAGTAACATTTGTACACATATGAACAAATATTGCCCCCTCCTCCACTAACATGGAGGGTCTCACATTGCCAATCCCAAATTTAAAAAAATCATGAGTCACTAAAAAAAAACCCCATGTGATAAATAAGAACCCCATTTAAAAAAAAATCTTTTGAGCCTTTTAGGGTGCTCTTGGGTTCATGTTTTCAAGCCTTTCTCCACAACTACGAGGGCTAGAAACTAATTTTTTTACATGAAAGCTGAGATTCTCACCTAATTACTTGATTCCAGGAGCTGTCTTTACGAAAAAACACCAACTTTTGTGAAACCCATGATAAAATTGCTGGAGTTGGCAATGCTGCTTGAATCAATCTTACACACAGTGTGTTTGCTCACAGGGAGTGCGGATTTGGGGAGCTCAGGCGGGGTGATTATCCCCTGCATTCCATAATTCCTCTCTGCATGGGGTCCTGTGTGTGACTGAACAGGGAAAGAGTTTGGGGGCAGGATCAGTGGAAATTCCATGGCCAGGGGAGGGGAATGGGTAAGTTGTGAAGAAGGAATAATTTCTCCCTCCCTACCCAATAGGGAAATCTTCAGTGCAGAGCCTGTTGGCGGCCATCTTTTATTCATTTAATTTAGCTGTAGGTCATGGTGAGTAGAGACTAATTTTGGAATATTTACAAATTCTTTTAGTTTTAATTCATTTTTACCCCCATAGAGTTTCTCCTTTCCTTCCTGTTGCCAGGAAGAAAACTTGCACAGAACCTGTGTGTGTGTGTGTGTGTGTGTGTGTGTGTGTGTGTGTGTGTGTGTGTGAAAAGCTCTATGATTGATCTATGTACAAATGACTGAGATCAGTAACAACATCTACTTGTTTATTTTTCACTTCGCTGCTGCTCTTGAAGGTAAATTGTCAGATGATGAGTTTGTTCACCTACATAATAGTGAAATTTAAATGTGTAAGTGTTCAAATTATATCATGAGCTTGATTCACTCTAGTTTCTTGCTAGTGTAATTGTACTGTTTTCAGGGGGGTTACATTGGCATTAAACTGGAGTAATGCAGTGGTAAATCAGGCCACACATTTCTTTTGATTGATGGTTTAGTTTTTTTCACTAATGCTTCATATTAAAGAATATGGGATGAATTCATCGCTGTGTAACTCAATCAATGTAATGAAAAATCCACTAGACCACAGTACTTTTCAATGTGGCCTCTCAATAATAGTTTATTTCATCTATCATGTGATAGAGGATGAGTAATGAATGAGAGTTTTATTATTACATAATTTTATAATAAGCTTAGTTACTGTGTACTAGATAGAGGATTTGGAATTAAGTCCTAAATTCTAATCCTGGTTCTTCCACTGACTCGCTGTTCTTGGGCAACGGGCAAGTCACGTAGGCTTCGAAACAGCAAAGTATTTAACCATATGTCTAACTTCACCACATGAGTGGTGCTATTGCAGTCAATGGCACTACTCCCACATTTAAAATCATGCACATGCTCAAGTGCTTTGCTGGACTAGGAACTTTATCTCTGCCTGTTTCCAAATTTGTAAAACGGGACTAGCAATAACAACTCCAGGAGATAGTGTGAGTATTCATTAGCTAATGCTCATGAGCATTTTGCATATGTACATTACTTTATTACCAATCAGTATAATTTATAGGTAATGATCAGGAGGGGTATTGAGATCCTGCAACTCCTGTTAACTTCAGTGGAGATTGAGAATTCACAGCACCTCTCAGGATCAGGCCTTAAATACACTACTTCCTGGGCTCACAGAAACAGCCCATATAAAGGGTTACAGTGTATTGAAGTGTATTGTAAAGGAGAAAATATTTGTGCTGCGAAGAGATTAAAAGAGAGGAGATAAATGTTATGCAGTGTCAGTCCTTTATATGATTAATTCATTCATATATCACAGTGAGATTAATGACTGCAATTATGATCAGGAAATAACAAATAGTTCCACTGTTTTCAGTTTGTTGCTTAAGGGTTGTATAAAGTGTTTGCTGTTGCTATAGGTAATTCAGACAATAATACAAAACAAACATGAATGTTCCCTTTCAGCTAGAGTGTGTGTGTAGGATGCATCATAGGTGGAGTACATGTGAATTTAGAGCAGCAGTTTAATGAACTAGCATCTATAACATTTTGATTTTTCTTTGCTGCTGTTTTCTATAGCATTGCAAAGACCTTGGTGGCAATAAAAGGTTAAAATTCAACTGCATCGTGGAAGAGTGAGGTAAAATCTTTAAAAAATTTTCTTAGTGAATGATTCTATATAGAATGTTTATACTCAGGGAGCAAATTATCCTGAGATTATATTGGGGCATGTAGTTTTGCTGATTTGTCTGTGGCAGAATTTGTGACAGATATATATGTTTGCTTGTCTTTTTAGTTTTGTACTATTTGACATTTTTTCCCATTAGTTTTAGGAAGCATTTAGGCCAACATTTTCAAACTTATGTGGATACATTTACCTTCCCAACTGGCCTCATTTTCACAGGTACTGAGCATTTACAGCTTCTTTTGACTTCAATGGGAATCACGAGTGCTCAGTGCCTCTGCAAATATGATAATTTTTATTTAGGTAATTAACTTTAGGCACCTACATGTGAAAATTTTGATGCTAGTAATCATGACCTTATATTTATAATTGAATAGCTTTAACAGGTCAGATTAGTAATGTCATTTTAAAGTAGCTTTGCACACCTGGGAATAGCATGTTCTATAGAGCTACAGAGAAATAGAGCAAAATATTTTGATAAGGAAGGAAAGGTTTCACAAATGTTCTGGACTTCTTTGTGTAGTTGTCAAACCTGCCCATCTGGTCCTTCATTTTTCTTTTGAATCCAGGTGAAATATTTTGAACTTATGAAAATTAAAACTATTTCCCATACTTGTGGCCAATTTCATGCTGGCGGAACTCAGCTGCATTCAATACAGTTGTGCCAGCAGTTCGAGCCTTGTGGGATTATATCCAGACTGTAAAATCAGACAGCGATACGTACTGTCTGTTTTGTGGGTATTCCCCCTTGTTTTACTCAGTTGATGAAAATTATGTGTCCTGTCAACGGTGCTGGAGATGTCCCTGAGCCCAGCACTGAGCCACTCTGTCCTCTGTATTCATGTCAGCTAGTGCTATCCTCCCTAGGCTTGCTGCTAGGGAATATGATGGGTCCACTCCATTGCAGGTCAATATACACCACTCCATTGCAGGTCAATATACAATGCTGAGCAGGGGAAGTGACCTCTTCTGGCACTGCCAGAGTCCCTAGCAGAGGCAGAAATATTGCTATACATTTACTTTCATGTTTTTTTCCAGTCCACAAAAGTAAGTTATTAGGAATAGTTTTGCAAGTGACAGTATTATATCCATAATCTATAGAGTTAACCTCGATAGATAGTATAACAGTGGCTAGGTGATTCTTCAGAGTACTTCTTGCATCACGAGAGAAAACCAAACTCCAAGTGTCTCCTCTCCTTTCTGAATAGAAAGGCATTGATGGAGAAGGTTTACCTCAAATTGCTCATCTCCAAAGAGTGTTCAGTTCCATAACATTGTCACCTGTGGGAGGCCTGTGCAGCTCCAGCAGAATGCACAGAACCTGAGCTTTGGTGAGATTAGCAGAAGTAAAATCATGACTCTGCAAATCTCCCAGCGCTGGTAGTCTATGTCGCCAGCAGCAAGCCCACCACTGCTTGTACTGCTATGACCCTTCCAAGGGGCTCATATCATGCAGCAGCAATTTTTGTAGCTTTGATCAACATTGCACATGCTGGTTTCAGAAGGGGTCGTGCATAGAGTAGCATGTTTCCTTGGCTCTCCCCATCTCTGACTGGTCACAGCTCCTCTCCTCACACACAGCATGGCACACCAGCGCTGTCTACATAAGAAAAGCATACCACATTCGCTAAACTGGCTTATTATTTATTTGTATTACAGAAGTGCCTACAAATCCAAAATGAGATTAGAGTCCCATTGTGCTAGGCATTGAACAGGCATAGTAAGATACAGTCCTTACCCACAAGAGTTTAAAGTCTAAACAGACAAGGAGAATGAAGTGTGAGAAAGGAAATAGAGGTATAGGGACATGGGTAGGTCACACAGCAGAGATGCAAATGGAGTTGAGGTCTCCTAAGCTCCCATCCAGGTATTATATTCACTGGACAACAATGCCTCTCGGTTTAACAAAATTGGTTTAGAAACTGCTCTAGTTAAATAGGTGCAGCCTTTTTGTGTAGACACTCTTATTTTATTTAAGAATGCCCTGTATTAATTTAGCTTAAGTCAGTAGGGAATTGATTTTATGGTAAATCAATATATGGGGCTCTTAAACTGAAATACAAGTATCCACTTAGGCAGTTGCACCTATCTAACTAAAGCAATTTCTAAACCCAGCTAGTTAACTAAGTACAGTTTTCTCATGTAGACAAGCCCAGAGATTAGCTTGCTACGTGGTGGGTTAGAGCAAACTGTGCCTCTTTTCCCCCCTCCAAGTAGTTTCCTGACCTATTTTGCATGGAGATGCCACTGTTTTGGTCATCTTCTTGCCAGGGGGTGGAGGTGAGCATATGGCCCAAACATATTTGGGTAACACTGTGCCATTGAGCAAATATACTGCAGAAAAATGAGTGAAAATAGATAAGTAACTTATGAATTGTAGCATTTGAGTGATGCTGAAATTATATTTAGCAATGTAAATCCATTTAGAACACATTTAAGGATGGATTTAGATATTTTTCCAAAATATAATTTAAATGGACTGAAAAGGAAATCTAATCAATGTAATACACTAGGAGCACACTTCTTCTAGGGATCTGCCCCTCACTTTATGTTGTAGTGAAAGAAATGCAGGTGTCAGGGAGATTAACTTTTCACTTTGGGACACCTAGGCTCAAGCCTGACCTACATCACGAATGACCATAGTGTTTGGTCTCTAGTAGACGCTCGTTCACAGCATAAAATTTGGAATGATGCTCTTTGCTCTGGACTGGAATGGCAGAGGCAGCTGTAGTTTAGGATTATGGCTCATCGGTAGGTCTTGGGTAAACTTTCACACTTCTGATTACACTATGCCAGGTATTAACTAGAGCAGGGATTCTCAAACTTCATTGCACCACAACAACAACAAAAATTACGACACGACCCCAGGAGTGCGGACCGAAGTCTGAGCCTGCTCGAGCCCAGCTGTTCTGGGAGGACTCAGCCCAAGGTAGGGGGGGCCTGTAACCTGAGTCCTGTCTCCCAGGTCTGAAGCCTGAGGGCTTTGGCTTTGGCCTTGGGCAGTACGGCTTGGGCTTTGGCCCCAGGCACCAGCAAGTCTAATGCCAGCCCTGGCGACCCCATTAAAATGGGGTCCTGACCCACTTTGGGGTCCTGTCCTACATTTTGAGAACTGCTGAACTAGTGCAATAAAGCCTCAATCCAGTAAAGCACACAGAACTTTGTGTGTGAGTGATCCCATTTCACTCTCATCCTTAAATGTACATGTTTAAGTGCTTAGCTGGTTAGGGCTGGAGTCTGTTACTGACATAGTCAAGAAGAATACTATTGTATACTAAATAGTACTAAGGTTAATTATGCCTAGTGATGATTATTAATATTAACAATAGCGACATAGCTAAATCCCCATGTACTGTGCTGAAAAAGTGCTAACTTAACTAATGGTAACAGGGCACATAAATCACTGCTTTAATTGCCCTTCTTTGTTCAGTACAATTTGTATTTTCTTTGCAAAGGAGTTTAAAAAGTAAACTAGATTGCTTGTCCAGTTACATTTTTATCGCTTTCGCAATGCACATCTCAGTCTAGTAGTTGAAGTTCTTGTTAAACTCATTTATCATTTGCACCATGGCAATATGCATTGAGTGTTTGTATGTGTATCACTGCCTTGGTATCGCTTGTATTAGCAAACCATGAAAAAATAAATAGTGTCCTTAGAAACTGTAAACTGAACGTGGAAACATACTCAGTACTCCATTGCTTCTAATTGCCTTTAGCATTCTGAAGTACTACAAAGATCACCCAGGCATGACTTGTTTGATGATAATTGTGCAATATTCAGAGACACAAATTGCCAGCATTGTGACTTAGATTGAATGTTAAGAATAGTAGTCAGGGACCCAGTCCTAGCTGTCCTTATCAATTTTTCCCAAGTGTAGCTCCAACTGTAGGCTGGGTGCTGTTTTCAAGAGGTTTCAAGCTATTCACTTGCAGTAGTTCATTATGGTATAAACAGTTCAGCATCTTGTAGTGGGTCAGGACTGCCGATAGCCTTATGCTCATTGTCTGCAGCAGATGTAGAGCTGGTCCAGGGGTACCCTGTCTGACTATTGTAAAACATTCTCAGGACCTGCTCTGCATAGGAAATTACACCCATTAAATCAATTTCAGTCTTTAAACTTAACACTCCCCTGAAAACAGCACTTCTCTCCCAGCCCCTTGACTTCTGATATATTCCTACTGCCCCTGCTCCCTCGTCCCACTCTACTCTGTAGTGTTGCATGTCGTCATTACTGGGGATTTGCCTTACTTCGATTGTAAGCTCTTCAGGGCAGGGCCTTATCTTTTGATGTGCTAGTAAAGCATCATGAATACCTCCTCTGCTTCATAAATAATGTAATAGCAGTAATATGAAATGTAATGGGAAACATTGACTGGTGCAACCAAAGATAATGCAATAACATTGGGAAATTGTTTTCCTCCCGCCTCCTCATCTGCTGCTGAAAACGGCAAATTTGTAATACAGATTTTTGCAGTGGAGTTTTACATTTGTACAAAACGTTGTACTTTTTCTAGCTGTTTGAATATGCAGGCCCACACATCTTAAAAATAGATTGGCTTTGATTTGTCTTTTGTTCCTTTGACAGCTCTCTTCTACAGTGGTGGTGTTCTCAATGTGAGGATGGTTTGGTCCCAAATCTAAATGAGTGTCTATTGTGCATCTTTTGTTACAATCTCTCCAGTCAGTGAATGCACTATTGTTACCTAGTGATCTAGGTTCCCAAGTTTCATACAGTACATTTTGCAAAATTCAGTAGAGAACTTATATTTTATGTTGGTAGAAGAGCCAATTTATTATGGTAACAATAACTTTTCACTTTACTCTGCAATTTATTATGCCCTCAAACCCATGCACTCCTTCAGGAGTCTCCTGAGGGCTTTATTCAACCAATATAATTCAAAGCTCAAATTGGTCACCTGTTTTTCTTTAAAGACCTCAGTATTTTCCTCCTGAAGAAAAGATTGAGATAAGAACTAACTGCTTTTTTAAAAAACAAAATTTTTTGTATGACATTTGATATGAAACACTTTCTCATTCTGATTGTCTTAAAATGTAATTATTTTCAAAGAAATTATTTTCACATCCCCTAAGATGCACTGTAGACTTCCAGAAAAACACATTTTGGAATGCTTGTATAGTTTCAGGTATTAAACTTTTATAATACCTCTCCATGTATTTTTCTAGTAACCAAAGGATCATCAGCTTTTGCCCACTTAAACCTGAGTAGCCAATTTGTGGTATGCTTCAGAAATCTAGCGTTTTCTCCATAATTGTTTCCAAACCATGTTTTCTCTGCTTAGTTATATTTTTATGCATAATTTTTCTTTCTGAATTTTGGAAAAAGTTTACGTATTTGTGTTCTGATAACAGGAAGATCTTTGAAGGAGAAATCTGCTTTGTAGCTTTTTTCCCCTTTAAATACTTGCTGACCATTTTTATTCATGTTGTTCTTTTTATAAGAGGAAATCATGAAAATCCTATTAGACAGATAAATAAAGAGAAGATTTTACAGAACCTGGAGATAGAACAATAATCCTCTGATGGAGTTTTCTAGGGAGATAGTTTGAATTTTTTGTTTGTTTTTAAATGCTATTAGAGCCCAATCCTGAGAGTTGCTTCCTCTTAAAGTTTAATTTCTATTAAAATCAATGGAAGTAGAAGGTACTTAGCACTTCACAGGACCTGCCTGAACATTCGGTTTTGATCCAGAAAATCACTTAAGCAAGTGCTTAATCTTACTTTCATTTTTTATTTCAATTGGGCTGCTCCACATGCTTAAAGTTAAGCATGTGTTTACCACTTTTCTGGGTTGGTTCTTTAATGAGCAACACATAAGGAAACATATCTATTAGGATATGTCAATGGAAGTTGTGAACTGATCAGAAGGTGGACTGGTCAGACAACTCAAGGACCAGTAATCTGCAGCTAGCACACAGCTCTACACATCCTTCACAAAGTATGACTGAACCACTACCACCAAGAGAAGAGCAGCAAAAATGACTAAAAATCTCAAAAACATGACCTATGAGGGAAGATTGAAAAAACTGGTTTTGTTTAGTCTGGAGAAGAGAAGACTGAGAGGGGACACGATAATAGTTTTCAAGTATATAAAAGGTTGTAACAAGGAGGAGGGAGAAGAATTGTTCTTAACCTCTGAGGATAGGAGAAGAAGCAATGGGCTTAAATTGCAGCAAAGGAGGTTTAGGTTGGACATTAGGAAAAACTTCCTAACTGTCAGGGTGGTTAAGCACTGGAATAAATTGCCTAGGGAGGTTGTGGAATCTCCATCATTGGAGATTTTTAAGAGCAGGTTATACAAACACTTGTCAGGAATGGTCTAGATAATACTTTGTCCTGCCATGAGTGCAGGGGACTGGACTAAATGACCTCTCAAAGTCCTTTCCAGTCCTATGATTCTAAGATGGCTCAGTGCTTGGACAAGATCAACTCCAAACAGCTGGTTGAAGCTGAACTGAAGCAAACAGTGGTGATGCTGGTGGGCAGAGGAAAGCTTTTGAAGAGTTTGCCGCCAACGTGCAATTTCCTTTGGTGGAATGGTACATAACGATGGTTGGTCAGTTTGGGCTGTAGTTTGAATACTACTGGATTGCTCACTGATGCAAAGCTGTCACATAGCAGAATTCATGAATAGTGCATTTGATCTTCCCCAGTTGACTAACAGACTTTGTCTCATCCTGGTGGATTGTGACCTGGCTTCAGTTATTCATGCCTTTGTCACTTCTTGGATGGAGTACAGCACTGCAATATATCCAGACATGAACACATCAGCACTTAGGAAACTCCAAGTAGTATAGAATGCTGCTTTGCATTTCCTCAGCAATGTGTCCTACCTTGTGAACATCATACCTGTCCTCCGTTCTCTTTGCTGGCTTCCTGTAGAATTTTGAATCAAGTTCAAAGGTCCTTATCTTCAAGGTCCTCTATGGCTGGTGCACAGAATATCTAAAAGATTGCCTAAAGCTCTGGGATGAGGGCCAGGGGTGACCACTTTGCTCCTCTGATACTAAGGAAGTCTCCAGACAAAGGCTACAGCTCATCTGCACTGGAGACAGAACTTTCTCAGGGGCTGGTCAGAGGCTATGAAATGAACCCCCGCAAGAACTAAGGATTATCACAAACCTCACCACTTTCCACTCCAAGTGCAAGGCACATTTCTTTGACCTTGCCTTCTCCAACATAAACACGTAACAACAGGTATATTTGTGTTTTGGTTTTTTTTAAACCTTTCCAAAACAAGATATTCCATAGCACATACTTCTCCCCCTCGGGAAAGGATGAGAACAAACACTTGTCAGATGCATAGTCATGATGCTTAACTACTACTGGAAGGTGCTCAGATACTATGATGATGAGGGTAATAGAATAGAAGTTCATTCACTAAAAATTCAACTGTAAGTGTTCTCATTTGGCAAATCCATGTATGCTAATTGTATTTGGTTTGAATGAAATTTATGGGATTTCAATTCAAATTCTGTTCACCTTACTTGCTGAAATAGACCCATTCATTTCAAGTTACTAGTAACTGGGTTTGGGTTAAAATTAATAGAACTCTTTTTTGAATTCATAAATTTTAATTACATCTAAAATTGGTTCCTATTTTTGTGGCTGGAAGTCTAACAAAACAGAGCCCTAGGTCATTCCAATGGCTCATGCAAGTGGAGATGTCCTAATGTGGTCAGATCATCCTCACAGGGTATGCAGAGGATCATCCTTCACCCCATTCTGATCAAGAACCTGTGGGTGCTATAGGGGCCTTTCTCAACAGTGCTTGAGAGAATGGAACCGGGAATCAGTCTCTCTAGGACATTGTTCCCTGCTGGCCCTAGGGGATTTCCACTCTGAAATCTGAGTGGGGTGAATGCTGCTTAGAATGGCATTAACTCCTGCTGGGTCCGCTTCACGCATGCTACTCAGTTGGAGCTCAACCAGTAAAGTCATGTTGGCTGGGGAGAGGATGGGCAGAGGAACAGCTTTGATGGGCACCATCTATGCAGGATACCTCCAGTCTCTGGAGTTCCCGGCCTGTATATCACTAGCTTCTATAGAGTTAGGAGGCCTCACTTCTCCACTCCTTGGACCCAAACCCCTTCCCTTGATGGAAAGTTTTCCAGAAAACTGTGGGGTGACTCTGGTTGAGTTTTCTACCTTGTGCCTATCCCCTGCAGATTTTTCAATAAGGAGGGGCTCAGAGAAGAGAGAGCCAAAAGTGATCATGTGGGGATCATACTAGACTTCCTCTAAAAAAAGGGTCTGGTGTCTGAGGGACATTTCTTGTTTTTAAAAAGCCTTTTAATTTTGCCCTCCTTACATGTGCAAAACCCAGAAAGTTAAAGCTATTTTACATTGCATACATTACATTTTGTCTCTTCAGGGTATGAGTAACACAATTCATCTTTCCTGATAGTTGTTGGCAGACAGTCTTGCTAAAATTAGTCTTGTCTATTAATAGGGAAACTTTAGCAAGACCAAAACCGTACATTTGTATTGTATATTGTAACACTACAATGCTGTCCTCTATTTCTTTTCATTCTTCCATAAAACTCTGACCTCTGATTACAAGGGAGGGTACTTGCTAAGCCAGATGTCTTAACCACATTCAGATAAGTCACTCATCACCTTTTTTTGAAAGCAGTGTTACATATAGCAGTGTGGATGATGCATAGTTTTTGCTTTCCGCTCAATCTTTCCAAAGCTAACAGAAGCAGGATTTGAAAGTGCATTAGCCCTGTTGTGTCAGCTGGTAAGGCAGCAAGTCCTAGCGGATGAGACTGATTATTTCAATGAAAAACTGAGGTCAGATTGCCAGGAGAGGTGTCTGCATACTGTTTAATATTGGAACCAAAAATAACAACCAGTGTAGGGGAAAAATACTTGGCTAATAAACTTGATTCCAGACTTGCCTTTTGTGATCACAAGCAAGTCTGATGACCTTGAACCGAGTAACTGAAACACTTTTAGACCTAAATTTTTAACAAACAAACAATCAACATACAGCCTTTACCAAAAGTTCTACATTTGGCTTCCTTGTTCAGACTAAATCCTTTCTGGTTTAAGCCAAATAACTAATGTTCTCAACTTATTTCATGTGCTTAAAAGCATAAACTGTATACCCCTCCCCCAAATGTTGCCATGTGATTATGGATTACTGATGAACCTGTTGGAATTGTGGGGCACTGAATTCATTAATCTTCAAACAGGTTTGTTAATCCTTCTTGTGCACCGCCCCTTTCGGGACACTCCGAATACTTGTGTGTAAATCCTCAACCTAGTGCCCAGCCTGAGGAGTCAGACTGATAATGGGCAGCACTAGCTCCACTGAGAGATTGGAGGAGAAAAATCCATCCCTCTCACAGTCCTGAGGCCAGGGAGCAGCTCTTCAGAGTGCTCTTTAAGAGTGCTGCCACAGCCCTCCCCACTGCAGCCTTTCCTCTGGGCACTGATATACAGGAAGCTGCCGTACAGCAGAGCTCTGTCCCGGGCAGGTGTAAACACCTCTGTGTGTCCAACCTCTCTGTCCTCCCTCCCACATTCTTTATGTAGTAGACCAGCACCAGTTCTGCTACCAGGGGCTTTCTGCAACTGGTGGAGGCAGGACCACAGTTTACTACATGATCCTAAATTTTTGCCTATGAAATAAAACTCCATATGTCCAAACTGAAAAAAAAAAGTTTCCTTCAGATCTAATAAATGCATAATTTGTCCGGTACAAAATGCAGTTTTCATCAGACACTTGAATACAACAGCTCTGCACATACTTTGCTTTCTGAATGACCAGACACACAACTGTATAGGGTAGAAGGACTGCAAAAAGCCATACCCCATGAATAGTTTGGTAGAAGGATAACATGTCCACCAGCACATTGCTAAGATCCATCCTTTTTTTTTATCCAAACAGCCAAACTCCTATCCTCTCCCTTCTTGACTGCTATTGCCTTCTCCCCTGCAGCCTTATTGCACCAACTTTACCCACCTCCAGTCCCTACAAAGAATAGCTGCTAAGATCAACTTCCTTGCCCATGATTCTGATCACATCTCCTCCCTCAGTCCTTTTGGAAGCTGTCCACTGGCTCACCCTGGCTCACTTGTGTCCTTATGTTCAAGCCCTTCATGACTCTGCCACTCTCGATCCACTCATGTCCCTTATCGCGCTATGTCAATTATGCAGGCCTCCTCTACCAGTTTGTCAGCTTCCCACACAAATGTTTCTGCACTTTTCTTCCATGCTACCACCTTTTCATTGAATTATCTCCCCTGAACTGATCCAAAAGGCCACTGCCCTTCTGCTCCTTCAGATCTGAAGATCCAGCTGTAACAAAAAACCAATTAATGATTGAGGGACAGCCAATTTAGGTTGGGGGTAAGATGGGCATGGCTGGCACTTATTTCATTTATAATAAAATTGAAAATATCTCAATGTATATACAATTTTATATATTTGATTCTCCTTCTACCAACATTCTTCATCTGTCACTTGTCTTCTTGTAAGCTCTTCAGAGATGGGGGCCCCCCATCTTCATATGTATTTATAGAGCGCCCCGCCCATCACAACAGAGAGCTAGATCCTATTTGTGGTCTCTGGGCGCTACTGTACTATACGTATTAAACAATTAAAATAGCTGGTGTGCTCAGGTTTGTACCACAATGTTTGGTACCAATGCAGAATTGTAAATCTATATTTAGAGCTGATTGATATCAGCAGTCGTCCTTCACAACACTGTCAGCTTGGTATTAACAACTGCAAAAGTATATGTCTGTAGTGTGTATCCCTTAAGATCACTTACTTGTAGGCTAACTTACATCAGGTTCCCTTTCACCTATACGCCATTGTTCAAAATATCTTTGTTTCTAAATAACTGCTTGTATGTAAAGGTTAAAGAATAATACTATCAAGAGCTTCTAAAATCTGAGCCACAGTTTCAAGTTCACATCACACAGTAATTAATAATCTTTGCAACTAACATTCCTTTACAGATCTAGTCACAGTAAAAGCCATATGAAAAATGTTAAAGTCTGCAAGTGAAAACATTGGGAAGTGATTTATCTCCGTAGGGAGGGAGCTAATCTTTTTCCAGTTTTTGTCCGGATATTCATGGGTTTTATTTCATAGATAAGACTCTGCCACCATAAGCAAACTGGAATGAAGAGCTCTAAAAGTCGTATGGGTGGAGACAATATTAGTCAGCACTAGCACCGGAGCAAATGTGATCATCAGTTATAAATATCTTACTTGATGAAGTTAAGTGATATGAATAATTTTATGCGACATTTCAGAAGTACCCATTTGCAGCTGTTCTGTCAGTCTAAAAATTACAAATATGAGCAAATACAGAATCACAAATGACTGAAAAAGAACTATGGTATTTAAGCATTTCAAGGTGTGTATTGTGGGTGGGGGTGATTGAGAGTGTGCGTGGCATCGCAAGATTCAGAACGTTTTGTAACAAAACAAATCCCAGAAATGTTGCAAGGGTTGTGTTTTAGCACCAGGTGTACTTCTTAAAAGTTTGTCTTTTATAGTTCAGTGTTAACTGTGGGCCAAGTTCATCCCTGGTGTAACTCCTTTTGGCCTGATTTCTGGCTCCCATGGAGAAACACACAGGAGGAAAGAAATTAGAGACTTTACCTCCTATTGTTCTTTTGAGGAGACGAGGTTTGCTATGTTCTCCCCAGCTTTCCTATCATGGAATGGACAGGGGTTTGAGCCTCAGAAATCACAAATCACTCAGGGCCTAATGCGGGATCACCCTCACCTCCTAACCAGCCTGGCTTTTTCCCTTCTCTAGTAGGGGGCCACAGCTTTGTTTTCAAATAATTAGAATATATCATTCTCTGCATTGGGATTCTAATAATCAGGTAAAGGCTCAAGGAGAGTTTAATCCTCTTACTTAAATTGTAAACTCTTTGGGACAGGGACAGTCCCTTGTTCTGTGATTGTCCAGTGTATTGTACAATGGGGTCCTGGTACATGAGATGCTACGGTAATACACACAATAAAAACCACAAGAACATGCAAACTATCCCATTGACTTCAATGGGAATATTATTAATAATGCAGGATTTGCCTAGAATGGCCATAGCTAAAGAATGAGAAGAGCTGGCTGCTTAATGAGCTGAAATTAAGATTTCTGAGATAATAAATGTTAAATTCCCTGAAGATGCTGACTGAAATATAAATCACAAATGACATTGGTTCTGCAAGTACATGAAATCTACTATGCTGCTTTCTCTCAAATTATTACAGTAGCCTTTAAAGATATTGTGTGTTCAGACCAGGTTACAGTGGCTTTTATAACAGTGAAAGTTTGATCTAAGGTGAGCACATTTTTTTTTATGCACTGGCTTCTTGTGTGCATTGAAGACAAGATTGGCTCCAGATGACCTTAAAGCCATCTTTCTCCTAAATATCCAGAGTTTTCTCCTTTTTTTCTTGAAATCTATTGATTAATTACTGACATTTAAGTAAACAGAGAAAGATTGAAATAATTTTTTGATATGCACTTTGCTTGCCATAAAGGGAAATTATTATTGTTTGCCAGATTAAAGACATCAACCTGTCTTTCGGAAACATGCAGTGTGGTCACAGGAATACTTCTAGTGGCTACGGACAGTAGGTGCTTTGTCTTTTGACCTTTTTTATTACTAAGTATTCAATTCTGAAGAATCGAAATCAAGTTTTTAATTTTTTCACACATTCAGTGATGTTGAAATGTTTATAAAAGTGAACTGACATGGTTATAAAACTACACAAAAATCATCCTAAGGGACCAGATCCTTACTTGGGGTCAACTGGTATAGCTCTGACATCAATGAGGCTATGTCAGTTTACAGCAGGTGAGCATCTGGCCCAAAGTCCCAAATTATTAGCAGAACAGACTGCTACAATCTGTACTCTAGATTTAGAAATTAGAGGCGTGATCCTTTAAGCACATATTGGGTTCAGTGCTGACAACCATGAGTAGTCCCACTGAAGTCCTGAACCATCAACTCAGGTCTAATGGCCTAATCCTGTAAACCCTTATTCATGTGATTAGTCCCATTGACTTCCATGGGACTAATCACAGTAGTGAAATTAAGCAGATGTGTGAATATGTGTGAGATCAGGCTTTCATCCCATCAAAATCAAGGGGACGATTTGTGTGATTAAGGCCTTATTATGTAACATGTAGGAGTGGATTTTTGGAAGATAGACGAAGGAAAAAAAAGTCCACTGTTTTTGTTTAAGTATTTGTGCTTTATCCAAGGGTAGTGCTACTGGACAAAGTGATTACAATGGGAGTACTTGCTCATGATACAATAGTTAGCACTACATTCTTGGACTTTGACCAGACTAATTGCATGAGGAAGGGTCAGCAGGACTAGGCCCGTAGATATGAATTCAGGGTTCTGTGTTTCTCCTATTTCAGTTGGGCTTGTCTACGCTTAAAATGCTACAGCTGCTTTGCTGTAATATTCCAGTGTAGATACTACCTAGGCTGAGGGGAGACATTCTCCTGTCAGTGTAGGTAATCCACCTCCTTGAGACATGGTAGCTAGGTCAATGGAAGAATTCTTCTCTCAACCTACCGCTGTCTACTTGGGGACTTAGGTCAGCTTAGTGTGGATTTTTCACACTTCTGACTGATGTAGTCAGGAGTGCTGGAACAATTTGTATAGTGGGGCTGCTGAGAGCCATTGAACCAAACTGTAAATCCTGTATATAATGGAAATCATTTAAAGCAATGGCATGCTCCCCCACCAGCACCCCTAGTTCTAGCATCTATGGATGTAGTTAAACAACCTACTTTTCTAGTGTAGACCAGGCCTAACACTTCATAGATTCCGGGGCCAGAAGAGACCATTCTGATCATCTAGTGTGACCTCCTGCATAACACAGGCCATAGAACCTCTCCAAAATTATTCCTTTGAGATTAAAGCAGTGTAAAAAACCAGGGAATACAGCTTTCTTACAGATGGCATTGTATGGATTGTAGCAAGGGAATACAAGATGTTGAATTTAGGTCTTGGTAGTCAATAAAAGCCTTTAAATTCAGGGCTTTTTGTTAAGAATGTTCAAATCTACATATTAAGGATTTGGCCTCTCAGATCGGGAGATTACTTTGGAGTTTAGTTTTAGTTCATGTGGTCATGATTATGTAGGATACAGAATACCACTGAATTCTTGAAGATGGATGTTAATAAAATCAAAAGGAAACAAGTACTTTAAGCACTTGCTTATGCACTTTGCTGAAATAGGGCCAGTGATAGTGGTGAAACCACAGCGAGAATACTGGACAATCCAATATCACAAGGGCATTGATAAATCTGGAGGAAATTAAATGAAGGGCAGTAGAAGTTATTAAGGAGCAAGAGAAGCTGATTTATGAGGAAAGTTTAATATAAATAACTAAATATTGGAGCTGGTTGGAAAATGAGGGAGAAATCATGAACTGTTCATGATTCCTCCCATTCCTCCCACCCTCCATTTTCTGAAGAAATTTCAAATATTTCTGACTAGATCTGGTCTGAATTTGCAGACCTTCATGCTGCAAAAGCCGTGGAGGGATGAGGATTTGGGGTTTGCATGGAGTAGATTAAGAGAATGTTTGGCTGTTGCATTTAGGCCCCAGCTCTGCAAAGTACTTAATGCACTTGCTTAACTTTAAGCAAGTATGTAAATTATTTGCGGAATAGGGATGGATTTAAACACATATTTACATGCTTTGCTGAATTGGGGCTTTCCTGCTTGTTATGTTATGTTATGAATCATGGTGCTATTCTGATGTGGATGTGAATTTAATTGTGGTTAGGGTACCTAATGTTCACATATAGGTTTCTTATGTTAAATCCAAATGAATACAATAAATGAGCCCTGAGTGATATATGATACTGCAGGTTGTAAGAACCAAGGAGCCAGGAAAACTGTATATTGATCCAGGTCTAGAGGATATAAGTAATATGATGAAATTCAACTAAGAGAAATATCAGCCGAATTGATGAATTTCCTGAGTCGTATTCACAATAGGAAAGTCTCCCAAGGAATGCAGTGGAATCCCCATCATGAACGTCATTTGAAAAAGACTGAACAAAGCTCTCTGCAATGTACTGTTAATGAACAGTCATGCAGTGGCTGGGAGATGCACAAGATTAATGAGTATGTCTTGTGCATTTTTAACTTCTGTAATTCTGGTAACCAAAATGTTCATGTAGCCTTTCTTCCATCATATTTTTAGTGCCAACATGGGTTTTCCATCCTCTCCCCCCCTTAACCCTCCCCTCCCAAATTTTCATACTTGTTTTTAACAGATTGTTCTGGCAAACCAGCATGCAAATGATCCTCAAGAATATCTGTTCATATAGTATTGAATAACAGTCTGTTTTAATAGGTTTCAGTGTAGTAGCTGTGTTAGTCTGTGTCAGCAAAACGAAAATAAGAAAGAAAAACTTGTAGCACCTTAGAGACTAACAAATTTATTTCAGCATAAGCTTTCGTGGGTTAGTACCCACTTCATCGGATGCAACCTGTTTTAAGTACACCTGTGACAGTTTGTTAAATTACAAACCTAATGCTATTAAACAGCACTTTTTCATCTAGTTTTTTTGCCTCTGCTGCTATTATAAATTGCAGTAATAGTAGCCTTAACTCACATCTTGATAAAGAGTTTTATAGCAGTTGTAAACCAATTTGTCAGGACCAGGGCCGGTGCAAGGAAGTTTCGTGCCCTAGGCGAAACTTCCTTGCACCATCCCTGCGCCCCCTCCCCCGCCCAGCTAAAGCTGCCCCTCCACCCCCCGCAGCAGCCAGATCCCCCGCCCGCGGCAGCTCAGCTCCCCACCTGCGGGCCACGGCAGCCTCCCCCCTAACCCGCGGCACCTCCTCAGCTCCCGGCTCCACGCTCAGCCACTGAGCGTGGAGCCAGGAGGCAGCCGCAGAGAGCCACCTACTGCCTACCGGTTCCGCGTGGAGCTGGGAGGCAGCCGCGGTGAGCCGCCCATTTCATTCCTCGCAAAGCCCTGCTGAGCCCCAGCGGCACGGCAACAGCCCTCCCAACAGCAGGGCTTCACAAGGAAGCGGGCGGCTGCCTCCTGCCTCCTGGCTCGAGCATGGAGCCGAGAGGCAGCCGCCCGCCGCCGAGGGTGGCAAAATGCCACCCCCAAATCCTGGTGCCCTAGGCGACCGCCTAGGATCGCTTAGTGAAAGCGCCGGCCCTGGTCAGGACTAGTTACTATATAAATAAACATGTGCACATTAGAAATCATCTTTAAATGTAAGCTTCTTGCTGTGACAAAACCTGTAAAATCTTGTAATTTTAAAATTGTCAACACTCTTACAAATATTAAAGCAATAATTCTAAAGCAATAATTATTTTCCAGTCCTGAAACTGGGTCATACAACACTTCCTTTTTACTTACCCCACCCCAAAAAATGTTTCTTAAGGGAGAAAAATGTTAAGAATTAGCCTCTGGAAACCCTGGAGAGGGAATCCTAATGCTGATTGTCCTCTGCAGTTCAAGATGGCAAGAGAGCATTTAAGTTCAAAAGAGCTCAAGATTATATCTTTCGTTTAAAAATTTGTACTGTGAATACAATATACTCCTATAGCTATAGATAAATAGATGTCTGACATGGCACAACACAAACTGTATTTTTCTAAAGAGCAGGTCTAACTCTCAAAAGCAAAAATAAGCCCAAAATAGCACTAAACCAATAAGACAATCTAATTGCTTAGAGACAGTTTGCGTGCTCAGATTATAGCAGTGTGTCAGTTCTTTTTTAGATCAGTCTCTTCTATGCAAACAGGCATTCTTCAGCATCTAAGTATGTCCCTGTGGCAGTCTGCTAAGAAAAACATGAGGGGAGATCTATCCTACATCATTCTTTCCGCTAGCTGCTCCCAGTGATTTATTTGAAGTCTCGGAGAACAGCTTATCTATTGAGATAGAGAAGTACAACCCTAGTGCCTACCTGTTTACTCTATGCAGTAGCTCTATTGTTCTGTCATGATTCTTGAATGATTGTTGTAGGTTGACCTTGGCTGGTAAACTTATCTGTGATGATTTTACAAAGGCTAGTTTTATTTCAGTTGCGGCAAAGGAACTTTTTGCAACTCCCCCTCAGCCCCCCCCCCCGACACTTAAATCAGAGCCAAAGCCACAAGGATTATGATTTTGAGGCAAGGCTGGTCCAGAAGGCATAGTGCATTTCCACACTATTTTGACCTTTTCTAAGGGTCGTGTGCCCACCTCAGTGTCTCCACAGACAAGGGCAGCTGCACCTACATAAGGGGTAAGTTGGGCCTCTACTGGATGCTCTTTCCTTCCCCCACTCCTTAGGGGAGTTGGAGGGAGAGCGGGCCACAATATTTTGGATTCTGTCTCTCCCAATGAAAGCCTGAGTCTGTATTAACTGGCACTAATTTCCTCTCTAATAGTAGCAGTAGAGAAAGAAAGGAGTGTTCTAGTGGATAGGACCCTTGATTGGGATGCTGAAAATGTGTGTTCTAGTCCTCACTGAGCCACAGACTTCCTATATAACCATTGGTAAGTCACTTAATCTATTGTCTGTGACATGGTGATCTTGCTCTACCTCACTCTGCTGTTCTGAGGATAAGCTCTATTCAGGGTTGTGAGGTGCTCAGATACTGTGGAGATGTGGGCCATGTAAATACCTAGATAGAATAGAATAGGACCTGAATAGAAATGAAGTACAGCTCCAGCAAGAGTAGTGCTTACAGGGGCCAGCAGTTTGTTGGATGGCAGAGGCCTCTGCCCAAATCCCTTGAATTTTTCATGACCATCAAGACCCCTGGGCATTTTGGGAATAAAGAAGTAGACTCTGTAGGTACTTCTACATTGTGTGTGGTGTGAGTAGAAATGGAAGAATTTGGAGGAAATTCTATGAGTTGAAACTTACATTTTCTTCTCCAGGGATTAGTCTCAAGGGAGAAATGACCTCTTTATTGTTACCTTGCCCTCCCAGGCATCCATTTTGAACAGATGCATGTACGGTGTTCTTCAACAGAACGATGGGGGAATGACCTCAGGCAGGTGCCAGTGATATTAGTAGCACACTTCCCTCGCCATCCCTGGAACCATTTCTTCAGAGTGCCCTGATGACTATGGATTTACATAGCAGTTACATAGTAACTGAGATCAGAATCAGTTTCTTAAAGGGACATTATCAACTTTAAAAAAAACCAAACTTCTGTGCACATTTTTTACCTATTATTTTTACAGAAACAGCTAAAAGAACCATACTTCAAAGAGCTTAGCGAGAGAGGATACTTTAAGTGTGATTACTTTATTTGATCACACTTTGTGTATAGTCAGTGGCCTTGTTTCCCTCTACATAGTTGAGTTGACTATTTAGACTGTCTCAATATTTCCTATTGTTTGTGGGTGCCTTTCATTAGGAAAATATGACCCAATTCTGCAAACACTTACATAAGGTCTTAACTTTACTATTGTGAGTAATCCCATTAAGTTCAACAAGACTACTCAGAGAAGTAAAGTTAAGCATGTGCAAAAGTGTTTGCAGGACTGGGGCCTAAGATGGTACAACCCCCAAAATTGGCAGGGGTAGTAGCTGAAGATAGATAGTTCTTTACAAAATTGACTGATTTAAAGTTACCAGTGTCTCTGTAAAGTTTCTGTCTCAGATCTATAGTTTAATATTGAAATAACATCCCATGTGAGGGTTATGTTGAGATTTTTAGAAGTGCTGAGCATTGGCCTAACTCTCTTCCCATTACAGTCAACTTTGACTTTAAAGGGAGCAGAGTTAGCCCAACACTGCGTACTTTGAGAACCCCATCCTTTATTAATATGAGTACAGAGTTTTGAAGTACTGTATGCATTAAATGCTCAATGTTTTTGTTCTGTTTTTAGTGGCTCAGAATTTGCACTAGTTAAATTTTAAATCACTTTTAAAATCAGTGTAGGTAAATGGTGCATACCCCTGGCTGGACATGTATAAATGAATTTAAACATTAATTATATTGATTTAGCTTAATTTAGACCAAATTAAGCTAAATCAGTTTAAACCAGATTTAAATCTATTTAAGCATGCCCTGGGTTTGCCCTGGTTTAATTAAATTTAAAAACAGGCCTTCGGTTAATCCGGAGTAAGTGTGTGTGTTGACAGTTCAGTGTTACATAGTTAAATACCTTGGATCTTACAGGTTTCAGAACATTACTTCCTTTTATTACATTACATTACATTACATTAAAGCTTGAAAATCTGAGTCTTCTTGCTTGACATGGGTTTTAAAATTGCAATATAGAGGCACAATTAAATGAAAAATTAATTAATATGGGTTTGTGGCTAGTGTAAAAAATCAGAGGGCAATAGGTATTATTCAGCTTTCCTGTGCACTGAAGATAAGTGAACAAGAGTAGGACTATTTTTTTAAAAAAAATAGGGCTTTGTTTTACAGCTGTATCTTGACAGAGAATGGAGTATCTGGCTATACTTTTTTGCCAGATGCAACTCCGTTCCCCAGGCACTTTACAACAATTGGGAGCTAGACGCTTGTGACAGCCACTGCTGATGCAGAACCAGTGTCATTCTTGTAAGTGATGTTAGGCAAAAGGTGATATTGCATCTGAATAAGGTTTCCAAGCTTATTCTGGGCCATGTTCATGTTATTTTAAAGGCGATATAACATGAACTGTCTTTGGCTGGCGAGCAGAGTTGAATATATGGGGCAACAATAAAGAGCTCATGTTTTAAACTTGGTTAATCTTAAGAAAATGCCCCCTTTTTTTGGATGAGAGTATTTCATCAGTATGTTATGGAAAAGTAGCTCAAAAAATTAAGGAGAATAGTATTTTTGTGATCTTTGGGGGAAGGAAGTTTGAAAGCACATCAGCGTTATTCTAGCAATGGAATAGTAGAAACATTATAAAAATGTATAAATAGACATATCTTCACACCACTGAGCTCTCCTTGATATTCAAGGGTATGTGACCTATTGATTCTAAAGTATCTTCTTTCTTGGCCTCATGCTGCTTCCTTTATTGGAGAATGATCTTTTAACTCTGAGGTTTTTCATGTTATCAGTTAAATAGGTGAAGGGGTACTCAGTAAGAAAGCTGCCTCAAGTTTAAGAATTTTCTTATTAAAATTATCTATTTGAGCAGTTATAAATACATCAGGTATCCATTCCTATTGATTTAAAAGCTTTTTTTTAATGGTACCTTATTTTCATTTAATCACTAGGCCTAATGTTGCTTTGATTTCTTAGTCTGATCGAATGCCCACTAAAGTCAAGGGGAGGGATTTTGTCCATTGCCGTTAATGATGCTATCAAATGTCTGGGCACACTGCAGGTACACTGATGAATGGGTGCTGGATTTGACCTTCAAAGAAAACTGTTTAGGTCTAGTACAGAGCACAGGATTGGTCCCATAGAAGCTAAAGGTTGAAGATTTCTAGTAGGTCACTTTAATCCATCCCCTTGCCTATGTAGGATTCCTCCTTACAGTATATTTTCTGATATTTAACCAGTCTAGTTCTAAATGTCTCAATGAGCCTTTATAGTATTTTTCTTATATGTCCTTCTGATAGTACTGCTATCTAAGGACAGAACTGATATCTTCACCTGACATACTTTATGAAAGTTTTCTTTACTTATCAATATTTTTATTACTTTTAGGTAATTAAGCTTTACTAATTGATTTTGAAAAATGGATACAAATAATTTCAATAGTAATTTTTACTAAACAGAAGTAAATAGCAATAAATCATTTCATTTTTTATCTTTAATTAAAAATTGTGAGGTTTTTTTGGTGTATAATTTTCTAATTAATGTGACCATCTGTATGAAACTTTGCATTGAGAAGAGGACATCTGAGGGATTTTTTTAGATAAGGTAAAGGAGTAATTATCAAAAAGATGATGTATCTTTGAAACCTAATATTGTTATATTGGCATTACTTATATATATATTGTGTCCTCAATCAGTTGTCCATGATCCTTTATCTGTTATGTGCCATGTTTTACTGCTTTCCTGAATTGAGAAACTGGCAGGATGCCAGAAATACAATCTGGATAAATTAATAGAAAAAAATGTAGTCTTTGAATTTCTTTCTGCCTCACCTGTTCAGTTTAAAATCTCATACAAATATATAACCAATCCACTGTTAAAACATACATTACAGCTGCCCAGGTATGGGTCAGTCTGGAGTACAGCTTTCCCCCCCGCAATCAAAACAAAATGGAAAGGGGGATAAAAAACAATAAGCAGTACACAGGCTTGGTGAGAAATATAATACAAAGGGCATAAAAATAATGGAAGAAATTGTGCGTGTGCAGATAAATAAATATATGTGTATATAAAATTCATACATGTGTGGATACTTCAGTGCTCGTGAGTCAGAGGTGGAAAGGAAGTTCATTGGAGCTCTTGTTTAAATGTAGATCACTGTCTTGAGGCTGGAGTTTTATTGCAGAAGCTGTGATATATACTTAGGTGACACCCATTTGGTAAAAGTCTCCAGTTATATTATTTATATGCAGTTTTACAAGCAAGTTTGCAAATTTTTTGAGTTGACAATGAGGGTAGCTCCTATATTTCCCCAGAGCTTCTTGCTCTGACTTCTGGTTAGCACAATTCCTTGTCTCTTTCCCCACTGGGTGGCTCAGCTGCCTCTATTTAGCTCCCTGATCCTAGTGCCTTTGTGAGCTGCCTCCAAATCTTGGCAGGGAAATAACACCAAACCCCAGGTTACTGTCTGGTTTGAGATACAACTGAGGCAGGGCGCAGCAGGGTTTAGGGTTGGTCTCCAGGGGGCACCAAAAGACCCATATGCCCCATCACAGTCACTTGTCATTCACAGTCTGAAACATTTTTACAATTGTTAATTAAGCTGAACAATATTCCTTTGAAATAAGGATACAGGCAAATATCAATACCCCTCCCCCCCATTTACAGATAGATAAACTGGGTCACACAATGACTTGCCCAAGGTCACAAAGTAAGCTGGTTACAAGAACTCATGTCCTACCTTTGTAGTCCCCTCCTCTAACCACACTCTCTGAAAGAGGCAAGGACTTGTAGGCAAACTGATTAACAGATTTATGAGACACCAAGAAATATAGATAAGGATCAAATATTGCATCACAAGGTGTAATGAAATCTTAAATCATGACTTAAATGTCAGTAATTTTCAGTGGAAAATTACGATCCTCATAGTGAATCCTCAGTAGGAAAAAAGTGGTTCCTTAATGAACTCTGACCCTCAATTAAAATGCCTAGGTGGTCTAATACCACAGTTCTTATGACTCGGTGTAATGCTTGAGCTAAGGTTAATAAATAACCTACAATATTATTTGGGTGAAGCAACTGATCGAAAATCATAAAGAGAAATGTTCAGCGGAGGATAAAAGTAACCTATTATGTTTATTTGATTGTGTGTGAAAGAATGTGAGACCCACAGACATCTTAGGATAACAACACTAGAGTTTGGTGAATGGTTTGTATGGAAAGATAGGACCATTCCACCCAGCCACGTTTGCGTCTGTTGAATTAACCTTAAGGGTTTGGGTCAAGAGACATTTTGTAGGCATTGATGTTGTATCACTGCATTGGATAATGTAATTGCAATGCATACAAAGGCAAATGTTTCCCTGAAGCTGGCCCAGGAAAGCCCGCTGTTTCAGGAGCGCTTCCCCAGAAAGTGGGGTGGAGAAGGCCAACTCTTTCGCTGCAGCTCGGTCAACAGAAAGATTCTTCTGTCGATCTAGCACTGCTTCTTGGGGAGGTGGCAGACCTGCAATGACCTAGTTGTGTCACTGCAGTGGCTGTAGTGTAGATGTGGCCAAAGAGAGCTCCACCTGACTTTACTGGGGCCAGGATTTTACACCCAGAGCCTGACATGGGAGTTTAGACAGAAGTTCAGATTTGGGTTCACGTTTGCCAGTTTTTGTGGGAAAACAGCAGAATCCAGCCAAAGTAGCAGCTTTCAAAGCTGGTTATACTGAGCCCATTCTAACCATCCATTTTTTTCGCCTCTCCAGTGACATTTTTTTCCTTTTTTCTCACTTCTGGATCCCCAGTTGTTGGTTATCACATTTTTTCTTGCAGTATTTCATGAACAAATGTCTGTAGGGATGAACTTGATAAAAAATTAATGGCGATCAGACATTGAAATGCTATGCTAACGAAATGTCTCAATCTTATCAGCAGTAGCATATTAATAATGGCACATTTTTGGAAGGCTTTACTGGAAAGGATGTAAACAGGCTAGGCACATTCAGAGAAACTTAACCCAGGCCCCTGCCGCTAATGTGATAATTTCCTTTTCAACTTGATAACAATTTCCTAGTTCCATACCTTACTGAACAGTCCAATAAAAAAAAAAAAAAGAGGTGTAAGAGGTTGAAGGGACTTGGAAATGTAAGGCGCGCTATCAGCATTTGCTTGGGTCATGAGGCCAATGGTAATAACTGCTATAGCAATGGCTCATTTTAAAGAAGTAACTCATATCTGAGTGATAAAAATATTCAATCGTTAACTGTTGCCCCAGATGGCTCAAACTTAAACAAAGAGTGTCGTTCCAGGGGCATAGGATTGCCAGTCAGGGAGAACCTTGTCACGCACACCTCTGACCCCACTCTGACTTGTGATAATGCCCTGAAAAGGGCTGCTTATGTTTCTCAACCCGGGATGCTAGTTTATCTGTTTAAAGAAAAAAGGAAATGTCAGTGAAAATGGTAGAATAATTGATCAAATATTTTTTCCTTACTTGGACATCAATTTCCAGACTATGATGCTGAGAATAACTGAGGACCTATAAGGCGGGTCAGAGGTGTCAGGCCATACATAAGTACTTTTAATATGTAATCAAGATTTACAAGGTCTTTTTTCATGACTAAAATGACAAATTCTGTAAACAAGAAGGAATAATGAATCAACATTTTGGTGCTCTGGGTCTGATCCAAGGACCACTGAAGTTGACTGGAGACTTTCCATTGACTTCAGTGAGCTTTGGTTCCGGCACCATGAGCATCTGAAGCCTGAGGATATCCGTGACACAGCCAAATAGTGTCAGTAAATGTGGTGGATTGTATTTCTTTTTTAGGCTCCACTTCTTGTTGTTAACATTGCTGCTCCTGATGGAGAAGATAGATGGGTCAACTTGAATTGTGGGGAGGGGGGATAGCTCAGTGGTTTGAGCATTGGCCTGCTAAACCCAGGGCTGTGAGTTCAATCCTTGAGGGGGCCATTTGGGGATATGGGCCAAAAATTGGGGATTGGTCCTGCTTTGAGCAGGGGGTTGGACTAGATGACCTCCTAAGGTCCCTTCCAACCCTGATATTCTATGATTCTATGAATTCTAAGCATCCCTGAGGGAATAAAGTATTGTCTCATTGCTCCTGCTTCTGCAGAATGAAGCTGAAAGTTGGGGCTTGATTCTAAAAAAACACTTTCTTCTCTTCAGCTGGCAGTTCTTAAAAGACTGGCTGCCACTCACCATGGGAAGTTGGGCCATGATCCATGCCCCACTGGAGTCAAGTGGGCATTGGATCATAGAATCATAGAATCTCAGGGTTGGAAGGGACCTCAGGAGGTCATCTAGTCCAACCCCCTGCTCAAAGCAGGACCAACCCCAAGTAGATCATCCCAGCCAGGGCTTTGTCAAGCCTGACCTTAAAAACCTCTAAGGAAGGAGATTCCACCACCTCCCTAGGTAACCCATTCCAGTGCTTCACCACCCTACTAGTGAAAAAGTTTTTCCTAATATCCAACCTAAACCTCCCCCTCTGCAACTTGAGACCATTACTCCTTGTTCTGTCATCTTCTACCACTGAGAACAGTCTAGATCCATCCTCTTTGGAACCCCCTTTTAGGTAGTTGAAAGCAGCTATCAAATCCCCCCTCACTCTTCTCTTCTGCAGGCTAAACAATCCCAGTTCCCTCAGCCTCTCCTCATAAGTCATGTGCTCCAGCCCCCTAATCATTTTTGTTGCCCTCCGTTGGACTCTTTCCAATTTATCCACATCCTTTTTGTAGTGTGGGGCCCAAAACTGGACACAGTACTCCAAATGAGGCCTCACCAGTGCCGAATAGAGGGGAATAATCACGTCCCTCGATCTGCTGGAAATGCCCCTACTTATACAGCCCAAAATGCCGTTAGCCTTCTTGGCAACAAGGGCACACTGTTGACTCATATTCAGCTTTTCGTCCACTGTAACCCCTAGGTCCTTTTCTGCAGAACTGCTGCCCAGCCATTCGGTCCCTAGTCTGTAGCAGTGCATGGGATTCTTCCGTCCTAAGTGCAGGACTCTGCACTTGTCCTTGTTGAACCTCATCAGATTTCTTTTGGCCCAATCCTCTAATTTGTCTAGGTCCCTCTGTATCCTGTCCCTACCCTCCAGCGTATCAACCACTCCTCCCAGTTTAGTGTCATCTGCAAACTTGCTAAGGGTGCAGTCCACACCATCCTCCAGGTCGTTGATGAAGATATTGAACAAAACCGGCCCCAGCACCGACCCTTGGGGCACTCCACTTGATACCGGCTGCCAACTAGACATGGAGCCATTGATCACTACCCGTTGAGCACGACCATCCAGCCAGTTTTCTATCCACCTTACCGTCCATTCATCCAGCCCATACTTCTTTAACTTGCTGGCAAGAACACTGTGGGAGACTGTATCAAAAGCATTGCTAAAGTCAAGAAATAGCACATCCACTGCTTTCCCCTCATCCACAGAGCCAGTTATCTCATCATAGAAGGCAATTAGGTTAGTCAGGCATGACTTGCCCTTGGTGAATCCATGCTGACTGTTCCTGATCACTTTCCCCTCCTTTAAGTGGTTCAGAATTGATTCCTTGAGGACCTGTTCCATGATTTTTCCAGGGACTGAGGTGAGACTGACTGGCCTGTAGTTCCCCGGATATTCCTTCTTCCCTTTTTTAAAGATGGGCACTACATTAGCTTTTTTCCAGTCATCCGGGACCTCCCCCGATTGCCATGATTTGTCAAAGATAATGGCCAATGGCTCTGCAATCACATCGGCCAACTCCTTTAGCACCTTTGGATGTAGTGCATCCGGCCCCATGGACTTGTGTTCGTCCAGCTTTTCTAAATAGTCCCGAACTACTTCTTTCTCCACAGAGGGCTGGTCACCTCCTCCCCATACCGTGCTGCGGAGTGCAGCCGCCTGGGAGCTGACCTTGTCTGTGAAGACAGAGGCAAAAAAAGCATTGAGTACACTAGCTTTCTCCACATCCTCTGTCACAAGGTTCCCTCCCTCATTCAGCAAGGGGCCCACACGTTCCTTGACTTTCTTCTTGTTGCTAACATACCTGAAGAAACCCTTCTTGTTACTCCTAACATCTCCAGCTAGCTGCAACTCCAAGTGTGATTTGGCCTTCCTAATTTCACTCCTGCATGCCTGAGCAATATTTTTATACTCCTCCCTGGTCATTTGTCCAATCTTCCACTTCTTGTAAGCTGCTTTTTTGCGTTTAAGATGAGCAAGGATTTCACTGTTAAGCCAAGCTGGTCGCCTGCCATATTTACTTTTCTTTCTACACATCGGGATGGTTTGTTCCTGCAACCTCAATAAGGTTTCTTTAAAATACAGCCAGCTTTCCTCGACTCCTTTCCCCCTCATGTTATTCTCCCAGGGGACCTTGCCCATCAGTTCCTTGAGGGAGTCAGTCTGCTTTTCTGAAGTCCAGGCTCTGTATTCTACTGCTCTCCTTTCTTCCTTGTGTCAGGATCCTGAACTCGACCATCTCATGGTCACTGCCTCCCAGGTTCCCATCCACTATTGCTTCCTCTACTATTTCTTCCCTGTTTGTGAGCAGCAGGTCAAGAAGAGCTTTTCCCCTAGTTGGTTCCTCCAGCACTTGCACCAGGAAATTGTCCCCTACACTTTCCAAAAACTTCCTGGATTGTCTGTGGACCGCTGTATTGCTCTCCCAGCAGATGTCGGGGTGATTAAAGTCACCCATGAGAACCAGGGCCTGTAATCTAGTAACTTCTGTTAGTTGCTGGAAGAAAGCCTCGTCCACCTCATCCCCCTGGTCTGGTGGTCTGTAGCAGACTCCCACCACGACATTACCCTTGTTGCTCACACTTCTCAATTTAATCCAGAGACTCTCAGGTTTTTCTGCAGTTTCATACTGGAGCTCTGAGTCTGCTATGCTTTCTGTTCAGTAGCTATGGAGGAGTCCCAAGTGTCATCTGACCTTTACCTTCTCTTGCAAATGAAGGACCATAGCTGAAGTTAGGGACTGGTCTACACCAACGTGATTGTAGTCACTCTGATATGAAACATCAAATACCAATAAACGCAGAATGATCCTATTAGAAATATGGAGCAGCAATATTTTACATCTTTACTGTTTGTTTCCTCTCTTTGGTAACATGACTTAACATTTTTTTATTACCAAATGTTCCTAAAGTGCTTGCCGCACCATTGCTCTAATTTTGACATGAAATGGCTCCCTTCCTCCAAGGTCCATATATAATTAGACAAAAAAAAAGAAATGATGCTTTAGCTAATCTTCTGCTAAACAGATCAGCAGGCTACATGTACATGAGCCTTTTACACTCCTGCTTGGTGATCAAAAATATACGCACACAAAATACTACATTAAAAGAAAGTTATTAGAGTTGCAAAGTTAAGCACCCAAATGTTAGGAAAGGCCAAAATTAAGGTTGCTTGTGCAATCTTACTTCAGGCCCCTTGTCCATATGCATTATGATACTGTCTTTAATTATAGGATCACAAACAATTTTTCCACAGGACGTCTGCCTCATGATCCCGAAGTGTGACCCCATCTGCTCTGTCTCTTCCTCATCCTGATTCCATTCTCATTTAGCCAATCCCAGTCTCCACTTCTTAGTCTTTTTATCTTAATTTCCCAGGTCCTAATTTCACCCATCCAGACTCCATATCCCATTCCCAATCCCAATTCACCCATCCCCATGCCCAGCAGTTGTCAGTTCCTGGTCTTGCTCCCCATCTCTTTGTTTTCAGTCTCCTTGTCTAGCCAGTCCCAGTTCCCCCCCTTCCCAGCTCCTCATCTAGTCTGTCTCTGTCCCTCACCCTGGCGTCTGGTTGCCATGTCTGTCCATGTTCCAGGTCTTCATTGGCCTCCAGTCCCAATCACAAAGTCTCCACCCCTCTGGCTCCTTGTCTTAGTCTCTTTACCTAGCCAGTACCAGTTCTTTCACCACACCGCGGCTCCTTATAGAATCATAGAAATGTACGGCTGGAAGGGATTTCAAGAAGTCATCAGATCCAGCCACTTATTCTGAGGCAGAACCAAGTAAACCTGGACCATCCCTGACAGGTGTGTCTAACCTGTTCTTAAAAACTTCCGCTGATGGGGATTTCACAACCTCCCTTGGAAGCCTGTTACAGAGCTTCAGTACCCTTATAATTAGAAAGGTGTTTTTTTTCCTAATATCTAACCTAAATCTCCCTTGCTGCAAACTAAGCCCATTACTCCTCCTCCGACCTCCAGTGGACATTGAGAACAATTGATCACCATCCTCTTTATAACAGCCGTTAGTATATTTGAAGACTGTTACATGCCCAGTTTTTTAACCTTTCCTCATAAATCAGGTTTTCTAAGTCTATTATCATTTTTGTTGCTCTTCTCTGGAGTCTCTACAGTCTACCCACCTCTTTCCTAAAGTGGGGTGCCCACAATTGGATGCAGTTCTCCAGCTGAGGCCTCACCAGTACCAAGTAGAGCAGGACAAATGCCTGCGTCTCTTACAATTGACATTCCTGTTAATGCACCCCAGAATGATATTAGCCGTGTCACATTGTCGACTCGTTCAATTTGTGATCCACTATAACCCCCAGATTCTTTTCAGCAATACTACTGCTCAGCCAGTTATTCCCCTTTCCGTAGTTATGCATTTGGGTTTTCCTTCCTATACACAGTACTTTGCACAAGTCTTTTAAATTGAATTTCATCTTGTTGGTTTCAGACAAATTCTCCAATATGCTAAAGTAATTTTGAATTCTAATCCTGTCCTCCAAAGTGCTTGCAACCCCTCCCAGCCTGATGTTGTTTGCAAATATTATAAGCATGCTTCCAATCCATTATCCAAGTCCTTAACGAAACTAGTGAATATTGCCTGGCCCTTGTGGCACCCACCTAGATGCACCCTCCCAGTTTCACAGCAAACCACTGATAGCTACACTTTGCATATGATAGGTTTCAGTGTAGTAGCCGTGTTAGTCTGTGTCAGCAAAATGAAAATAAGAAAGAAAAACTTGTAGCACCTTAGAGACTAACAAATTTATTTCAGCATAAGCTTTCGTGGGTTAGTACCCACTTCATCGGATGCATGGAATGAAATTATATTTCAGATATATTTATACAGTCAGAGAAACATGATGGTCCAGGTGTATAGACCAATCTTAAGAGGCTAATTAGTTGAGAGGAAACATGACAGCAGGGGAAGAAAAAGCTTTTGAAGTGATAAACAAGATGGTCACACAGGTGTGAATGAGGATCGTTAACTTAAGGGAAATAGATTCAATTAACATAATGGCCGAGCCATTCCAAATCACGATTTAATCCGGAGGCAACGCAATCTAGTTTGCATATCAATTCGAGTTCAATAGTTTCTCTTTGAAGTCTGCTTTTGGAGTTAATCTGTCGCAACACTGCTATCCTCAAATCTGTCATTGAGTGATCAGGGAGGTTGAAGTGTTCACCTACTGGTTTTTGAATGTTATGATTCCTGATGTCAGATTTATGTCCATTTATTCTTTTGCGTAGAGACTGTCCGGTTTGGCCAATGTACATGGCAGAGGGGCATTGCTGGCACATGATGGCATATATCACATTGGTAGATGTGCAGGTGAATGAGCCCCTGATGGCGTGGCGGATGTGATTAGGCCCTGTGATGGTATCACTTGAATCGATATGTTGACAGAGTTGGCATCGGGCTTTGTTGCAAGGATAGGTTCCTGGGTTGGTGTTTTTGTTGTATGGTGTGTGGTTGCTGGTGAGTAATTGCTTCAGGTTGGGGGGCTGTCTGTAAGCAAGGATTGGTCTGTCGCCCAAGATCTGTGAGAGTGAGGGATCATCTTTTAGGATAGGTTGTAGATCTTTGATGATGCGCTGGAGAGGTTTTAGTTGGGGGCTAAAGGTGACGGCTAGTGGTGTTCTGTTATTTTCTTTTTTGGGCCTGTCTTGTAGAAGGTGACTCCTGGGTACTCTTTTGGCCCTGTCGATCTGTTTTTTCACTTCAGCAGGTGGGTATTGTAGTTGTAAGAATGCTTGATAGAGATCTTGTAGGTGTTTGTCTCTGTCTGAGGGATTGGAGCAAATGCGGTTGTATCTTAGAGCTTGGCTGTAAACAATGGATCGTGTGGTGTGTCCAGGATGGAAGCTTGAAGCATGTAGGTAAGTATAGCGGTCAGTAGGTTTCCGGTATAGGGTGGTGTTAATGTGACCATCACTTATTAGCACAGTGGTGTCTAGGAAATGGACCGCTTGTGTGGACTGGTCTAGGCTGAGGTTGATGGTGGGATGGAAATTGTTGAAATCATGGTGGAATTCCTCAAGGGCTTCTTTTCCATGGGTCCAAATGATGAAGATATCATCAATGTAGCGCAAGTAGAGTAGGGGTGTTAGGTGACGAGAGCTGAGGAAGCGTTGTTCTAAGTCAGCCATAAAAATGTTGGCATACTGTGGGGCCATACGGGTACCCATAGCAGTGCCACTGACTTGAAGGTAAATATTGTCCCCAAATGTGAAATAGTTGTGGGTGAGGACAAAATCACAAAGTTCGGCTACCAGGTTAGCCGTGGTAGTATCGGGGATACTGTTCCTGACAGCTTGTAGTCCATCATTGTGTGGAATGTTAGTGTAGAGGGCTTCTACATCCATAGTGGCCAGGATGGTGTTATCTGGAAGATCACCGATGGATTGTAGTTTCCTCAGGAAGTCAGTGGTGTCGCGAAGATAGCTGGGAGTGCTGGTAGCATAGGGCCTGAGGAGAGAGTCTACATAGCCAGACAATCCTGCTGTTAGGGTGCCAATGCCTGAGATGATGGGGCGTCCAGGATTACCAGGTTTATGGATCTTGGGTAGCAGATAGAATGTCCCTGGTCGGGGTTCCAGGCACGTGTCTGTACAAATTTGTTCTTGTGCTTTTCCAGGGAGTTTCTGGAGCAGATGGTGCAGTTTCTTTTGGTACTCCTCAGTAGGGTCAGAGGATAAAGGCCTGTAGAATGTGGAGTTACAGAGCTGCCTGGCAGCTTCTTGTTCATATTCCAACTTATTCATGATGACGACAGCTCCTCCTTTGTCAGCCTTTTTGATTATGATGTTAGGGTTGTCCCTGAGGCTGTTGATGGCATTGTGTTCTGCACGGCTGAGGTTATGGGGCAAGTGATTTTGCTTTTCTACAATTTCAGCTCGAGCACGGTGACGGAAGCAGTCTATGTAGAAGTCCAATTTGTTGTTTCGACCTTCAGGAGGAGTCCACGCAGAATCCTTCTTTTTGTAGTTTTGGTAGGAAGGATTCTGTGGCTTAGTATGTTGTATAGAGGTCTGTTGGAAAAATTCTTTGAGTCGGAGACGAAGAATCTGTCCTTTCTCGGGGCCTCTCCTTTTGTCCCTCCAGACCCACGAACATGATACAGTTCTGCGGTGACCTAGAATCCTACTTTCGTCGTCTCCGACTCAAAGAATTTTTCCAACAGACCTCTATACAACATACTAAGCCACAGAATCCTTCCTACCAAAACTACAAAAAGAAGGATTCTGCGTGGACTCCTCCTGAAGGTCGAAACAACAAATTGGACTTCTACATAGACTGCTTCCGTCACCGTGCTCGAGCTGAAATTGTAGAAAAGCAAAATCACTTGCCCCATAACCTCAGCCGTGCAGAACACAATGCCATCAACAGCCTCAGGGACAACCCTAACATCATAATCAAAAAGGCTGACAAAGGAGGAGCTGTCGTCATCATGAATAAGTTGGAATATGAACAAGAAGCTGCCAGGCAGCTCTGTAACTCCACATTCTACAGGCCTTTATCCTCTGACCCTACTGAGGAGTACCAAAAGAAACTGCACCATCTGCTCCAGAAACTCCCTGGAAAAGCACAAGAACAAATTTGTACAGACACGTGCCTGGAACCCCGACCAGGGACATTCTATCTGCTACCCAAGATCCATAAACCTGGTAATCCTGGACGCCCCATCATCTCAGGCATTGGCACCCTAACAGCAGGATTGTCTGGCTATGTAGACTCTCTCCTCAGGCCCTATGCTACCAGCACTCCCAGCTATCTTCGCGACACCACTGACTTCCTGAGGAAACTACAATCCATCGGTGATCTTCCAGATAACACCATCCTGGCCACTATGGATGTAGAAGCCCTCTACACTAACATTCCACACAATGATGGACTACAAGCTGTCAGGAACAGTATCCCCGATACTACCACGGCTAACCTGGTAGCCGAACTTTGTGATTTTGTCCTCACCCACAACTATTTCACATTTGGGGACAATATTTACCTTCAAGTCAGTGGCACTGCTATGGGTACCCGTATGGCCCCACAGTATGCCAACATTTTTATGGCTGACTTAGAACAACGCTTCCTCAGCTCTCGTCACCTAACACCCCTACTCTACTTGCGCTACATTGATGATATCTTCATCATTTGGACCCATGGAAAAGAAGCCCTTGAGGAATTCCACCATGATTTCAACAATTTCCATCCCACCATCAACCTCAGCCTAGACCAGTCCACACAAGCGGTCCATTTCCTAGACACCACTGTGCTAATAAGTGATGGTCACATTAACACCACCCTATACCGGAAACCTACTGACCGCTATACTTACCTACATGCTTCAAGCTTCCATCCTGGACACACCACACGATCCATTGTTTACAGCCAAGCTCTAAGATACAACCGCATTTGCTCCAATCCCTCAGACAGAGACAAACACCTACAAGATCTCTATCAAGCATTCTTACAACTACAATACCCACCTGCTGAAGTGAAAAAACAGATCGACAGGGCCAAAAGAGTACCCAGGAGTCACCTTCTACAAGACAGGCCCAAAAAAGAAAATAACAGAACACCACTAGCCGTCACCTTTAGCCCCCAACTAAAACCTCTCCAGCGCATCATCAAAGATCTACAACCTATCCTAAAAGATGATCCCTCACTCTCACAGATCTTGGGCGACAGACCAATCCTTGCTTACAGACAGCCCCCCAACCTGAAGCAATTACTCACCAGCAACCACACACCATACAACAAAAACACCAACCCAGGAACCTATCCTTGCAACAAAGCCCGATGCCAACTCTGTCAACATATCGATTCAAGTGATACCATCACAGGGCCTAATCACATCCGCCACGCCATCAGGGGCTCATTCACCTGCACATCTACCAATGTGATATATGCCATCATGTGCCAGCAATGCCCCTCTGCCATGTACATTGGCCAAACCGGACAGTCTCTACGCAAAAGAATAAATGGACATAAATCTGACATCAGGAATCATAACATTCAAAAACCAGTAGGTGAACACTTCAACCTCCCTGATCACTCAATGACAGATTTGAGGATAGCAGTGTTGCGACAGATTAACTCCAAAAGCAGACTTCAAAGAGAAACTATTGAACTCGAATTGATATGCAAACTAGATTGCGTTGCCTCCGGATTAAATCGTGATTTGGAATGGCTCGGCCATTATGTTAATTGAATCTATTTCCCTTAAGTTAACGATCCTCATTCACACCTGTGTGACCATCTTGTTTATCACTTCAAAAGCTTTTTCTTCCCCTGCTGTCATGTTTCCTCTCAACTAATTAGCCTCTTAAGATTGGTCTATACACCTGGACCATCATGTTTCTCTGACTGTATAAATATATCTGAAATATAATTTCATTCCATGCATCCGATGAAGTGGGTACTAACCCACGAAAGCTTATGCTGAAATAAATTTGTTAGTCTCTAAGGTGCTACAAGTTTTTCTTTCTTATTTTCACTTTGCATATGGTCTTTCAACGAGTTTTGCACCCACCTTTATGGTAATACAATCTAGACCACATTTCCCTAATTTGCTTTTGAGAACATCATGTGGGAATGTGTCAAAAGCCTTACTAAAATCAAGGTATACCAGAACTGTTTCCCCTCACTGCTCCCTCCTTCTTCCATCCCCACTGATTCTCAATCCCAATCTTCTTGCCCAGCCAGCTCCAGTTCCCCCTGCCAGCTCTTCATCTGATCTCAGTCTCCTCCCCAATCCAACGGAGTGGTTCTCAGTGTGACGGGTTGGGGCCACAGAGACCTGCTTGGTGCTGCCACCTGGTGTGTCAAGGCTACTTCCGCCCCTGCTTCCAAGCCTTTTCCAGCTTGGGACTCCCGAATCCTGTCTGTTTTGAGCCAGACTCCACTGATCTGCTGCAAACACAGACCCAGGTCCGAACCAAGTCCACTCACCACTGTAAGGCCCCTGGAAGCGCTCTTGCCTTTGACACCCAGCTGCTCAACTCCAAGGAGGTTCAAACCCTTAATAAGTCCGTTTTACCCTGTATAAAGCTTATACAGGGTAAACTCATAAATCGTTCGCTTTCTATTGCAAAGATAGAAAGTATGCACACCTGTTTGCTCTCCCTTTGCACTAACTCGTACTCAAGGAAACTTAATAAGTAAAAAGTGATTTTAATAAGTACAAAAAATAGGATGTAAGTGAGTTCAATTGGTGACAGACAGAACAAAGCAAGTTACTTAGTAAAATAAAATAAAACACGCACGTCTACGTCTATTCAAAGTTAACACAGATAAAAGCCTCACCAGATTCGGATATTTTCCTTTTTACAGGCTGTAGAATTAGCCTAGGTCCAGTAGCCGCACCCCCTGGTGTCTTTGTCCTTTGTTCAGTTCCCCTCAGGAATGTCCTTGGGGGGGTGGAGAGCTTCTTCCTTTAGCCAGCTGAAGACAAAATGGAAGGGTCTTGCAAGGGCTTTTATAGCCTCTCTTCCTCTCCCTGTGTAGGATCCAGTTGCCCTGGAGTTTTAGGATCACATGGGCAAGTCACCTGCCCATGCGCCCTAACCAGTCTAACCAGTTGCATTCCAGACCTGGCCCCAATGTGGATTGGGGTCTGCAAAGTCTTTTGTCTGTCAAATGCTCGCATTTAACAGGCATTCTTTGCTCCAAAGATGATCCCATGCACTTACAAAGGCTATGTACAAAACCAGCAAATATAAAACCAATCTTCATAACTCCAACTACAACAATGATACATGCATACAAACAGGAGGAGTAAATTCAGTAGGTCATAACTTTCACAGAGATATGTTACATGGCACATGTAGCATAAAACATATTTTAGTTACATATATACATCTATAAGCATCTCCCCATAAAGTTTTATGGGGAACACCGTCACACCCTCCTCCTGAACTTACTGCCAGAGACTTGGACACTGTCCATGGCGGAGGCAGTACACATAAAGCCCCTGTTTGTCTTTGGTCACACCCCTTTTCAGTACTGGCACACCACATGGTGTCGTTCGTAATGGTTTTAGCAAAATGCGAGGTTCCTGGTCCCCGGGCGCCTGAAAATGGGTTGGGGTGTAATATTGCTAACAGGATACAGATAGTGATACCTGTTAAGGCGTAGGAACCTCGGCATTTAGCTCTCAGTGCCATGAGGCGGCGTGCCTTGGTTTCCCCTTTCACACAGCAGCCTGGGCCTGTTATGCTTTTGCTGTTGTGCCAAGCTTCCAGCCGGTTACCCGATATAGGCCGACAGGTAACATGTTTGTACGACCGTGAGGTCACCATCCCAAGCATGTACAACAGTTTTTCCCACCAATCAGGTATGTTCCCCATCTTGAAAGGGTTGACCCTCAGTGTTAACTCCTTTGTTATAACCCACAGATGAAGTAGGGAAAGACACAGGATTACCCGCCCGTCTGTGTACCCTGGTAGGCACTCTGATGCAGATTCTTCTGCCTCTTTGGAGCAGGCTCCTGAATCAGGCATGCGTTTGAGGCTCTGGCAAGGAAAGGGTGTACTGCAACCCGGCCTGCCCTCGGCCCCTCCCTCTGGAATTTCTCTGGGCTGGTTCCCATCCCCTTGTGTGGCTTCACCCATGCAGAGACTCGCTCCCTTCTGCTTTGAAGAGAGAGGTTTGCCTCCTACCCGTGTAGCAAGAACAACCTCTTTCTTGGACACCCCAGTATCTGTTCCCAACAGGTCAGCTGGATGGACTCCCCCGTCCGGGAGGTCTGACCCCCAGCTTCCCCTTGTAACCTGATCCACAGGAGAGGGGTCTGGCATCTGAAACGCAGACTTTTCACCCTCCTCCTGGGCCAGATCCTCCTGCCAAAAGGTGGGCGGGCTCTCCGGCCCCCCCTCACCTTCCCTTCCTGGGCCTCCCTCTGGGCCAGTCACTCCCGTGTCCCCCTGAAGAGAAGGTGACCCCGCCCCCGGGGAGATGATTACAGGACAGGAACTGGCCACAGCTGCAGTCCCTGTGACTTCGCCCCCCCCTCTGGGGTTTTCAGCACCAGGTTCCTGCTTGCTGCCACCCAGCCCTGGGACAGATTCTGCCACAGCAAAGAAATCATTTCCCAGTAGAAACGGTGCAAAATTGTGTGACACTGTTGCCACAGTTAGCTTAGCCTGCAAGTTTTCCGTTTGCATGTGTACTTTTGCCAGAGGTGCAATGACTTTGTAGCCACCCACCAGCTCCAATTCTGCCACTTTACCCGGCAACCAATCCTTCTCTTGGATCAGGTCCCTCCTGACTATAGAAATTTCAGCACCTGTATCTCTCAACCCAGTGATTAACTTCCCATTCAGTCTAACCGCATGCACATGCTCACTGCTTGGTGGTGTAGAAGTCAACTTCACAAACCCTGTGTGGAAAGAGGCAGCAGCTTCATGGGCCGCTTGATGCCTGTTTTCACTCAGCAGGGGACACTTATCTCTCAGGTGCTCGGTGGACTTACATTGATAGCACCTCCTGGGCTCCTCTGAATGTACAGGGAATTTGGGACGAGTACTAGGAGAATGGGGAGGTGAGCGCCCAGCCTCCTTCTTCCCAGGGGTAACACGGTGACTCTGTTTTCCTTCGACCCTGTACCCCTCTGCCAGTGGTTTATGCTTAATTGCAGCTTGCGCCTGCTCATAAGAGTCTGCAAACCCAGCTAATTCACTAACGGCTTTTACCTGTTTGTCCCACAAGTACTGTTTTACATCATCACTGCACATATTCAGGAATTGTTCCTGAGCAACCAAATCACACATCCCTTCAAAGCTTGTAATGTCTTTTCCCCTCACCCACTTATCTACCAGAACTGTCATTTCATTTGCATAAGCCAAGTAACTTAACCCATCTCCCCTCTTAAGACTCCTGAATTTAACCCTGTAGGTTTCAGGTGTAACCTGAAACTGTTTCAAAACCAGTTCCTTAAATTTACCATAATTGGAGGCATCCCCAATGGGCATCTTATTGAATATGTCCAGAGCTCTGCCAGTCAATTTGGCTATCAAGGTGGTCATTTTTTGATCTTCAGGGATCGCATGGAGGGAGCACAGTCTCTCGAAGGTGATAAAATATTCGGCTATATCCTTGGATTCATCATACTGGGGGCATAGACGCTCCCATTTGGGGATTTTTGGGGAAGCGGAGCCGGACGCTGAAGGGTTGCGACTCTTCAACTCTGCAACAGCCAGTTCATGCTTCTGGGCCTCCATAGCTCTCTTGTGGGCCGCCTCCTCTGCTTCCATAGCTCTCTTGTGGGCCAGCTCCTCTGCTTCCATAGCTCTCTTGTGGGCCGCCTCCTCCCGGATTCTTTCTGCTTCCATAGCTCTCTTGTGGGCCTCCTCAGCTCTCTTGTGGGCTTCTGTCTCTGCACTAATTTCCAGCGTACGTAATTCGATTCGTCTCCGATGTTCGTTTTCTTTCTCTGTTATTTCGAGTCTGGCAAGATCCAGTTTTACCGTGGCCTCGCTTACAGACATCTTATCGCTGTCTGGTGCTGGGCCACGCCCCTCTGCAGTTCACTGAAACTGGACTGCACTCAGATCAGGAGCTCTTCAGTTAAGAGACTTTCCCAGCTTCCCCGATCTTCACTCTTACTTATTTGATTTCCTTTTCTGTCCCTACTTCCCTTACCCGAAATAAGCAAACAGAAAATAACAAACCAGTAACCACTTTGTCTGTTTTCCAGCCACCACACTTAAAACTCACTTAAAATCACTACCAGTACGTCAAAGCAATCAGCTGTGCACAGATCCTGCTCGACTACGCCACTGTGACGGGTTGGGGCCACAGAGACCTGCTTGGTGCTGCCACCTGGTGTGTCAAGGCTACTTCCGCCCCTGCTTCCAAGCCTTTTCCAGCTTGGGACTCCCGAATCCTGTCTGTTTTGAGCCAGACTCCACTGATCTGCTGCAAACACAGACCCAGGTCCGAACCAAGTCCACTCACCACTGTAAGGCCCCTGGAAGCGCTCTTGCCTTTGACACCCAGCTGCTCAACTCCAAGGAGGTTCAAACCCTTAATAAGTCCGTTTTACCCTGTATAAAGCTTATACAGGGTAAACTCATAAATCGTTCGCTTTCTATTGCAAAGATAGAAAGTATGCACACCTGTTTGCTCTCCCTTTGCACTAACTCGTACTCAAGGAAACTTAATAAGTAAAAAGTGATTTTAATAAGTACAAAAAATAGGATGTAAGTGAGTTCAATTGGTGACAGACAGAACAAAGCAAGTTACTTAGTAAAATAAAATAAAACACGCACGTCTACGTCTATTCAAAGTTAACACAGATAAAAGCCTCACCAGATTCGGATATTTTCCTTTTTACAGGCTGTAGAATTAGCCTAGGTCCAGTAGCCGCACCCCCTGGTGTCTTTGTCCTTTGTTCAGTTCCCCTCAGGAATGTCCTTGGGGGGGTGGAGAGCTTCTTCCTTTAGCCAGCTGAAGACAAAATGGAAGGGTCTTGCAAGGGCTTTTATAGCCTCTCTTCCTCTCCCTGTGTAGGATCCAGTTGCCCTGGAGTTTTAGGATCACATGGGCAAGTCACCTGCCCATGCGCCCTAACCAGCCTAACCAGTTGCATTCCAGACCTGGCCCCAATGTGGATTGGGGTCTGCAAAGTCTTTTGTCTGTCAAATGCTCGCATTTAACAGGCATTCTTTGCTCCAAAGATGATCCCATGCACTTACAAAGGCTATGTACAAAACCAGCAAATATAAAACCAATCTTCATAACTCCAACTACAACAATGATACATGCATACAAACAGGAGGAGTAAATTCAGTAGGTCATAACTTTCACAGAGATATGTTACATGGCACATGTAGCATAAAACATATTTTAGTTACATATATACATCTATAAGCATCTCCCCATAAAGTTTTATGGGGAACACCGTCACACTCAGTTCCATTTTCATCCTCAGCTCCTGGTCCCAGTCTTTATGCCCGGCCTATTGCAATTCCTCCCCTGGCTCCCAGTCCCAATCTCCTTGTATAGCCAATCACAGTCTCCCTTCTGACTCCCAGTCTCAGCCTCTGCCACCAATGCTTAGTTTCCTTCTCTCCCCTGCCTGCCTTCAGTTCCAGTTTGCACTTCCCCAGGCTCCTTGTCCTCATCTAGTCCTCCTTCCCCCTCGCAGGTCTGGTTTTTGTCTCCTCTGCCTTTGAATTAGACAGCTTCCTCCTCCACACTGTCTGGGCCCCACAGGGGTTCATTGAGCACATAGGAATGACAGGCTCCCTGTTTCTCATTTCAAGATCCTGGACCCAGACCCAGCACAGCCTAGTAGGGTATGTCCTGCTCAGCCCCAGGCTGGAGCATGCTCAGTGTGTATGCAATCTTCAGGGAATATAGCTGCTAAAATCACTAGCAAGTCTCTGCTGATCATGTGTGAACTGTAATTTTTCAGGTTTCAGAGTGGTAGCCGTGTTAGTCTGTATCATCAAAAACGAGGAGTCCTTGTGGCACCTTAGAGACTAACAAATTTATTTGGGCATAAGCGTTTGTGGGCTAGAAGCCACTTCATCATTTTTAAAGGTTTATAACCTGGCCAAATTTAGGCATATTTTCATAAGTCCTGTGAACAGTATTCCTGACACTAAGTCCTCCCCCTTAAGTCTCTGCTCCAAAGAATGGGTGCATTAGAGCTTTTCAAGTAAAATGTCACCAGAATTCTTTCATACAGGTAAAGCAGTGTATTTTTACCTAGCTAAACTTGTTCTTGGAAATGGCTGAATCATTTTGGCTGAAATTTTCTGAAAAATTCAGCCTAAGGCCTGGAAAAGTTTAGCTTAAATGGTTAAAGTTTGACAGTTATACAGTCTTATAAAGAGAAGCATCGGACACGTAATAAGTGGTGCTTTCTTCATGGAGCCTTAAAAATATAGCTTTATGTATTAGCCAAACCACTGTGTAACCCTCTAGATGCATACCCTGTTCACTCAAGCAACCACATGCCTCTCTGTCTGTCTATTTATCTAATCTATCTGCCCCTCATCACTGCAGTGGCTGGGCACCTTAATTTTCCTTGTCCCAGTTCCTCCTTCCACGTGTTTATGGCTTCCTGTGTTTGTTATTTATCTTTTCCTGATGTCCTAATCTAAACTTAGATTGTAAACATTTAGGGGCATGGACTCTGTATTGTGTAAAACACCATATCTGTGGTGCTTTATCAATGCTAAATAACAGTAATGCTTGTATATACCAAGAACCCAACAAGACTCTTAGGGCTGGTCTACACTAACCCCCCAATTCGAACTAAGATACGCAACTTCAGCTACGTGAATAACGTAGCTGAAGTCGAACTATCTTAGTTCGAATGAAAAGGTACTTACCCGGGGTCCACACGCGGCGCGCAGGCTCCCCCGTCGACTCCGCCTACTCCGTTCGTCGAGCTGGATTACCAGCGTCGACGGGGGAGCACTTCCTGGTTTGATTTATCGCGTCTAGACAGGACGCGATAAATCGAACCCAGAACATCGATCCGACGCCTCCGACGCGACGGGTAAGTGTAGACCTACCCTTAATTACAAAGTGCAGTAGTTTTTAAACACAAAATTATAGCATCTTAATACTGATACTTAATTATAGCAGCTTAATCTTTTTTGGCCAGATCATGGCTCCTTTGGAGAAAGTTTTGGATCAATATGGATGTGGTGCTCACGTTGAAGAAATTGCCCTGTTGGGCAAGAAAGCATCTGGAGATAAGCATGAAGACAATGTAATATAGAAGAGGGCATGATAGCTATCCAGAAAATTGTAATACCACCTCTAACTATTCTGTTTAATCACTGCAACATTGTCTAATTTTTCTGGGACTAATTTTGTCTTTCTGCATTCTTTGACAAATATTGTACAAAAATAGTATCCGTTTTTCAAACATTAAGGGCCAAATTCTGCTCACTTTACTTGAATGAGTAGTTATATGGATGTCATTGGAGCTGCTTGGGTGAGTAGAGTGGGAAAGATTTGTGTGTGAATTGATTCCTGTAGAACAGTGAGAGCTTTTCATAATGTGTTAGTTTTGAGTCTGATTCTATACAGTGTAATCAGGAACAGGTCTCATTGATGGGAGCCTTTCTCTAGCTGCCTCTCTTGAGGCTGGAGAAGTGTGGGGCTGGAACCTGTGTCTGTTTTGCTTTAAAAAAAATACATGTAGTGATTGTAGTACAGGGAGGGAAGTAATGAATCCTTTAACTTGCAGCTGCTTTGATGAAAGCTTTGTGAGTCTTTTAAGGTCTTGTCGAATGAAGGTGCATCTCCGGTGTCAATCAATGACGCTTGTTTATCTTCAGCAGAGGCATAGGAGTGTAATCTGTTGAGTGATTCCAGTGATGCACAGCTGCAGCTTGGTGGCGGAAGTGATCATCATCAAAAGTGCATTGCTCAGTGGAAGTCTAGATTTTAGGTCAGATACTTAACAGGAAGTGAACTCTATAAAAATGTTCAAGTCTATCTTTCAATTTAGAGTCATCAGAAGATTGCAGGAGACCCTCGCTAGACTGCGCGCCAATATAGCACGAATTCGGTATTAGCGTGGGGGCGAGCATGGATCCCAAAATAAATTGTTTACATTGCGATCCATGGTAATACGCCCCCCATCACTACTTATGAATGCTCACATGTTGGCCATATATTGATAAATATATTTAATAAACCAGGAACTAGTATAAACTACTGGGGGAAAATGCCAAGTATAAATAACAGAATGTTGCATGGAAGGTGAGCAGTATGACACAAGTTGACATCTATTTGAGACTTAATGATTATTTTAGTAAGCTGTTTAAGCTAAGAAATGAATATTTATAGCAAAAAAAAGTCTATGAAATATAATCATATCATCTTTGCGTGTATATATTGTATAAAGCGGGATAAGGTCTGAAGCAGTATTTAATACTCGTTTAAACGCTGAATTTACAGCATAGGAAGTAAATGCCATTCTGAAAAAATCATTGTGATATGTAATAGTGCTAGCTGCTGAGCAGCCTTTCTTGTAGCTACCCTACCGAGCTAGTATGGAAATCTTGCTGTAGTCCCGATTAAGTAAAGAAGCTTCAAATCAGATTATACCTTTGGTAGTAATTAGATGGAACAGTTACCATCTGGGGGCACAGTAGTTTCTTAAGAAAAAAATCAATCCATGGAATAATGAAGCCACAGCACGACATAATCTTATCCGGCTGCAGAAAGAAAATATAGTTTCACTCAGTTTTATAATGCTTGTTTCAATGTCCATTCGAGAACAGTAGAACTCTTCATGGATGGCAGTCTGTAATGATCTGGAAAGTGTTTATGAAGGAAGAATGCTGTGGGGAGGAAAACCATGGAATTATTTACAGTAAAATGACTAAATGATAAGTAACCAGATTATAAACATTCAGTCCTGTTGTCCTTACGCACAAACAGGAGGAGGTTTGGTCAGTTGATGACTGTACACAATTAAGAGAGAGAATGAATGTCAAGAAAAACTTCCATACACTGAGGTCTGTAAGAGTGCGGAATGGTCTCTGAAGGTAAGTGATGGAATCTGCATTTCTGGAGACATTTAAAGCTAAAAGCACTAGAGGACAACACTGGCCTGGAGATGGATTGAATTACCCAAGAGTTGAATTACCCATCTTTAACTTCTGATCCTGTAACAGCATTGCAAGGGAAAAGGATTTGAATAAGAACATTCACATTAGAAATAAATATTACAAAGGTAAAGGGAATGCAAAAAAATAATGAGAGGGTTTGCTGAGTGAAATGCTGGGTTCTCTGCTTTGATCAATGGCTACCTAAGGCAAACCCCGTCATGGATTAACATTAACCCAGATCAAGCAAATTGATTGTGATGTTTTTGTAGCTGGGCTTCCTTAGAATACGATTGAAGATGTTCATTTCATGTAGCACGGTCAATTGCACCTACAATAAGGTAAATCTCTGAAAACAAGATAATTATCCCTTTATTTACAGAGGATGTGACTGTGGATAAGTGTAATGAAATGCTGCAGTATAGAAATTAACTATTGTGAAAAATGCTTACTTTCTCTAGCTTTGGATAAACTGTTTACTTTTAATCTCGCTCTTAAAGCATAGCATCAGCACTGTAAATTCTTAAATTGAAAGAGGTGTTGACTGTGGAAACAAAGAATCTGAGTTCTGTTTTGTTTTCTACCAGAGGAGCATTCTTTACAAAATGGAAATGGATATGTTATATACAGACATTTTTGGTTATGTAAAAAGCTACTGTTACGTAACAATTCTCAAGGAAAATTCTTAAACTATAAAAATCCTTAATTAAATTAAGCTAAAATGAAGATATTATAGTGATAAAACTATGACCTCTGATGTGAAATAAGGTCTTATATAATATGTTGATTATCCACTTTTTGAAATTGTGTAAGATGCATAAGAAACCTTATGTTATTGTCCAAAATTTAATTTGATTAGCTTTAATTGCTAACACCTGTGCAAACTAAAAACACATGCAATAACTGATTCAATTCTAAAGTACTTTGGAATATATGATAATTATTGTATTAATTTTATATTTAATGAGAGAAGACCTGCTTTTCTGCTAGTCAATTACTTTTCTGTGCATGTAATTATTTCATAATCGTTAATCATTGGCATTTCTCTTTATGAATTATTTTGTGCGTGCTTTTTGTTTGGTTGGTTGTTTTTGGATTATAAATGTCTAGTGTCCAGACCCAGTCTAACAATTATCTATGTATAAAATAGTAATTTAAGTTATTTCTATTCAAAATCTTGATCAGTTTCCAAAACTGAATAACTAACCAGACTAAAAATTTCCAAAACAAACTTTGGACAACTGCAAAACAGCACACAGTATTTTAAAAGCTATTGTGAGTAGCCCTTGGAAACATCATGAGAAAAACTGCCCCCTGAATTAATTTCTTAGCTGTATTAACAGTTAAGTAGTTGGGGCAAAATCCACTTCACCCAAGTAATCATACTCTGTGGAAGTGGTGTGCAGAAGGATTGAGGAGGTAAAGCCACTCACTATAACCTGGGACCAGGGTATGGGGTTGCTGTGAAGCCTTCACCCCTTTATCAAGGTTGCTATTCCACATGGGCTGGAATAGTAACCTGAGCTCCTGTCTGCCAGTTGAGTGGGATGGGGTGTTGGGATTATTCAGGGTGCTTATGAGCCATGTTGCCACTGGTTCTCTCATCACATGTGCACATTTGCCTTGAAGCCACAGTGGTAGAGCTTGCGCTACTAGGAGCAGTATTCACTCCCACAAGCGTTTCCCCTGAGAAAATTACTGTGTTTGGAGGGAAGCATAGCGTGTAAAATGGCTATACCTCAGTTACATCGCCAGGCCTGACTCACCTGTGGTGCCCTAAACATGGGAACGCAGGGCCTGTAGAGGCAGTGGGAACATTTTAATTAAAAATTGTATAAAACTCTCCTGTTCATATTTTTATGAAGCCTGCAACTACTTGGAACTAGAATGCCAGTATTTTCAAACGTGGGTGCTTACTGTTGGACACCAAAATCTGTATTTAGGCAGCTAATGAATGGGCCTGATTTTCAGAGGTCCTGAGCACCCAAATCTCTCATTGATTTCAGTGGGAAGTGCAGTTTCTCAGCACCTCTGAAAAGCAGGCCACGTAACTAGGTGCCTAATGTGGATTTGGAGGTCTAATTTTAGGCATCCATGTTTAAAAATTCTGGCATGTATGATCTTAATGGAACAGTTAACATTTTTCTGTTGACATCATGAAAATTTGAGTGTACAAGATCAATCTTGGTCCCCGTGGTTCCAACTCAATCTTTAGGATTATTTTCAGTTTGTCAACATACCATGTGTGCCCTTTGAAGCACAGATAATATAATGCTAAGTAACTTCTCATCTTTCATATTGTCCACTTTTCAAAATAAAATAATTTGGCTATTTAATGTTTAAAGAGAAAAAAACAAAACATGAATTGACAGGGGGAACTAAGGTACTTAAAGCAATCTTGTCAAAAGTGATTTTTACCTTGAGCCTTAACGTCCTTTAAAGGTGGGAACATTTTCTTATCAGTCCCAGAGCTGATGTCTTTAGGTGGTGAAATATTTTCTTTAAAACAAGGCACTTTTCCCAGTTTCATTAAGAAAAATGTTTAATAGCTGAAGGAGGTAGCATGTTCCTGTATTCAATCTGGCATCTGCACCGAAGTGATACAGAGTTTCATTTAGGCTATTTTATTTTATGTTTAAAAAACATACACGTAGTCCACAAGTATGCTAAATACCTTTTTATGAAAAGTGCCTTTGTAAAGAAAATTGGTTTTGGTAGAGAGATCTTTTCTCCAGGCTGATTAGTTTATAAGCCAGTTTTTTCCCAGTGTATGTTGTGGTCAGGGCAAGCCAACTGTTACCAGATTTGCCCATTACGCTCATTTATTAGGGTTACTCTTCTGTGGAGAGGGGTTCTGTAATTCTATCAATTTACTGCTTGTGACATTTGTGTTTTCATATGAGCTCTACTTCTCCCTTCTGCAAGTTCCCTCCCAGAGGAGCTATCCTGCAGGACCTAGGTTCCCCAGCCTCCTTCCCCAGAATCAGATGAACACACACGTTAACAGAGCACGTCTGAGTTGACTGGGTCAATCAGCACTTCCAAGCTGCCACTCTCCTATGCCACAGGTTCAGCATGTCCCTATCCCCACTTTCACGTTACAATTGTTCTGGTAGTAGCCCACTTAATGAGCAAACCCCACAGGATTTATGGGCGCTACAGGGATCTTTAGCTTGGGTAAGAGAAGCGTTGCTGCAGAGCGAATGGGGAAGCCAAAAACACACACAAAAAAGAGAGAGACAGAGAGGGAGGAAAGCAACCAACTTAACTATAAAAGTTATTTATTGCCAAGTAATAACCATACAAGGAGATCCAAACAAACAAAACAGTTACAATATTAAATCTAGCTGAAATTTGATTACAAAAGTCAGGGTTAGAAAGCTATACCTAGAGTAGAAAAAAACAGAGCGGGAGAGAGAGAGAGGGTTGAGTTCTCACCACTCCGTGAAGCTTGAATCGATCGGGGTTCCCAGGTGGTGGTGGTAGCTGAGGGTCCAGAGTGCTGGAGTCAGGCAGAGCCCCCAGCACGATCAGTCAGGAGAAGATGAAGTCCCAATGGAACTGATCAGATTTTGGATCCAGGCATCAGAACATTTACTTGAGTATGGGTAGGGTTTTTTGTAGGGACACAACAATGGTTCAAGGGAGAACACTAGATTTGTTTATGGGTAAGCTGATGGCTCAAGGGAATATACCAAAGTTGTTTTGTTCAGGGTAGACAATAGGAACTGATCATTCCTGGCCCTGGGCGGTGTTCCTTCGAGGGATCTCACAATGCAATTAGGCAGTTTCAGTATTTTTGATACCAATAAAGGATTTATTACTGGAATTGGTCTGATAACTACTGAGCCGGGTGTGTGCAGATGTGGGTTCATTAACATCTGGAGCAGAGATCCCCCATCATGCAGCACTTCCCTGCTTTTCTGGTCCCAGAGTTCAGTGTGGTTCTTGCCTTGGAATCTCTGTTCTCCATTCTGTATGCTAATGGAGATGCCTCCCTGTCCCATCTTCGATGCAAATGAGGCTAGGGGAGTTGCCTTAATCCTGTCACCCTTGTCCGGAGTGGTTTAGGTGTGTCTCCCACTGCCTTTTCATTGCTTTTTGTAAGTCTTTCTTCTGATCGGTCTTGGTTCAAGCAGAGGCTGGGGGCAGGGGATGTCCTTTGTGAGTCAGACAGGCTGAATACTGCGCCCTGGTTCCCCAAGAACACAAAGCTGACAGGTAACACAACTGTTAAAATAAAATACTGTTATTAAAGGATTGTAACTAAATTAGCCGAGTAGTAGAGCAGGTGCATGTGGAGAATGCATAGAGGGGAGTGGTCCCTTTTTTAAAGATCATGGCCCTTGCTTACATTGCTTTCAGAAATAGCATGTTGCTTAGATAACTAGAATTTTAAAGCTCATTCTAAAGTTTTAGCTACTGAAAACTGCCATTTTAATTAAAAGCACTGGAAATAGCTTTGTCTTTATAAAAGATTACACTAATTTTAAGCCTTTTTTCTCCTAGGAAAAAATAATTTCACACTTGATCAACAAGATTTCACTCAGCACAAATGCAAATATTTAAACGGTCAAGTTATGTATCCTAAAAGGCAAAGTTTACAATAGAAAAGCAAATGATCTGTCACAATTTATAAAGTGGACCGTTAACTATAGCCACCAAAACATGCTCTAAACATTAATCGGATGTTACTTACAGTGTAGCAAATTGGGAGTAGCATCACTGAAATCACTGGAGTGCACTGTTGTAAAACTGATGTATTTGAGATCAGAATCAAATCCATTGTCTTTCAGTTTTTGTTCATCTTGGACTGAATTATGGCTCATGCCTCTGCATAAACTCTCCCCTCCCCATGAATATTTCCCTAATGCATAATGTGTGAAATGTTGTCATTACATTCATCCTTAAAAAAGAAAACCTCTAGTTGCCATTCTAGTCTGACAAAGTACCTCTTTCTAAAGAAAATGCTGTTATACCAAAATGATAAGAGATGTGAAATTACAATGGAGAGTTCTGAGAGTATTTGAAAGTAAAGCTATGCTAACTTAATCCTACAGAACTGGAGTCTTTGTGGAATTTCAAGATAACAGCTTGGACCCATTTAAGTCAATGATTTTTGGCAAGATTTGCTGCTGTTGATTTTTCTTACACATTTTCCTTTTGCATTTTTCAGGATGAGGACTATGTTGTTACTGCGGTTGTGAGAAAACTTTTACATCAATCTCCTCCTCCTTCCAGAGTGCTGTCAAAATGAGTGAAACACCATCAACTAATTATTCAATGCTTCAGCCAAACTCCTCTGAGAGTGAACAGACTTTGTCTACACGTCACTTCAATGTCACCGAACCAGTTGTGGCCAAACGAATCTGTTTCTATAAAAGTGGAGACCCTCAGTTTAATGGGATCAAAATGGTCATTAATAATCGATCTTTCAAAACATTTGATGCCTTGCTGGATAACTTGTCCAAAAGAGTCCCAATACCATTTGGGGTGAGGAATATTAGTACACCACGCGGGATACACAGTATCACCAATCTGGAGGACCTTGAAGATGGAAAGTCTTATATTTGTTCCCATCAGAAGAAAATTAAGCCCATTAATCTGGAGCGGGCCAGTAAGAAGCCATTGCCCTGGCAGATCAGCAGGCCAGTTAGCGCTCGTCGCCGAGTTGTGCAGTTAGCCAGGGAGAAAGAAGACAGCATTGTTCAGGAAGACAGAGCTGTCAAAATAAGAACCCCTAAAAAGCTGCTTGTTTTCAAAAATGGTGACATAAGAATCAGGTGCACTATAGTTCTGAGTAAGAAGAACATGCAAAACTTTGAGACCTTTCTGGATTACATAAGTGAGTTAATGCAGTATCCGGTTGTGAAGTTATACACTACTGATGGCAGAAAGGTGAGAATAAACAAAGGCTTCAGATATGCTTTTCACAATGTTTGCTTTTATAATATTAACAATGTAATCAAATGATTTGGTTGCTTACATGGCTGGCGAGCATTCTGACCAGTGTAAGGTCCCCTGTGCCCTAACCATCAACTATCTGCTGCCTTCCTTGTGGACCTGCCTCTGTACACCTATGGACCTTCTAAAAAGGTAGTCAGGTTTGAGGAAGGATGCGCACTCATTTTGGGACTGTAGTGACTGAAGTGAGCGAAGTTTAATTCTAGGTTTTCATGGAAGCCCACCAATCCTCTCTTAAACCAATTCCTTCTCTATGCCTTCTAATGACAGCTTTTCCAGGCAGGATGCTTTTCTAGTTCTTTCTCATGCATGCCTTCAAAATATGTCCACTCATCCAATCACATGTAACCCTTCCATAGCCCTGCCCCACAATTAGGACATGCATTAGGCAGAGCTCCTTTGGAACGCTACCTCTGTTCCCTTAAGAGATGATGGTCCATTAATGCAGCAGAACAAATTCCTGTACCTACCCATCCCACAGGAGTTGGGAACATCTTCACTATGATGCATTCAAGTTGTCAGGGCCTGACTAAGTTCACCTTAGGGTACTTAAGGAACTAGCTGAAGTAACCTTGGAGCCATTAGCTATGATCTTTGAGAACTCATGGAGAACATGTGGTACCAGAGGACTGGAAAAAGGCAAACATAGTACCTATCTTTAAAAAGGGAAACAAAGAGGACCCAGGGAATTGCATACCAGTCAACCTAACTTTAATACCTGTGAAGCACTGGAACAAACTACCAAACAATCAATTTGTAAGCACCTAGAAGATAATAAGGTTATAAGTGGTAGCCAACATGATTTGTCAAGAGCAAATCATGCCAGACCAACCTAATTTCCTTCTTTGACAGGGTTCCTGCCCTAGTTGATGTGATATATGTTGATCTTAGTAAGGCTTTTGACACAGTCCCACATAAGCAAACTAGGAGAATGTGGTTTAGATGAAATTACACTAAGGTGTGTGCACAACTGGTTGAAAAACCAAACTTAAAGAAAATAAGAAAGAAAGAAATACTTGTGGCACCTTAGAGACTAACAAATTTATTTCAGCATAAGCTTTCGTGGGTTAGAACCCACTTCATCGGATGCATGGAATAGAACATACAGTGGACAGATATTTATACAGTCAGAGAAACATGATAAGGTGGAAGTGCCTATACCAACCTTAAGAGGCTAATTAATTGAGAGGAACCATAACAGCAGGGGAAGAAAAACCTTTGAAGTGATAAACAAAATGGCCATTGCAGACAGTTGACACACAGGTATGAATGAGGATCGTTAACTTAAGGGAAATAGATTCAATTACGTAATGGCCAAGCCATTCCAAGTCTCTATTTAATCCTGAGTTGATGGTATCTAGTTTGCATATCAATTCAAGTTCAACAGCTTCTCATTTTAGCCTGTTCTTTAAGTTTATCTGTTGTAAAATTGCAACTCTCAAGTCTGTCACTGAGTGGTTAGGGAGGTTGAAATGTTCTCCTACTGGTTTTTGAATGTTATGATTCCTGATGTCAGATTTATGTCCGTTTATTCTTTTGCGTAGAGACTGTCCAGTTTGGCCAATGTACATGGCAGAGGGGCATTGCTGGCACATGATGGCATAAATCACATTGGTAGATGTGCAGATGAATGAGCCCCTGATGGTGTGGCGGATGTGATTAGGTCCTATGATGGTATCACTTGACTCGATATGTGGACAGAGTTGGCATCGGGCTTTGTTGCAAGGATAGGTTCCTGGGATAGTGTTTTTGTTGTATGGTGTGTGGTTGCTGGTGAGTATTTGCTTTAGGTTGGGGGGCTGTCTGTAAGCGAGGACTGGTCTGTCTCCCAAGATCTGTGAGAGTGAGGGATCATCTTTCAGGATAGGTTGTAGATCTTTGATGATGCGCTGGAGAGGTTTTAGTTGGGGGCTGAAGGTGACGGCTAGTGGCGTTCTGTTATTTTCTTTGTTGGGCCTATCCTGTAGTAGGTGACTTCTGGGTACTCTTCTGGCTCTGTCAATCTGTTTTTTCACTTCAGCAGGTGGGTATTGTAGTTTTAAGAATGCTTGATAGAGATCTTGTAGGTGTTTGTCTCTCTCTGAGGGATTGGAGCAAATGCGGTTGTATCTTAGAGCTTGGCTATAAACAATGGATCGTGTGTGTGTCCTGGATGGAAGCTGGAGGCATGTAGGTAAGTATAGCGGTCAGTAGGTTTCCGGTATAGGGTGGTGTTTATGTGACCATCACTTATTAGCACAGTAGTGTCTAGGAAATGGACCGCTTGTGTGGACTGGTCTAGGCTGAGGTTGATGGTGGGATGGAAATTGTTGAAATCATGGTGGAATTCCTCAAGGGCTTCTTTTCCATGGGTCCAAATGATGAAGATATCATCAATGTAGCGCAAGTAGAGTAGGGGTGTTAGGGGACGAGAGCTAAGGAAGCGTTGTTCTAAGTCAGCCATAAAAATGTTGGCATACTGTGGGGCCATGCGGGTACCCATAGCAGTGCCACTGACTTGAAGGTATATATTGTCCCCAAATGTGAAATAGTTGTGGGTGAGGACAAAATCACAAAGTTCAGCCACCAGGTTAGCCGTGGCAGTATCGGGGATACTGTTCCTGACAGCTTGTAGTCCATCGTTGTGTGGAATGTTAGTGTAGAGGGCTTCCACATCCATAGTGGCCAGGATGGTGTTGTCTGGAAGATCACCGATGGATTGTAGTTTCCTCAGGAAGTCAGTGGTGTCACGAAGATAGCTGGGAGTGCTGGTAGCATAGGGCCTGAGGAGAGAGTCCACATAGCCAGACAATCCTGCTGTTAGGGTGCCAATGCCTGAGATGATGGGGCGTCCAGGATTTCCAGGTTTATGGATCTTGGGTAGCAAATAGAATACCCCTGGTCGGGGTTCTAGGCACGTGTCTGTACAAATTTGTTCTTGTGCTTTTCCAGGGAGTTTCTGGAGCAGATGGTGTAGTTTGATGGTTTGCTGTCTAACTGGGAGGATGACTCTAGTGAAGACTTATATGTATCTATTCTGGGTCCAAAACTCATCAACATTTTTATTAATTACTTGGATAATGAAGTGGAGAGTGTGCTTATAAAATTTGAACATCACACCAAGCTGGGAGGTGTTGCAACCTCTTTGGAGGACAGAATTTGAATTCAAAATGACCTTGATAAATATGACTGAAATAAAAAAGATGAAATTAAATAAAGACACATGCAAAGTACCACACTTAGGAAGGAAAAATCAAATTCACAAATATAGAATGGGGAATAACTGACCATGCAATAGTACTGCTGAAAATGATCTGGAGATTATAGTGGATCACAGATAAATATGGGCCAACAATGTGATGCAGTTGTATATAAGGCTAATATCATTTTGGGGTGTATCAACAGAAGTGTCGTATGTAAGACATGGGAGGTAATTGTCCTGCTCTACTTGACACTGGTGAGACCTCAGCTGGAGCATTGTGTACAGTTTTGGATGCCATACTTTAAGAAAGATGTGAACAAATTGGAGACAGTCCAGAGGAGAGTAAGAAAAATGATAAAAGGTCTAGAAACCTGATCATGAGGAAACGTTAAAAGAAACTGGGCATATTTAGTCTTGAGAAAAGACTAAGTCTTCAAATATGTTAAGGGCTGTTATAAAGAGAGTTGTTCGCCATGTCTCTTGAAGCTTAATGTGCAGCAAGGAAGATTTAGGTTATATATTAGGAAAGAACATTCTAACAATAAGGATAATCAAGTACTAGACTAGACTTTCAAGGGAGGTATTAGAATCCTGTTACTGGAGGTTTTTAAGAAGAGGTTAGACAAACACTTGGTTCTGCCTGTTGAGGTCCCTTCCACCCTACATTTCTGTGATTCCATGACAATGTAATTGCTAATGTAAGAGCAAAAGTACCTATACTCAAAACTCAAAGTCCGATTTCCTGTATGGCTACTACATTGCTGAGAAAAGCTCACAATGCCATAAACTAAGTAACCTTGATTTTTATCCCTATTTCTCTATATTTGTAATGTTGAAAGGATGAAATTGCTGTAAGCAACATTCAACAATGTTATGTTCTTCATCTGTCTTTGGCACCCATGAGTTATGGCTGTAAAACCTCATGTAAGGTTATCTTACATTTTATAAACTGTGGACAAAATCCTAGCCTACAAAGCTCGAAATTTCCAGAAAGAATGGGCCTGATTCTCCTCTTGCTTACACAAGTTTTTCATTGTTGTAACTTCATTAACTACAATGGAGTTTCTTCTGATTTACACTGGTATAACTGAGAGGGAAATCACACTCAGCTCAACTGAACACCCATGCAGGGTGAATCTTTCACCTTCCCTCTGGTGAAGATGTGATTTCTGTGTTCGATTTCCACAAGTAGACATGAAAGAGGGAAAGGGGCATGTCACCTACAAGCTAGCAAAGCACAATCCATGAGACTCAAATTCCTTGTAATTAGAGGAGCAGGAAGCCAGGTTTGGCAGTATGCAGCCAGAGACCACCCATACAAGAGTCCAGTAATATATTTTGTGGCTGAAGATTCTTCCCATCACTGACTCATATACACACACTCTCACTCAGTCATTTCATGGCTGTTGATTTCCCCTATACTGGGATAAATCCAAACCCCATTTCCAAACTCTTGAACTTCAGGGAAACATTTATCTGGATCCAAACTTTGCTTCTCGGTATCATCTTCTAATATATTTACACACTTACTCACAAAGACACAGGAAGTGCATTACCCAATGTTGAAATAAATTTTACTCTGGAATAAAATCCAGCCTTTTGTAATAGCCTGCTGCAATGCTATATATGTATAGGGTATAAAGTGAAGAAAAACTATGTGGAAAGACTATATCTGTTGTATTATTACCATTTGTTACTGATGCAAAGAAATTGATTTGTTGTTGTGTTTTTTTTTCCAGGTTCCTAACCTTCAGTCTCTGATCTTGTGTTCTGGGGCTATTGTGGCAGCTGGGAGAGAGCCTTTTAAACCAGGGAATTATGATCCTCACAGGTATTCCCTACCTGCTAAATTGCCAGGACTCTCCAGTCGTGTGTACCCCAAAGCAAATGCCAAGTCAGAGAGCAGAAATAGTAAGGCCCTTTAATTATTTTCTCAAGTGATATATCTCGTTCACATTTCAATGTTTTAAAAAAAGAAACCATAGCAATCTGATTGGGATCAAGGGTATTCAAGAATGCCAGTTGAAACAAAACCATTTATTTTTGCTCAGATTTCCTCAGTAGGCATCAGAAAGATCAAAGCATACATTTTCATTTTGGAATTCAAGTTTCTGTTAAAAATTCAGCTGGCTTACATATTTCCTTTCAAACAGAATGATTTGGACTTGTATGTAAAGCTATCAAGACTTATTTTAAAATGGACTGATTGTTGCTAATCTATCCACGTCATGCGTTGTGCATACTACAGCAAGGGTAAAAGAAAGCACACAGTTTGATACAGAGAACAAATGTATCTCTCCCTTCTAGTTGAACTTTCTGATGGTATTACAGCAGAGCAAATGTATTATCATGCAGTGTTCAGATCTTAGCTCAGTAAATGAACGGGGATATCTTGTCATAGCCTTAATTCCATATGTGCCCATACCTAACTAAAGCAAACTGGGAAAAGCAAGAAAATAAGCAGTTAAGTTATTCAGTATCCAAGTGCCCTCCACGCGTTTCAACCTCAACTAGTTCCTTTCCACAACTCTGTGTCCGCATGTATCTCCCCCCTCATCCTGAACAGTCAGTATGTAGTAGGGTGACCAGATAGCAAGTGTGAAAAATCAGGACAGGGCGTGGGGGGTAATAGGCACCTATATAAAACAAAGCCCTGAATATCAGGCCTGCCCCTATAAAATAAGGACCTCTTGTCACCCTAGTATGTAGCCTTAACTCTGTTTATTGGCCATGTGTTCATGTGTTTTCATTTAAAATAGGCGTGTTATGACTTTCATAAAGTTACAGAGTACGTTGTATTGGTTTGTGTAAGTGAGGTACACTGTCAGGTTGCTGATTATTTGTCTATCTAAAGTGCTTATATGGTCCTGCTACCATAATATTTGAGCATGTCACAATCTTTAATGTATTCATCCACACAACACTCGAGAGGTAGAGAAGTACTAACATCCCCATTGTACAGACAGGAAACTGTCATAGAGAGACTAAGGGTTACATTTATAAAAGTGATCAGTGATTTTTGGATGCCTCCATTTTTGGGTGCCCAACTTGAGACACCTTAGGGACCTGAATTTTATAAAGTGCTAAGCACCCATCCTCTGTATTTCAGGACCCTTTAAGATTTCTTAATTTGGGCACACATGATCCCGAGTCACTTTTAAAAATGTAGGCCTTAACAACTTGCCCAAGATCACACAGGAAGTCTGGGGTAGAACAGGGATTTAAACGTTAAAGCTCCTGACTCTCAACTAGTGCCCACAACAGGGCACCATACTGCCTCAGATCCTTATGGCCGGGACATGCTTTTCAGTAGTGTTTGGGTAAAGTTATGTGAATAGGTGATTTCCCTTTGGCTCCTCGTGGAGCTGCTACACGGGGTGCCTGATGAACTGAGGAGAGATAGAGAGAGTAAGGATGTTGGGGAAGCTAAGAGGTGATCAGGCATGAGGGGATTTGGAGGAAGAGAACTTTGTGGTGGGGAGATCAGGTGTGTCTGGAGAGCCTAAGATGTGTGGGGGAACACAGTACTTCTGTGGCAAGGAATTAGCTCGTCGAGGTCTTCCTGACACTGCTGCCTCTGCTGCTCACCAAGACACCAGCACAGAAAGCTTCCTGAAGTGCTGGAGAGCCAAGGAAGCAGTGCTGGAGGAGCTAATTTTCTCTGCTAATTTTCCATGGTGCTCCTGCCTTGCTGTGCTGAGGAGCCTAGGCAACATCAACTACCAATGCCACTGCACAGAATCACTAAGCTCCCATTCACACACCCCTGCCCCAGTGCCCCTGCTGAATATCTATTGTCCCCACGTCCGCTCTCTTTAGTTTTTCCCACCTTCCACCCTGCAGCCCACCCCAATGTCTCTTGCCCCACGTGTCGTCTCCTTGGTCACCAGGGCTATGTGTACAGGATAGCTGATGAGTTAAGAGAGCAAGTAGGAACATTCTGAGGCAAATGAAATGACTACAAAAATCAAAGTTGTCAATATGTTTTTCTCTTCCATCTAAATATTGCCTATAGTCATGGCCAAGTTGGTAATGTCAGAATATGGAAGTAGCTGACAGATCTGGAAAGTTTCATCAGCTAATAATGGGCAAATGGAGTTAAAGCAAGAGGAATAACTCTTTATGTATTTTACTTTAAAAATTCAAAACTGCCCTATGTCGGAGATATCATCAGGTTATATGAGTGTAAAGTTCAGAGTTTTGGGGACGTCTGTTGTTTTCATTCTATTTCCAGAGACGAGTGAAGATGAGACTTTTATTTACAGAAGTGAAAAGTCTGGTCTCTGGAATGAGAGCCAGGCTGAATTTACCATCATTCCTCATTCAGTTCCTGGAAAAGCCTCTACAATGGAAACTTGAAAGAGGCTACAAACCTGAAATTGTGTGTGTGTCTGTGTGTGTGTAATCATGAAAACCTTCACACACATCCTTTTAGGGCCCACTCCAGCAAACTACATGCTTAACTTTAAGCACATGAATAGTTCTATTGAAGTCAAATTAATGTTAAGCACATACTCAAGTGCTCTGCTAGACTATAACTTTAATATAAATTCCAAACCACTATATAAAATGACTGAATACTTCTTCTAGAAATGTAATTACCAATTATGTCCTTGTGTATGTCTTTCTGAATTTGTGTTTGTGTGCACATATTATTTTACGTATACATATAAATACAAACAAAGCTTAATGAAGGAGCACAGTTTAGAAAATTCTGTTTAGATTTCTCCTGGTGTACTTTTGGTCTCTCACCTATTCTTTTCACTGTGTAACATTCAAAGATATATGACATTTTGTCAGTGCATAGGTGCTGACAATAGGAGTGCTCCCACAATCCTGGCTTGAAGTGGTTTCCATTATATATGGGGTTTATAGTTTGGTTCAATGACTCTCAACACCCCCACTATACAAATTGTTCCAGCATCCCTGAGACAGTGTCAAGTTATTACAAAGTAATACAAACACATTTTAGAAATACTTAACTGTGCAGACAAACACATTAGAAGCCTAATTGTATGCCCATTGAAGTCAATATGAATATTCTCATTGACTTCAGTAGTCTTTGGACCAGGTCCTAGAGAACTGTAGCATACATTCACATTGTAACTGCATGAGGTAAATTAAAATGCATGATGTAAAAATCTTATTATAAATGTCTGGTTCAAAATTTAAATGTAAACATATATAGCAGTACACGCTAAAGGCACAATTCTACAACCTTTACATACATGAGTAATCCGTGGAACTACTCAGATAACTAAGGATTAGTCATATAAGTGAAGGGTCTAGAATCAAGTCCAGAAAGAGGGTTTTTTTTGATTGACATGTTGTAGTATCCATTAACATTCAGGTTGTTATGTACTGCATGTGCATTTGGATCCATTAATTACTGTTAAATCATCAAGAAGTAGTAAAGGAAAAAGCAGGTTCCATGCTTAATATTTTAGGGCCTAATCCTGTGAGATCCTCTGTGCCTCCTGCAGGGTGTAAAGGACATTCAACAACCAAGTTGATGGAACTGGGAGCATTCGGCACTTTGCAGGCTTAGGGCCTTAAAGATTGTAACACTGGTGTTAGAAGGGTCATGTTGCAAAACCAAGTAAAGGAAATTGCACCAGCAGTAAAGTTCAGTCTTTACTCTTTACAAAAGTTCTGTTTTTTCTTTTTAACAACTTCTTGGAAATGGGTTAGAGAAAATAGACGCCTTACTGTAATAGTTTTTCTTTGTTACAATAATTTATTCAATCCCAGTGCTCATAAAAAAAATTCCCAAAACCTTTCATTGGGTTCCTTTATACTAATCATACTCTGTTTTTTTTCTTTTTTCTGTCTCCTTTCTTTGCTGCCTGCCTGCTGTCTTTCCATCTGGATTCTTATGTATGATGATTATCTTCTACATTTTCCATCTAATATTGTGAATTTGGGTGCTTTCAATATAAATATTGAAAGTGAGTACACAAATGCCCTCAGGAGCTCAAATTTACTCAGTTTCTTCTGATAAAGGTTACAGCAATGATAACTCAGATTCTTCTTGCATTCCTGACAATTACATGGGCTTAGCAGAAAATCATTCACATGCTGGTGAAGATTTATCGATGGTGCGCTCTGAAGATGACATTGAGAAATCTGTTCATGTTAATCAAGATGGCAGTATGACAGTAGAGATGAAAGTTCGATTCAGGATAAAAGAGGAAGAAACCATAAAATGGACAACCACTGTCAGTCGTGCTGGTGTTTCTGCTGATAAAAATATGAAGATTTGCAATTCTGCAGTAGGTGCAGAAGATCATTCCTCTGATTTAAACATTTCAGCATATATAAAACCTACAGAGGCTCCAGTCTTGGAGGACTACAATAATGATGAGAGTGACTCACTGCAGCAGATTAACACAGAAGTGACAAGTAAAGAATCAGAATCTGATTTAAGCACTTCTGATTATAAAATCTGGCAGAACTCTTCTGCAAACATGGATGTATGCAATGTATCAGAGGATAAAGTCAAACCTCATTTTCATAGGCCTCCTACACCTGGGCCAAGAAGAGTGAGACAAAAGAAAGCATTAGTTGAAAGTGTAACTGTCATATCTGACAAAAAGGTTCAGGAAAAGATGATAGGACAATTTTCCTACAGTGAGGAAATAGAAGATGGGGAAAGCAAATCTGAGTATTGCATGGTCACTCATTCCAGCAGTAAAACATCAAGTACTAATAATTCAAAGCTTAGTGAAATAAGCAACAATGATTTATTAAAGCTTTCTTTAGAAAAGAAAAAAGAAGGAACTCTGATTAAATTAAGCCATAAAAGACATGGTTTAAAAGAAACTACAAATACAAAGACATTAGATATGCCTGATGAAGATGGATTGTTCCAGAACATTTTGGAGAAATCAGTTGTGGAAGAAGGCATGTATAATAGTTTACTATCAAGCTGCAAAGCTAACATCAGTGGCGTCATACCTTCCTCAACAATTTACCGGGCAGATAGGCCACTTTCAGCAGACGCCATCAACTCTCTTCATGACCAATGTGGAATTAAAGAAATAAAAAGATCACTGAGTTCTTTCATCAGGTACTCAGAATTGTCTCAATCAAAAAGTGAAGACAGACTGTGTAACCCATCTGATTTATTACCTTCTTCTCAAGGATCCATTCACTCAACCTGTACTGGAAACAAACAAACTAAGATGACAATGTCAACATGTACTAATGCTACTCCTGAGACAATAAACCTGACAACAGGATCCTCTCCTACCACTGCCGAGAGTGAGAAACAATTCCGCGGCAACACTGAATGTGATACAACCTATTTCACTGACAAAAGCCAACCCGCATCATCTAACAGCAAAAAGAAGAAGAAGAAGAAAAAGAGCAAATCACCATCTCATTATCTGGAACAAGGTGTACATTCACACCAAAATCAGCAATATAAGGAGACCGCAGAGGAAGAAACTTTTAAGAGTGAGGAAATGTCTCATGATATGTGCATCACAAGTGAAAGTGTGCAGAAATCTACAATGCAAATTAGAGATATTTATTCTGAAACATGTCAGAAAAGAGCAATGACATTTCATGTCAGAAATGGGGATGGATCTATCAATTCAAACAAAAACTTATGTCCTGAAAATGAGTTATGTCCCCAGGTTTCTGTGGAGCTCCAGAAAAATGAGTTATCATTTAGTAAGAAAGCAAAAGCTGATAGACAACTGACCAATGTAAAATCCAGATCAGCCCAAAAAATTAGCTTGCCACTATCTGCAAAATGTGAAGAGGAAAAAGCTGATTCAAAAAGTGAAACTGAACACAGCCAAAATACACCAGGTACTGAAAAAGAAGGCATATGTCAAAACATTAATTCTATAAAACAAACACACAATTCTTTAATGACATCAAAGCCATTGTCAGAAGCGGCTAATGGTAATAACCTAGAAAGAGAAAAGGACAATGTTATTTCAGATAGTTCATACAAATCTTCAAAGAAAGAGAAAAAACAAAAAAAGAAGAAGAATCCAAGTACAGCTGAAAGTAAAATACATATGTCATATGGCGGCAATGCACTGGATGCTTTGAAACAAGAGGATTTTACAGATGAGATTGCTGAGTATTCACTTGAAAGCTATGTCCAAAACTGGCTGCAAAATGCATTTCCAAATGCTGTTTTGCCTCCAAACAAATTAGCTCCCATAAATAAAAAGGAAGGGAATGTAGCAAATAGTAAAATTTGTCATTCTCCTATGGAAAATATCAGCACTCTCTCAGATAAAGAAACTAAGGTTTTAGCAAATAAAGTGCACATAACTGGAAAACCCAATCTGATTGAACATCATCTACTAAAAAAGCCAATGGAACCTCTCCGTGAAATGGGAGCTATTGAAGAATCAGCCAAATGGTTATATGGAAGACAAATTGGCTCTTTGACCAATGCTGATGCAAGTATAATGAAAGAGGTCAAATATTTATTACAGTCAGATTTCCAACATGATACTAAGCTACAGGTGTTTAATGAAATGCATGAAAATGATAAAAAGAAGTTGCAATCAGAAATTGATACTCAAGATACAAGTCCAAATCAAAGCATAAGTGCTGAGGTTGCTGTTCAAGTTGATTCCAAAATTTTCAGCAAGACTGAAACTGATGCTCCAAAAGATTGTGTGTCTAATATGTTGCTACACCAACTACAATCAACCATGCTCGGCATTCAAAAGGCTCATACTGGATGTACAGAAAAATCATGTGGTCCTACAGACTTTTCTTCTCCTTCATTACTTGGCTCTTCCCCCAATCTCCTCTTAGCTTGGCTACTTGTACTGAATCTAAAAGAGAGTTTGAATGGCATGTGCAAAAGTGATATGCTAAAAACTACCTGTAGCTGTTCTGAAATATTTATACTGTTACAATTTCTAAAACAAATTGCAGTCACAGAAGAAGCTGAGGACTTGAAGGATGCTGTCTCAAATTTGCAAGAATCGACATCAAATAATTTATTACACTCTGGGAGCAGAATAGAAGAGCAGGACTCTGCACATTGTCATGAAAATCCTTTCGAAGTTGAAATTCAGAACATGCCAAACTTTCATGAAAGTGAAAATCCAGATAAGATCTGCCTTCCAAAGGATAGTATACATTCTGAGGAAAATGCTGATGTACAAGAGCTGATTGAAGAATTTGAATGCTCTGATGTACAGAACAACTCCAACGCATCAGCAGAGACTTCAGATCTAAATGACTTGAATGTTCACAAAATACTGTCAGACAGAAAATACACGAATGCTAATTCAACTAATTGTAGTCTTACTTCAAATGTAGAACTATCTGAAGAAAATGAAGAAGAGGCTGATAGTTCATTACAAGAATCGCAGGGAAAAAACACAGATACATCATTCAATAATGAAGAATCAGGGACTTCAGAAGAGCCTAACTCAACTGTTCACAGTATAACTTCTAATGATAAAGATAATATTTTAGATCTAGAAATTTCTGAGGTAGAAGATAAAAAAGACATTATGCATCTTGGCAGCAATAAAAATGCAGGAGAGCAAGATGGCACAGAAAAACCAAATGAGCACTATAAATTAGTTGCTGAAACCTCTACAGAATGTGACTGTGAGGAAGACTCTGTACAAGAAGAAAAGAAAGAAAATGGGATTTGTGAAGAAACCCCTGAGAGATTATCTACACCATCACCGTTATCTTTTAGTTATGAGTCTAAGCAAGTTACAGAATTGGACATAACTGAAGTAGAACAGAAATTGCAAGTAAAACTGATAGTAAAAGAACTGGAGCATGGAACGTGTTCAAATCCTTCTTTTGAATTAAAAAAATGCTTTAAAAGCCCTGCTACTTCTGACTGGTCAGATTATAGACCAGATACTGATGACAGTGATTACAATTATAGGGCATCCAGTGACTTCACCAATGAAAGTGGGGAGGAAGCAATGTATGAAAAACAGTATAATACTGGTTACGTTAAAAGAACTATTGAACAGCTTTATGGTAAAGCAGAAGCCTCCTTTAAGCCTACCTTCCACACTGCACTTCCGTATATGTCTAAAGTTCTTCAAAAGGATGCTGAAGAATCCCAATGTACAATTATGAAAGAAAACTCTTCCCTTTGTCAGGAACATAATTCTTGCTTTGTTGAGAAAATGTCAAGGTCTTCACTTATATCACACGAAAGTCTGGAAGAAATAAACAAAGACAACAATACATGGAGAAGAGAGAATTTTTCTTCACCAGCACCACAGTTCAGCCTTAATGGAGAGAAGGCATATTACAGTGATAACTGCTCAGTGCGATGTACAAAGCAATATAGTCAGTGTGGTGTACCTACTGATGAAGATGAAGGAATATTGATTGATAAAGGCAAGTGGCTTCTTAAAGAAAATCATTTGGTGAGAAGATCACCACCTGAAAAGACTGGAATGTATGGCAATTTGGACACAACTTCAGCAGACACGTTTGACAACAATAGTGATGATGTTCCATACTCCCACTTCGCGAATCTGAATCAGTATCCACCACACAATGAAATATCTTCTTCAGAACCTGAAGACATGGCTAGACCCTCTGAAAGTGGATGCAACTACTTCATTATGCCTCATAATAGTGATTCAGAGCCTTTTCCTGATTTGAGTCTGAAAAGCAAACCTACACTCAGTGATGATACGCCTTTTCTTCATGCAATAAAGAAAGAAAACAACAATTTGTCATTCACGGCATGCACCACTTCCACGAATCTTTGTACAGAAGCTAATACCAATTATCCAGCCTTTACATCTGTGGAATTTAGATTACCTGATAATAAAGTGCATCCTCTGAAAACGCCTTTAAATGATGAACCTATACAAACCCAACCAACTAATGACAGTAATGCCAACAGGGGAGCTCTGGAGGAACAAGATTCTCTGGATAAACTTCATGCTATTTGTGGACAACATTGTCCAATACTGATGGCCATCATAAAACCAATAAATGAGGAAGACAGAGGATATGCCTACCGAAAAGCATCTGACATTGAGAACCAATTGGGCCTACATTTAATGACCAAAAAATGTCAACATTTGCACTGGCCAAGCAAAGATTTAATAAGAGATGAAAATAATCATGTGATTCTGAAGAACAACTGTATTAATAAGATTGCCAGTAATATTTGTAATAGATTTTATGCTAATAATACCTTAGATTTCATTAATAGAAATAGCTTTGAGATTCTTGTATCTTCAGGTCTAGGAGAAAAAAACAAGTTAAAGATGTTGTATGTGATGGAAGATATGAATATAAATGCACAGGAGATCAGCAATCCTGAAAATAATGTATCTAAACAAGTACTCCATGATATAACAGTAAATACCAATAATAAGCTACCTGATACAAAGCAAAATATATTCCAAAGCTCGAGAGTTAGCCTAATTCAAATTCTTGAGGAAAAATCTGCTCCCTTGTTGACAGATCTAGCAGAAGGCTGCCATTCTGAAACACTTCACAATTGTGACATTATCTTAAATAACACTGAATGTAATGCTTCTGAAAATTTGGAAGAGGAAAATGCCTTTGCTAAAGAAGAAGAAACTCTCTTTTGTGTAATGGACAATAAAAGCAGCGACGAAGAGAAAGGCACATAATAAATATATTGGGACATCTATAACATTACATTGGTGAAAACATCTGTAAGAAAAAAATAATCCTATAATTCACCCTTGCGGACCATGCCCTAAGCAAACTCCCATTGAGTGTGATGCACAGGCCTAGAATGTTTACACTTTTACAGCATTGCAGAAATACAGGTAATTGCCTAGATTTTTTGGGGGGGTAGGAAATAGTGCAGAATCAGTAACTAGCCTCCTATGACAGTGATGTCATCTTTAAAAAAAGTCATTTTTTACTCATTAATGCTGTTGTATCTTTGCTTAGAGGTAGTCTGTAACATTCCAACTGTCTTCTCTGAGAAAAATCAACCAGTACCTGTTAGAATGAAGAGTTTTATTACCACATACCCACCCACGCGCCAAGATAAACTTCTTATATTTTAGAACGTTTTTAGAGAAAGACTGGGAATGATCTTGCAGACTGTTTTGTCTAAACTGCAAAATAAAATACAGTGGTTAATTTGCAATGAAAAGTAGAAAAGTACTCTTCAAATGTTTTATTACAATGAAAAGTAACAGTAATTGTGTGTGGGTTTTTAAACCAAGGGTAAAACTGAAAGGCCAGCCATTTATGTCTGTTAAAGACCAAACTCAGAAGAGCTGGCATCAGGGTGAGTAAAATAAACTTTTCTGCCTCATCTAAGACCACCATATGTTAGGTGAGATTTGCCTCTGTGGGAATGGAGCAATGCTTCTGCCTCTGTTATCCACTAGGGTTTTACAAAGGGGAACAGCCTTGAAACCAGATGGAGTTCCACAGGGCTTCACCAGCAGGAACTTTTGAGGGAAGATGCTGCGTTAGTGGACTTTCTGGCTGTCCTGGCCTCACCTCCTTCTCAGGCAGCTGTGCCCTCTTCTGAGGCTATGCTAGCTCCTTACAACCCTCTGCCCGTAGTAAGTGAAGATGCAGGCACTTTGGCCCCACTGCACAAGGGTACTTAGGTGCCTAAGCCTCACGTTTTGGTACCTATCTCCTTTGGCTCCACTGTGATCCACAAAACACTGTAGGTGCCCAAGCTTCTACCTGGCGGATGTGCACTGCTGCCTTGCTCAACATCCAGGTGCCAATCTCCTGCCCCAGAACGATCCACAAATGCCTACCATGCATGCAGGGCCTGACCCAGAAGGTGTGAGGGGAGGGATAGCTCAGTGGTTTGAGCATTAGCCTGCTAAACCCAGGGTTGTGAGTTCAATCCTTGAGGGGGCCATTTGGGGGTCTGGGGGAAAAATTGGGGTTTGGTCCTGCTTTGAGCAGGGGGTTGGACTAGATGACCTACTAAGGTCCCTTCCAACCCTGATATTCTATGATTCTATGACTGTTTAAGTATTTGCCCACAGTGGAACAAATACTTTGGGCCAGAGAGATTGACCCTACTGTCCAGTGGTTAAGGTGCCCATCCTGCGAGGTGGGAGACCCAGGGTCCTTTCCCCCTGTTCCAATCATTCTTTCATTATTTATCCAAAGTGGAACAGCTTCAACAGGAGAGACTGCAGGAGCCCCACATCAGAATATCCCACAGCTCAGTAGTTAGCGCACTTGTCTAACAGGGTTTGAACAGGGAGTTGAACTTGGGTTTCCCAGATAAGTGTGCTAACCACTGAGCTAAATGAGTTAGCCGCCTTACTCCAGGAGACTGATTCTGATTCATGGATTGCTAAGCAGATATAGGCACCTCCTTGCAGCCCCAATTTAAGTGCCTATCTCAGAGAGAGAGGAGAGGGTTTTGTCAGCATCTCCCATTGCCTAGGTTAGGCAGCTCCCTGCCTAGCATGCTGGCTTTTGTAGATTGCATTCTAGGGTGCCTGGACGTACAAACAGGCTTTGTGGATAGCAGTGGGTTTCTGTGAAAGGTGGCCTGATGCCCATCATTGCATGGCCTAAGTTCCTTAGTGGAACCGAACCTTTTTACCACGGCAAATTGGATTCTTGTACTCATTCTGAATCTATGGCGCTCCATCAACCTTTACCAAAGATAAATCTGGCCCAGTACTAGAGCATGCTAAAATATATTAATGCAGCTAATCCTAGCAAGAAACACCAGGTATTGTTCTTTTTAAATTGCCATTCATTTTATTATTATTTCACTAATGATCTGTCCTATAAATGTGATCCATACTCATTTTTCTTTTGTAAATATGATAAACTAGTAGATAGATAGGAATATAATTTAATGTATTTCAGGATGTTGCATTCTGTTCTTAGAAATATGGATGCCTGTTTATAGAATGTTTTTGCTTTTTCATGTAATTTCAAAATGTAAAACTGGAAAAAATATTTAATGTACATAATAACTATAGTGAATATTGGAATCCTGAGGCCAGATTCTAATATCCTTACTCATGTTGAACAGTACCTTTATCCAGTGCAGTCCCACTGAAGTCAGTGGTATCACTTGTGGAGGAAGGCCCTACTGAACAGGAGTCATAGTAAGCGAATTTGGCCTGTGCATACTCTCTGAAAGTCCGGTGGCAGCTATATCTTTCTGTATATATTTGATATTTTTCTATTGTTTTGAAGCTACATTTATCTTTGAGTTTCTTTGTATTCTGTAAAATAAATCAGTATTAAAATAACTGGAATGAACGTTGTGCTATTGGCTAATATATTTAAACAATCTAAGATACTAAATAACAGACTAACTCTCAAATTATTTTGTCCTTTTCCCCCAATTCTGCTGCCAATCACCATGTTCTCTTGGGTTCCTCAAAAGTCTTTTGGGACTGCATAATGAAGAATATAGATGTTTTTCAGCTGTTTACATCTTAATTCACAAACAAAACATTGTTAAAAAATGTTGTTTGAAAATGTTTTAGTGGAATCCAGCCAGTACTCAAAAGCAATACTCTATTTTGTGTATAACACTTGCAAAAAAACCTGACTGTGAGAATGGTTGGAAATGAAGAGTTAAGCAATCCAGCAACTTTTTCATGGTCATATAGTCCTTCATCACATACTCTCCCAAATCCTGGATTTACACCACCCAGTCACCCATACCTTAATTTATTGGGACTTCCAAAAGCTTTTTACAAAGTTGCTCTCAAGAGATTACTGAGCAAACTAAGTAGTCAGGGGATGAGAGGTAAAGTCCTGCCATGGATTAGAATCTGGCAAAGAGGCTGAAAACAAAGGGTGAAATCCTGGCCTCCCTGAAGTCAGTGGGATTTTTGCCACTGATTTCAGTGGGACAGAATTTTGCCCGAAGAAAAAGAATAAATGGACAATTCTGAGCTTGGCCAAAGACTAACAGTGAGATGTTCCAAGGATCCATATTAGGCAGATCTCAACCAGCTCAGAGAAATAGTAGGCAAGGTCCCTTGGAGAGACCAGTTAGAAAGAAAAGGAGTCAAAGAGGGCAGGCAGTTCCTAAAAGATGTAATACTAGAGACTCACTATCAAGCTACTCTGATGCAGAGAAAAGATAAAAAGAGCCACAGGAGACCAATGTGGCGGTGCAAGGAGCTTTTTTAGCTATGTAAAAACCAAAAGGGATACATACAGGAAATGGAAGGAGGGGCATGTCACCAAGGAAGTATACATGGGAATAGCACGAGTGTGTAGGGACAAAATCAGGAAAGCCAAGGCAAGGAATGAGTTACAACTGGAAAGAAATGTTTGAGACAACAAGAAGGGGTTCTACAAATATATCCGAAGAAAAAGAAAGATCAGGGATGGTGTAGGTCTGCTGCTCAATGGAGATGGTGAGCTGGTAATGAAAGATGATAAGGCGGAGCTGCTCAATGCCTACTTTGCTTCAGTCTTCACTAGTGGTCCAATCATGGTATTTTTTCTGTGAAGTTATAGACAATAAAGGGGAAAGGATGTAGATCAGGATAAGTAAAGAACACGTCAGAGATCTTCTGACTAACTTGAATCAATTGAAGTCAGCTGGACCTGATGCTATTCACCCCCAGGGGCTGAAAGAATTAGCTGAAGAATTCTCGGAGCCACCGGCAATAATATTTGCAAACTCGGATGACAGGAGAGGTCCCAGAAGATTGGAGAAGGGCTAATGTGCCCTGCCTTAAAAAGGGGGGAAAGGAGGAGCTGGGGAACTATAGACCAGTCAGTTTGACCTCGATCCTGGGAAGCTTCTAGGACAATGACTAAAACATTCAATTTGCAAATACCTAGAAGATGAAGGGGTGATCACTAGCAGCCAGCATGGATTTACTAAGAACAAATCATGCCAAACCAGCTTGATTTCCTTCTTTGACAAGGGAACTGGTTTGGTGCATTGGGGAATGTGGTGGACATAATGTACGTGGACTTCAGCAAGGCTTTTGACATAGTCCCCCATGACATTCTCATAAGTAAGCTGGAGAAATATGGGCTTGGTAGAACTACTATTAAGTGGATACATAATTGTTTAAACAGCCACAAACAAAGAGTTACGATTAATGAAATGATGTCAGATTGGAAGAAGGTCTCAAGTGTGGTTCCACAAGAATCTGTTCTGGGGCCGGTGTTTATTAATATCTTTATTAATGACCTGGATGTAGGAATACAGAGCATACTGATCAAATTTGCAGATGACACAAAGTTAGGGAGGGTTGAAAACACTTTGGAGGACAGAGCTAAAATTCAAAGGGATCTTGATAAATTGAAGAACAGAGCTATAGATATCAACGTGAAATTAAACAAAGATAAATGTAAGATGCTACACTTAGGGAAGAAAAACCAAATGCAGAAATACAGAACGGGGGATAACTTGCTTGGCAGCAGCACTGCTGAGAACGATCTGGGAGTTGTGGTGGATCACAACCCCAACATGAGTCAACAATGTGATGCTTTTGCAAAAAAAGCTATGCAATTTTAGGTTGCATTAACAGAGGCATAGCATACAAGTCAAGGGAGGTGATGGTACTGCTCTTCTTGGCTATGGTTAGGCCTCAGCTGGAGTACTGTGTCCATTTTGGTCACCAATGTATAGAAAGGATGTAGAGAAACTGGAAAGGAACCAGAGGCAAGAAACAAAGCAATATGAGCAAAGGCTGAAGGAACTGGGTATATTTAGTTTGGAAAAGAGGAGCTTAAGGGAGGACATACTTGAATGGCTGCCATAAAAAGCTGGAGAAAAATTGTTTTCTCTTGCCACAGAGGGCAGGACAAGAGGCAATGGGTTCAAACTACAGCATAGCAGATTTAGATTAAATGTCAGGAAAAACTTCCTAACTAAGAACAGTAGGACAATGGGACAGACTGCCTAGGGAAGTCGTGGAAGCTCCTTCACTAGAAGTTTTCAAAGGGAGGTTGGATGGCCATCTGTCCTGGGTGGTTTAGATACAACAACTCCTGCATCTTAGCAGGAGGTTAGACTAGAAGACCCTTGTCGTCCCTTCAAACCCCATTGTTCTATGATTCTAAGTTGCAGCAGACTGTTAGGAATAATTTGAACTACTCATATATATTGCTTGGCTCTGTAAAATAATTGACAAAGAACTGGAGAGTCTTTGTGGATGGCTCAGTGAACATTCTACTCAATGTGAAGTGGCAATCCAATAGCAAATGAAATATGTGAAGGATGGGATAGAAAACAATACAGAAAATATTGTAATGTCTGTATATAAATTAGGGCTGTCAAGCGATTAAAAAAATTAATAGCAATTAATCACACAATTAAAAAAATTAATCTCAATTAATTGCGTGATTAATTGTGATGTTAAACAATAATAGAATACCATTTATTTAAATATTTGTGGATGTTTTCAAATATATTGATTTCAATTACTACACAGAATACAAAGTGTACAGTGCTTATTTTATATTTATTTTTTATTACAAATATTTGCATTGTAAAAAACAAAAGAAATGGTATTTTTCAATTCACCTAATTCAAGTACTGTAGTGCAATCTCTTTGTCATGAAAGTTGAACTTACAAATGTACACTTATGTACAAAAAATAACTGCACTCGAAAATAAAACAATATTAAACTTTAGAGCCTACAAGTCCACTCAGTCCTACTTCTTGTTCAGCCAATTGCTCAAACAAGTTTGTTTATATTTATGGGAGATAATGATGCCCACTTCTTGTTTACAATGTCACCTGCAAGTGAGAACAGGAGTACACATGGCATTGTTGTAGCTAGTGTCGCAAAATATTTATGTGCCAGTTGCACTAAAGATTCATATGTCCCTTCATGCTTCAACTGCCATTTCAGAGGACATGCATCCATGCTGATGATGGGTTCTGCTTGATAACGATCCAAAGCAGTGCAAACACATTCATTTTCATTATCTGAATCAGATGCCACTAGCAGAAGGTTGATTATTTTTTTTCGGTTGTTCGGGTTCTGTAGTTTCTGCATTAGAGTGTTGCTCTTTTAAGACTTCTAAGAGCATGCTCCACACCTCCTCCCTCTCAGATTTTGGAAAGCACTCGAGATTCTTAAACCTTGGGTCAAGTGCTGTAGCTATCTTTAGAAATCTCACATTGGTACTGTGATAAACTCAGGACAGACAGCTGCAAGGGGCGGGCGGGGAGGTAGAAAACAGTCCCAGAAGGTTAAAAGGCTCTCCTCCCTATCATCCGAGGAGGGGTAACTACAGGTCAATCAGGTTCAGCTGAGAAGGGGTTGCCAGAGAATCAATTAGGATCCGCTGAGAGGGAGTTACCTGAGGTCAATTAGGATCAGCGGATTCCAACTAAGGTCTGCCTGAAACCTTTTTAAACCCTCCCCTGTTGGGAGAAGAGGGAGGGAAGAGAGAGAGAGAAGGAGTCAAGCTGCCAGTAGGGTAGGAGCAGCAAGACAGCGAGCCTTCCCAGGAGGGGAGGCTATATTCCCTCCCATAAGGGAAGTAAAACAAGCCCGAAAGACTGGCTGAGAGAAGGTACGGACTGACCCTGTGCATTCTAGGACTGTTTTACCCAAGCCCATCTCACCAAGGCTAAAAACAGCTGAGGCTGGTGAGACCAAGAAGGTACCTTGCCACAGTACCTTCTTTGCGTTTTGTCAGATCTGCAGTGAAAGTGTTCTTGAAATGAACAACATGTTCTGGGTCATCATCTGAGGCTACTATAACATGAAATATATGGCAGAATGTGGGTAACACAGAGCAGGAGACATACAATTCTCCCCAAAGAAATTCATTCACAAATTTCATTAACGCATGATTTTTTTAACAAGTGTCATCAGCATGAAAGCATGTCTTATGGAATGATGGTTAAATGTTTAGCATATCTGTAAACATTGTAAATACTTTACAATGCCTGCTATAAAGTGCCATGCAATCACCTATTCTTACTTTGAGGTGACATTGTAAATAAGAAGCGGGCAGCATTATCGCCTGTAAATGTAAACAAATTTGTTTGTCTTCTTACTTGGCTGAACAAGAAGTAGGACTGAGTGGACTTGTAGGCTCTAATGTTTTACATTGTTTTGTTTTTGAGTGCAGCTATGTAACAAAAAAAATCTACATTTGTAAGTTGCACTTTCACGATAAAGAGATTGCACTACAGTACTTGTATGAGGTGAATTGAAAAATACTATTTCTTTTATCATTTTTACAGTGCAAATATTTGTAATAAAAATAACAATATAAAGTGAGCACTGTACACTTTGTATTCTGTGTTGTAATTGAAATCAATATATTTGAAAATGTAGAAAAACATCCAAAATATTTACTAAATATTGGTATTGTTTAGCAATACGATTAAAACTGCGATTAATCATGATTAATTTTTTTAATCGTAATTAATTTTTTTGAGTTAATCGCTTGAGTTAGCTGCGATTAATCGACAGCCCTAATATAAATTGATACTGCACCCTCATATGTCAACCTAACTATGTAAGTGCCTACGCAACAATGGTGCTCCCACCAATGTAATTCACCCACTTCACTGACCTAATAACTCCACCTCTGTGAGAGGTGTAGCACTTAGGATGATGTAGCTAGGGCAACGCAGTGTCTGTGTAGACACTATGTTGCTTACATCAACTGTTGGCTGTCAACCCCGCGTATGGGGCTCATAGCTGGGCCTCAGACACACCCCCCCCCCCCCCCCGGTGCTGACAGCTCTGGGTGTTGGGCTCACAGAGCTAGGCCATGCCTTCCCAGAGCTGACCGCCTGAGCTATCAGCCAGGTGCCGGGCTCACAGCTTGGGTTGTCAGTGCTGGGGGAGGGGAAGTCCAGCTATGAGCCCAGCGCCCAGCTGACAGCTTGGGCTGTCAGCACCAGGGCTGCAGAGCTCCAGCTGTCAGTGCCCCACAATGCCCCACCTCAGTCAGTAGAAGCGCTCCAGGTGAGGATGCGCACCACCGACAGAAGGAGCACAGTGTGAATGTGAACCACTGCTCTAATTACTGTGGTGGCTATACATCGACTTAACTTTGTAGTGTAGACAAGGCCTTAGAAAAGAAATTGCAGGAATAGAAGAGGCCCAGAGATGTGTGGTGAAAATGCTGAGCGGGCTGGGCTGAGTAGAGGTTTGAAAATGATGGGGCTATTTTGTTTAAAGAGGGTGCAGATAAGAAGGGACATGACAGAGATATACAAAACAATGACTGGTATTGAGAATAGGATGCTCCTATTCACCCTTTCTCATCTTACAAGACCAATAGAACACTCAAGGAAATTGAAAGGAAACACATTTAAAGCTATGGAAATTTCTTTTATACAGGGAGTATTTGTAACCCGTTAAACTCATTGCAACAAAATATCCAATATCAATACGAACAGCTTCTGAGGATTCACAAAAGGATTAGTCATTTATATGATTAAGAATAAAAAAATAACAGATACAAGCACTTGTGCTTCAGAGCACAAGACAACCACTAACTGGATGGGCAGTTTATGCCATAGTTGTCCATTAAAGAGTTTCTTGAACCTTTCCCCAAAGCCTCTGGTACTGGCCACAGCCTGAGACTGGATTCTAGACTAGATGGGCTACTGGTGTGACAGTTTTTATGTTACAACACTTCTAGGAGCATGTGTGGGCAAAACTAGGTTCAGGAGGTAGAGGCATGGAGAATGTTTTAATTCAATGTGTTTTAATAATCATTTAGCAATCAATTGATAATATAGTGGGAACAGCAGCAATCACTTTGGTTAAGGTTGGTTGCACAATGCTTTCCAATCTAATTCTTTGGTTTTGATTATTTTTAACTTTTCTTCAACTTTACAGGTGACATTTTCTACCGTTTGTCTGTCCCAGAAGGTGATTTTTGGGGGGTAACTGCCTTAGAGCTGAAATGGTTGGGTATTAAAAAGGTTGTTGGCTGTTTTCACTTCCTTTGTTCTGAAAAATGGCTCAAGAGTTTTTGCTCAGACTTTCCAAAGATGAATGCCTGGACAAAGTTAGCTTGAAAAGTTTTGGGTGACTGAAAATAGGGTACTAGAAAGGAAACCACCACACATCATGGACTATAATGTTCACTGTTACCCCCTATTATGATAAATTGGAGGTACATCCTGCTGATGGGTAAGATGGTTCTCTGTATATAAATCATAAGTAATACAATCACAGCTAATGAAGAATTACTAATTTCTCAGAAATGGTATATTCAGTTTGAGAACACAGAACATGTTCTCAATGAATGATTTGCTATATTTTATCAATTTTCAATACCCAGTTCACAAAGGCATGTTTCCCATTACTTTTATGAATGTTAAAAGGAGCCAATGCAATTTTATTGCTTAACTTATCATTCTTAAACACGTTTCCTTTACGTTTGATAGCACTGATATTGTCAAATGGCATTAGTCCAATTACCATATTAATCCACTGTAAGAATTAAGGGGATTATTTAATGGAGCCAAAGCTTTACCAACCTTAATCATCAGAATTAAGTTGAGTGGTCAGGTACATGTGTATAGCCTGACTTGTACATTGTACAGATATGTTGACTTAATGTTTATAAATGAGGCCAACACGTATGATTAAGGAGGGGTGCAATATGGTTGGCTGTAATCAGTCCATACTCACGCAACCACGGGAAAGAGAAGGACAACAGTTCTGATAACTGCAAACTTGATAGACTCTGAGACAAATTCAGACATGGTGAAAGCATATTGCACCAGTTTTTAATGCGGACCATATTTTTCTCTATTGTTGCAAAATGTGATTTTGCTATTTGCTTCTGTTCCTCCCTTTTCTCTCTTGCAGCTTCTGCTCTTGTGGCTGTGCTGTTGGCTATTCTTGAACTTTTTGGACCTTTTTAGTTGAATGAGATTTTTCAGATAAGGATCTATATGCACTATGGAACCCCCTTCTCTCCCCCCCCCCCACACTTAGTAATGTATCCTGGGTTCAGAAGATATGATTTGTTCTCACCACTATCTCAATTTAATGTCTTCAAACTGTGACAGTTCTTGAAAGATGGGAGTTTAACCTGGCATTGAGAGTCTATTCAGCAGTTTGTTTCATAATTTAATAATGACAATATCATTATTTAGCTGAGGCTTTGGCGCACACATGTATAACAATACTCAGAAAACTCAGCTGATATTCAGGGGCAAACTGTATCTCTTTCAAAAATTAATGAATGCTAGATTGCAGTCTTTATTTCTTGTAAAAAGTGCGTATCTCATGCAAGAGTGAGATTTTTTAGATCCCTCTTTTTAAGCAATCTAACAACTCCCATATTCTGTTCCATTACACATTATTTTAATACTTTGTACTTATGCCATCTTTACACCATGGACCTCAAAGCATGTTAGAAACCAATAACTTAATCCCAGAGCACTGCTGTGAGGTGGATATTGTGGCAAACCTGTGAAAAGAATAAATTCATTGAGAGGCTATCTCACAGATATAGCCCCCATGGGAGAAGTTAAAAGCCACTACTGGCATCCAAATAGGGTTAATGGTGAAAGCCAAATCTTCAGCCAAAGGTGAAGGCAGCAGAAGGTCCTAAATACAGTTGAACAAACGTGGTTCTGTTGCACAGAGTGAAGTAGTATGTGGAGATGCAATGCAGCTGTATGAACTAGAGCTAGTGCTTTGAGAGCTAGGGGAAAGTCCATCCACTAAAGCATGGGGAGAATCATGTAGATGGAATGATTCATAATGCAGAGCATTCATAAATAGGAGGTGCCACCAGCCAATCCCCTTCACATATTGAGACAGAGCAGCCACAGATGCTACTGCAGCCCTGAGCTTACAATAATGCTGTGTAATGGCTCTGCAGCCAATCACTGGCCATCAGGAGCATTACTGTAATGGTCTTCCAAAACACCCAGTGCATATCCCATTTACTCAGCCGTTGTAGAATAAATACAATTTGTTTAGTCACTTAACTGAGGAATTTAGACAAATTGTACCAGATTGTCTTTAATAAAAGGGAGTTTACAACAGCAGCATAACCACTAGGGGGAGAGAGACGTCCCCCCCTCATATTTCTGTTATCCTGTTGAAGGCTGTCTGAAAGCAAGAACTCTTGGTTTCTCCCAACATTTTTGTGTGTGTCATTTGCACCATTGGTTTACAACACCTATTGTCTCAAGGCAGTGCTTCCTTTGAAATACTGCAAAACAGAATGAAGGTGTTTTTGAGTGCCAACGTGTTTTATTGACTGAGGGTCAGAGCTTTTAAAAGAACTTAGGTATGTCTAGTTCTTTTAGAGCACAGGGGTAGTTAGCCCGCCAGCCAGCTGCGTGGGGAGCCATGGAAGCAAGCCAGGGGTAAAATGCTGAGAGCAGGTTGAGGAGAGGCAAAGGGCTTAGGCACTTAAGTTGCTGACCTGATGCAACTAGCTGACAGGCCAGAGGTAGGTGCTTCCCTCTGCTCAAGATTCTCAGCTGTGAACCTTCTCCTGGATTTAGGCATCTGAGCCAGGTTACCCTTAGTTAGTTGATGCCCTACAGGTTGAAACTGTCTCTCTTTTTCTCTGTCTCCTAGTCACACGAGACACCTCTCTCAAGCTCATCTTGTGTTTCCCTGTACCACCCCACCTATTAGGGGCCTGCATCCAACCCTCCTGCTATGGGTTCTGACAGGTATTGGGTCTTAGGTGTGCTTAGAAGAAGGAGTACCCTGTCTAGTTTAAAAACCTTGCTCTGGAACCTCCAGGGCTTTGGCCTGAGCCTTGCTGCTGCCATCTCCGAGGTACTTAGGCTGCTTTGAAATTGCTGACCAGTGGAAACTTGGGTGCTTGGAGACTTCAGCACCTAGGGGATCAGGTGGCACCTGAGCTACAGCTTTTAAAATGTCAATGGCACCACTCTGGTGGATTTAGGAGCCTATCTGCCTGTTTAGGCACCTAAATCCCTTTAAAAATCTGACCCGGCTTTTTCACCATTCGATAACAAAGTCCCATCCACACAGGCTAAAAATGAATTGTGGTGTAAGATGGTAAGGGTGCGACGGAATAAAATGTATATTATTTACTGAATACTTCAAATTTTAAAAATACAACTCAGTGCCCTAAAACATAGCTGCTAGTGTCTCAGCCTGCCAGTTGTCATTTTGCATGATACCACCGTTACATGATGTAATTCTGAGTGACAGCCATGGCACATATTCTTAAAGAATTTAATGGATTGTGGGTGTGATAAATACACAGACTCATACTACAGTCAGAACACTGTCAGTGAGAGAAGCAGTGAAGCAAAATGGCTAGGGGAGCTTGCACTCAACTAGTCTCTGGAGTTCTATGAGAAATAAGTTTTGCTGCTGCTTTTACTCTCCCATTTCCATCCATGCTCAGTGCAAAAGCCCAGAACTATGTATGTACCGTAGTTAAATATAGGTTAGGCTATTATTCTGTGCCTATGTCTATTTATTTGTGACCAAACAAGAAAATAGCCAGTGCTGTAATCTAAATCTTCCTCATGACTTGGAAGCCATGACAGAATTACTGTACCTCTTTTTTTACAGATAGATAAATAGAGGCACAGAATGGACAAGTTACACCACCTAAATCACTATTTAGAGATGGGAATAGAATCTAGGAGCCCTTATTCCCACCTAGTCTTTTACTCTAACCATTTTACCACATGGCTGCAGAAAATATATATCTCAGTATGACCACACCATTTTGTGTGAGAAATTCACTCCTGTTGTGGATTGCAACTGGGGATCTTCCTACACACTTTCATCTGAAGTAAAGCCAATTATGAACATTGATATGCTCTCTCAGGTCTCTTGCCACTGGACAGTGAGACCCTTTCATACTTCAGCCCCAAATATAACAAAATATTTAACCCCAAGACCACAAACCAAAGCTGTTCCAATGCGGATCATATACTTAGTAAACAACAGGTGATGTAGCAAATGTATATATTCTGCACTGGATTTGTCACAAAGGAGTTAGCAAACACAACTCTTACCCTAGCCTCCACTCCCTCCCAAACAGATTATCTCAATTTTTTTCAGAGTGGAGTCTATATATTTGTAAGGATATAGTTTACATTACACTCTTATGCTTACTAAGGGCCGGATGGCTGACCCTTACATGGGTGCCCAAGGAGAGCAGGGAGGGTGCAAGTAGCTTCTAACTCAAATGTCTTCCATCATGCAGGGGCCTGCCATAATTGTGATACCTGCAGTATCCCTCAACCAAGAGGTAGAAGAGTAAACTATTCTCACATGTGCCCCAAACATTTAAAAATCAGAAGTCAGACCCCCAAAAAATCATAAGATTTTTTTAAAATGTGGTTTTTGGCATGTCTTCGGATTTTTGAACTCCCCCAACCTACCTGCAATGCATGTGTGACACTCATAGTATGTCTGTACAGCAAGTTGGGGGTGTGACTTTTCAGCTCAAGGAGACACCGGAGCTAACTCAGATTGACCAAGTGTGCTAAACGTAGAGTGTGGGTGTAGCGGGACAGGCTAGCCACTCCAAGTACATGCCTAATGCCTTGGACAGGTCTGCACGTGTTGGCTAGTCACTCACTGCCATGGCTACACTCTATTTTTAGTGTGTTAGCTCAATCAGAGCTAGCATGGGTATGCCTCCTTAAACTGAGAATTACAGACCCAGGTCGAAGTGTAGACATAACCACAGTAATGGAGAGTCCCTGCCCTGAAGGGCTTGCAAGCTAGGGCAAAGCATGGTGAAGTTTGGGAAGTGGGAACCAAAATTGGGACTCACCAAAGTCAGATAAGAGAGGCTATCAGACTTTCATTAGATAGGGACACTTTTAACCCCTGCTGATCTGGGAAGAATTCAAATGGTGAAATGCTTTCTAGCTCATTCCTACAGGTGAAATGCTCTCTAGCTCATTACCAATGTCCTAAGGCATCCAGTCCCCGATATGGGCTAATATTACATCTTTGAGAATGCAAATTGCTTTCTGGAAAGATACATTTATGAAATCAAGGTCTGACTTATTAACCTAGGCTGGATCTCCCACTCTTTGGCCACAGAAGCACAATCTCCGGCACATTGCTCCTGATCTCCAACACATACTCAGTTTGCCACACCCAGATCTTACAGGGAGAGCACCCATTAATCCAGTACAAATAATTTAAAAAGCAACAGTCCAACTATTAACACAAGATCCAAATTCACCTTTAAATACATTTTGCAATATAAAGCCTTCCCAACAATTACTCCAGCATCCTTACACTAATTTGTATATTTTTCTACCCCCCACCTGGGTCATCAACAGGGCTTGACCCCACAACTTTCCACAGCACACATTTTTTCTACTTTAGATATAGGATCAACTGGTGTCGGATAAACATGCTGTTATCCTCTATGTGGAGTGGCCCATACAGGGAGCCACAACACACACATTGCCAATTAGTTATACTAGTATACGCACCAGCAACCACACACCATACAACAAAAACACCAACCCAGGAACCTATCCTTGCAACAAAGCCCGATGCCAACTCTGTCAACATATCGATTCAAGTGATACCATCACAGGGCCTAATCACATCCGCCACGCCATCAGGGGCTCATTCACCTGCACATCTACCAATGTGATATATGCCATCATGTGCCAGCAATGCCCCTCTGCCATGTACATTGGCCAAACCGGACAGTCTCTACGCAAAAGAATAAATGGACATAAATCTGACATCAGGAATCATAACATTCAAAAACCAGTAGGTGAACACTTCAACCTCCCTGATCACTCAGTGACAGATTTGAGGATAGCAGTGTTGCGACAGATTAACTCCAAAAGCAGACTTCAAAGCGAAACTATTGAACTCGAATTGATATGCAAACTAGATTGCGTTGCCTCCGGATTAAATCGAGATTTGGAATGGCTCGGCCATTATGTTAATTGAATCTATTTCCCTTAAGTTAACGATCCTCATTCACACCTGTGTGACCATCTTGTTTATCACTTCAAAAGCTTTTTCTTCCCCTGATGTCATGTTTCCTCTCAACTAATTAGCCTCTTAAGATTGGTCTATACACCTGGACCATCATGTTTCTCTGACTGTATAAACGTCTGTCTGAAGTGTGTTTCATTCCATGCATCCAATGAAGTGGGTATTAACCCACGAAAGCTTATGGTGAAATAAATTTGTTAGTCTCTAAGGTGCTACAAGTTTTTCTTTCTTATTTTCGTTTTAGTATTTGTGAGACAGCAGTGACAGGCTGGGTATCAGGAGCCTTGGTTTCTATTTGTGATTCTGGGAGCTGATTGTGGTGTACAGGTTACAGCCAAAATAGCTAAATGTGACAATGTCCCTTCTTGGGTCATCTGCGGGGAGTGAAGCCAAGGCCTCTTGATGTAAAAAAATGAGCCTCTATCTCTTCAGCTAAAGAACCAGTTCTCTTAGCCCGTAAATATTAGAAGAGTTATACATTTCTCTATGTGGCCTAGCTGCTAGAGAGGGACATGGAGCCACACTGTATTGGTGTCAATTGCACAAGCCCCCAATGTGACATGTTTCTTCTGAAAGACTGTGTAGCACAGTAATTGAGATTGGGCTCAGTTATATTACACCCATGGATTCCAGTTCCAGCTCTACTTTGTGCAAGCTCTCAGTTATCTTATCCCTCAATATGATGAATAATAATTACTACCAGGGCTACGAAGGGCACAGAAATATCAACAGCACTTCTTTTCCAGTCAGTGGAAGAGCACACATGGCCTTGCTGTTTAGTGTGGCTTCTATGACGCTACAGGGCACCAGGGGGCTATTGCTCACTGCTTCTAAAAATCACATGAAGGCTGCAGCGTTTTGCGTCATCACAAGATGGCTTGCACTAGGGGGTCAAATCATTACCTGCAGCAAATTCATGAGGGTAGGCCACACTGTAGTCTGGTTTAACTATAACAGAGTCATAGTGTCCCTAACCCCTGTTTGCCAGATGCTGGGAATGGGCGACATGGGATGGAGCACTTGATGATTACCTGTTCTGTTCATTCCCTCTGAAGCACCTGGCACTGACCACTGTTGGAAGACAGGATACTGGGCTAGATGCACCCCGTATGGCCGTTCTTATGTTCATAGTGGACAATTGCTGGCATCTATGGGCTACCGATGTTTTCACCTAAATTTCTTCATAGTTACTGTTTAATTATTTGGACTGCCACTGTGGATGCTTCTACACTGCACATGGAGGTGTGGTTGCAGCGTGGACTAGCATGCTCACAGTAACTTTAACCTAGTGAGCATGACTAAAAATATCAGTGAAGAAGTGGTGGAAAAGGTTTCCCAGGGGCTGTATAAATCTGCTGGGGGTCCTGGGTATGTACTCGTGTTGCTAGCTTGCACTGAAACCTATGGAACTGTGCCTTCACTGCTATTATTGTTCAAACTAGCTAGATTAAAGATAGCACAAGCTTCAATTGTACTTCAGATTGCAGTGTAGACATACTCTGAGAAGGTTGTACTGCTTACTGAAACAAAAATATACATAGCACCTGGTTGCTGACTTAATGATTAAAATACATGCTTTTGGTTGAAGAGAACTTTTATAAGAAGACTAAACCAATAAAGATATAGTGAACCTTTATAATTATGGAATTAGGTTGTGTGAAAAAACAAGATGCTCTCCATGTGGATGTGAGGTCACAGAAAAGAACTGTATGATGCTATATCATATATCATATTATTTGAGCATGTGCGTTCATGAATTAGGTTGTATCATATTACATATGCACAAAAGAGCACAGTAAAGGATCTGCATGCAACCTGACATTTTTTGGTTTCTTGAGTGCTTAACCATGCAAACGGAATAATCACTTAATGGATGCTTTTTTATGGTGTGTTTATATACAGATGTGTATATTTATATTTGTCTGCATTATGTAGCTTAGAACTTTGATTATTGAAACAATTTTTGCCAGGGTATCATGGGTTCAGGTAATTGTGTGTGCCCTTTTATGTTTTCATAGCTGAAAAATGGAAGGTGTCTGTCCTCACCAGTGATATGCCATCTGCAGGAACCAGCTCACAGGTTTATATTACATTGTATGGGGATTACAATAATTCAGGGCCTATATTTCTGTATGGAGAAGAAGGGAAACTGTTTCAGAGGGGCAATGAAGACATCTTCACTGTAAGTAATACATATTCTGTATATTGTCTTTATTGTCCATAGTGGCCGACCAGATTACATAAAATGTGTAAAGCTATGTGATAAAAGGGACAGTCAGTTTTTGTACAGTAGACCAGGAAACAAGTAATACTACTTTTAAATAGGGGGGAGGGATAGCTCAGTGGTTTGAACATTGGCCTGCTAAACCCAGGGTTGTGAGTTCAATCCTTAAGGGGGCCACTTACAGATCTGGGGCAAAAATCCGTCAGGGGACAGTACTTGGTCCTGCTAGTGAAGGCAGGGGACTGGACTTGATGACCTTTCAAGGTCCTTCCAGTTCTAGGAGATTGGCATATCTCCATTTATATAAAAAAAAATACAGAGCTAAACCTAATTGTTTTTCTTAAATGCCAATTAAGCTCAGTATATTTCATTAAGAAATATCAACTACTGTATATAGAACCAAATAACTAACTGCAAAGGATAGAGAAGCTAAACATTTGGGTTCATTTTTAAGACCTTAAAGCTGAAATGAAGTAGTAGGGCTTAGATGGGAGGTAGGTGCCTAAATATCTTTGAGGATTGGGACCTTAGTTTCTCTCTGCCTCAGTTTCCCCATCTGTAAAATGGGAATAATGATACTTCCCTATCTTCCAGGGGCGATTAAAGACTGTGAGCTGCTCAAATAGTACAGTAATGGGGGGGGACCATAGAAGTACCTATGATGGATATTTTAACACAAAACCATCTGCACAAAAACATAATAGACATGAACTCCGAGTGTGTCTAGGGGACCTGGAGGAAAAATAAAATGGCAATAGTACAATAGCAGCCAAATTATTAACACAAAAGCAAATTTCATTCATTAGCGATGGCTCCAGAAATAGTCTTATTGTGGTTGATGAGAAGTGCCGGGAGCTGCCTCCAATGATGCTCCAGGGATCAGGTGGATTAGGGTTGCCTTACAACAAAAGCAAACATAGTTCCTCTTCCCTGTCTTTGTTCCCCCCCTTCCCTCACCATTTCTCTCTTGTATCTGAGTTTCGTCGTTATCGCCCTCTGGTCTAGTCTTGCCTTGGGCTTTCTCTGTTTGACTGGCATGCAAGTAGAGGGGAAGAGAAGGGAAGCCATGCATTTGTCCTTGTGCATCTCTGTGCAGGAAGTTCTTTATTGTTTATTTCACAAAGTCCAGGGGAGTTAGCATCCAAGGGTTTGCTTCACATGCATCTCTGCAGTGTAAGTGAACTCAGAAGATGAGCTGTCCAGAATGCTGTGTTGGGAGTAAAGCAGTTCTAGTGAGTGGACTAAATCATGAGAAAACTCATACCCCACAGGATGAGAGATGACCATTAGTAAGTTAAAGCCCAAATGATGATCTCTCTATTGATAAGAGCACCCCAGTTCACACCTTTCTGCTTGACTGACTTGCATGCAAAGTTGGTGCACTGAGATCACTGCAGCCATGTTTAGAGTTGGAAGCATGCACCCAGCACTCCCGAAAACTAATCTTCTTCCAAACAAAGACTTATAAGATAATCGAAGTAGACCATTTTGTATCAAGAGACGCTGCATTTTAAACACAACACAATGCCTGATTGTTACTGTTCTCCAGGAAACAGTTTTTAAAACAGGAATGTAATATACGAGTGATATCTACTGAACTAATTGTTCTTTGGAATTTTTCTTTTAAGGAGCTAGGTACAATTTATCTATTTATTTCCTTTATAGATTGACACTGGAGACATAGGAGAGCTCTATAAAATACGCATAGGACACAATAACTCTGGCGAATCCCCCTCTTGGCACTGTGAAGAGGTGAGAACCCTGAGCAGGCGTTTTATCTTCTGAAAAACAACCCATTTGCCCAAACAAGCAAAATAATAATAATAAAAAGTCCTGGAAGAAGTATTTCAGTCAGATGCTTATTGCATCACTGAGAAAACTATTTATTGTGGGTTGTTCTTGTGAGGAGTTTATGGCAGCCCAAGAGCCACATTGCTAAGGTTTCCTTTTCAGTTTCTAAGGAGAAAGGATGCCCACTGAATATTTATGATCCTTCTAAACTTACAAGTTATATACTGAGTATTTCCATGGTTTATAAGCGGTGTGGTTTGTAGCATAGGTAGTATCAGCAATCCCCTAGTTCCGTTTCCAACCCTTACTGAGACAAAGTGTGGCCAGTGTGCCCCAGGAAATAGGACAGAGGTCTGAGTGTAAGGAGACCTGGTTTCTATTCCCAGCTTTGCCAAGCACCTACTGTGTGACCTTAAGCAAGTCATTTCACCTCTTTGTGCCTCAGTTTCCTCATCTATAAATTAATTATAACAATACTTAGCTTCCTTTAGCACTTTGAGAGCTACAGATGAAAATAGCTTATCATTATAATTCATGTTTGAGGGCAGATTCAGACGTGGTACGAATGGTTGCAGTTCCATTGAAGTAAACCTAGTTACAATCTTGTACACCACACCCATGTATGGGCAGGATTCTTTGACCACATTTCCCTAGTAATTGAATGCCTGGATGGAGACGTTGTATAACTACTAGGTTGCCAAGGAGTCCAGGTGGTTCCTTAGCTTCTTCCCTAGGAACTATGGGACACCGCTTCTAGCTCAGTAGCAGAGTCGAAGTGTTTCCCAACTCCTCTTGGCTTTTGGGCAGCCTGAAGTCCCTATCTGCCAGAAGATCCTTTAAGGATTGCGGAAGGCAGGAGCTCATAATGAAGGAGAGCAGCCACTCCGTGCCCCGCACCCAAACAATAGAAAAGGTTGGAGGGGCAGGTCACCAGCCCTCCTTAAACTATGTTTTGGGGAGGGGGCTACTAGAAGAGGGGAGCAGCTGTCATCCAGGGAATGGTTATCGATATACTTATTTATTTATTATATACTTATTATTTATTTGGGTCACATATAATCTGACCCACTAAGTGAATCTGCAGGTGTTGGCCCTCCACCAGCCTCTGTGAACAGACCGTGCAAGGTCCGCATTCTGTGTGGTGCATCTATTTAAATTGAGAAACTAAAGAAATCGGGCAAAAAAGGAAAGAAAAGGTGCTTGGGCTCTTTCTTTCCTCCTTGCCTTGCCTCCACGTATGCAAGCTGGTAGATCTTAATTAAAATCAATGGCGCTTCAGTGTACGCTGCTGATTCTTGGCTCACAAAGTCTGTTTTGTCTACTTACCTGGGCTCATCTAAAATAAAAGCAGCTGAATCAAGACCTCAAACCACCACAGCTTTTAGGCAGCAGTCCATCAGCCTTGTAGGAAGGGGCCAAAGGAGCAGAATATCTTCTACAAAGACCCCCACATTTTGGGCAGTAGAGTTAGCACAGTGACTTAAACAAATGATAATTGTCATTGCTATTATAGGTGCAATTGCAGAACCTTTACTCAGGAGAACAGTTTTCTCTCCCTGCCCACCGATGGCTGGCGCAGGACCAGGATGATGGCGAAATCTGTCTGGAGCTTCCTGTTTTGCGACGGGGCCAGCCTGTTCTTCCAGGTAGGCGAAATAATGCATCAGGCAATTCAGGTCACAAACTGCCACCCGTAGAATTCAATTGATTGCTTTTTATCGATTACCTATTACTGTTTGACAGCTGCAATGTTTTTTCTCTGGTCTTTTCCCTTGTGAAGGCTGGCCATGCGCAGCCCCTAAACTGGAGGTGTAACAGGGAGGGGACCTGCAATGTCTTTGATCAAATGTCTTGAATTTCAAAAGTCTTTTAGACTTAGGGTCATCTCATTGAGGTTTCACAGATAAGGGCAGCCCTGTTTACTTTCCACCTGAAAACTCAAACAATGGTGAATAAACCTCACAAGGCTTTTTTGTTTGTCTTTTTTACTTATAAAAAAGATCAGGAAACTAAAAACATATGTAACTATCATGATGCCATCCCATACAAACCACACACACTACTAGGAATATCATGGGAATTGCAGTTTTGTAAATATGTCATGTATTCGACTAATATCATTGCTATTTTCTTTCCTTTTTTGTTACCTGTGGATGCTGCATAGACCACACTCGTACAGAGCTGTTTTAATGGGTGTGTGGAGCAAAGCTAAACAATACTTTAAAATGTTCATAAATGTAAGTGGATCTGCTGCTGACTCCAGACATAGGCTGGGGAAGTGGGAGATGGGTGGCATGGAGGACCAGGAGTCCCAAAGGCGGCATGTTGAGGGGGGCAGTGCACTGGCACAGATATGGGCTGGGAATAGAGGACTGGATGGTATGGAGCTGTACTATCTGTGTTATCTATGGCTGAGCTAAGGTGGGGGAGGAGGCAGAAGGACATGAAAAAGGCATATAGTGCGGGACCCTAACACAGTAATATTTAAGCTTAATCATACTTGCCCCTGAGGTGAAAGAAAAGTCCTTCCTGTCCCTTTGCCCCCAACAATACAGCCATATAGCTGACAGCCATAACCGGCTCAGGGAGTACTATGCAGAAAGGCTAGCCAGCATTAACTACAGTGCTCCAGGATTCTGAGTAGGCATGACCATGGTCCCACCCCCATACACTAGATGTTTGCTGCAGAGAAACACCAAAAGACATGACTGGCTAAACCCATAACATAGGTATGGCCATTGCTGCTCTTAAATCCACTCTCCCCAATGCCGCAGATACATTATGCCTGCTCGTTATTCTAAAAGACATGCCGTAGTTCAAACGGGAATTAATTTAGGGAGATCCTATGGCCTGTGTTATACAGGAAGTCAGACTAGATGGTCACAGTGATCTCTTCCGGCCTTATAATCTATGAATCTGTTGCAGAGATATGTTTTTGGGGGTCTCTACTTAGACTGTACTTCTTTTCCTGCCATCCAAATATTATTAGAGTGGGGGGAAGTGAGGGAACAGAGAAGCAAAGTAATCATGATTAATTTATCAATAAAAAATAACATACCAGTAAACAGGCTACAGTCCTCTCCCGCACAACTCAGCCCTCTTCCCTGACCCCAACAATTCCCAGCTTCAGATTCCATGATCCTAACCCTTCCCTCCCAGTTTTCAACCCCTTCCCTCCATATAGATGAGCAGTTCATTCATGAACCAAATAAATGATTGATATCTTGGTTATCAGATAATCTTTATCTTGTTATGCCTTGAAGCCTACCACCACACTTGAAATACCATCTCATGCTGCATCCTATGGTTGGCAATTTCTCCTTCTTCTAAAATCAGAGAGAGTAAAGAGCTTCTAAATCTAAGCACTTCTGCCAACCACAGTAAAAGAGACATCATGCTGAAGTTTTGGGTTTCTGCTTTAACTAAAAAACTGAAAATCAGGTCCACTCTCTTCTTACCGGTATTATATTTCTGCTTCAGAAATAGCACAGGCTTTTCACTTCTGAGAAGTTGGTTTGACAACACCAAAGAAGTAAAGAGAATTGGATTCAGTATGAAAGTGAGAGGATCTGGGGGCACTCTTAAATCTGATACTCTGAATGAAAACAGGGATGAGGCACTAGTTGTCATAATGGCTTTTTGTAATCAGAAAAATAAATGTATTAATTACATAAAATCCACCAGTCTTTGTGGGCCTGACTTTCAGAGGCGCTGAACACCTTCAGTTATCATTGACTTCACTTGGACTTGTGAATGCTCAGCACCTCTGAAATTCAGGTACTATTTTAATCTTATGTTTACAGCATTTTGCATCTCTTATAGGCCGAGCAGGTAACACCACCTATACTTAAGGTTGCCTGACACTTCCCATTATAACACCCTGATTCACAAGCTCCTTTGCAGTTTCCCTGCTGCTCTGGGGAAGGAATAAACGGTGTCAGGTCACTACCTGTCATAGTGTATGCTGTCTGATATGCCTCCTCCCACCCCGCTTCCCACTTGTGAGAGGTGGGGACAATGTAATGACTCTCTGGAGCCAGCTTACCTAGATCCCGGCCCACTCTGCTGCCTAAGACTGCCCTCTGCAGCCTTACTCCCATGCACCACTGGGTCATGATTGGTCCCTAAATGGGACAGACACCAACAGAATCTTCATTCCCCTCATATGTCTGCCTTTGGCCTCAGTGACTGTGACAGCAGTGCCACCAGGGGACTATCCAATCTAATTCCCTTCCCCTGGTTCCTGAGCCAGCTCAACTGTTACTCAGACCTTCCTGAGGAAATGAAGTCCCATTGGGTTGGCCTGAAGGGTGCTGAGAAAAGCTTGGGAAATGAGTATCAGAGGGGTAGCCGTGTTTGTCTGGATCTGCAGAAGCGACAAAGGGTCCTGTGGCACATTATAGACTAACAGAGGTATTGAAGCATAAGCTTTCGTGGGTCAATACCCACTTCTTCGGATGCAAGCAGTGGAAATGTCCAGGGGCAGATATAAATGTGCAGGGAAGATTCAGGCTAGAGATAACGAGGTTAGCTCAATCAGGGAGGGTGAGGCCCTCTTCTAGCAGTTGAGGTGTGAACACCAAGGGAGGAGAAACTGCTTTTGTAGTTGGCTAGCCATTCATAGTCTTTGTTTAGTCCTGAGCTGATGGTGTCAAATTTGCAAATGAACTGAAGCTCTACAGTTTCTCTTTGGAGTCTGGTCCTGAAGTTTTTTTGCTGCAGGATGGCTACCTTTAAATCTGCTGTTGTGTGTCCAGGGAGGTTGAAGTGTTCTCCTACAGGCTTTTGTATATTGCCATTCCTTATATCTGATTTGTGTCCATTTATCCTTTTGCGTAAGGACTGTCCAGTTTGACCGATGTACATAGCAGAGGCTCTCCCACCCCATTGTTACGTTTGGAATGAAGAGAAAGCAGCGATTTCTCCCTCCCTCCCAAATAAACACGTTGCAGCAGTGTCTGTTCAGAAGCAGAAGGGCATGAACGCTATTGTACTTCGTGGTAGCAGAATCCTCAATGCCTCTCACAAATGGCTGGCCAATTTTCAGCCCCTGCATCGGGGAGGCAGGCAGCATTGAAAGATCTAGTAGCACCAGCACCCGCTGCTGGGGGAGACAAATCATCATTTGCTATTTATATTGCACTAACCCCTTAGGGTATGCCTACACTGCAAGGAAAAACCCACAGTGCTGAGTCTCAGAATGCATGTCAATTGACTGGGCTCATCGGGCTCGGGCTGTGGGGCTAAACATAGCAGTGTAGACTTTCGGGCTCAGGCTGGAGCCCAGGTTCTGAAACCCAGAGGACCTCGGAGCCCAGGCTGCAGCTTGAGCCCAAACATCTACACTACTATTTTTAGCCCTGCAGCCCGAGCCCTGAGTCAACTGACCTGGGCTGTGATACATGGCACCATCGGTTTTTTATTGCAGTGTAGACAAATACTTAGAGGCCTCAATCAGGTTCATGACCCTGTTGTATTAGGAGCTGTACAAACAGAAGGTCTCAACTCAGAAGAGTTTACAATCTGCAAATGGCAAAAGTAGCTCTCATCTTCCTGGTTAGAGGGGTAGATGGTAGGATGTCCATACACACCCATGTCTGCGCACCTGCCCACAGTAGCATCTTTCCCTGGAGATGTGGCACTTCTTTGGCCCTAGCAGGGATTGGAGCAATTATTGTCTTAATTTAAAATGCTCTCAGTCATAGGTTGTCGGCTGCCCAAAGTGCATAGAAAATGTCCCTCATCCAAAAATAAAACAAAGAAGGGAAGATGGCAGTGCCTAGAGGATGGAGTTAAGGTTGTTTTGGATGCCTGAACAATGTAATTCTATACTTTCAGAAGTTATCTTTTCTTTTATATTTAATCTTAATTTTGAATTATCTGGTCTTTAATGTCTCTGCCTTTTTTCTTCAGATTTATAGTTGCATAAATATAACCCACCAGTTGCTGTTCCCAATTTTACCTACAGTTTAACAGCGTTTTGCCTGGGAGTTTTATTTTATGTCATATTACATATTTTGTATTAAACACCCAAAGGTGTTACAGTTTTCATTGATAGCCCCTCCCTTCCATCCCAGACTTACAAAGTGATTAAAGAAGATTCCCCATCAAATGCAATAAAGGAATAATCTACTATTATTATTGCCAGAAGCACTGAAATATTAAAGCAGTGAAGCATTCTTTGATGATGTAAAGTGGAGACAATGGTGCTAGAATTTATTTTTAACCAGTGCTTTTAAAGGGTTGATGGCTGCTGCCTGGCATATTTGTGGTCTGACTGCTTATGTTGATGCTAATCTTGGATTTACTTTGTTTACTTTTCTGCTTTATAATGACTGTAAGTGGTGCTGTAGGACAAAGATATACTGTTGTGTATTTAGAGCTGATTTTCAATTTGCATTCGCCACTGGGAATACCAACCTGGGGTAAACAGCATGCGCACAAAATCAAAACAAGTTTGTGTGTCATTTTACTTAATATTAAATGGATTTTTTAATGAACTGAAAAGTACATGATAGCTGATCCTTGATACAGATGTATTTGGACTGTATAGTCATTCTGCTTTACAACTGGATATTGCTATAACTATAGTAGTGTTTGTAATGTAAAAACCTGTCTTCTTTTACTGTCAGTGACTGTATATGAGGTGCATGTGACAACAGGAGAGCTGTGGAATGCTGGAACAGAAGCTGATGTCTATATTTCCATCCATGGGGAAGAAGGCGATACAGGCTCCAGACAGCTACTTAGGTCGAAGAATCCTAGGAAATTTCTAAAAGGACAAGTGAGTGACAAGAAGCATACCTCCCAACCAATTTGTCTGTCCTTTCTAGCTCTCTACCTTGTAAGATCTGAGGCTGTTACAGGCCAAAGTGGGATTTACACTAGCAAAGATCATTGGTAGACTGCAAAGTTCATAGAAAACCAGCACAATTAAGCCAAAATTATTTTTTAAATATTTGCATTGACATTTTGGGGAAAATTATAATCCATAATAATTAATGTGTAAGTAAAGTGCATACTGTTTTTTAAATTTCTAAATTATTACAATAATATATACGAAGAGAAGCAATAACTTCAGTAAAATACATATTTTACTATATTTTGATATTAAGTTATATTACAATTTGCAATTGTTTTGTTAACTAAACTTTGGACTAGTTTCTGTTCTCCTCACTCTAGTAATTGTGTATATTTGAATAGGACTACACACATAAACAAAGCGACCAGGATTAGCTCTTTAATCATAATCGTTGGTCCTGGAAACCAACTTTGCTTGTCTGCTTTGACATTATCATACATTATTTCATAGAGAATATCGGGATGCTCATACTTCATAGAAGAATTTCACAGATTTTATACAGTAGGTTTTATGGGTCCCATTGGATGGGGAGTTCTTTTAGAGATTTAATTGCACTTTTTTTGGCTGGTTTGCAGACTGACCTCTTCCTACTTGAAGCTGTGCACCTTGGAAATTTGTACAAGATAGTTATAGGACACAATGGACTTGGATCAGGTGAGAAATCTCTACGTATAGTAACTGAATACTGACCACAGCTTTCTGTGAAATTAGAGTAGGTATTTTTAAAATATTCATATGAAATAATGTGACCAAGGTATTTTATTGGGGGAGGCAAAGGGTTCCAAGAATACCAGTCATTAAAATGAAAAGGTTACATTTTGGTACCATTACAAATTCCAAATAATGATCCTTAGCCTCTATTTTAGTCTAAATAATTGTATTAAAAAGTTACTTTTAAAAAAAGAGTACTGAACATTATAGTTCTGTCATTCCCCTTTGAAAAATGGAATTTGTCTTTTCTGCACTTTGAATATTTCATTGTACAGTCTATAATCTGTATGTCTTCCAGAGATGGACTATCACTGCAAAATGAAATTTATTAGCATCATTATTTTTTAAATTGCAGTGGTGCCTGAAAGTCCCAACTAGGGATTTGAGGGGCATTGTGGTAGGTGCTGTACACACACAGTTAATGGAAATATGGGCTATGAACCAAATTGCCTATGATCACAAGACTTGGATTTATTTGACCCTGAATACCAAACACTGTAGCAGATCAATGCTAGACAGTCTGGGCCAGAGTGTCTCGTAGAGGTGTCAATTTATTGTGTCTTGATATTTTAGATACAGGCAGTAATACAGTTAACCTCCTTATCTCCCTTCCCTCCCCCTCATCCCTCCAATATGTACAAGATATCACTCATTGCTAGATCATCCCATATTAATCTACTTGTGGAGGACATTCCAACCCCTCTCCATACGGAAGGGGAGAAGTGACATTTCTGTCACACAGTCTCTCTCGTTCATTGGCCTTGCACAGATGCCCCTGGATTGAAACTCGGCAAGTAGAGAGCGTGGTGACCTTTTGGGAGAGGAAGGGATGGAGCAGGTTTGATGAGCTGTCTCTTTCCACAGTACTATTCCCTCTTTGCTCTCAGTTTTTCACATGGAAATCCAGGAAAATCATGACTGGGAGTTGTGATATTTTGCTCTGGATACCTTCTGTGGCTTCTTCTAAGCTGCTGACAAAGGACCCAGTTAATGATTACATAGTTGCTATCAGGGCCGGTGCAAGGAAGTTTTGCACCCCAGGCGAAACTTCCTTGCACAAGTCCTGCACCCCCCAGCCCTCCCCAGCCAGCTCCCCTGCCCGAGGGAGCTCAGCCCCGCTGCCCACGGACCACGGCAGCTGAGCGTGAAGCCGGGAGGGAGGGGGGCAGTTCGCCGCGGCTGCCTCCTGGCTCCAGGGGGGCGGCTCACCGCGGCTGCCTCCTGGCTCCACGCTGAACTTGGAGCCACTGAACTTGGAGCTGCCCTCCTCCCAAAGCCCTGCTGAGCCCCAGTGGCACGGCAACAGCCCTCGCCACAGCAGGGCTTCATGAGGAAGCGGGCGGCTGCCTCCTGCCTCCCGGCTCGAGCGTGGAGCCGGGAGTAGGGTGACCATCCCGATTTTTCTTCTTTTGTCCCACGTCCTGACCAATGCATGGTCAGGATGCCTTTTGTTCTGATATCGGGCTTCCTCCGTTTTTGGGGGGGTGTTTTTGCTCAACAAGTCTGGTGAGAGGGCTTTCCCCTCCCCCCTCGGACAAGTCCCAATTTTTAGGTCCCCGCATCTGGTCACCCTAGCCAGGAGGCAGTCACCCGCCGCCCCCCAAATCCTGGCGTCCTAGGCGACCGCCTTGGGTTGCCTAGTGATAGCGCTGGCCCTGGTTGCTATTGAACCAGGCTGTCAAATGGAAGGGAGACCACAAGAGAGTAGCCTCCGAGCAATTCCTTTTCCTAAGGATAAATCCCTAAGAACCACAGGGTTAGAAGGGAAAATGGCTCAAGAAAAACCCTCTGTGGGGAAAATCCTTGAGTTTTCCACTCCTCCAGATAACCTCCTATAGATTTTTCAGTGGCAGCCTTTATAATGCAACCTCCTCTCTTAAGAGACCACATTTGTATCCAAAATATGGATATGTTCAGCTTTATTGATAATTTGCCCAAAATATTAAAGAATTAAAAAGACTCAGAAAATATCTTCTCAAATACATACATTAAATGCTTTAAATGAGAGGGATAAGGAGCTGTGCTAGCCTGCAACAATCCACTTTTAACACCTCTGGTGCTTCTAGCATATGTGACTATAAATGGAGAGTTTTAAAAGGGAATCTTTCTTTCCTTACAATAGCTTGTACTGTGATGAGGAGGTCTGTCCCCCTAAGGGTAGAGATGCCTGGGGTCAGCCTACCTCCATCATATGGTGTGGCCCTTTAAGATTTTGGGAGGTCTGATATGCAAGGACCTAGGAGATATTGGGCAAGAGGAAGTGGTCTTGGGTATAAGTAGTGTTTGAGAGGAAATCCTGTTTCTTTAAGGGCCCAGGAGTCTACTAGAGCAGGTGGGGCAAAACTCCCCTTTCTCCCAGCCAACTGGAATAAGGTTTAGAAAGGGAAACAGCGTATATTCTACCTCCTCCTTAATAGCAGGAGAAGGCCTGTCTGCTGAACCCAAGGGCTAATTGGGGAAAAGGGGCCAGCTGAAGGAGCAGCTAGCTAAGGACCTACAGGGGCTAAGTTACAACCCCAGCTCCAAGAAGGAGAGCTGGCTGGGGGACTCTTGTCTTGGGGGAGTGACGCTTTGAATGACAACCCAGCTCCAAGAAGTGGACTTGGGGTGATGGGTGTGGGGACTTCCTGAACGGGGGCAAGAAAAACATGCCAGAACTGTTATATGGATCCAGAGAACATATGAATTTAAGTGACTAAAATGGTGAGTTACATTTTGCGGACATAGTTAATAAAGCAGACCCCCCAGGAAGGGAGTATTTGCTTTGACCTAATCTGGTCTGGGTAATTGCTGCAAGAGTCTGAGTAGGAGCTATGAGCAGTACACATGCAGGTTCACGAGGGGTTGCTCTGAAAGCATTCAACCCTGACAAGCAGGGCTGACGCGTCCACTAGGTGACCCTAGGCAGTCGCCTAGGGCGCCAGGATTTGGGGGGCGGCATTTCGGTGGTGGTGACTCCCAGCGGCGATTCAGCAGCAATAAAAGCAGCCGCCAAAACGCCGCCGAGAATGCAGCTTCCCAGGAGCTGATGCTGCGGGAGGGGTGAGGGGGTGGAGCAGCTGCGGGGAGGGGGTTAACTGCTGTGGGGGGGAGGCTGAGCTGATGCAGCCGACGGGCGGGGGGCTGAGATGCCGTGGATGGGGAGAGGCTGCTGCGGCCCACGAGCGGGGGGGTTAGCCGCCGTGGGTGGGGGGTTTAGCTGCCACGGGGCCTGGGGAGCTGCTGCGGGCGGGGGGGAGCTGGCTGCCGCGGGGGCGGCAGCGTTAACTGAGGGAGGGCGCAGGGCTGGTGCAAGGAAGTTTCACCTAGGGCGCGAAACTTCCTTGCACCGGCCCTGCTGACAAGGACCCTAACGTAATTACAGGAAAATGATGAGCACTACTATATATCAGGGAGTGACTCCTTCCATGGTGCTGATGTTATATTAATTTGTGTGTAAAGTTACTGGGTCTGATTCTGATCTGACTTAAACTGGTTTGACATTGACATAGCTCTGTGAATTCAGTAGAGTTACCCTTGATTTAAGATGGTGTAACTTAAATCAGAATCTGGCCAAATATATGAGTGTGTGTGTGTGTGTGTGTGTGTGTGCGTGCATGCACGGCAGACGTGCGCGTGCACACACACACACACACAGAGTAAATTTTCATTTTAGGATGTACTTTGTTTTTATTTTGTTCATAGGAAATGGATGGTTTCTAGAGAAGATTGTAGTCAAGGATCCTGTCACAGACCTGGATTATTCTTTTCCTTGTCACAGGTTGGTGGTGTTTTCAAATGGGTTATGTTGTAATAACAACTAGTTGTTCGTGACTTCTCCAGTCAGGGGTTATTTGTGAGGTGCTTGTCCCCCAAGAATCGAATTGAGATGATTTAACTCCTATTACATACTGTACCAAACAGTCATAAGATGGTAACAACATCTGGTCACTTCAGACCTCTGATACAGGTAACCATTGACTGAGCATTGAAACATTCTATATAAAGCATCTTCACCCCATACCTGCTACAACATTCAGCCGCTGCTGGCCGGCACATCCTCTCATCTGACATTTTGGATCTGACATCAGCTGATCCACCTCTCCCTATATCCAAGGCAACACTTTTCAGTTGAGTGGGTTGCTCTCTCTCTAAGGGTAATTCTGCACCATTGACAATATCAATGGGAGCGTTGGCATTTACTTCAGTGGACTCAGGATGAGGCTTTAGGTTCTCATGATATGGCTATCACTGAGGTGATCTGAGCAGCTGGTCCTTCCCCTGTCCATCCCAAACCTGTCACTGAGCAGCAGCAGAACTTGAAGCAATCCCAATTTCCCTGCTGCTTCCCCTGTGGTCTCTTCTGCTCTGAATCTGCTACTCCCATGCTTGTTTCAAATTTTATCTACTAACAAGTAATTCACAGATAGCTTATGGAAAGTGATATTAATAAAAATCAGTACAAATATTAGGAATTAGTAAAGTCCAGTCACGTATAATCCAGCTACAACTTGCCAATGGCACCTCAATTCTGTGTCCTTCTTTCACTTCTACAAGTGAATAAATAAGTGCCCATGACAGCTTTGAGTGATTGATGTGCACCCTGAAATTGATTTGTGTGCATGTGGGCTTTCTGCCCATCTGATACAGCATCTCCTCTTAGCATGACCTAATTTTGAGTCAGTATTGTAGGTGAGATGAACTGCTACAGAGAGAGCTTGAAATACAATGCTAGTTTCATAAATAATTCAGGTACTGTTGAAATCTGTTTTGCACAGAAAAATCCTGTGTGTGGTTGTAGGGCTTGATACACCTCTCACTGACATCGCTTTTACAATGGTTCAACTCCTTTGATTTTAACTGAGTTAGCTCTAATTTATGCAGTGTAAGCAAGAAGACAATAAAGCCTTTTTTACTTTAGTTTTAATGGCACAGTTTACACCTGTATGGGTTGGGGGTGGGGAGGATGGTGTTGCCTGCAAGAAGTTTGTTTCATGAGAGGCGATTTTAGGAGTCTGTACAGCTGGGCTCCATGCAGTAGCCTTTTGGGGGTAGACAGTGTGGCCAGTGGATCTGCTATTACTGATCCCTAACATTGGATTACTAGTTGAGATCCCCAGGTAGTCAGGCTGGCTTGGGCCTTTAGGCCCTGATCAAGAAAAGTACTTAAGCACATGTATAACTTTAAAAACTCTCTTAAAGTTAAGTACATGCTTAAGTGCTTTGCTGGTTCAGGGCCTCAGTGCACAAAATATTAAAATGTAATGTGTAAACATTGTGACAAAAATATTGCTGGGTTTGAGATCAAAACTATATAATCAGAATGGGTTCTGTTTTTCTCCAAAGGTGGCTAGATCAAAGGGAAGAGGATGGTAAAATTGTAAGAGAATTAAATGTCACTGACACCACCACCTTCTCTGCAAGTAAGCATAAAACAATGCAGAAGAGAGTCCCTTGTCACTATGACGTTGTCAAAGAATGGCCAGGATACTGTGTAAACTGATCACATTCTCTCTATCTCTGCAGGGCAAGAGCTGGAACTCAAGAGAGAGGAAAACGTAAAGACTTTTTATCTTTTAAAAAATTGATTTGACAGTATACAAAGTCTGTTCTAGGGAAAATCAGGTCAATAGTTTTTCTGTATGTGAAGTTTTCTTCCTGTATCTTCTCATAAGGGCTCTTTTCTTCCTTCTTTTAAAAATATAACCAGTGGGCTGCTGAAAGATGGAAGTTTCAGAAAGGCAACACTCTTCAGTTATACAGCAGGCTCACCCGTGGTTTCATACGCCTCAGTCCAGATGGCACAGTTGATGCACTTGGTGACAAGAAGGACAAATATGGTAAAATATTTGCCAGATGGGGATGTGTGGGTGAACAGCATGAGGAAGGAGGGCATCATCAGATCATTGTGGGTATCATGTATAAGATTCAAAATTAATTCTAACAGGAGCAGAGGATGGCAACCATGAATGTTCTTACTCTTGAAAGCATTTAAAACTATTTACAGTAAAAGCCACTTGGTTTTGTTGTAAAAGAACATCTCACAATGGCTTCCCGTTATTAAATAGAATCTAGTTCTCACGTTCTGGTTTAGTGATCCAGAATGCAAACCTCCATGGTAAGGGTGGTAAAACCCTCTCAACAACTGGAGCAGATACTGTCCCAGCCACCAGCTCCAAATGCTTTCTCCTCTCTACGAGTATCACTTCCAACTTATCTGGCTGAGCTTCAACCAACCAGGGCCGGCTCCAAGCACCAGCTTTCCAAGCTGGTGCTTGGGGCGGCATCTAGAATGGGGTGGCAGTCGGAGTCCTGCGACGGCAATTCGGTGGCAGGTCCGCCGCTCTTCCCGCCGCTGAATTGCTGCCATGGGACTCGGACTGCCGCCCCATTCTCGCCTGCTGTGGCGGCAATTTGGTGACGGGAAGAGCGGCAGACCTGCCGCCAAATTGCCACGGCGGCGGCAACTGCTTGGGGCGGCAAAATTGTTAGAGCTGCCCCTGCAACCAACTCACTCCCATTCAAGCCTCAGCTCTCTCTGGCAAGGAGAAAGTACTGTGTTACAAGGGCTTGAGAAGAGCTTGTTGTGATCTAAATTATGGCAGTGCAACCCAAAGTTTCTCAGGTCTTTCCCGAGTGGCCTCACCTATGCTCTGAATAGAAGGGGTGACAGAACAGAACCTTGAAGGATATACTTGAGAGAGCCTTCGAGGCAATGAGCAAATTCGCAGCAATTACCTGTAGGATGTCTCTGAGAAATTGGGGCAGAAAACCCCCATATGAATAATTCCTCAAGTAATCTTCTCCGTGTAGGACAGTCCACAGGTAGATCAATAAAATCTGATAGGCATGGAATATAGGTTTCACATTATTTTCGTACAGATCCCTTTTTAATTATCATGGTTGCTCTTGGAGTGCAATTATTCAGTAACTCAGAATGTTGAATTAATCAAATCTCTAAGTATTGCTTTAAATTTCAGAGCATTCCAAATCCCTAAATTCAGTTACCCAGCGTGAGAGTGTCCTGGAAATCCCAAAGGGAGTTTCATTTTATGAATATAAACTGTGAACTACTGGGTAAACCTCCAAACCAACCTCCTTACATGAACCAGGTCTCCTAGTCTGCACTGAGGCAATAAGCAAATCTGTTCAATTTTTAACACTATAGCTTTGACTGATGGATTATGTTTGATTCAATTCCACATGACACCACAGAGTTCATAATCATTTTGCATGCAGAATCCAAATTTACACTGCTGTCTGCTTCACTGTGGACTGCTGCACCTGCATATACTTTCCTTCATGTGCATATGTGGACTTCTGTGTGGAAGTTTTTAAACACATAAACATATTCAATTTATAGCACTTTCTGTACATTTAATTTTACACATTAGAAGTAAAATCATCAGGCATGTCATGTTCTAATTTTCAGTGAGTAGTATTTTTAGTCCGTGTGTATTGTGCAGGTACCACAACTGCACTCTGCACACACAGTTACTGCAAATGGCCAGGTAAATAGAGCACGCAGCTAGCACAATTGTGATGTCAAATGTAGGCACACATCTACGTACACTTCTTGGCATGAAGAACACGTCTCTACCTCTCAAAATTTCCCTTGAATGTTTGTTTGGGTTAAGCACATGCATATTGCTTTGCCAGGCAGTTAGACTAGCTCTGTACAACAAGAGCTGATGTGAGACTTGTGACTTAATTTTTCATCTTGGGGAACTGTTCCTTGCGCTCACAGTTAGGAATGAAGTTTCAAAAAAGAAACACCAGCTACTTATCTTTCATAGTAAGCAACTTTAGTGGAGCTACTTGGGCTGAAACTTTCCTGCCTTTCAAATGTTGGTGGGACCACAAGGAACAATTTATTAATAACTTCGGACCAGATCCTCAGCTGGTGTAAATCAGGTTAGCTCCAGTGCTTTTGATGGAGTAATGGCAGTTTACATCAGTTGAGGATTTGGCTCAGGGATTATTAATTTTCCAGGGTTTTTTATCCCTAACTGGAAGCTTTAGGAGAAGTGCCATTGTGGTGCCATTATTTTCTGAGATGTGGTTTGCTTCTGGCATGTAGGAACACTGCCAGCATACAAGATGCCCCCATGTATGAGATAATTACCTTGAATTTAGCTGATCTAGTTAGAACAATAGTTTAAATAGGCATGCAGTGCATGCAGTCTTGCTTCACTGAATGAATATGCTTTAATTTTTTAACTACTAAACAGCAGGTTGCAACAGATCTATTTTATTATGACTGGAACAAAATTAGTCAATAGATAAAATCTCTGGGCCAGAGTCTGCCATTCTGAGTAGTACCTTGCACTGCAAGCAGGCCCATCAGAGTGATAGAAAAGGCCTATGGGAGAGAAATGGCACACAGTGGAATTACACCCGGGTTGAGTTTGACTCACTGGATTTATAGCTATCAGTGGGAGCTACATGCATTTAGGGAAAGTACAATGTTATTTATGTATATATTTATAATGTGGTAGTGCCTGGAGGCCCCAGTTAGGGATCAAGGCTCCATTGTGAAAAGCACTGAACATTGTACTCTTAAGAAGCACAGCCCAGAACTCTCAGCCCAGGAGGGAAGGGATAAGGTGACTATCAGTAATCAGTCACCCTAGCACCCTCCTGATCCAGGGATGCTCCAGGGACTGGAGCGGCCCCAGGAATAATGTGGCCCTGGAGACTGTCTGGGTTATGGCAGCCTCCCTGGGGTGCCCTATGAGCCACAGTGATGCCTAGAATCTCTGTACTGCTGTGTGCTGCACCCTGCCCCAAACCCACACCTCTTGCCCCCAGGCCCACTCTGGCACATCGCTATACTGGGAATTGTCTTCCATATTGCCTGTGCTGGGGGAATCTCCCCTTACATATATGGGGCTATGCTGCTCCAGCCCTTTTCGCAGGTGCACAGGTGCCAGAATTGGGGTGAGAATCTCCCTAAGTATATGATGAGAGACAACAGGGAGCTACCTTGTGTTCCCCTGTCGGCAAGGCTATTATTATGAGTATAATAAATAAACAACTGTCATTGCTAATGCAGTAAGCACGTCACTGCCTCACCATTGTCAAGGGTTTTGGAGGCATCATGGAAGAGGTAAATCTTAAGAATGTGGAAATTCAGAGCCATGCTGCAACATTTGTTTTTACAAATAATAAATAGAATTCTGCTGAAAGAAATAGATTTTTATCTCCCTATCTATCTTTGGATTTTATACTGCTGCCCTTCACTGTGGTATCTGTGTGTCTTCCACATAAAATCAATTAGCCATAGTGAGGCATCTAGTACACTTCATGGAGTACCTGGCTCCCTTTTTTGGGGTATTAGGATGGGGTATTATTTTGTTTTGATATTTTACAAACAATAAATCTACTCTTACCAAGAGATTTTTGATCTTCGCTGATAGTTCTCAGGCAGTGACTTTATGAGCTTCTCCAAATGAATTTGGAGGTGGTTGATCAGAGTCCAAATTTTTCCTCAGTTCTAATTACTAAATTTTTTAATTTAGCCTCTTCCCTGTCAGATAATGTCTTTGGAAAATCAGAAGTCACTTGTGGGTATTAGATGAAAAATGAGCCTGAATACATCTATGGCATTACTTTTTTTCTCCCTAAAACTCTTTAGGTCTTTTTGACGTGACTGTCAAAAGAAATGCACATGTGTTTAAGAGTCATCAGATGCCACATCTTGCCCTTGCTCTTGACAATGGCTATGTCACTGGAATGGTATGAAATTGCCTTATTGCTTTTAATTGTTTCAGGGTTATTGTTTTTATTATTATTTATTAAATATAATGCATATTTTGTTCTCTGTTCTAATAAGTAGCTGTGACAGAGCAATGCTGGGCCAATCAGAGATGAGGCCAAGTTGCAAAACCAAAATCTGAAGTTTGAACTTGCCAAAGATAAGGAAAGTTTGGATTCTGCTTTGGTGCCCATCTATTTTTATTTTTACTCTTTCCTCCTGTATCTCACTTAGTATCTCACTTAATACTTTTAATGGCTCATTGGGAAGGATTTGATTTATACACCTGGAACATTATGAGCTGTGTTTCATTGTTTATACTAGCTAGTCAAATGTTGACAACATATCTGGCATGCCCTGGAATCTCCTCTCTTTGGATAATTATCAGTGCCAAGTGCTAATTGTAAATATCCATTTATTTCCCTATCACTTTTTGTAACTAACCTGCCTGTCAAGGCTTGTTGCAAGTTAATGTTCCAAGCCTAGCTTGATTCCCTGCTCTCTGATCCTCTCTTCAAAGGCAGATTTTTGTCAACAAAGCCCGATGCCAACTCTGTCCACATATCTATTCAAGTGACACCATCATAGGACCTAATAACATCAGCCACACCATCAGGGGCTCGTTCACCTGCACATCTACCAATGTGATATATGCCATCATGTGCCAGCAATGCCCCTCTGCCATGTACCTGTTCCTGTTCCACACAGCAATGAACAGCTCTCTCTTGTTCTCGACATCATTACAAATAGGGGACTGGGTGAAAGGATTCCATTCTTCTATTTCCACTTCTGTCACTGACTTTTTTTGTGTGGATCTTGGACAAGCCACTTAAAGTCTCTGCCTCAGTTTTCCCATTCTAAATTGCATATAGTAATAAAACACCTCTTCATAAGGAAGTTGTGAGGATTAATTAATTAATAATCAAAGCACTTTGTGATCCTTGGAAGAAAGGTGCTGTGTAACTGAAAAGCAGTACTGTAATGCAGTAAACATTTGTATAGGTTTCAGATTTAATCAAAGGTCCTGTGGCTCTCTTGTTTCACAGTCTCATCTAAACTCCACCTGATGATTTCTTTTATTCTCAAAAATTTCAGTTAGAGTAGGTTGAAATGTTTTGAATTAATTTTTTTTCCATGCAAAAATGGCCTTTCTTGGAAACAAAAAGTTTCACAAAGCATTGACTCTTTAAAATGTTTTTGCAAAAAAGGTTTATCACCTTTTTATCTAATTTGTTATTTTAAAAGTTATCAAAACTATTATTAAAACGGCTCTTGACATTTTTCATTTCTTAAACCTGAGTTTTCAGTAAATGAGAGATAACTTAATGTGTTAGATTAAAAAACGTAATGAATTTTTTGAAAAAGCAAACGTCCACTTTGAACCATGTGAAATGAAAACAACTTTGAAATCTTGCAACTTTTCCTTTTTGCCCAGCTCCGTTATAAATCCAATACAATGTGTATTTTTGTGTATAGTGTCTTTCATGCAAAAGGACCAGGAAATAATTCACAGCCCTTTACACTCTGACCAGACAAATATAAACAATGAGCCTGATTCACCCATCGGGTTGGATCCCTGTGGGTTGCTGCCTTCCCTAGATGTTTATCCAGGGAGAGCAGTATAAACCCTGATGTGTGTGAGTGTGGGGGGGGAGGGGGGCACAGTGCTGCTGCTGGTGAAAGGTACCTGAGAAATATGCTGAGTGCATTTCCTGGGAGCCCTGGTCTTGCACCCTCTCTTCTAACTCAGTCCAGTTTGTGGGCTGCGCCAGGTGACCCTACTCTCCCGCAGTAAGGAGTCTGGGTATCTTAGTTGTTATACCTGCACTCAATGCAGAAATTTGGCCTCTGGCGGTTTCTGGCCTGACTTTCTCTAGCAGACCCCAGGAAACAAATTGTACCCAATGAACATAATTATGAATAGATAACAGGCTTGCCTTATTTTAACTGTGCCCAGTTTCAGACCTCTTAATTTTAGAATGTCAAGCTCAAAAACAAATTTGAGAATTTCCATATTAGGTTGATCTTCATGGCTATTAGCAATATGTTTCTGGCACCATGAGGAATTAATAGAGGTGCAGAAATAGAGACCCCATGGCGTGACTTCTCTTTCATATTACTTATATCGAGTGGTTCATATAATTGATTATTCCTGCTTTTCTTGTGTTAGGACAGTGAAGATACTCTCTGTGAGCTACAAGCTCATGTTCAGCCAAATCGCTGTGCAATTCTGGAATCAGCCCGGAATCCAGGGCACATGGTTACATTCAGTCTTCAAGGCAAAGTAGCTGATGATACAGTCGGCTATGCAGGACTCACAAAAGAATTTGTTGTGCATGTGAAGGTAAGGCTGGGGGGGAGAGAGATGAAGGAAACTAAACTGCAAATAGTTTATTCTTGTAAAGCCCATTGTACTTGAACACATCCCAGCAAACTGAAAGTTGAAAGAGTGATCTCCTCCCACTAGGTGGAGCTAGAGACTGTGACTACAGTTTAGCAGGGAGACATCATGATGTGAACCCTGGGGAAGTCACAGATAGTCAAAAAAGCTTCCAAAACAGGGCTGAACAGTTGTTTGCATGGAAGGAGAGAACAGCTTGCTAGTCGAAGGGACACTTATATGATTTGTGACAAAAATGTACTTGAGTCACTTACCACCTTCTATATGAAAATGCGCCTGTAGTGGTTTGAAAAAAACAATTCACATCTTCTGCTTAATTGCCAGTGTAAAGGTACAACTACTACCAGTTGCAAGATGGAGCGTATCAAGGTGAAAAATCAAAGGCGGTTGGGGAAGCCACGTAATTTACAAATGGATATTTTTATCTATCGATTTGTAGGGTGTGTTCCACAATGGTGCCATAATTCTGCTCACCACAAGTCTCTACCAGGCTCTCTGTCTCAGGCCTGATGGGAGCTGCAGTGGAGCAGGAAAGCAGTCTGAAGAATCCTATTGGAAAGTGCATAAAATCAGCTCTGGAGTTTGCATGATTGAGAGTCTGAAAAACCCAAGAATGTATCTGAGGATCAAGGATGGCAAGTGTAATGGAACAGTAAGCAGTTCTTGTTCATATTTGCCTTTTAAAATGTTTAAGTAACTTGCCAATGCTAGAGAGAAGGAATAAAATCTTTAAAGTCAGTAAAATAATCAGATTGCATTACTCTCTGTTGTCTAAAATAGAGACTTTTTACATCTCCCATCCATCCATAAAACTTGCAGAACTGGGAAACTCTGCTTTGAAGACAGTTAAGCCTTTACTTAAACCTTTACATGAATCAGAACTCTCTGTCTCATGCATGATATTTCCCTTATTCAGATCATTATCTCTCTATTTCTGATCACAAAGGAATAAATAGGTCCAAACATGAGGCTATATTTATAGGATGGAACAGTTAGACAACTTAGCAGTATACTAAACACTTAAAAAACAAACGGAATGAACACAAATATTCAAGTTTTTATTTTAAAGTTCTCCGATTGCATATCATATTCAATTGTTGAACTCACATTTCTATATTTCATTTTTTTTAGGGGACTGGTGATGTGTACTGTCACTTTAAAATTGAGAAGAACTTAGAAAGTGGATCTGTGAGTCTAGAATCTGTGCAAAACAGAGGGATGTATGTTGGTCTCCAACCAGATGGCCAGACCAAGCCAGTTGTTCACACTGGAGAGAGAAACATTTTGTTCTACCCACAAGTCATCAAATGTATGCAACTTTGAATACTAAACAAACCACTGAGTATTTCACATATTTATAGTACACATGTAAATATTTATGACCACAAAGTTTAAGGCAAAAATATATAAACCAGACTTGAAAATTGGCTCTTGAATGTTTTAGTACTTTAAATGAGAAACATATCTTACTTGCAACTAATTCCTCCCATATACATTGGTAATTTTTATACCTCATTTTACCAACTCAGGAGTTAAAAGGAAAAACATTTGGTTTTTTTGCTGAATAAATGAAACTTTGAGTATGTGGATAAAAACAATGGTCATAACATCTGGTTATTACAGCTCCCTGATTCTCTGCCCAACTCCAGTCACTAGTTAGAGCAGCCTGGGGGCAGCTCTATCATGTTCCAGCTGGCAGCAGTTCCCAAGAAACTGCTCTCCAGCTGAATACAACTTGTGTGTGCTCCAGCCATACCTCCTCTCTCACTTCAATATGCCCCTCACTGCTGGAGACTGCAAGAAATATTGCATAGGAGCCAGGTAGGCTGGTTGTATATCTGGAGTGGACTCTCTCACTCTGGAAATCTCCAAAGTGTGAGTGGAGCGGAGTGGAGAATCTGCTCCACTGTCAGTTGTTGCTAACTTTTAACACACACCGTAGTTGTCTGCAAGCCAGTTCAAAAGAAAATAAGCACTTCTGCTCAACAGTCAGAAAGTGTGAACAGTATAAAGCATGTCTCATCATGAGTAAACTATGGAATAGATTTGAAAAAGTACATCTCTTAGTTTCAGTTGGAATGTCTACTGGTAGTGGCAATCTTGCTAAATATTGATAACATTTCTGTGATGCTGACAATCTGGAGTAAATGACCAGAAATAGTTGATCAGTTTTTAATCTTTTTTCACTTAACTAATGTCCCCTTTTTTATGAGGCAAAGAGGGAGAAGTTTAAAATAGATACACTTTTTACATGGACATTAGGATAAATGGGAACATGAAACCAGTCTTCAGGAACAAAAAGACATTAATTTGGGATTACCTTTTAAAATTAATATACAACTGCTGTACCTTATGGGCTGCATCAGGCACAGACACACTGTCTAAGTGGCAGTGCTTGAAGTCATGCTTGTATAGTCCCAGTGCCACCAGAATCATTGTCATTATTATTATGAGAGAAGGGTGTTATATGGGTAAGAGATAGTCCTTCCTACCTCTTTAAGAATGGTATAAAAAGAGCTAGGCTGTACTCCCCCAGAGCAGCCTACATAGTACTGTCCCATGGCGAGATGATAAAGCCACACCCATATAAACATTCCCTCACTGGGCCAATCTGTTCTAACCACCTTGGCAGCGGAGAGCTGTAAATTAACTTTCTGAAGTCTCCTGGGTGGGTAAATAGCTCCCTGTAATTTCTCCCCCTCTAGTGCTCCCATACAGGGACAGACATAATTGAGACTGTGAATTTTAGGAATTTTATCTACTGATTCTTTTCTGATATTGAATCATAGGGGGGGATAACAAGAGCTACTAAACCTCTTTTTTCCCCAGAGAGAAAGCAATTTAATAGATTGATTAAAACTTTCCATGGTTCACTCTCACAACCCCATCTCATGCAGAACTCCTGTATCTTTGAAGGCTATGGAGTTTTAATTGCAGAGACAGCCTTGTCTTCATATAAAATTTATAATCCCATCTATAAAATGGGAATAGTTTCATATGATTAAAATGGCCTTCTTCTAAATTCACATTGCTTATGCTTTAATTATTATTCCTTCATAATGGGATTTTCAAAGGAGCTGGGGCCTGGATCCTTAAAGGTATTTAATCACCTAATGCCCATTGATTTCAATGGAAGTTAGGAGCCCAAATAGCTTTGAGGATCTTGTCCCAAGTGATTTAAGTTCCCAATTCCTGTTGAGTTAGGCAAGTAACTCCTTTAAGGTCCATATCCCAGCCTTCATCTTTCCCTAAAAAGACCAGTTCTTGATTCTGATGGGATAGTTTAATGGGGTGACACATTATCCAATTTTCATCACACTCAGGGCTTGTCTACGCAGACACTGAGTTTGTGGCTGGCTGGGATGTAAATCTACCTTGCACTAGCCTGCTACTCACTAAGTGTCCATGTGGACCCTACTGTCATGCACTAAACGTTCCATAGAGTGCTTTGATGTACCTCATAATGAAATATATGAGCCAATTGATAAAGATTTATACCATTCAGAGCCCTTTTTTATTTTCCATTTGGCGCGCAGCTGATAGTCACTTGGCCAGTGAGAGCCTGGCAGAAACCACTACAGTCACAGCTTTGTATATCTTGTGGATGTTATCTTAAAGATATTTCAGATAAAAAATGAAAGAGCCCATGAAAATGAGGAATTGACCATCAAGCTTCGACTCTAAGTTGGGAACCCCAGATACAAAAAAGCAGTATAAACTCATCAAGAATACCTCAGTCAGCAGACAGAGACTGTATTATAGCACACGGTTTATATTATTATTTAAACAATTCCAAAGGTACACAGAAGCATTATAATAAAAGTAATCATGACCGTGGCATCACTGGAAGTTCAGTGCATGCACCATGAGTGTGGTTGGGGGTGAAGGGGGCAGAATATTTAAGTCACTATATACCACACAGATGAGAGAGAAGAATTTTTCCTCCTAAACCCATGAAGAAAAGGGTTTTCAATGGGAAGCCTTAACTAAAGCAATGCTTACTGGTACCACTATAATAAAACTAATCGCTACTCCATTATAGACTCAGGTATCAAAGTTGGTTCCTAAAATACCCTGCTTCTTAATAAAAGAAGATAAAAGGACCTAATGCTTTTTTCAGAGCAGCCAAGATTTGTCTCTTTGCTATTTCATAGTTCAGAAATGGCCACCGGCAGTTTTGTTTGAAAGAGATTTCAAGCAATGGCCCCCTTTAAGAAAGAAAACATCAGTGGAGGGACTTATCGTCAAGAAAACTGCATTTGAATGAGTCATTTGATTCATACATCAATGTTAAATTGTTGCTTAGAATCGCAAAGCGGTGAATGGATTTTATTGGCATGCCATCTTTTTTTCTTTTTTCTTTTTTTTTATGCCTGCTGCTAGCAATAAAAACCTATTACTTACATCTATGCAATGCACAGAGAAAAGATTTTGGTATATCTTGTACGTTTGTCTGACAATTGCAAGGTTTATTACTAGTGTTTGCCATTGAATTCATGGGTAGCTTCTAAGTAGGAAAAGCAAATGATTTTTTGGTAGTGTCACATTTTACATTTTGTTATTTTAGTTGGCAGGGAAAAGCCTATGGGAACATCTGCAACACCCAACCAACCAAAGGGAGGGATCAGAGAATCTGAATACCAACCGGCAAAAGCCCAGAAGCCAGTGGCTCAGAGCCCATCAGCTTCTCCACCCGCAAGTAAGGAATAGTTTTCAAAAATCTATATTGCCGTATTGTGATTTGTCTGCCTTTGATGTGTCTTTGTGATGGCCTGCCTTAGGGACGACACCCAATGGCTTTTCTAGACTGTTGCAATGTACAGTGTGGATATGAACTGCTCTTTAAGAGGCTTGTTGTTATCTGAAAAAGCAGCGAAGTTTATCATATTGGTTAGCCAATAGTCAGCATATAATTGATTTGACTAATTTCACTATGCTGGTTTTGAATACATTATTATAATATAGCCCAGCTCTTTTCCCTACTAATATGAGCCACTCTACATTCTATATAACTGTGCTAATACAATGTAGGGCCCAATACAAAAGCCCATTGAGGTCAATGGAAGTCTTTCCATTTACTCTAGTGGGCTTTGGATGAGACACTAACTACCTTTAAAAAAGTTTGGATATGGTTGCATCATATTGTAGTGTATAATTTACTGGGGGAAGGGAGTAAGGATTTTTGACCCAGTACATACTGGCCTCAGTACTCTGCTGGCCCCAATATCCACTGGGTGCGGATGAGGAGGCCCTGTTCCCAGGACTGACTGGGTGAGGAGCTGTTAATGCTGATCTGATCCATGTCTGCCTGGGGCCCTTAAGGAGCCATCGAAAAGATGGCACGCAAGCCGATTTTTAATGGCACGCTGCGGGTCCCAGCCACCGGCCCCGCTCAGCCCGCTGATGGTCTGGGTGAGCGGAGTCCCAGGCCAGCAGCGGGCTGAGCGGGGCTGGCAGGCGGAATCCCGGCTGGCAGGAGCCAGCAGCCGGAACCCCAGACTGGCAGCGGGCTGAGCCCGCTCAGCCCGCTGACGGTCTAGGGTTCCGGCTGCCGGCCCCTTGCCAGCCGGGGTCCCAGCCGCTGGCCCCACTCAGCCCCCTGCCAGCCTGGGTAAATGGAACCCCAGGCCGGCAGCAGGCTGAGCGGGGCGGGGGGCTGGGATCCCGGCTGGCAGTAGCCAGCGGCTGGGATCCCAGACCCACTCAGCCCGCTGAAGCTTCTTAAATATTTTAAAAACCTTATTTACTTTAAATACAACAATAGTTTATTTATATAATATAGACTTATAGAGAGACCTTCTAAAAATGTTAAAATGTATTACTGGCATGCGAAACCTTACATTACAGTGAACTTGGCACACCACTTCTGAAAGGTTGCCGACCACTGCTAGCAGATTGTGGATACTACCATAATATAAACAATAACAGCGATTCACCAGTGATACCATTTACAGTGAGACTTGTTTGAGATGGAAAACTCTGGTATTTTGGTATTTTTTAAAGTTTCAGTATTTTACCCCCACCCTCCTTCAGTTAAAAGCATTGTTTTTTTAAGGGATTAATAAAAGAAACAAAACAAAAAAACACCCTGTATTTCTAACTAAATGGAAATGTCCACTCTTCAGCCACAAAGATTGCAGTTTGATAGTAATTCTTGCCCTGGTCATAGGATTACTATGGAACTAAATACAATAAATAAACTTGCAGCAGCCAAGAACTCAGCTTGCAGGAGTTTCATGTTCTCTTCAAAGTCTAAAGATTTCTGATTTAGCAGGACAAGGTCACGCAGCCCAACTGGGAACCTTCTTTGAAGGGAGAATCGTGTTCTTATCTCGGTGGTGCAAAGTTCCCTTATCCAAGAAAGGGATCAAGATGGTGGGGTGGAATAGGGGAACAGACCTCTGCTTTGTGTGGTCCACCTATGTTTCAGATGCATGGGATAGGTTGGGCCATGCGTGGGTTATGGATGGAGAATCCACAGTTATGCAATTCTTCCATCCTTCCCCTACCTCCGTGGAGGGGACATGCTGGGGTTGTAGAGCCTCTTGTGTTGTGCACTATTTGGCTGGACAGCTCCCCCCTTCCCCCCACCAGATAACAAATTGAGGAGCCCAATTGTCAAACTAGGGCCCTTAAATTGAGTTGCCCAATTCTGCTTTTGATCGACGGTGGAATTTAGGTTTGTGCCTATATAAACAAAACGCCAAATTTTGGCATGCTAATTTACAGGGTACTCAGATCTGAAAACTGGGAGCAATGTTTTATACCAGAGGAGACTTTAAATGCAGTGCAAGATTAGAATTGCACCAAACTCTCCTGGTTTAATTAAAATCAGTGCAGACTATTATTTCTAATTATTGCTAATTACACTGCTCTACAGCCAAAATGCTTCTGAAATAAATGTAGTCAAACTTTACTAATTCTGGGTCACTGAGAACGAAAATGATGCTTAAAATTGTTGATTGGCTTTAGTTTTCAAGACATGCTATTGGGTCAGTATATATGACCCTTGACTTGGAAATGGTGGAGGATAAATGAGTTATAAAGGGAAGGGATCTCAATTTAAACCAGAAATGACTAAAATCCATCTTTGACTGGATCTATGAATAAATCTATGACTGGGTTTGGACAGTACTTGCTTTTTAGGCAAAACAATGAAGGATGCAATCTGAAGCTGGTATTGCGTCATACATGATATGAATTGCATCATGTTATTCCTAGAAGTCATGGATAATACAATCATACCGAAGCTTACATCACTCTGCTGAACAAATTGCCCTATATCAGCTCTAGAAATCATCCAGTGTCGTGCTCTCTTATTTGTCAAAGTGAGCAGAGATGCCTCGTACTTGTGTGAACAGTGCAGATAACTTCTGCTGTGTTTGTGGTGAAGTGACTTTTGCATCACAAAAGTGCAGTATAACCACTATGGTTAAGAAAGCCTATCACCTTGATTTTGGCTGCAAAATTGGAGATCAGGACAAGAGGTGGGCCCCACACATATGCTGCAACACTTGTGCAACAAATCTTCGCCAGTGGTTGAACAGGAAAAGGAAATCTACGCCTTTTGCAGTGCCAATGATTTGGAGAGAGCCAACAGATCATACCAGCAATTGTTACTTCTGCATGGTGCCTCCAGTTGGGAGAAGTGTGTCAAAGAAGAAAAAATGGACTGTGCATTATCCAAACATTCCATCAGCTATATGCCCAGTACCCCACGGAGAAGGACTGCCGGTTCCTGATGCACCAGAATCATTCTCACTTGAGTCAGACGAGGAAGAGGAAGAGGATGAAACTTCTGCTCCTGAACCATTAATGTCACAGGACCCACATTTTCTCCCATCCTCCTCCTCTGAACCACACCTCATAACACAAGGTGAACTGAATGACCTTGTCAGGGATTTGGAACTACCCAAGAGTAAGGCAGAGCTTTTGGGCTCCAGACTAGAGCAGTGGAATCTCCTGGCAGGTGATGTTAGGGTTTCCATGTTCCGTGACCGTCAAAAGGATCTTGTCCCATTCTTCTTCATGGAAGGTGATCTTGTAGCCTGCAACAACATCGATGATGTGATGGCAGCCCTCAACATCGTTCACGATCCAGATGCGTGGAGACTGTTCATTGATTCATCGAAGACGAGTCTTAAAGCTGTTTTACTGCATAATGGCAATGTTTTGCCATCAATTCCAGTTGGTCATGCAGTCCATATGAAGGAAATCTATAACAACATGAAACAACTTTTGAGGTGCATAAACTATGACCAACATCAGTGGCAGCTTTGTGGCGATTTGAAGGTTGTTGCTCTCTTGCTTGGTCTGCAGACTGGATACACAAAGTACTGCTGTTTTCTCTGCGAATGGGATAGTCGTGCAAGAGATTCCCACTACATCAAGAAAGATTGGCCACTCCGACAGTCATTGGAGCCTGGGAGGAAAAGTGTTCAGCATCCACTACTTGTTGACTCAAGGAAGATTTTGTTACCACCCTTACACATCAAGCTGGGTCTGATGAAGAACTTTTTCAAGGCCATTGACAAAACACAAGCAGCTTTCAAGTACCTCCGTGGAACATTTCCAAGGTTAAGTGAAGCTAAGATAAAGGAAGGTGTCTTTGTTGGTCCTGAGATTCGTGAACTTCTTCGAGATGATGCATTTGACCATGCACTGCGTGGCAAGGGAAAAAAGGCATGGAAAGCCTTCCAGTTAGTGGCAATCAATTTTCTCAGAAACAACAAGGCGGACAACTACAGGTTGTTGGTGGAAAACCTCCTCAAGGCATACAAAAGCCTTGGTTGCAACATGTCACTAAAGATACATTTTTTGCACTCTCATCTAAATTTTTTTCCACCGAACTGCGGAGCAGTGAGCGACGAGCACGGCGAGCGATTTCACCTGGACATTGCAACAATGGAGAAACGCTATCAGGGCAAATGGAGCCCATCAATGCTTTCAGACTATTGCTGGACAGTGACAAGAGATGCTCCATTTAATGAATACAAGAGACAAGCCAAGAAGCGCCGAGTAGACACTGAATAGGACTAAACTATGTACATAATAGTTTTTTGCCTTTTGTTTCATAATACATTTTATTTATATAACCCCTTTGCTGATTTTTAAAGTGTTACATCAACAGGACAGGTGAAATAGTATCATGTAAAGCAACCATAAACACATGAAAAGACCTAGGTTTACAATTTATGATTAAAACTCTACTATCTACACAATATACATAGACATAAAATGGAAAAACTTAAATATCTTAGAAACCGTAGCCAATCAGTTGTTTTAATTGTCATATTTGAATTCAGCACATCAAAATACATACTAAATAGCACATTTTATCTCTGAAGCAGACGACTTCTCAAAAATTGTAGACCAGTGTTATTTGTGGATAGCACAGACATCTTTGTGGCAGCATCACTCCTGTTTTCATTTCAGAACACTATTTCAGTTTCTGATCCCTTAGGCTTCACCTGGTATTGCACTATTGTGTCGCATCAAAAGCCTTCTGCATGTGTCATAGATTGTCAGAAATGGTTCAGTGTGTTGAATCTAAAATATAGGGCAACAACACATACACCATTAAACATATTTTCAACAAAGCAGAATGTTTTTATGGTTTGATACCTAGGATCATTTTCCAGAGGAGATACTTACCCTAAAAATTGTTCAGGTAAAGTCTCTAACACTTTGTAGGGAGTATTTATGAGCAGTAATAACTATGGGGTCCTTTTTATGTCTACGCAAACTAAATGGAAATACAAAAATTGACTGTGTCTTTCAAAGAAAATGTTTCTTTTATGAAGAATATTTTCCTATGAAGTATTTTAACAGGTGACTGGATTTTCACTGGGTTTTTTTTTTTTGGAGGGGGAAGGGAAATCATTGAAGGTTGAAAGATGTTTAATCCACATTGACCTAACACTGATTTTGTTTTTAAATCCACAAGTTAGTATTCATAGAAGGGTAGCAATTGATTCTGTAAGTAGATGTTTAGTATACGTCCCCAGCTATGCCCCTAACATTCACCTTTAGAACATCTACAGTAACTCCTTAAGTTGTTCAGACCATCTCTCTGACAATGCAGGTCTATGCCCAATGATGTATTCATTGGTGGCCTCAGGACATAAAGTTTTCCCTGTGAGATTACAGGAATCCTGTGAGATCTCACAAGTGTGGGAATTTTGATCTTCATCATTCACCATTGTGTTTCTGAAATCATGTTAAAAATTCCTGTGGTGGAAACATAAATATGTGCAACAGTGAAAGAGGGGGCTAAGTGGCCACTATCACAGATAGTGGTGTAACTAGGAGTGGAAATTTGGGTGGCCCCCAACTTCCGGGTGAACGGGAAATGACACACTGTGCTAGCTCAGCTTCTCCCCCGATGCCACATCCTCTTCCCAGCCCTGGTGCCCCAGACACAGGGCTTCACCTGCCGAGCTGAGCACGCACATGGGTCGGCGCAGAGAATGGCAAGGCAGAGCTGCCGGAGTGTAGCTTTCTCAAGGGCGGGCGCACAGTTCCGTCCTGAATTTCAGGTGCCTGAGTGACGTTCTGGGCCGCTGTGGCAGCACTACACTCCTGCCCAGATTTGGGTGGGCTTGGATGCTAAGTGGGTAGGCTGCGGTCCACCAGGTCCACCTGTGGCTATGCCCTTGATCAGAGAGCTGCATAACCAGCTGCAACCCCTGGCCAAGTGACTATCAACTGCGTGCAAAATGGCTGAAAATCCCATAAAAATAGCATTTCTTATGACGTTATTTATTATTTCTACAGTGCCATAACTTGGTTGGCACCTTACAGACAAATACTAATATACAACACGAGCAAACAAACAAAAAAGAGTCAGACATTGCTCGAAATAGCTTACAATCTCTGGGCCAAATTCAGCAGTCTTCTCCAGGGCTGTCAAGGTTCCCTCCCCACTCTGAACTCTACGGTACAGACGTGGGGACCCGCATGAAAGACCCCCTATGCTTATTTTTACCAGCTTAGGTTAAAACTCCCCAAGGTACAAAATCTCCCCTGCACCCTGAGAAAAGCTTCTCGCTGCCACCATCAAGTGATTTAAAAAAGAACCAGGGAAAAGGACCACTTGAAGTTTCCCTTCCCCACAAAATATCCCCTTTCCTGGGGAGCTTGAGAATAATCTCCTAATCAATTGGTTACATAGTGATCCAAAACCCACCCCCAGGGTCTTAGAACAATGGGAAACAGTCAGATTCTTAAAAGAAGGATTTTATTAAAACAAGAAAGGTAAAAATCATCTCTGTAAAATCAGGATGGTATATAGAATCATAGAATCATAGAATATCAGGGTTGGAAGGGACCTTAGGAGGTCATCTAGTCCAACCCCCTGCTCAAAGCAGGACCAATCCCCAATTTTTGCCCCAGATCCCTAAATGGCCCCCTCAAGGATTGAACTCACAACCCTGGGTTTAGCAGGCCAATGCTCAAACCTATATATTTTACAGGGTACTCAATTTCCTAACTCAGAGGGCTCCCCCCATGGGCAAAACCTTCAAGTTACAGAAAAATGCAACAAAAACAGGAATACACATTCCCTCCAGCACAGCGAATTTCCTAAGCTAAAAACAATAGAAAAACCTCACGCATTTTATCTACAATCACTTACTAACTCCATAGAAGCTGGATGGGTGCTGGCTTAATCTGTCTCCTACTGAGAGATCCCACAGACAGACAGACAGACAAACAAAAGCCCTTTTTACCCCTGCCAAGATCTGAAAGTATCTTGTCCCCTTATTGGTCAGATGCCAGCCCGGTCAGGTGTCAGCCAGGTTACTGGAGTTTAACCCTTTATAGGTAAGAGGATTTTATAGTACTGCATCAGAGCCTTTTCTCCCCTTCCCTTTATATTTATGACAAGGGCGATACTCTGATTTATTTTAGTTGTAGTGTTGCCTGAGTTAGGGTCCCAGAATTTGACCCTTGGTTGTCTTAGGCCTTGGTTCTGTATCAAATTCCTTAGGAATCAGTGGGACTTTCCACAGGGGAGTATTAGTGGATCCCAATGCAGAGTCAGGTCTTTAGTTACCCGAATCATTTGGTTTAAATGTGAGATTTAGTGTGTTAAAGGAAAACCCATTTCTCTATATATTTCTGAAGTTAAATATATTTTGGATCCAACTAAATCATACATTTGATCAAATTAACTATATAACTTTCCTTAATTACCACTGCTTTTCATAAAACAGCTACCGATATAATAAAAGTGAAATCTGAGGAACTTACTAAGAAAAATCAGGACTGTGTTAAACTGATCCATCTTCTTTTCAGTTAGCCACTTTTCACAGACATTTCAAGTTAATGTGGAATTTTTTTTGCTTATATACACTTAATAAGAAACAAATCCAAAGGAGTCAAAGTCTTGTCTTTCACTAAGTACTTTTGTTAATACTAACAGAAATATACAATGAGATGAGTTATGGCTGGCATTTCAAACTTAACTTTGAAGTTCAGAGGTTTTGCTGGTATCTGTCATGTATAATACTTTATTTTAATTTTCTTCTTCTGCTTAAAAAACAAAAAGGAAATTGTCCTTGGTATAAAAAACAATATACCCAGATATCAAGAGGTACTATAGTTTTTAATCAATGTGGAACCTAAAGAGATACTATAGTTTTTAATCTATGTGGAACCTAAAGAGAATTTTATGTTGGTGGGAACTCTCTTAGGGCTGGCTTACACTACCGCGATAAATCGATCTAACTTACACAACTTCAGTTACATGAATAACATAACAGAAATCGACGTAGTTAGATCCACTTACCATGGTGGCTACACTGCGCTGTGTCGATGGGAGAGCATCTCCTGTTGTCTTCCCTTATGCTGCTTGAGGTGGAGTACACAAATCGATGGAACAGTGTTCTCCCATCGATTTAGCGTGTCTTCACCAGACCCACTAAATCGACACTCGCTGCAATCAGTGCCGATCTACTAGTAAGTGTAGATATGCCATCAGAGAACATATTCTTCAGCTATTTATGTTTTCTATCTTATTGTTCCAGTAGTGGATTGCACTATATTATTGGTGATGTATTTATGCAGATGGAATGTTTATCAGCCTTTTCTTTACTGCAGTATCTTCCCCTTGGGCCAGAACAGTTAGCTATAGATTGCAAACTCTTCAGAGCAGGGACGGTGTCTTCCTGTGTAAGTGGACAGCACTTAGCTGACAGCACTACCCCATGAAGGAATAATATTTCAGACATATGACTGTTGCTAATCCATTTGAATTAGAAATACTCAAAATTATGTTTCCTTCCTGCTGAGACTCCATTCATTCATGCTTCACTTCCAGGTTTGTCATTTGAGATTTGCAAGTATATCTTTATCCTCAATATTGGGTGAAAGATCAGTGAAGGCAATCATTGAAGTGAATTTATCTCTCTTCCAAAATTAAATGTGGTCAGGCCATCAGCTTGTGAAATTTACTTGTAATAAGTTGTGTTCCTCTCTAGTGACTCATCCACATAGAGGCTAACAGCCTACTACGCCTGAAAGCCAATAGAGTTACTTCCTTTAACTTAAATAGCAGAGGTGTGTGCTTTGGGGCTGATGATCTGTGGCATGTTATGCTTATTTTGTGACTTGTGAGTTAGTATCTGAACTTTAAACCCTGTAAAAAGTTTAATTTTTTTTGAAGGGTAAAATTAAAAATGGGTGCTTGCGTGTATTTGAAGAAATACTGAGTTCAAAGCTGTTCTTCCATTTAATTTCCTCAGATAGTGACTTTTTTTATTTGAAACTTAATTTGACTCTGCTTTCATGCCTTAATGATTCTGTCAAATTGAGTATCATGGCACCAATCCAGGAAATACTTAAGCATAAGTTTAACTTTAAGCACATGAGTAATCCTATTGATACCAGTGCTGAATTATCCTAAATGCTGGAGGAAATGTTTTATACAATTGTTTTAAACAGATAGTGAGGGCCTTCACACCACAAAAATTTTTACTGTCATGGTCTCACCCCTCTAAAGAAGCAGGAACCAACTGATTCTAAAACAATAGAACCGTATAGCACATGAGATGGCCCCGCACAGGAAGAGTTTCTATACTCCACCTCCCCTGCTCTATTTGCAAGTAGTGCAGTAAAGTACATTATACTGGATCTCTTGTCAGTTTCATTTTGCTACCCTTGACAGCAACAGATCCTGAATAAGAAATTTCCTGAACACCTGTCTATATAGCTGTTTGAGAAATATATGATTCAACTCACCCCTATTTAGCTTGCACATTTTTTAAAGCAACAGACAGCTATTTCAGTTTTACTTTATCGCTTTCCATTTTTAAATTTCTGGCTTCATCTTCTGATTGTGACAATGCGTTATTCCACAATGAAGATAGCTAAAGAGCTCTTAGAAGCTGGTGTTTCCACTGAATCATAGAACATTGTAGGGATGGGGAGGCACATTGTAGGGATGGGGAGTACACATTAGAGCTGCTTGGTCTTTTCCAGTTTGATTTTAGTAGTTCAATTTCAGCTAACCAGAACATTTTGGACTAGACAAGAAACATAAATCAATCTTTTTAGGCTCCCTCACTTACAGTGAAAAAATACAATCCTCTTTCTGTTATGTTTCCTTTCTGTGCTGATGTTACAACAGGGACTGTCAGTTTCATGTCAATTTTGATTTACCATTAATGTTCTGTATTTCACAGAGGAAATGAAAAATACCCAAGGAACCAAGTATCCCCTTCCTTTAGATGATGAATGGAAAGTGTCAGTGCTGACAGGAAATTCAGGAACTCAAGCAAATGTCACACTCTGGATATATGGAGACAAAGGAGTAGCTGGACCAATAACTCTGGGCAAGGACAACAGGGAGCAACTCTTTCTTCCCTGGCAGGAGGATGAATTTCAGGTAGCTAATGAAGGCTGGGAACATTATTTTACTGAATACCTTTCCAAAGATAATTCTCTCATGTGATACGGAAAATGTTTTCTCCCTACACTTACTGCATAAAATAAATCTATATCTAATGTCTCTAAATTCTGCATTAAATCAGCTAAATATATATAGTACGTGGCAGAGGAAATAATCTTTTCTCTCATATCTTAGACAAGCAGGGGAAACTGCAGAAGTAAATTGCTTTCTTTAGGGCAATTAGTTAGGCGGTTGGTTTGAAACTAGTCTTAGAAACCATCTATCTCTGCACAAATCATATCCACTGAAAGATGTGTATCATTTACAGGATCTTTAAAAATGAAATGCATTCTTGAATACACTGTTGTAATCATGGCTCAAAAATGAGTAATGCATGGTTGGCTCTGCTAAGAGTGATAACCTCGCTGTTTTCCAGCTAACTAATGCCGTAATAAAAGACTGAAATGTAAAAAGTTTATACATGGTATTAATAGATTGCAATAACGTGCATGTTACACTATCAGGATCTGATCCTGTTTATATCCTGCAATGAAAACAAAAGGAGTTTTGCCTTTGACTACTAATATACAGGAACTCCTCACTTAAAGTTGTCTCAGTTAACATTGTTTCGTTGGTACGTTGCTGATCAATTAAGGGAACATGCTTGTTTAAAGTTGGGCGATGCTCCCTTATAATGTCGTTTGGCAGCTGCCTGCTTTGTCCACTGCTTGCAGGAAGAGCAGGCCGTTGCAGCTAGCTGGTGGGGGCTGGGAACCAGGGTGGACCGGCAGCCCCCCTATCAGCTGCCCCTATCAGCTCCCCGCTACCCTAAATTCCCTGTGCAGCAGCTGCTCAGCAGGCTACCAATTGCCAGCAGTCCAGCTGTCCCTACCCACACTGCCATGTGCTGCTCCTGCCTTCTGCTTTGGAGCTGCTCCCCGAGACTCCTGCTTGCTGTGTGTAGAGGTGGGGAGAGAAGGAAGAGGGGGGCTAATGTCAGGGTGTCCCCCTGCTCCTGCACCCTGCTTACTCCATCTTCCATAGAGCAGGGACACATGACAAGGCTCAGGAGGGAGAGAGGGAGGGAGCTTGCCCTGGCAGCAGCTGCGGCTCAGCTTGCTGATCTAATTAATAAGGCAGTATATTTAAAGGGGAAAAGCGCATCTCTCTCTCTCACACACATGGTGTGTGTCTGTCTCTGTCTGCCCTCCCTCCTTTCCTGCTGCCTTGTAGAATGTGAGAGTTAACCCTAGAGGGCTCAGCCAATTGCTACTGTAGTTCATCATTTAGCAGTAAGGCATTCCCTGGGAAATATCCCACCCTCTGACTCCTCCACCTCAACCAAGCTTCACAATCATCATCACTGTGTACCAGTATTAAATTGTTTGTTTAAAACTTATAGTGTGTATACACACACACACACACACACATATATAGGGAAATTGGATTAGCTTAACATCGTTTCACTTAAAGTTGCATTTTTCAGGAACATAACTACAGCGTTAAGTGAGGAGTTCCTTTAATTAGGATCCAGTTTGTAAAGGAGCTTACCCCCAGGTAGAATGGAAGGAAGAAATTACTATTAACAAATGGCTAAAGCTTCTCTTGGTTCTCACACAAAGCTTTTATAGGAGGGACATATCCTCATTTGTTGTCTTCCATCTGGAAGCCATGTGAGAATGAATTAACCAGAAATGATACTTCCCATCATGTACTAGAACTTGCTGTGTGTGCATCTTCTATACTACTGTACTTGTGACTCACACCAAGATCCTTATTGTCTATAATAATAATAATTAATAACTGCTTTGTACTAATATAGTTTAAGCATCGAGGCTATTAGCTGTGATGCTAGTTTTGGAAATACGTACAGTGTATATTTCACAGAGCTACGACCCACTGGGAACGCCTTTCTCCTCACTAGTGAATAATTTATAACCAGTTTTGGGTAATAGCATGTCTGCAATATTAACTTCTCTCCCTGTCCATAGATTCCCTAAGATATGGACCAATTGTCCTGCTATAAAATAGATATCCATTATAGCCGTGTCCTATGGATATTGATCTTGAAGAAAAGAAGAATCTCTCCATCAGCACCATGGGCTGCTCCACTCCACACACTGATGCTCTGGCTTTCAGGCCTGACATAACAAATATCAATTAAAACATTTCCCCTCATTAGCCTGAAGTAGACAAATCCATCAAAAGTTAGCTAATGAGTAAGAACTCTGTAAAAGTGACATTATTTTGTACCTGTGGATCAGTGTGAGTATAGCAGTTGACTGAAATGGGGCCAGGAATGCAAGACTGGTTTTATTACCGATTCTCTTTACTGCTTGTGTGCTTGAGCATGATGTGTTTCCACTCACACTTTGCTAAAGCAGGAGACTTCACTTTTTCATTTTTAAAATGATCAACTTCCTCAGAGGTCTAGCCAGCAGTTCTAGGAAGAAAATGGCCCCAGACAGCATTATGGTAACCCAGGGCAATTTGAATCTCTTTCCTAAAGATTCCCTATTGCCAAACTCATGCAGACAGCTATCAGAAAGTGGAAATACCCTTGCCTCTAGAAATAAAAGGAATCACATCCCTTACTCATGTAAGTAGACATTACCTGTTGAATCCCTTTTGAGGCTGCTCACATGAGAAAAGATTGCTTGAGCATATTATACCTACTATACTAATGGACACACTTGGCTATACCCTTCTCTAATAATTATACCAAAGGGAATCCTTCTTTTGGTCAGACAAATAGGTGCTAAGCTTGTTCTAGGCGGACATCACTCCTTGCATTTCCACAAAGCCAATACATTGCCTATTGACACTAGCACAAAAGAGGGCAGGCAGACCATCCAGCTGAACCATTAACCAAATGGGATGGAAAAGGATAATCAAAATAGGCATAAAACATGACAGTGATACATATTCAGAGTTTTTGAATGAAAGGATAATATATCAGGTTGCTCCATTTCATACAATGATAGTCTACTTTCCAAGTAGATAAGCTATAACATTGGTAGTTTATTGACTCAGAACCAGGTTATGACTCCCTTTCTCTAATATGATCATATCATGATCCTATGGACTCATGGAGTAAGGTACTGTACAACATGGGTAAGGGTATCAGGATCTGAGCTCATAGAAATAAATTACTGTTGAATTAAACGGAGAACCATTGGCGATGATAATAACATCATCATCTTCCAAGTGTGGTGATAGATTTTGTTTTGTTAATACAATTAAAGTTTCCCTATCTTCCCACTGAGCTCAGTAAACCACTTGGAATCCTCCAACTCTCTTATCTATACCCTGTGAGCTGCTCAACCCATGGGAACATGAAGGAAAACAGGAATATGGGTTAACATTATTCTCTTAAACATTCTTTGTATTGGCCATGCAAAGTGTTCTGGGGAGCAGTACAATGTCCTTATAAAGGCCACTGGGCCTAGAAATAAGAGTTGGGGAAATTTTAAACTGTGAGGGGAGACAAGGAAACTTTATTTTTTTTAATGGAAATAGAGAGTAGGTGGATAATATATGAGTAGGGATTTTTAACAGAAAGGGTAAAAAGATAACTATTTAAAACAATGTAAATAGCTCTTTGGGATTTGAACCAGCAGTGAGCTGGGCTAGGAAAAAGGAGAATATGACAAAGGATTCTGCCATCAGAAGAACACTCACTGAGAAATAATCTGACAGTAAATCTGCTTTTCAAGTGTCTGAGAACCTCTACTTGTAGTACAATATATAGGATGTGAAATGATTTGTATTCAATTTAAATAATGATAACAGTTCAGCATCAAAAAGACCTGAAAAATAGGATAGAATTGGGCTATAAGAGTATCCTTTATACTTAACGGTGCTACAAAATGCTTTACAAAGTAAAGGTGAGAGTGAAATGCAAACTATTCAATCAAAAAGGTAAGAATACATCAATGACTATTAACCGTTTACAGATCTCTCTGTACCATGCTTTTGGAGCTGGATTATTTAGGCCTTTTGTATCCTCCATACAATTATATGACCAATATTAGGATTTATGTTAGAAATCATTTTAACCCTGTTGCTCTAATGCATCCTGAGAGATGTTATTTTGCTGCATGGTTTACATTTCCGTATTCACGAACTGGACAGATGCTCTGAATATTTGTCAAAACAACTCTGCAAAATGGCAGCAATTTCTGGAAAGTATTCTTAGATCTAAGTGTACCTCTGAGTGTTGACTTCACTTTGATGCACTGGTATATTCCAGAAGAGAAAGGGGATTCTCCATTCCATGCCTTGTCTGCTCCAGTCCTAGATCTAGGATTCAGAAGGTCCAGCAAATTCATATACTTACACTGGCATCTCTACTATTTATTTTCTGACCTGAGTTAAAGGGAGACTGCCATCATTGAGGGATTAAGATTGCCCTTGAGGATACTGAATTTAATTATATTCAGTCACTGTTATTTAGTGGCCTAACTACAGTTGCTCCTTGAACCAACCCCTGTGTGTTACTTAGCCCTAAGTCAAGAGCAGCCTTTCTGATTTAAAAATTGTATTAAGATAATGTTAAAAATAAAAATAATGGTACAGAGTTTAAACATAGAAGTTTCTGGTTATCAGGGGATAATGTACAGATTATCAAGGAGAGCGAAGTTCAGTTTCAGGATTGGATGACGTAAGGAATACATAATCTGCAACATCCCCAATTGGGGGTAAATATTACATGCTGTAGAAGTATTTGTTCCAAGAAGCAAGTGCTTAAGGTGTCATGAAATTGCTTCTCTCATTGTGACAAATGGCCTGTCTATATGTAGGTAACTGAACTCGCTCACTGGGTCTTCTTTTTTAGCGACAGACCTGAACCCGCATTGGGATCTGCTTGAACAGCCCCCTGTTCCTGTGCATATGTCAGTGGGACTTGGAGCATGTGCAGGGTTCCACTCTAGGAGATCCCAATGACGGAGTGAGGCCTGAGTTTTCTCTTAGATCTCCTTCACTATTGTGCACTCAATACCTTTTTCTTCAACAGGAGGTTGATGATACATTTGTATTCATATGATTTGGGATGTGTAGTCAGAATCTATTGTATGGTCTTGACTGCTCAGAAATTATTAGCCCAATTCTCTTGTCACATTAGTTTTACACCAAGATTGCTCCGCTATCTTTGATGGAGTCAGTCCTGATCTAGACTGGTATAAGTGAGAGGAGAATCAGGCTCTTAGATTCAATGGACTCTTTTAGATATAGTACTAATCTCCCACTTCTACCAGCTAATCTGTCCTACCTAGCCAAGTATTACTAGATCCCCTTGAGTTTTTGACATTCCCTCATATGTCCTCTTCCACTGCCAGGTATAGTAGTTCATCTATTTTTGCTTTTAAGCATCTCACATTGATGCAGTCTGTTTCAGTTTTCACTTTTGATGGCAGGTCTATTGTTATTAAACTTTATTATCCGCCACTCTTTTACTTTTCCAGAATGTACCTCTTATCTAAACCGTCCCTCCTCCAGCTCAGCTGTAATATCAGATCTATCTTTTACTGGACAGATTTATTTTTGTATCACTCACCGTTCAGCTTTGTCCAACCTTTTTTTCTCCAACCTGCCAGTTGAAACCATCTCCAAAATATTGCTAATTTTCTATGCCAGCATCCTGGTTCCATTGGGGCTAAGGTGGAACCCATCTAATTATATTGGAGCCAACGCAGAAGAGAAACTGAATAGCCTATTTTCAGGGCCAGATTTCGAAAAGAGGCAGTCCAAGGTTTGCCTGAAAACATGCATGAATTGTTGCATGCCTATCTTTGCACACACAGGTACTTCATGTTCTCAGGGAAAATAGGAAAGAATTACAGTTGTGCATGTGGACTTTATGCCTAATTTTTTCAAAAATGTGGACCTCGTTGGCCAAGCTGAATGAATGGCAAAAAGTGTAAACACAGCACAAATGGTGAAAAGTACATTCATTTTTTCTTTCACCTGCAATAAGCTAAGACACAGGAAAGGAAATATTTAGAGGGTTGGGGTTTTTTTGCAAAAGTATCATGAAAAGTTAGCAGCCTGGGCACAAAATACACACGCCTGCTCTTATTGTCAAAAAGCTTCTCACCTCATAGGTGTGGGCAAGTAGAATTGTGCAAAGCTGCCTTCTTATCTTGAATCAACTGCAGGGTCAGTTCTCCAATGGGGGCTTTGGTTAAGCGGCTTCTAACCTTCACATCACAAGCCGAGCAAGCCTGAAGTATAGAGCTTCAATGCTTGATCCTTATATGTGCTGTTTTGTGTTTAAATTCAGGTTAAAATAAAATATATTGGAGAATTTTATAAGATGAGAATAGGACACGATGGAACAAGTGAACACCCAGAATGGAAGTTAGAAAAGGTAAGATTTTTATGGTTAATTTGCTGATCAGTCTTCAGCATCATTAGTGCTTTAATTCATCGCTTTGTGACTTTATAATAAATCTTGGAAAAACTGAATGGCATGTTGGGTGATAATTAAAATAATAATTAATACTTATTTAGAACTTTCCAACTCAAATCACTTTATAGAGAAGAGTAAGTATCATTTTACAGATGAGATAACTGAGGCAGAAAGTGGTTTGAGACTTTCCCAAGGTCACTAGGCAAGTCTGTGTCAGAGTCAGGAACAGAACATACTCTGAGCTCTGTCCAGTAAGCTACTGCTGCACCAATTTGACTGGATAAACTTAATCCCCTGTGCTCACCAAATGGGCCTATATTATTAATTAAAGTATCTAAATGAATTATAAAAATATATGAATAATGTATTAACTATCAGAAAGTTGACACAGGGCATTTTCTGGGGTGTGGTGACAGTTTGGGATAATTCACTCAGCTCATCACTGATCCCCAGACTTGGTTGGTTTTGGTTATATCAGTGCTTTTCAACCTTTTTTCATTTGTGGACCCCTAAAAAATTTCAAATGAAGGTGTAAACCCCTGTGGAAATTTTAGACCTACTCTGCAAATGCCCACAGGTCCACGGACCCCAGGTTGAAAACCACTGGGTTAATGAATCTGTAACATAAGACAGCTGAAGACTAGCTAACATGCATACCTGCAATGAAAGACCTTACTGAATGTCAAGGCTACATGGTCAAATGTTTTATTTGCAATAACAATGAAAACTTGAGATTTTATGTCTGGTTCAACTTTTTTGGCACATTTCTACTTGTGTGCAACCACAGAGTCCTTTGATCATGGTATATACTGTACATAGTAGTATGTAAATAGTTACTTCTCAGGGCCAATGAGAAATTCTGGGAGTCTGGGGGAAAAATCTATAATTTTGCAGTTAATCAGGGCATTCAGAGAGGGTGAAATTACTGACAGATTGTGTAATCCCAAAATACATGCCACCAAAACATTTACATAAATTTATTATCACTGTCAAGTTTATAAAAGGGACCAGAGCCAAAACCTTAGATTCAAATTCCCCCCAAACTTGGCATTGTTAGCATTTTTTCTAATGTGCCAATCACTGTGGTACCTAGGTGCTAATTTTGAAGTATTGATACTCAATCAAATTTTGCATACTAAAAAATGGAACTGTATTTTTCAGTTTGCTGTAGATTGCTCTTATATTACCTCTAGAAACTGGCTGTGAAAGGTCACAGAATTTCAGCTGCACCATGGGCAACTGCATGGGGAAAAAAAGACCAAAGTTTGGCTATCAATAGGCCAGTTATATCTTGGCACACAATAATATCCATGCTTGGAAAAACATATTTCAGAGCTACTAAATGACATAATTCAGTGATAGGTCTATCAATGGCTATTAGCCAGGATGGGCAGGGATGGTGTCCCTAGCCTCTGTTTGCCAGAAGCTGGGAATGAGCGACAGGGGATGGATCACTTGATGATTACTTGTTCTGTTCATTCTCTCTGGGGCACCTGGCACTGGCCACTGTCAGAAGACAGGATACTGGGCTAGATGGACCTTTGGTCTGACCAAGTAGGGCCATTCTTATGTTCTATTCTACTCTATTTTTCTGAATAACCCTTGGTAGAATAAATTCATACTAGCACAGACCTATCATGTAATATTCCTTTCAGAACTCCAGACCAAGTACCTGTGCTTTGTCTCCTAACCTGTGTGTATGGAAACACACATGCCTGACTTTTATTCTGTTACTTCATTTTACAAGGCCTGAATCCTAAAACCAGAACTGCATGGCAAAAACAGATGTTTTACATTAGCTCAGAGGCCCAAAGTTTAGGAATATCAAACCTGAATAGAAGTTTAAATGTTTCAGTTTGATCAAATGATTTCAGGAAATCTATTTCCCAACCTGTTGGTTACAGCACATTTCTTTAATGCTAGGTTTAAGTGTAGTAGCCGTGTTAGTCTGTGTCAGCAAAACGAAAATAAGAAAGAAAAACTTGTAGCACCTTAGAGACTAACAAATTTATTTCAGCATAAGCTTTCGTGGGTTAATACCCACTTCATCGGATGCATGGAATGAAACACACTGCAGACAGACATTTATACAGTCAGAGAAACATAAGGTCCAGGTGTATAGACCAATCTTAAGAGGCTAATTAGTTGAGAGGAAACATGACAGCAGGGGAAGAAAAAGCTTTTGAAGTGATAAACAAGATGGTCACACAGGTGTGAATGAGGATCGTTAATTTAAGGGAAATAGATTCAATTAACATAATGGCCGAGCCATTCCAAATCTCGATTTAATCCGGAGGCAACGCAATCTAGTTTGCATATCAATTTGAATTCAATAGTTTCTCTTTGAAGTCTGCTTTTGGAGTTAATCTGTCGCAACACTGCTATCCTCAAATCTGTCACTGAGTGATCAGGGAGGTTGAAGTGTTCACCTACTGGTTTTTGAATGTTATGATTCCTGATGTCAGATTTATGTCCATTTATTCTTTTGCGTAGAGACTGTCCGGTTTGGCCAATGTACATGGCGGAGGGGCATTGCTGGCACATGATGGCATATATCACATTGGTAGATGTGCAGGTGAATGAGCCCCTGATGGCGTGGCGGATGTGATTAGGCCCTGTGATGGTATCACTTGAATCGATATGTTGACAGAGTTGGCATCGGGCTTTGTTGCAAGGATAGGTTCCTGGGTTGGTGTTTTTGTTGTATGGTGTGTGGTTGCTGGTGAGTATTTGCTTCAGGTTGGGGGGCTGTCTGTAAGCAAGGATTGGTCTGTCCCCCAAGATCTGTGAGAGTGAGGGATCATCTTTTAGGATAGGTTGTAGATCTTTGATGATGCGCTGGAGAGGTTTTAGTTGGGGGCTAAAGGTGACGGCTAGTGGTGTTCTGTTATTTTCTTTTTTGGGCCTGTCTTGTAGTAGGTGACTCCTGGGTACTCTTGTTTATCACTTCAAAAGCTTTTTCTTCCCCTGCTGTCATGTTTCCTCTCAACTAATTAGCCTCTTAAGATTGGTCTATAAACCTGGACCTTATGTTTCTCTGACTGTATAAATGTCTGTCTGCAGTGTGTTTCATTCCATGCATCCGATGAAGTGGGTATTAACCCACGAAAGCTTATGCTGAAATAAATTTGTTAGTCTCTAAGGTGCTACAAGTTTTTCTTTCTTATTTTCATTTCTTTAATGTGTTAGTCCAAACTTCATAGGGCAACTCTGGGATTTCAAAGAATTCCCTTCACTTAAGGAAACCAATTAGCTTGGAAGTTGTGTTTTTTGTTAATGCAGCTAACATTTGTTGTTGCTCTGAATCAGCAGGGGGAGGTGTGCCAATAACCATTTGAGGTTGTCCTGTAAATTCAATTAGCGATTAATAATCACTGCTGCGAAAGTATTTCATGTTGGAACCCAAATACTCTCTCTTTTAAATTAATATTATTTTAAGTAAAATACATGTCCACTTTAATGGGGAAGCAATTTAAAGGAGTCTTTTCTCCCCCTCTAAAATGTGCTTTTAGAATTTGAGTGCAAATATCTAATTTCATCATTTTAATCATAAAGCTTTTTCTCAGAATACCGTCTTTCAAACTGCATCAAGAGTGTAGAGACAGAATGGTTTTGGCAGTGAATGCCTGCTGCTAATTAAGGTTGAGGAAGGGAAAACTGTAGTATGTACTGCTATAATCGAAGGCCAATAATAACCATCCCTAAGAAGGAAAGGAAAATAAGCTCCTCTGATAACATGAAGCAACAAATAAGACATTTATTACCATAGCACTCAGTAGCAAAAAGCTCAAAATTTGGATCCTGAACTATCTTAAGTTGGGGAAGGTGTAAATGTGTTTGGATGCAGGCTTTTGGTTTGTTCCATTATAGAAGCAGGAGCCAGCTACAAAATTTGGATCTGGATCCACCAATTTCAACACATAGATGTCTTAGAATCTATGAAAACACATGTTTTCCCCCATCAACGTTCAGAGGGATTTAGATTCAGGAATTTGGTTTCAGCCCATTTCCATTTATAATGGAAAGGTCCTGTAACAGACCCACTTCGCTTTCCAAAAACCTAGTCTCACTGCTCATTTTTTCAGAATTTTTCATTCTGCAGTTCAGAAGGCAGTTTTCCATGGAATTTATCCATGGACAAAAATCAGAACCAGTGATATTTAGTAAGGTAAGAAGGCAAGTTTAATTCATGTGTTTGCTCACATCAAAAACAAGACATATTTTGAGAGCTCTTAGCAGATAAAAGAATAGATGTTGGCAGTTACAGAAGCGATACCAAGGAATGAGTGAGCATAAAGATTCTCTCTAAAGATGGCCTTTCTAGTTTCAGGTGGAGAAACATTGGTAAAGTAGTAACAAAATTAGAAATGTAAGATGAAGGAAAATGTCTCTCTTCAGTAGTGGACACTGCAGAACTGGAGAAACTGCATTGCATCATGGTTGTTGTTACTGCTCCTTCCCTAGGTGACACTGCAACATGTAAAGAGCAGAACGACTCTAAACTTTCCAGCAAACAAATGGTTGTCAAGAAGCCGTGGAGATGGAGATATTATATGTGAACTTCCAGTAGAGGAAGCAGGAAAACCCATTTATCCAAGTACGTTTATACTTCAGAAGTACACACTTAGGTGTACTGGATTCAGGTTAGCTGAGTTATATTCCACAAGCAGTATATTCCTAAAGGTATTCTTAGTAATCTCAAAAAACACTTAAATTTAGTTCTTGAAAATATAATCTTTGAGAACATGTGCAAGCCAGATTTGTAGTGGTGTCTTCATTATGACTGAAGGTTGAACACATGTGAATTGTGATCTCTCTGTATGAATAACTAACTTGTGTTTTCTTTTCTCGGTTTTGCAAGTTGTGAGATACCACATTTATGTTTACACTGGCTATTTGGAGCAAGCTGAAACAAACTCTCCAATCTACCTATGTATCTATGGAAAGAGAGGCGACTCTGGTCTAAGACTTCTGCATAAATCTGATATTCCAGTGAAATTTCAGAGAGGAATGGTAAGTTTGAGCAAGGAAGTTTGCATATTCACAGAGACATGTTTAGTAGCCTTTATACATGCTTAAAATTAGTTTTGAGGGGAACTAATCAAAATCTTGGATACAGATACACTTCACTTTATTTAGCTACTCTTTTATTAAAGATTTTCATAGATATAATACAGAACATTTGGTGCTTGCCATTTCTGGGAGATAATAATATAACTGAGGAAAAAACAGGACCTAGTAAACCAGAAATGAATAATGGAATAAGAGTAAAAATGGGAAGTGTGGGGGATGGAACATTAGGAAGAATAAAAGAATAGAAAAGGCAAGGAAAAAAAAAAAGCAAGATGATGAGAAAAGCCACAAGGGAAAATACAGACATTTTCAGTCAAAGCATAAAAGATCAAAATTGGACACAAATGAGTGCACAAAAATTGTTTCATTGCTTCAAATCTCAGTAGGAACATTTCCTGTCTATTTTTTCTAACACATGGTAGTTTTGTAAAGCATTTTGATACTGATGAATGCAATCCAGGTGTAAATGAAACTATCTAATTTGTCTTTCATGTACCTAAGAGCCTTACCATAAGTAAAATACACAAGCTGCATTCTGCAGCGTGGTTTAGTGGACTGAGCAAGAGACCGAATTTCAGAAATTTGGTCCTGTCACTGAGGATACGTCTACACTGCAATAAAACACCACTGGCTGGCCCATGTCAGCTGACTCGGGCTTGTGAGGCTCAGATTGCAAGGCTATAAAATTGTACTGTAGCTGTTTGGTCCCGTGTAGGCCTAGAGTCTGGACTCTAGCCCAAGCCCAACTATGTTATAATTGTATTGCCTTGCATCCCGAGCAAGCGGACATGGGCCAGCTGCAGTTGTTTTATTGCAGTGTTGACATACACTGACTTTCTGAGTGCCCTTGGTAAGTCACTTGGCCTCTACTGTGTCTCAGTTTCTCCATCTGTAAAATGGGGGTAAATTAATGCTTACTAACCTCACGGTTGTATTGACGTATTTGAGGAATACTTATAAAATGCAAAGCGTATATAAATGCTAAATTATTCAGCACAGTAGAACATCCCAGATACATTGAGAAACTTGCAAGTGGATCTGTGCCAATTTAACAGCATAGAATATAAATCTGCCCCATTAGTAATGCATTATATATAAAGTATTGCACAAAGGAGTTGAAATTCAGGACATAAAGTTGCCTGAGAGACCTCTTCTGGGTAGGCTGATGAGAGTGTCCCGTATTACATAATTTATACAAAGAGGCTAAGAGTGAGGAGATTCTATTCTTTACTTCATTTGTTACAGAATCTGGAAGGTGTGTAGTGAATGAGGGCAGGGGACTGCAGGAATAGAACGTATCATCTGCTGATTCAGGCAGTTGAATACTGCCCTGGAGAACTGGATTCTATCCCTGCCTTTGCCACAGAGTTCCTAATGTGATGCTGGGCAAGTCACTTAAACCAAACTTTCATAGGTGGCTATTGTGTTCCTCATTTTCTGGGTACTCAACTTGAGATGCTTGAGCTCTGATTTACTAACTTGCTGAGCACTCATAGCTGGAACTGAGGCTAATGGGAGCTCTGCTCTGAACATGTAAAGTGCTATAAAATACTGAGTACTCTGAAAGATCCGGCCCTATGCTTCTCAAATTGAGCACCCAAAATTAGATGACATTTTTGACAATTTTGGCTTTAATCTCTGTTCTTCAACTTCATCATGAAATGGGGATAATAATACCACTTCACCTCACCTCGCCAGCGTACTGTGAACACCAGTTCATTGACTGCATTACAGAAAAACCCACGAGGAAATGAACAATTCTGTATTCAGTGCAAGGTTTGGTTGTTGTGCAGTAAACAAAGCAGGGGGTCCCCCACACAGAACAAGAAGGATAAAAATAAATATTGGATAGTTACCCACTCATTGAGCACTTCCATCCTGTTCACTGAATGAAGCAAGGGGTCCCGTGGAAAATATAGTGTGTGATCATATAATTAAAGAATGTCTCATAATGCATATGCACAAGGGGGCTGAACTAAGGTTACATGCACACCCCTAATTCTGGCATTTCTTATCTTTTGAATGCTTGACTTTACAACCTTAACATGCTTTTAGCGTTGGTTTTTTTGGATATCTCTCTCTGTGTGTAATAAATTTATACTTTTCACCTCTTCCCTTTGAGTTTTTCTGTTAAACATGATTCAGACTGTTAAACTTAGAGAGGGAGAGTTTGCACAAGAGAACTGTGTGCTCTTTATGAGGTCAAAACTTGGCCAACCTGAATCTTTCACCTGATCAGCTGCATGCCTCCATTAAAGCAATCTTCATCAAACTTTTGCACAAGTCTAAATGGATAAGCAGAACAAAGTGACATGCCAGATTTCAGCTTTTTCAGCGTAATGGCATTTAAATGGAGGGGGGAACTCCACATGAAGCAAATATGTCCCTTTCTAAGAAAATAGTGTTACAGTATTGTAAAGTAATCACCCCAAATACTGCTCAAGCATTATTGTAAGGTGTACTGGATCAGTACTGAAGAATTTTGTACTACTTTTGGGGAAGGATCATAAAGGTAATTTAAATGAGTTTTTTGCCATTATTATTGCATTCAGATTTTTAGCCTTGGGTAGCCCTTGTCCACTTATTACCTGGTCCAAAGTCCATTGAGTCAATGGAAAGACACTGGTTAACTTCAATGGGCTTTGAATCTGCCCCTTTGGGAACAATCTGATTCCCATTATATCCAATGGGAATCTTTTCCTTGGCTGTAATGAGAGTTGGATCAATGTCTTTAAAATACTGAGCAGCTTTTAGCCTTTCTTACTGCTGTTATGAAGTGTTGTCTGAACTGTTGTCTTCTAGGTGGATATGTTTGAAATGGAAGCTGTATCTCTTGGAAAACTGCAGAAGGTGCTATTGCACTGCGAGGCCAGTAAGAAGGCGCAGTACTGGTACTGTGAGAAAGTAATCATCAGAAAAGCTGGGAAGGACTCTGAATATATTTTCAACTGTGAGAGGTTGTATTTATACTACAGCCCTTTTGTTTTTAAACTAGCGTTGTCTTCCCAAATATCATATAATCCTTTAAGACTACATACCCTTTGGATGATACCCATGTGAAACATTTAGCCAATACATGTGCTCAGTTTGGTTTTTCCAAGACCAGGCAGATAAACTCGTATTACTTATCACTCCAGGATTGAATGCTTAATTTAGTGATTGTCAGGTAGTGTGTGCCAAAGGCTAACTCCATACTTCATAATGTTATATGATTGGATTGTGCAAGTGTACCTGTGTCACATGTGGAGCAATGCTCTAAGATGGTGGGTGAGAATTTCCCATGCAAGAAGCAAAGATGAATCATACAAATAGGTTTTTAAATTAAAGCCTAATTCTCCATGGGAAATCGATGAGGAGTGCAATCCAGAAGTAGCATTTGTTCTTGCTGAAGAGATGACTGAGATGCCAAAAAGGGGAAAGTTTTCTGGGGTTACCTAATTTAAGCTATTAAATCAGTGTAACCCCCTACCCACCCTCAGCAAACTGGGGTTACACCAGCAGAGCTAAAGTCACTTGAGAAATACCACATCATCCAGCCTTTTTACATTTAACAAAAAGAAGAGCTGTGGAAACCAAAAACCTGCTCAGGCCCATGCGATAGTACTTGCACTGCAAACTCTCAGACATGTGAATAATTTTATGTGAGTAGACCCATTGAAATTAGTGGATTGATAGGAGGCAATGTGCCCCAGTGGACAGCTCTCTGGATTCAGGGTCAGGACACCTAGTTTGTATTTCCAGATCTATTGTTGATTTGGTGTAAACTTGGGCAACTTGCTGAAACTCTGTGTGCCTCAGGTTCACTCTTTTAAAAATAGGAATAAAAATGTTCACTCTCTTTTGTAAAATGTGTTGAGATTAAGGCAACCCTATAAATTATTATAGTTACTTTTCTTAATACTGACGAGAGTAGGGATTTCCCATGTGAATAAGGGGTGCAGGTTTGGGCACATACTACTTGGTGTTTCATCAATATCTTATATCTGTGAAAAGATACAAATGACTCTCTGACATTAATCAGATGGAAGGTTCTATAGAGAAATGAGGCCAGCTGCCTACCTCAAGCAAGAAAGATCAGCTCAGTATCAAATCCGTTCTCCAGTGGGTCACATGGCTCAGACATCATGCATGACAGGGCACTTCGGTGTATTCATTCTGTGATAATTAGCACCTAGGAGGCTGGTCAGCAGAAAATATTCAGCAGCAGAGGCTATAAAGGTGAAAAGGAAAGAGAAGTTATATCATCCCTGCCTTTTGCAACTGCTATAAAAAGAACACTGCTACTGACGAGAGTTTAAAATAGGGCAGCAGGACCACCAAGGGATGGCTTCTTTATTGGCCAAAGAAGCTGCAATACAATACTCTTCTCAAGAAAGGAAAAGGCTTTGTTCCTCAGACATGCTTCTGATATGCTTTATCTTCACAGCCTCATGGCTTTATTTTCATTTTATACTGGAAGATTTGTTTTTTTTCTGGCTTGTAGTATAAAATGTCATATTCCTTAATTCTCTCAGTTAATCTGGGAAATGTTGACATTTTTTCTGACTTAATAGAATCCTGACTTTTGATTTTGCACAGGCAAAATCCAGCCATTCTCATGGATTTCAATTAAAATGCTATTTCTGTTTGGAGGTTTTTAAATTATACATCAACATGTTTTCAGCATTTAGGATTACACAATATATCTGTATAGCCTGGTTTTAACAGGAGAGTAGCATAAATAAGTCAACAGCCCAGTGTGTGCTGTAGCACTGAAAACTAGAAGGTCAGTTAGTTAATGTATTAAGGTTCTTAGGGTCTGGTGCTATAAAATGCTAAGTGCATCTTTCAAGGTGTAGTTGAAGGTGCTCGGCACCTCCTGGGATTGAGCCTGTTAGTGAGCTGGGGGGAAGGTACCAAGGTACCTGCCCTCTGGCCCTGATCTATGGAACTATGTATGTGCTTGATGTTAAGCACATGCCAAGTGCTTTGCTGATCAGGGCCAGGAAGCTCAGAACCATACAGGATCAAGCCCCAGCAGCCTCACTGTACAGCAGTCCATAACTACTGATTAATGAAGTGACTCTCATGTTGAGATTGCAATATCCTTACTATGTGGAAGGGAAAAGTTCCTCTAAGGATAATCCAGAAAAGAGAGAGGAAGTGGAAAGAAGAATGTGAAAAGCAACGTGTAAATGGATCAGTGTTTAACACTCTCTGTTTTTAGTCAGCAAGGCATAAAACACATCTTTAGAAAATGGTTATAGTCTCCTCTTTTAAATCAAAGCTCCTGTTTTCTGAAAATAAACAGCTGAACATTTATCAGGGGGTTAATTGACCTTTTTCCTCAGCTGCCACTGTTAATCATTTCTGGTTATTCTCAGCATCTATTCCTGTCCTTGCAGACCTCACTCCTTTTCTTTGTCAGTTTCATGCTATTCCTTGGTGTGAAATTGACATGTGGTGCTTGGAAACAGATAGGATGAGACACCCAGATGCAGCTCTGATTTTCTGGCGGGTAGAGAAGATTTGAGAAATTGAACATTTTCTCTTGTGCCTTCAGCTGAATCATTTTTGTTTCCTATGAGGCAAAGATTGTTTTGCACGCACCAAGCAGGAGTATACCACCTGATAGGTAGCAGAACTATGACAGATCTGCTGTCAGAATGTGGGAGGAGGGGAACCCCTGCAGGGAGTGCAGACATCCTGCATACCTCACAGCTGAGCATCAGAGGGGCTTCCTCTACCCTGACACATAAGGGAGATTTGACATGAGTTGGAAGGGGTATACACCTGCAACTTTGTGCCTAAATCTCACCTTCCCCCCCATTTGGGGGTATAGTGTAACAGCCTGTCGGTAGCTGGGATCAAACCTGGGATCTCTGGGGCTCAATGCATGAGCCTCTGTAGCATGAGCTAGAAGACACCGGTCTCTTAGTCAAAACTCTAGCAGGTTAATCAGTCTCTCGCTGGTCTAGCTGCCACTAGAGGGAGGCAGAGTGCCACATCAAGCAGGCCTGGGTTACACAGTGGCCACTGTAGCTCTGAGGGTGGAACAGTGGAGGAACGCAGGCGAGTGGAGGAAGATTCCATCCCACGTGACCTCTCTGGAACCACCCTGCACAACCCCAGATTAATTGGGCTTGGCACAGGCATCCAGATTTCACCCCATTGGGCTAAATTCATCCCCGGTGTAATTCCATGGAAGTTAGGGTCTCATTAGAGGTTAATTGAGCTCACTAAACTGAAACGATGTAAACAAACCAGCCTGCTGCATAGTGGATCTATATAGAAAAAAAACCTGTTCATTTTTGCTGAGCAGGAAGTAAACAAACGTTGGCAAAGTGGGTCCCAAAGTTTAGGGTTTCAAAAGCGCTCTTGGTTCAGTCCTTTCCTATTGAAAAGATTGGGCCAAATTCTGCCTTCAGTTACATCTGTGCAACCCACTGCACTCCATTGGGATTGCAGGAGTAAAAAAGGCAGAATTTGGCCCTCTGTCTTCATCTTTAAAGCTCAACTTTGGACTTCTTATTCATCTACTGCAGGATTTCCCTAACTTTTCATAGCATTCCTCCCCAAAGTATTGAACAATGCTTTGGGCCTGGTTCTTCTCTGTCACACCCATGCAAATCAAGAGTAGTTCCATGGAAATCTTAGTGCCTGATTCTCAAGTACTCAGAGAAGTGTAAATGGACATTGTGACATTTTGGGGACCACCGGACCGGTAAGGGCCACTGTCACTGCCTGCCCTGGTGCTGTGCCACTGTGGTTCAGACCCAAGATCTCACCCTGACTCTCACCAGCCTAGTTACTCCTTGCAGGGTGACACCAACACGCTTTCAGTCCCAGGCTTTCCCAAATCCATCCTTCCCAAGTTCTTAATTACCAGACACTTGGACAAATCCCCTCTGGTTCATCATCCCCTCAAGGCATGAATGCAGCCCCCCAGACACCAGTTTACATTGGCACACACTCCACACTGTTTGCACATGAGAGACCTGTTTGGGGGTAAAAATAAACAAAAGGCTTAAGTAATAGAAAAGCCATAGATTCAAAGATGAAATAGTAAGGGAGAACAAACATATACAAGTGACACAGAAAAGAAACATAAAGATGCAACCCTTTTCTAATACAAGTTATCTATTGCCTTTGAACAGTTTCCCAGCATACCCCTAGCTGTAATAGAATCCAGCGTTTCATGGACAGCCCTTGTCAAGTGACTGTCAGAAAACCTTGGAAGAAAACCTTTTACAAGCAGGCTTATGTCTACTTTTTTTCTCTCTCAGTCCATGATGACTCATGTGTATTCAGAGTGAAGAAATCCCCTCTTACCTGAGAGCCAGGATGTCTCGACAACTTTCCATTCTCTTCATTAACTCCATTGTCTTTTCCTGGCTAGACAGGGGGTTGTTGCTTGGAGCTGGTGTCATATAAATCCCTGTCTTGGAAGGTCCCTTCCGAGCTGTGCTGTGTAGTTGAAATTGTAGTACAGGTTATGAGCATAGTTTTCGACATGCATAAATACATAGATTCATAACTACAGTCTGTATACATATCTCAGAATGACCATCAAGTTTAGAACGTTTGAGGCTTGCAAGAAAGGCCTTACTCAATATGCTTATAGTACAATAATACAGTCTGCAATCAGTTGGTTCAACTGCTCATTTCGGGGGTTTAAACCTTCTGTTCTCCCCTTGGGCTGTCTGGACCCTGGTTGTTACAGCCATTAATGCAAATGAGAAACAGACCCAATGCTGTGCACCAGTGTAAAATGGTTGTATATGAGAGTAGACTAATGGCCCTCTGTCATCCCCTGATTAGGGATAAGTAAACTGAGCTAAGTCCAGCTCGTTTTCTCTAACTTCTAATAGGCACAAACTATCTCTGTGGATACTCCCATCCTGGGATGTCATGTCATGGGGCTTTCTATAGGCTGGCTTCTTCAAACGGAACAAATACTGTATGCACTTCTGGCTCAGGGACTGAGAGTTTACCTTTAAGTAAAAATAACTATCTCTTTGAGGGGTAACAAGGCTAGAGTTATGGGGTAGGCAGTCCTTATCCAAACTCTCTTTAAAAAAAGACACCTTTGATTTTGATTCAGCTGTTATGGTTGAGGCTGGATCTTATTTTTTCCACATCGGTTCTCTGCTATCTTGAATGTTGTCTTTAGGCCCCAATCCTGCAAAAGGACAGTTTATGTCAGCAAGGGCTCTTAAACCTGCACAGTCCCTTTGTAGGATCGAGAGCTGAATTTGTACTATGTATCAAACTATACTGTACCTGCCCAAGAGACAATTCCCCTGCTACTACACATGTTCAACATTCAAAATAATTCTCCGATCATTCAGTTACATGCGATGAAGAACAAATTGATTCCAGTCTTCTTTCTTATTTGCTTGCTTATGCTCAGGTGGCTTCCATTTATGTCCCAGGGAATAATTCACTCAGAAATCGAGCTCTACCCTGAAGGTAAGGGTTATTGTTACACTATGGAGATGAAATCAATAATTTGTATGGTTTCCTCAGAATCTTCGTGCTGAATTTATACTTAAAATTTAATCTTAACACTTTTGCAGCTTTCCCAGTTCCATTTCCCAGGCAAGATTTTATATATGTGTGTGTTTATTTATTATATTATAATATAGTATAGTATAGTGTTTATTAGGAGGTGAGAGAGGGAGGATTTTCTTATGCAGGAGCCCAAGGGTTAATATCACACTATCTTTCCCTCCACCTTTTCTTAATGTAACCAACCAGGTCTATTATTAACTGCACTTCATATTTTATTTTTGGCAGAACTGCAAATAAATCGTCAGCTGAAAATGCAAGATGAAGCAAATGGTAAATCCTGCTGCTGCTTTCTGTATTCTAATCAAGAGTGTCTCTGTTTCAGATCTACCTACCTTGCACATTTTTTGCCTATTTATTTGCTTTTAAAATTTTAATTACAATACACAATTTGACTATTGCAGTAAGCCCTGAACTCTTCATTTTGATTTAAATGATACATCACTTCAATGGTGCTATTTGCACATTCTTTTCCTTATTCTGTCATTTTTCATGCCAATAATTTTGGAGTCTTTCACTGGTTATCTGGGCATTTATAATTTTCCTAGTAATTAATGATGATCCATCTTAATTTTACTTTCTTTAGTTAATCTTTCCATCATGGCTCTGTGGCTTTTGTCACCCAAGGCCATATATAATTAGCTCTTTCCATTAGTTCTCCATTTTCCAATTCTACCTGCAATTTCTTGTTTGTCCAGATTGACTTTTCTGTCCTGATACAATTACGTTACATATATCTGAATAACATACAACTTTCCCCCCCGGCTGTAAGGAATACTTTATGCTGTAGCTTGAGCAACAATTTAGAAGATGTCAGGAGAAAGTTTTAAAATGTGTTCGTAATTCACTGTAGCAATCAAGATATCCACTGAGACCCAAGTACCTCTTTTCAAGTGGTGTCCCTAAGGCAAATCGTTAATTATAAAATTTGTATCTATTATACAAATTATATTCAAATCCACATTTTACTTGTATAAATTTTATTTTGAATAACAACTACTTTTGCCTTAATCCTTTTATTGCCTTTCTCAGAAAGAACATTTTCTATGCAGTTACCAGGCTCTGTACTGGGGTTTGCTCGTTAATACTGCTAGAGTTCCACCAAACCAGTTCCTAGCCTTTAGTCAGTTTTAGAAGGAACTCTGTCTAGTCCTTCCTGTGTCCACAGAACTGGACACTACATTGTATCAATTCAGCCAAGTGTGTCTGACTGTGCAATAAAATCACTGAATATAGAAATGGCCCCTTAAGTCTAGAAGAATGATGGGGAGTGGGGTTCTAAGCTCATGATGCATTCAGTTCACTTATTTTCAGTGGACATCACAGGCTTGGGCCTGCAAAAAGCACTGAGTTTAGCATTTTGACCCTGATCCAGAACCAGGATGAAGCACCATCTTGCTGCCTGGTATAGCTGGTTGATAAAAATCTGAGTACCTTTTTTTTCCTGTTGAAACTGAAATGTTTTGTGGATACCTATTGGCTTTGATGAAAATATCCTAGGCTATATGAGAAATGAGCCAATCCTAGAATGCCACTAGTCCAGTGGTTAGAGTAGTTACCAGAGGCGTGGAAAGCCCAGGTTTAAGTTCCCGATTCAGAGCAGGGACTTGAACCTGGACTCCAACATCCCCAGTTAAACTGGGCTATAGAGTCAGTCTCTCTCTGTTCTATTGGATGCTCAATTATTTATACACAATGGAACAGGAAATATTGAGAGAGAAACTGACTGATTTTATAGCCTATCCCAGTGGTTAGGGCACTTGCTTCCAGGTGGGAATTAGAAATTCTTGAGATCCTTATCCCATTCATACACTTCACTGTATCATTCTCCTTGTCTGTCTTTATTACTGTCTTCTCCACTGCCACGCGCTCCTTTTACTTCTGCATCTCTTCTTATATCAAACAACAAATCACATTTCAAAACTTTTAGGAGTTCAGTGTAAGCAAGATGGGTGCAAACCAAGACCCCCAGCATGCCTCTGGGAAAATCCACACCCGATTGAGATTAGGATTTGGACTTCAGTGATGGCCCCATATTGCCAAATTTAAACCTGAATCCAAATATCCCCATTTTTCGAGAGTTTCAGCTCAGGAGGCACAGCTGAACTTCACTGCTTGGGCCCATTTCTACTTGTAAAGGGTTCCTTTAGGGATGTCTCCCCTGTGTTTCCCAAAGCTAGGCAGAACGTCCAGACTTGAGAGCACTAATAGTGATACTCCAAGACTGCATTGTCTGCCTTAAGGACACAAATTGAGGATCATAACTGCCCCATATCTGAGCCCCAAACCCAAGCACAACAATCCCACACCACCTAAGTAGATTTTAGGAGAAAGTTCTGTACTAACATCATAGCAACATGATGAGCAGTCTTTAGAATGTCGGAGGAAAGACTTTTGGGACACTATAATTGAGGCAACATAGAAATCCAGGCAAAAAATATTTTTTTAGCACATTTAAAATTTAGCACTGCAGTGTCTTTCCACAGAATTTTGGAACTCAGAATTTGAACTGAGGTACAACATGCTGCATTTTATATCTTCTCAATAATGTTCTTTATTTGTCATGTTATCTTTTAAGTGATGAGACTCCATTGTTTGCCAGCCAAATGACCCCAAAGTAACCTGGGCTTTCTGAAAAGTAAAATTACATTGTTGGGAAATAGACAAGGTGGATTTTCATTTTTAAAAATAATCTTATACACCGAGTGTTGGAGTAGGGAGTCCTTCAGAATTCCCCTTTTCACCTCTTTAATTCTTCTACCTTCAGTATTTTTGGAGTAATCCTTCATCCAGTGGAGGTGAATGTATCTCCTGCCGCCTGTAAATGTGGTTCCTTTGCTAGGAAAGTGGGTCTCTAGAAATTGACATGAGGGGGACATTTTTCAAAGTCACGAAGGGGAGTGAGTTAGCTGCCCAAATTCCATTGCCTTTCAATTGGAAATGGGTCTTTAGCTTCCCTCATGTGTTTGAAAATCTCCCATGAGGTTCTTATTCCCCCCCAGAAACTTGCTATATCATTTTCAGTGGAAACCCAGCCCTTACTGGCACGGAAAACAGAAGATCACACTCCCTATCCCAGCTCCTCCCCCAGGAAGCAGTAGAACCATGGCCCAAGATAAAGCATTTCTGTCTGATTCCTGAGTCTTGATTCATGCAGCAATTAACAAACCCAAGGCTTTTTATTAATAAAACTGCAGTGTATACTGTGGCATTTATCTACAACTAGTCCGTGGGCTAGGATTTTATTTTGCTTTCTCCAAACTGTTTTGCTTTCTCCAAAATGATTTAAAGTCACTAGGTGGAACCTGTTGCACACAGGGCAAAAACCACAATAAAAGAAATGGCAGAGAGCTCATGATTCCTGCGTCTCAGATGTAGGAGCACAATTTCTCTTTGTGAACTGATCTTCTTAATGAGATTTGTATTAAGCTGATTGCAGATATTTATGTAACATGTATGCAGTGCATTGCAGAAGAAATGGCATTAAAGTATACAGAGATCAGGGATGCCTTATATCAGTGGCTCACAAACTTTTGTGGACCTTTCCTTTAACATAGAGATCCACTCACAGATTATCTCAATCCCACACTTTCCCTCTGGCAACTAGAGTGCTTGGTCACATGACACACTAATATTTGGGCAGGGATAAGGAGACAAGATGAGGATAATTTTGACTTAATTCAAATATTTGTAAAGGTTTTGAAATGTTCTGGTACTTTTTGTTCCTATGGAATTTATGGGCAGCAGCCAGGAGGATTGTGATCCAAATCCTGCAGGAAAGGATCCCCCTGCATCCATCACAGATGCTCCAGGTGGGAAATTGCCAGAAATCTCAAGAGAGCAGCCGGTTCTCATGAGATTTCCAGCCTAACTTTGAAGACTTGAGGAGAGCCCAAGATAAGCATCTGAGCTGTTGGATTCTTATCCAAGCTGAACCTGAATTTCCAACATTATTTTTCAATTCAGCTAGCATGTCTCTGAACACCATTGCTTCTCGGGTGCACAATAGTTACAGTCCCCTGGACTTGGTCATGCATGATTTGAAGTAGGCAGCTCCCCAGCCACCTAGCCGTTACTGTGATAAAAATGTTTCCATTTTATTTTTACTCTGCAGAAGGAGACTGGAAGATTACTGTAGTCACTGGGGGCTTCCAAACAGCTGACACAACAGCAACAGTGTCCCTTTACGCTTATGGAGAAAACAAGTCTTCTGGTCCTATTATTTTGGGATCTGGGAAGCACCAGCTGTTTAATCCCAACAGCGCAGATACATTCAAGGTACAGTACTGTTTTATATAAACATTGGAGAATTTACTTACAAGACATATTTAAAACAGGTTTACTCAAAAGCGGATAATATTAATAAAGAGGACCCAAGCAATATGTATATAAACTGTTTTTGTTTTTGTTTTGCTTAATTGTTCATGGATTCTGCATGAAAATTCCCTGGCAGAATGGTGGCATTGTATATTTATGGGGATAGTCAAATCAGCATATGCAGGGAAAAGCACATCAAGCAGAAGATTCTTGGAACTTGCTTCCTGTGGCTGTAGGAACTAGCTTCCTGGGGCTAAAATTCTCATTTTGAATTGGCAGAGTTCACGTGCAAGGCAGAAAATCATTTCCTTTCCTTGGATGTCATATTAGGAAGGTGGGGCTAGATTATGGCTTGTCCTGCACAGGCTTTAAGGGGAGTAAGAGTCGCTCTCCCCACCCCACAGCCGGTACTCCTATATGAGCTACCTGGACCTTGGGTCCAGGGACACAGAAGTAAGCACCCATATGCCTTCTCTGTCTGTCCTTGGAGTTGGTGGTCAGGGAGGAGTGGGGAATGGGCAGAGAGTTTAGTGCCACGCCCCCAGGTGAGCCAGAGTGGTGTGTGTGCTAATTTGCTGCTGGTGAAAGCTGGCAGGCAGTGACTCCACCCGAGGAGCAATGAAGAAGGAAGGAAGGGAAGGAATTGTGACTCTGAGGGGTGTCTTGGGGACACAGTGCTTCCACAGGGCCTCTCTTTGGGATGGTGCAGTTACACAGGAGCCCATGTCAGGGTTGTGCTTAAAATCACCTAGTCCACAGTACATTACTTAGGTCAATGTAGGATAAGGCACAGGAAGCAGATGCTGGAGAATCGCTACCAGTCACATGGCAATAGGAGGTGGTTTCTTTGTGAATTATATGTTGTGCTTTCCAGTTTGAAGTGCAAAATTAACTAATGCAGATTCTCCCAGTGGAGGGTTGCACACAGGGCCTGATCCTCCTCTCACTTATACTGATGTAAATCAGTAATAACACCACTGACGGTGAAGTTACAGTGATGTAAAACTGGTGTAAGCGAGGTCAGAATCAGGCCTGGAGTGAACATTATGGATGATATTAATGTCTGTCTGAAGGGAGAATTTTACCCTTCCTGTACTCGTCATTCAGGACAAGTGAATAGGTTCAGTTAAATGAAAATAGCATCTTGAATATTTACCCATCCTTTAAATTAAACCTTTCTGAAGTTTTGTAAGTTTGGTTAATGCCATTTGCTAACAGCTTATTACCTGCCTACTCAGTCTGTGGGAGGGTAGTGACCAGCTCATTAACCTATTTTCCTCCTCCTTGTAAGGAATGCAGTGCTGCTTCCTCTAGGTGGATCTCCTGTTCAGGGTTCATCCTGTTCCTCCATGCAGTGCAGCAAGACCTGGTACCTGGACCACTAGGTCTGCTAGTCAGTTCTCAGCAGGACCAGATTCCCAGATAAACAAAGGGTATAAAAATTACGCCCATTTTAGGACCCAAGTGGTGTAGAGGGGGGTTTGTGTAAGTGAGAATCAGGCCTTTTAAACTTTAGTGACCCTTGGGGAAGCTTCTGCCCGACGTACAACATGGAGTTCACCAAAAACAGCAAAACCTGCAGGCTGGCCAGATCCATCCCACCTTCTCATGAGAACCGCTCTTCTCAAGTTCAGCTGCTACTGACAGATGATGGTGATGATAATTAGAGAGCAGATAAATATAAGCAGCAGCCCTTTCCCTAAACTGATTTCTTTCATAATTTTAAATGACTATTTTAATGAGCTCATTGATTTATTTTTAATAATCTACAAGACAGAAAACCATGCGCTCCAAAAATGTGTTCGTATTTTTCAGTATTGCAAGGCATCCACCTACCTATGGTGCTGTATTCTAAGAACATCCTATAATACTTTAGTATCAGTTGTTAATAGCACAAAAAGCTGTGGAGTTGTTGGAAAGTAGGATGTTACCTACTGCTATTTCTTACACATCAGCTGTTTCATCCGTTAAATATCTTTGCGGGAATCCTGGCCCCACTGTAGTCAATGACAAAACTCATGTTGATTTCTGTGGGGCCAGGATTTCATCCCTCGTTTAGGAATCTGCTAAATGTGGTCTCTGAAGGCTATTTAGTTTGCATCTGAACTTATATAGCATTGATATCTGTTTTTGGGTTGTAGTGGCGCTTTTTTTTGTTTTTTGTTTTGTTTTTATAAACCGTGGTACTGATTTTTACCAAAAACCATAAGAATGTATCATTAAACTTAATGGAAAAAACACAATGCACACATGTCCTGCAGAGGACAATAAAATACAGTCCATTTTCTAACATCCCTTAGTCACAGTTGCTGCCACAAGGTGTGGCAGGGAAATTGGCCACAAGTCCCACAAAAAGAGATGAGATAAAATAAAAAACCGGAGCCAGACTCCGAAGTAGGAAAGAACAATCCTCACAAAAATCAAGATTGTAATAAGCTCAGAGATAGCAACGCTAACTTCATATACATTAGTGTAATTTGTGGAGTATCTGAACATTCTCTCTAAAGCCTACACAGCAAGTATTCAAGAACATCAAAGAAAGCAAACATGGAAAAAAAGGGGATTGAAGTCCAAAGGTAACTAAAATCAAAATATTTTCTGAGAAATCTGTAACTAAGACTTTATTGATTTATATGGGACTTATATTAATTGTGTTGTCACTTACGCAGGTTTTACACAGTGGGCCAGCTCCACTTATTTCTGATTTACACTGGTGTAAGTGAGTAGAACAGTTCATGAATATTTTTGAGATTTTGAGTTTTTATCCTGATTCAAGATGGGAGGAAATTTTGAACTCTAGAAAATATTCACGGGATGGGGAAAATATTTCCTGCCCAGCTCTATAAGTGAGATCAAAATCAGGTTGTGGGTGTGCATTGCACTTTACAGGTGCAAAGTATGGCAAGGATCTTTCCCTAAGGTATTAACAATTTAATTGAAGCAGAAGAAATTTAGTGGAGATAGTTTATTCTCTTGAGATGGGGAACATCCTGGTTTCTGGCTGGAGTCTAAGGTTCTGGGCTCACAGAGTAGCTGTTTGCTGGCTGCACCACATTGGAGGTAGCTGTCTAGTGCTTTTCTTTCCAAACATAGGCCGATGGGAAGATTTACTGTTGCAATATCTGCCCTACCTGGTATGCTCATTCTACAAGAATAGGTTTACCCTGAGTGGTTCTGATAATTTCCCCATGGGCTGAAAGAGGCTATACTACTACTTGGGGATGGTTTTCTATCTTTGGCATTATTCATGCATGATTTTCAGTGAATGATTATTCTGTGGAGAATCACATTTTCCTCTAATAAAGAATGTTGCTCTGCCAAGGGGTTACAGCTTGTTTCAAAATTTTAATCTGGTTTCCCCAGTTCACTTTTGCTGCCTCCACAGTATCCAAACTGTTTTCCAAAATACTGATCCTGGCAATGTCTTGAGAAACTAAACTTTTATTGTATTGTAAATTATATTTAAGAGCTAGTCGTATGATACATGATGATGCTTCCTCATATTCTGCTTGAAAAAAATCCTCTCTGTGTGATTTCTTCTAGTGGTTGGTTATGGCACACTACACCCTACCCCCTTCCAAAGAGAAATGGCCAGAGGAACGTTAGCTATTACCTTTGTTACAAGTTAGCTATAATCTCCTAGGCTTCATTACTTCACTGTGGAACGAGCACACAGACTTGGAGCCAGATTCTTCCACCCTTAGCAATGTTGACTTCAGTGGAGCAGCACTGTTTTACAACAGCTGAGATTCTAGCCCAATAGGTCTGCTCGCAGAGTAAGGTACCACTAAATGTTACTAACCATGGCAGAATCTGGCTCCTGCTTACTAAAGGTTTCCCCAGGCCTCTTCTTTCAGCATATTGGATGGCAAGCTCTTTGGGGCAGCATTAGCCTTTATGGTGCTGGGCACATTATTAAAATAATAATTAAGAAAAAGATTAATATGGATAAGAATGCATGAACTTTGGTGACTTAAAATCTGTGACTTTGTATTTCACAATTAGGGACTCTGTTTATAACAAGCCCAGCTGAATCCCCTTATCCCAAAACCTCAAAATTTGGGGGGAGAACTGAGAAATCTGGATCAAATCCTGATCTGAATTTTGTGGCATGGGCTCCCTCTCTAACTGACAGCACTGTCACAGTCTATTGTGGCAAAGTGCTAGATTTTAGAAATAAGTACAAATCCGTTGTGGGGCCTTTCCGAATACTTGCAAAGACTCTTGATCATAAAACTTAATGAATATATTGTTAGCATGAAGGTACTGTAGCAAAGTATTAAAAGCTGTCTTTTCCCTTCCAATTATTAGTGATTTATTGGTAAATGATATTATTCTTTCCATAAAGTGCACATTATATTTTATTGCACTGCACACTGAATTTATAGTGCTATGTTTATTTGTTAATTTTTCATTTTGGTTGCATTCTGTTTAAGTAACTGTATATTCCTATGGGGATGATTCAAAAGAAAAAAGAATCAATCAGCTATTACTACATCGGATCTAAGGATATGTCTGCATTGGGAAAAAAGATTAAAAATAGCAGTGAAAACACGGCAACTTGGCTTTTAACTAAGGTTAGCAGCTTGAGTTAACGCCCTGGTTCTCTAACCAGCTAGCTGAGTATTCCTCCAGAATGGGGCAACCCCAAAAATGACATCAATCCAATATACCAGCTGTATGCCACACACTTCCAAGCACTCAGGGACAGCAGACAGGACATGACTTGAGCAGTGCTGTGCTCCGGCTATCCCTGGTTGCCAAAATGACACTTTAGGTCCCGGGACAGTTGGATACCACTTAGGGCATTCCTGAGGCTCTAACAAGTCTAGCCAGCTGAAATATATCCCCAGCCAAGATCAGGGGACGTAAAGGTGGCATAAAGCTACCTCCTCTAGTTCATGGCTTCATAAATTCCAAGGTTGGAAGGGGTGATTGTGATCATCTAGTCTGACCACCCGTATAACACAGGCCATAGAACTTCCCAGAAAAAATGCCTAGAGCAGATCTTTTAGAAAAACATCCAGTCTTGATTTTAAAATGGTCAGTGATAGAGAATCCACCACAACCCTTGGTAAATTGTTCTGATGATTAATTACCCACTCTGTTAAAAATTATGCCTTATTTACCTGAATGTGTCTAGTCTCAATTTCCAGCCATTGGATCATGTTATACCGTTCTCTACTAGACTGAAGAGCCCATTTTCAAATATTTGTTCCCCAAGTAGGTTCTTATTGACTGTAATCAAGTCACTCCCTAACTTTCTCTTTGTTAAGCTAAAGAGATTGAGCTTCTTGAGTCTCTCACTATTATGCATGTTTTCTAATCCTTTAATCATCCTTCTGGTTCTTCTCTGAACCCTCTCCAATTTATCAACATCCTTCTTGAATTGTGGGCACCAGAACTGGACACAGTATTCCAGCTGCAGTGGCACCACTGCCAAATACAGAGGTAAAATAACCTCTTTCCTTCTACTCAAGATTCTCCTGTGTTGCATTAGCCCTTTTGGCCACAGCATCACACTGGGAGCTCATGTTCAGCTGATTATCCACCATAATCCCCAACTCTTTTTCTTCCTGCTTCCCAGGATGGAGTACCCCATACTGTAAATATAGGCTACATTTTTTGTTCCTAATGTATACAGTTACAGTTAGTCATATTAAAACGCATCTTGTTTGCCTGTGCCCAGCTTACCAAGTGATCCGGATTGCTTTGTTTCAGTGACCTCTCTTCATTATTTACCACTCCCCCAATTTTTGTGTCATCCACAGATTTTATCAATGATGATTTTATGTTTTCTTCCAGGTCATTGATAAAAATGTTAACAAGCAAGGGCCCAAAAACTGATCCTTGCGACCCCACTAGAAACATACCTGCTCAATGATGGTTCCCCATTTACAATGATGTTTTGAGACAGTTAGCCAGTTTTTAATCCATTTGGTGTGTGCCATATTAATTTTATATTGTTTGAGTTTTTTAATCAAAAGTATCAAGTTCAACGTCTTATACAAGTCTAAGTATAATACATCAACACTATTACCTTTATAGCCAAACTTGTAATCTCATTAAAAAAACATATCAAATTAGTTTGACAGGATCTATTTTCCATAAGCCCATGTTGATTGGCATTAATTATATTACCTTCCTTTAATTCTTTATTAACTGAATCCCATATCAGCTGCTCCATTATCTTGCCCAGGATCGATACCAGACTCGCAGGTCTATAACTACTAGGTCATTCCATTTACCCTTTTAAAATATTAGCACAACATTAGCTTTCTTCCACTCTTCTGGAACTTCCCCAGTGTTCCAAGACTTAATAAAAAACAACATTAATAGTCCAGCGAGCTCCTCAGATAGCTCTTTTAAAACTCAAGGACATCCCGATTTAAAAATGTCTATCTTTAGTAGCTTCCATTTAACATCTTCCTGAGATGCTAGTGGAATGGAAAGAGTGTTATCATACGATACAATTATATCATCTGTTCTTTTTCCAAACACAGAACAGAAATATTTATTTAATATTTCTATTTTAGCTACATTATTATTGATAATTCTATCCTAGTAATGGACCAATACCATTGTTAGGTTTCTTTTTATTCATAATATAGTTAAAACATCCTCCATATTGTCCTGAACTCTGCTGGCCTTAGATTTCTCCTTGCTTCCCTCATCAATTTTCTACAATTCCTAACTTCTGATTTATATTCATTACAATCTAATTCCTTTTCCTTCCATTTGCTATATATTATTATTTGTATTTTTTATAGCTGCCTTCACTTCCCCTCTACACAATTTTTTAAAACCAATATGGTCTTCCTTCTAGATTGTAGGATTGTGGCTTTTTGGGCATCTAGGAAAGTGTTTTTAAACAATTCCCAATTATCATTTACATTTTTTCTGATGAAATTCTTGCTCCCTGCTGACTTGGCTCCTAATTGTTTTCAGCTTTATGAGATTGGCCCCTTTACAGCACTAACTATATATACCACTGGGCTGGACTTTATACACTTGCACATGAGAAATGTGATCAAGCCATTACTTAAGCACTCGTACTTAAGCTACCATTAATTCTTAGTTCTGTGATCTGTTCCTCTTTAATTGTCAAGACAAGCTCTAATAAAGAATTCCCCCTTGTTGGATGCAACACTTTTTGTTAGGAAATTATCATCTATAATATTTAGAAATTCCGAGGATGTTTTAGTACTGGCTGCATAAGACCTTCAGCATATATCACTCATATTGAAGTGCCCAATGATCACACAGCTTTTTTTCCATACACATTATAGATAGGTGCAAAAAGAGCCGGTCATTCTGTTCCCTAGTGTCATTTGGTGGTTTGTAGCAGACACCAACTAATACTCCATGCAACAGGGTAGCTGGCCCATTCAATGAAACTGGGCTCAGTTCCCTTGTTCCAGTCCAGGAGCTCCCACTTGGGCCAATTAAGAGGGCAGAGCAGCACCTAGGGGTTATAAAAGACCTGGTGAGACAGAGACGTAAGGAGTAAGAGCAGACTGAGTCAGACAGGAGAAGGGCAGGAGAGGAGAACTGCCAGAGATGGAAGGTTTTTCCTAGAAGAGGTCTGAAGGCAGGAGGAGCAGCAGAGGGTGATGCTTGCTGGCTCTAAGCTGGAGAGCAGGAGCCAAGGGCCAGAGAGGGCTGAATGATGGAGGAGCAGCAGAGGGACTTAACCACTGGCACCTCCTTATATGTAGTTACTGGGGACCCAAGAGGGAAACTGAGGCAAGGGGCCACTTTCAGGGCTGCCCTGAGACCACAAGGCGGCACCTGGGAGAAGGCCACTTGCTGTATTAGCAAATAAAGCACAAGTTACATCCCAACTTGTGCTTTATTTGTTAGGACATTGATCCGTAAGTATTCAAGATAATCTTCCAAGTTATCAGTGACTTGGAAATAAGTAATGCCATTTTTGACATGGAGTGCCACTGCCCATCCCCTTTTGCCTACTCAGTCTTTCCTAAATAGAATCATAGAAGCTTACAGTTGGAAGAGAGCTCAGGAGGTTATCTAGTCCAACTCCCTGCTCAAAGCAGGACCAACCCCTGCTAAATCATCCTAGCCAGGGCTTTGTCAAGCTGGACCTTAAAAACCTCTAAGGATGGAGATTCCACCACCTCCCTAGGTAACCCATTCCAGTGCTTCACCACCCTCGTAGTGAAATAGCATTTCCTAATATAGAAACTGCTTTGAGCAGGGGGTTGGACTAGATGACCTCCTGAGGTCCCTTCCAACCCTGAGATTCTATGAATATCCAACCTAGACCTCCCCCACTGCAACTTGAGACCATTTCTCCTTGTTCACCACTCAGAACAGCTGAGCTCCATCTCTTTGGAACCCCGCTTCAGGTAGTTGAAGGCTATCAAATCTCCCCTCGCTCTTCTCTTCTGTAGACTAAATAAGCCCAGTTCCCTCAGCCTCTCCTCGTAAGTCATGTGCCCCAGCCCTCTGGTCATTTTTGTTGCCCTCTGCTGGACTTTCTCCAATTTGTCCACATCCGTTCTGTAGTGGGGGGACCAAAACTGGACGCAATACTCCAGGTGTGGCCTCACCAGTGCTGAGTAGAGGGGAATAATAGATGTAACCATTGATTTTAACATTCCAGTTATGCAAATCATCCCCCACCCCAGGTTTCCGTAATACCAACTAGATCGAATTTGTGCTTATAAATGAGCAATTCCATTTCTTCTTGTTTGTTACCCTGGCTCCTAACACTGGTGTATAGGCAATTAAAGAATTTCTTCTTTTCAACTCCTTTGGTTGCTTGATTAATTTTGCTCTCAACATCTTGATTTAGTTTTAAATGAGTTGAGTCCTGGACCAAGCATTGTTTAATCAGTTCCAAAAATCAGACCCACAGAGAGAACAGCATTAAGAAGACCTCATCTAAACCTCTTCTATGAGCTCTCTGGAGAAAAAGAAAACTTAATTTATCCTCAGTACATGAGGTGATTGAACATAGGTGGGGTAACACAGTCAACCATGCTCCAGCATGAAACACTGTCGTGCTTCAGTTTCTCCTGTAGAATACTTCCCCGACTGGGGTTTTAGCCTTCCCTTGCTAGTGTGGTAACTTGCAAATGCTTGATTTCAAGTTTCGCTCCCCAGCCAGACCTCTGTGACAACTAAACAATCTTCTTCCTGCCTCTTGCTGGATCACAACACTTTCCCCAGCGTCAGTGGTTGTTTCAGGCCCCTCCCTGGACAGTTCTTTTCCAATCCTCTCCAGGCTCTCTGACTCTGTGGTCCCCTTTTCAAGGCCTGGTCAGTCCTTTTTCTGTCTATGCAGACCTTCAGGTGGTACTGAAGGGGAACCAAGGCCTTCCCTGTCCTTTGGGTACCAGCCCAGAGACCCGAAGGATGCAATGATTGTCTACAGCTTTTGTATCACTTTTCCCTAGCTGTCTTTCTATTCTATTCTATTCTTATACCTCTCCGTCACTGTAGTATCTGAGTGCCTTCCAGTAGTGTGTTAAGTGACATTAATAACATCTGTCATGTGTGGTTTGTTCTCTCTCTCTCTCATTCTCTCCCGGGGGAAGAATTGCATGTGCAGTGTTTTGGTTTGGTAGGATTGTTTATTTAAATGCACATGCTGCTCTGTTTTATATCAGAGAAGGCAAGATTGAAGGAGTGCATCTTGTACCTTGAGTGGAAGGTGGTGAGGTTTTGTGAGAGGCTTTAGTTCCCATGGGAGTTCATTCCACAGTCTTGGGCCAGCACTTGAGAAAGCTCATAGACTTTAAGGGCAGAAGGGAATATCATAATAATCTAGTCTGACCTCCTGCAGATTGCAGGCCATAGATCCTCACCCACCCACTGATGTAATAGTTACATAACCTCTGGCTGAGTTACTGAAGTAATCAAATCATGATTTAAAGACTTCAAGTTACAGAGAATTTGCCATTTACACTAGTTTAAATCTGCAAGTGACCCATGCCCTATGCTGCAGAGGAAGGCAAAAACAAACAAACAAACAAACAAAAACCCAACAATCCTAGAGTCTCTTCCAGTCTGAACATTATAATACAGATACATCTTATCTCAACCTTTAAGTTTTTCATTCATATAATCTGCAAATTGTATACTATCATATGATCTTTAAATTTCAATCTGTATCAGTCTGTGTCTCTAAATCATACTGGTTTTCTAATGTGACCCAAAAACAACTTGGTCATCTTTCTGTCCATTAGCTGCAACAACTGTCTCTGATCAGTTTGGAACCTTTGAGTCGTCATAGTCTTGTTCTCCATCCTACATCTGTAGAGTTTGCTCTGTTGATTGTTCATTCTGAGGAATAAACTGTAGATGTCAACACTTTCTATTGAACTCTCCACTGTCGGTCTTGATCACATGATATGGGCGATTAATTATTTTTCTTTACAACAGCTGGGTTCTCCTTTTTCTTCATCCAGTTTGACACAAACATAGTCACCAGGTTCTAGATCTGGCAGTTCTTTAACTGAGTGATATCTGTTATAAAAGTGTTCATAAACTTTTTTTGCCGTTTGTATCTGATTTGGCTATTCTCTTCATGTCTGGCCACTTTGGAGATAGCTACATTTCCAAAATTGGAACAGTAGTTCTGAGTTGTCTTCCTATCAGGATTTGTGCTGGACTATATCCAGTAGTCACTATCCATGCTGATGTGTAGCTCGGAAGAACAAGGAATGGATCTTCCTGCTGTAGAAGTTTCTTGGCTGTCTGTACAGCTCTCTCATCCTCTCCATTTGCTTGTGGATAATGTGGACTGCTAGTAATACGATCAAAATCATATTTTGTTTGGAATGACTTAAATTCCACTGTGGAATCTGCATAACTGGAAAAATAGCCCTGTGGGGAGGGATAGCTCAGTGTTTTGAGCATTGGCCTGCTAAACCCAGGGTTGTGAGTTCAATCCTTGAGGGGGCCATTTAGGGATCTGGGGCATAAATTGGGGCTTGGTCCTGCTTTGAGCAGGGGGTTGGACTAGATGGCCTCCTAAGGTCCCTTCCAACCCTGATATTCTATGATTCTATGACTAGCTAATGATGTCCTCTGAATTCACATAAATCTGCAGCTAGTTTCTTCCAATGTCTGTCTGGTAGAGGCATTGCTATCAAAGGTTCTTTGCGTTGTGTTGGTCTGTTAGTTCTGCAATGTTCTCATGCAGATACTTTATTCTTTATGTCTTTGGTGGTGCCCGGCCACCACACTGACTGGTTGGCCCATTCATTGCATTTAATTAGTCCTGGGAATCCTTCATGGATGGAGGTTTAGGATTCTCCTCTCATTGTGTTTGGAATAAGGATGCAGTTGCCTTTAGTTATGAGTCCATTTGACTCACTTAATTGTCCACATACAACAAAGTAATCTGTTGCCACTTCCTTAGTGTCCTTTGGATACTTTGACCAGCTGGCCCTAATGTAAATTATAACTTTTTAAAGTTGCATTTCTGTGGGGTTGCTTGCTGTAGCTGGTGTAGTCTCTTTTCTGACACTGGTCTGTATGCCTCCACAGCATCCATGTAAGCTACATCATCTTCAAGCTTCCAGTCTTGTGCTTTAGCCACAAGACCTACCCTTTCTGCTCCCTGAGACCCTTTGTTGCAGCTATGCCAGAAAGACAAGCTCCACATAAAACTGACTGTTACTTTTGCAGCCATTGTACCATAATAGAAAGAGACTAGAAGAGTTTTTATGAGCATTTTAGTTACTAGGGAAACAAGTCAACTTTGCTCTACAACAACTTACAAAATGTTCTGGGCGAGGAAGTAGATTTGTAAATGCCAGTTTGCATTTGATTTGTGCAGTAGTTCAAGATGATTCAGTCAACCTTGGAAATGAAGGAACAACTTCAAGATGCAGTCCTTAAGATGGAAAAAAACCCAATTGTTAGCAGTACAGTGTGATTGTGAGAGCATTTTCATCTGCATTGCACTACAAGAGCTAAATCTGACATATGTTTGACAGCATTCCAGTTGGCAAACAGCAACATTTTAGTAAGCCAGTACTGCTGTGAGACCTGATCTGACAGCAAGATAAATTGATCCCACCCCAAACTACAACAGATGGACTAAACTTGTAAAGTTTTTGTATGTCCTTTCAGAACATCATACATACCTGATTTGCTGTCTGTCATTAGCATTCCTGCCTTAGTTTCCAGCAAAAAATGAACATGAATTTCTTGGCACAAGAATGCACTTTAATAATCCATTCATTGAATGTGGAAAGAATATTAAGCACATTTTTAAAGTGACAATGCTCTGTATTTTACATGAATTTTACTCTTTAACAAACCTTTCAGTTTTAGAAACTTGATTTTAGAAACATTCTGTGCATGTTTATTAGGTCCTGCATGCAAAAATTCCAACACCTCCAGTCCTTTCTGAATAGATTGGATAGAGATGTCCTCTGCTGTTTTGTCAAGTCAGATGCATCTGTTTGCTTTTTAACTCTACAGGTCAAATTTGAAGTTGGCATGCGTGGATGCAATTTGACTTCAGTGACGTGCCCCCTTGTGTTGCACTCTGAATGTCAGGGAGTTCTGCGAGCACCATAAAGGCACAGAAACAGGGGCGCTGGAACAATTTTTATAATTACTGAGAGCAATTGAACAAAACTGTAAACCCTGTATATGATGGAAATCACTTCAAGCCAGAGGGTGCAGTAGCACCCTGAGCACCCCTACTTCCAGCACATATATGCAGAAACATTCATTTGACTAGCTAAACAGAACTTTAGTGGAATCAGACTGAAACAGTCACTTCCAGGATGTTCACCTCATGCTTTTGACAGCCCTGGGCTCTCCTTTCTGCACAGAGCTCTTCCCAACCTTCATTTGCCTTGAACCACCTTTTCATCTTGTCTGTCTGATTGTTCAGATGCCTACCCAGTGATGGGGAAGAGTCCAGTCCCCCCATCAAGATGAAGGCCCCATCATTTCCCTGCTCCCTTACTAGTCTCTGTTTCACACTGGCCCTTTTTCTTTTCCTTGGTCAGCTTTCCTGCGCTGTCCCCACCCATCCTCCCCAGTCCGCCTTACCCCATTGTGCTATTGGTCTGCCCAAATGGAATCACAATATACAGCTTCCCACAGTGGTCCAGTTTGGAACTCTGTCTCCCATGTTAACCTTGCCTTTGAACAAAACACTCTGTTTAACATTGATTGTGGGATATGAATAGCACGATAGATAAAGTTAAACATCAGTAACAAAGGCATAGCTTCATTCTTCTGTGGCCCTACACAGATAGCAATAATAGCTATTGCATACTTTCTCAGTAACGGTTCCAACTGGTTCACAGTCAATTCATTGCTTCAGTCGTTTAAAAAAAAATCAGTGATGGCCTTTTTAGTGGTTTGGTATCAGTGACTCCAACTCCAGAGGTACCTCCAGTGAGGAGAATGAGAGTCATGGGAGTATCATGTTTAGAGATGGAGCTCACACCTGCCTCAGAGCTTGATACAGGAGATGAGCCAGAGTTTAAGCCTGGTACGCGAGCTGTAGTATTGAAGTTGTTTTATTCCCTCTAACAATACTGCACCACAGATAACAGGCATTGCCCCGGGCTTAAAATGGTCTCCAAAAAGTGCTAGGTCTGTCCCTGACTAACAATGCAATTTACATACTTCACAACAAAATGTCAGAGCTCAAACACGATATGTTTATAATACTCCCTCACCTTAGGAGTCTAAATTTTAGAGGCTGGATGACAGGTTTGCAACCTTGTTAGACCCAGCCCACTTTAGACCCTGCACTTCCTTCGTGTCAGATTGTGTGATCTAGGCCTGCTGCCATCCGCTGGCTCTCAGTATCAGCACCATCTCCCATATCTGTGTCAGTTTTGGCCACCCGCTTTCAAATGCCATAGCTCTCTGCTGCAGGTAACACCTTTGGTTAAACATATGATGCTAATGCGGGCACACTGCTGACTTCAGCTATATGTATAGGTTTAGTGTCATACATAAAGCCATCGCTGCACATGTCAGAATGTCATAGAAGCCATACATGACTTTAATTGTGCCTAGCTTGGATCTGTAATACAAAAGAGGTGGAAGAGGATTCAGGAATCTTTCCCCCAGAGCTGTGTCCAGGCACAACTGTAGTCCTTGTGCCCAGGAAGCACCAGGGTATGCCAGCCTAGTGTCACTGACAATGCAAAGCTCTCAAGAGGGAGAGTGAAAGGGACATGACCCTATTCAGCCCAGATCTGCAGAGCTGGCCCCATGTAGGGAGGAAGCACAACCTGCATCCTGTGGAGAGATGGTGAAGTGGCAACCATTCCATTGTGCTCCTGGAGGGCATTATGTCTGCCTGATGAATAATGCTTCTAGGAGCGCTGGGGTAGTGGACCATTACACAGTCCTCTGTTGCACTGGCTGTGCCTTTAAGATAAAACGTAGTCATCATTTTTTGTGATTCTGACTAATAGGATCATGTTTATCTTAACTGGTTTGCCCTAACCAGCCTTTATGCTGAACACTATCACTTTGGTATGACAGGGAAAGAAAACCAGGAATTTTTCTGTCAGACTGTTCTCTGTGATTTTTCTCCATATCAACAGCTGTCAAAGCCATCATGGAAGATAAGAGACTATCAAGTGCTTAACCCTGCTTTTTATGTTTAGGTTGCTGCCTTCTGCATTGCTCAACAAACTTCTCCTGCATCCCCATACAAAGTGGCTCTTATTTCAATATTGCAGTATTCTGAGAGGCATAATGGTTGTGTTTTATTGTTTAAATTTGCTACATTGTGGGTGTCAGCACTTGCAGAAACAGCTAACCCCTGCCACCAACACACATAAAAATAAAAGATTAAGATAAAAGGGTCCACTGAAGACTGATGAGTTGTAGAAATAGTTAAAAGTGCCCTGCCAACAAAGTGCCTTGCAAAATGTACCTTCTGATGTAGCAGTGATAGTAAAATTCCTTTTTATTTAAATATGTATATAGTTTTATTTTGAAAAAGAAACTTTGAATCCTCAGCCACAAAAAGAGATGGTCTCTGGAAACCTAAAAAATGGACCAGATTGTCCAATCTCCTTATTCATTCTGAAAATCCCATATACCACTGCAGTCAATTAACTTACTTGTGCAATTAGGTACCATGACAATCAGGGTCTTTCTTACTCTTTGGGGTTCAGACCCCCCATTCTCCCCTCGGGGTGTCTGGACCCTGATTGTCACAGATACTGCTTGACATGTGTTACCACTCTCACAGTCTCATTCAGTATGGGGTAAGGCCTCATTTTCCAAGAGGCATAAACCCACGGTCACACATTAATTGTGTACTCAATTTATAAGCACAGTTATCGGTACAAGATGAACTAATACAAGGCAATGTTATAACAGACTCTCCTTCTGGTTTTGCTGTTACAGATTAATCTCAAAGGTCTTGGGCAACTTTATAAAATCCGCATTGGTCATGACAACAGTGGAAATGATCCTAGCTGGTACCTAGAGGAGGTGAGACTTGAAAGAATGGCCCCTACCCCTGACCGGGAGATTTGTCTGGCTGTAGACTGCTGGCTAGCTGAAGATCAGGATGATGGAGACACCTGGACAGAAGTAGCAATTGGAATGTCTGAAAAGGAGCTTTTGTCAAGTATGTGCTGCCTACATTATAACAAATATTTATTAAACCTGAAGGGCCATATCCTGGGTAGCTTTATGAGCTGTTCATATCCACCCCCCCAGTGCAAAGCTGCCTAAAAGCCAGTGTAACCAGCCACAAGACAATCCCTCCCGACACAGAGCCAATGTGGTGGTTCTGACAAAACCCCATTCTCTCCCAGAGGTCAAGGGATGTGGTCAGTTTATCCCTATGCTTCTGTAGTGCGTGGCTGCTGCAACTGCCCCCCTAAAACACTGGCAACTGATGCTACTTAAAGCAACCAAAAGGCACACCTTGACCAAGGAGTGGGGAACACCAAGGTAGCTTGAAATAAGCTTGATGTCACCTACTCGTAAGTTGCACAAAATGCTTTGTAGCTGCAGCCCAGGATCTGAGCCAATGAATAGTTGCTGCTCAAACCAGATTTGAGCTACTCTTCTTAAAATGGCAATGTATAACTTTAGGACGGCTCTTTTGAAGAACATCAGAGGTTATCCACATTTCTGATGACACCATGACTCTTTATAAGTGAAGCAGAAAAAACACATAAAGCAACTAAAAAGAAACAAAGAAACAAATTTCTGGGCTTTTATAGTGACACAGGGAGCTGAAAAAATCATTTAATTTATCACTTCTTTATAGAATTCCCTTGACATTAACAGGATGATGGTGCAGCTATGATCTGGCATCACAGACCCCTGAACTAGACCTTATGTATGTTATAGTTCAGGCAAATTGTATTTGAGATGAGATAGTAGGAATGCAAAGAGTTAGTGGCTCAATGTATAGAAGTGTCATCCCACACTTAGCCAGTGACAATCAACTAATTCCAAAAGATGTAAACAAACTAATACCTTTAGGAGGTATCAAGTATCAGAGGGGTAGCCATGTTAGTCTGGATCTGTAGAAGCGACAAAGTCCTGTGGCACCTTATAGACTAACAGATGTATTGGAGCATAAGCTTTCGTGGGTGAATACCCACTTCGTCGGATGCATCCGACAAATGGAAGTGTAAAATACTGCCATTCTGATATGTACACTTACTTTGGCCAGTTGTAAATGGCTACACAAGGTGTAAGGTAGTGGAGAATCATGTCTACTGTGTATAGTGTTGAGAATATGCTCAAAACAGGGCGTTAGTTCAGCCCTGTTAAGTGTGTTGGTACATTATTGCTATTGTCTTTACAGGGACACCATCTTTGTTAAAACGTATGCAGCAAGTAAAAAATATTCATTATATGGGTTTGGGAAATTTCATAAATTTTTAAGTTTTTAGCTACAAATTAACTATTGATTTTGGGTTCATTTAAATTGAACATCAATATAAACTCAGCAAGACTGCCCAAGGATTTTCTATTTCTCCATAACCAGAAAATGAAACTCAAGCCATTTGCATTTCCCATTTACAAGGGTAATTGCTTACAAATATTGGACAAACCACATCTCAAGGCATTTACCCAACAAAACAAATAATGTGCTGCATATTACCTAATAACAACCTGATGCCATTTTATAATTTGTCTCCAGTCCTTTCAAATCAATCTGGTACCTTTCACCAGCACTAAATTCACGTAATTAAAAAATAATAATAATTTGCCAAAAACATTAAACCAAATGGAAAAGTATTTTTATAATCTAAACTCATTGCATTTTTAATTGCTGTTCTTTGCCACTGATCTTTATTACTCATCTTTTCCCTCTAAACGGTGTCCTCTCCCTGCTTTCATCATTCAAAACTCCATTATCCTCCCAACACAGACTTGAAACCTTGGAGTTGATTTTGATTCCTCTTTCCCTTGCCACCTTCTACCTGCCCAATACCTTCCCTCAAATCCAGGCTGCTACCAGTTACTGTCAGTTCTTCCTTACATCATCTCTAAAATCTCTTCTTTCATCTCCTTCTGTTTCTGACTTTGACAACTTTTCCTCCTGCTTGTCTCCTTACATGAGGCCAGTTAGTTCAAAAAGCTTGCACTAAAATAATCTTCCTGCTCAGAGTGATGCTTTCATCTCTATTTAGCCTTCACTGGCTTTCCTTCATCTTCCATGTCAAATTCAGACTTCTCACCCCTCAAGGTTCTGCATAACTCTGCCTTTGCCTCTACACTTCAGGTTTTATTTCCCCCCTACTTTCCAACCTACCAGCCCTCACATCTGAGTGCCTCTTCTTATCTCCTTCTCCCATCTACTCATCATGCCTTCTTTCATGTCACTCCGATTACACTTGGAACTCCTTCCCTGCAGTTCAGGACAGGCTTGCTGACTTCCAATGTTCATCATTTTACACCTACTGAATCAGCATTCTTCAGTGACTTGGTTTGATCCCGTTGTGACTAGGGTGACCAGATAGCAAGTGTGAAAAATCAGGAGGGGGAAGGGGAAGTAATAGTTGCCATATAAGAAAAAAGCCCCTAATATCAGGCATCTGATCACACTAAACAAGCTCAAAGAAAATCTGCTCAATGGTTATTAAAGTGATGGACACTTAAGACTGACAACTGTGGCCTGAATTGTCATGCAAAAAAAAAAGGAAAAAAAGAAAAAGAAAATAAACTAGAAGATAAAAAAAATTCTTTAAGTGCTCACAATTTTACTTTAAATACTCATGACTTTAAAACTACAGAACTGTGTGTTTTTTTCAAACATGGCTTAAGCTTTTGATCTGAAAGAGCTATTCAGTACAAGAAATGTCGATGTTTTTATTTGTTTTCAAATGATTTAAATGCAAACTGTGTAATGTGAACATAAAGGGGAAAAATCTATTTTGTCCATGCTTGAATACATCAAAAATGGTTGAACTAATTTGGCTCAAACTTGAAAAAAAATTCACTTTTGGACTGAGGGAAATCGGGGAAAAAATGTTTTGAGAAATTTATGAGCAGCTACAGAGAGCAGCATTAGAATAGTCTCCTAATAATATGTCCAGTCTGTTACAGCACCAGGTCAAAAACGGCTGACTTTATGTGTTCCTAGTGTTGTCAGTGGACCACATTCATCATAAGATGGTACAAAAGGTGACCAAAAGTATTAAATGTCCAAATGTTATTACTTTTATCACTATCAAATGTTTATCACCATCTTACCACTGGAGATGTTCCAAGTATCTATGGAAAAATTCAATATGAGGCAGACATTCATTGACCTACAGTAAATAAATTAATACCTGCACTTTTTCCTGATTGAAAGGTTTCCTTTATGGTACGAAGACTAGCATTTTCCCTTACATAAGTTAAGATAAAATTACCATGGGTATCAATCAACATGTGTCAGGGCACAAGGTGATCAATAGCTGAGATCGGTAAGAAATTGTCTTCCACATTGCATACATATGTGTACTATGGAGGTATGTTTGGGTTTTTTGCATTCACTTGAAGCATCTGACTGTGACTATTATCGGACAGAGGATACCTGACTACATAGGGCACTTTTTGTTTGAGGCAGTATGGGAATTCCTATATTCTCAAACCCCTTGAGAAATGCAATATATTTGATTTTCTAGCATCTTTTGATACCAATGTATTACGGTGTTAGAAATGTTAGTTCTTTTCTGCTTTAACATCATTTCCAGAAATCCTGCCAGCAGTGATGGTGCTGTCATGAAAGAGACTGTAAACATAATGGTTACAGTGAGTATTGTGGCCACAGCTACAGTTAGTGGGCAACTTTAATATCAGTCTATACTTAAACTCTCAGCATAATTTTTGCATACAATATTTGCCTGGTATGTTTTCAGGTATGTTTTACAGTATCAGTTCAAATCAAGGAAATAAAATACCAGAGGAAATTATAAAGAAGTGGAAGAGGAGTCATGACTGAAATGTCTCCATGCCATAATGTTTGCATTTATCACTTGCCAGATAGTGGGGGAAATTACGCTTTTGGGGAACAATCATTGAGAGTCTGCTGAAAATTTCACATGAAATAGCAGCTATGTGAACTAATAGAAGCTACCTGATCTGAAAATAATTTGGGCAATTTGTGTCATAATGATCACACCACTGTAAATGTTGAAAACGCTTATTTCATATGCAGACTGAGTGAACAAAATGTAAGTTATACTTCATCTTAAATTCATCTGCAATTAGCTAGGAGTCTAAACTAGTGAGGGCGATCATTTTAAAACTCTGATACTAGAGTTACTCTGAACAGTGTTGAGTTTGGAATGATGATGCATGGTATGTGGAAAGAAAAGACAGACATTTACAGAGCTAAGACTTCTAGTTTCGTATTCTTCCATTTTAATACTATCAGATATGCCTCTTCCACCTTCCCAAACATCTTAAGATGTCAACATCAATTTAGTCTTTCAAACAAAACTGGCTGCAACACTTTTAAATAGATACACCCGGCAAAACTGACAAATAACATTGACCTTTAGGGTTTGAGTTTGCAGGTAACTCCCTTTGAAGTAAATAGAAATTCCACATGCGGAGTGCTTGCAGGATGGGGACCATAATGACTCTCACTGATTATCCGAGAGCAAACAGTATTGCCAATCCTACATATCAAAAACCATGAGTCACGCTCCCCAAATCATTAGATTTTAAACAATAATACCTGTACAGTTTGGATTCTCTGGTTTTTTTCATAGAAATGTACGACTGGAAGGGACATTGGTAGCTCATCTAGTCCAGTCCCCTGCACTCATGGCAGGACTAAGTATTATCTAGACCATCCCTGATAGGTGTTTTTGAGACATTATGATGCACTTTGATCACCTTTCAAGCTTTTTTGCCACAATCATAGGTGCTAGATACTTATTTTTTAAATAACTCCATTTCTCATGTAATCACTGGACTCCAGGAGCTGGGACTTTAAGAAAAACACCAGATAACACAAGGTGCATGATAAAATCTCAATAGTTAGCAAAACACTGAATTGTTATGGTCTGAAAAGGTACAAACTAGGTACCTAAGCACTGTCTCTCCTCACTGCACTCCTGTAATAGTCTTTAACATTAAGTAACCATTCGGTTCTTTTTTGAACATGTCTATTGTAGCTGCTTTTACATCTGTCTTTGATGGAAGCTTTCAGAAGTTCACTGTCCTCTGCATGAAAGCATTTTACCTCCCTTGTTTCAACTTTTCAGTCCATGACCTCACGTCCTGGGGTTTTCCATTTGATTTTAGAGCTTATTTAAAGAATCCTCCTTACATAGCTACTTGAAGATTTCAATCGTATATTTTCCAAAAGGTCAGTTTAGTAGCAAGTGCTATCCTCGTTTTCCCAACCATTCTATATTAATTAATCCTCCTAAATCATGTTGCCATTTTCTAGACCTTTTTCTATCCTTTTGATGCCCTCCTATTAGATACAGCAGTCTAAACTCAGTTTAACAAATTCCTTTCATAATGTTAAAGTAATGTCTACTGGCTTGCATTCAATGGTTCTGCTTAGAGTGTATTTTCCAATATTTCCTCTGCTTTTTTTGAGCAAAGGCCTGAATCTCTACTTTGTTACAGCAGTTTCTTGCTGGCATAACTACACTGAAATCACACTGTGGAATTACACTGGATTGAAACTGCTGCACTAGATTGGGGAATCAGGCCCATCAGGCTCTAATTATGATAGTTTTATGATTGACATATTATAGCAGTGTGAAAAATATGTTAATTTAAAATATGTTCTATTGTTGGCCCTTTCCTGACTAGTAGCAGCAGATTTGGATCTTTGGAGCATGTCAGGAAGAGAAGCTAATGATGCAAAGATTTAGGATATCTCCTAGTGTAAGTTATTTATTTACAGCAGTGGTGTGCAAACTTTTCCAGTCGCCCCCCGCCCCGCCTTACCATTAACGGAATCTGGCTGTCCCCCGCCCCCCTCCGTTATTGCACAGCCAAGGCTTCCTCAGCAGCAGAGCGTAGGCTGAAGGCGGAGCTGGGGGTGGAACTGGGGATGGGGAAGGAGCTGGGGCTAGAGGGGGAGCTGGTCTGGGGCAGAGAGGGAATAAGGGTAAAGTTGGGCTGGAGGTGGAGCAGAACCGGGGCTGAGGGGTGGAGTGGGGTTGGGAGTGGAATGGGACTGGGGGCAGATCTGTCCTGGAAGCGGAGCAGGACTAGAGGCTGAACAGGATTGGGGGAGGAGCGAGGCTATGGGGCAGAGATGGTCTGGGGGCAGAGTGCGGCTGGAAGCATGGCGCTCCCTCCCTGCCACCCACGGGGGCTGGCCCGGGCCCCACCACATGCCCTCCCCCCGAGCGTTCCTCTGTACTCCCCTAGGGACCAGTTTGGGGACCACTGATTTATAGTATGCAAACAAGCCCTGTTTACCTTGAACCTGGGCCGGCTCTAGCTTTTTTGCCATCCCAAGCACCAAGCCCCCGAAGCCAAAAAAACCAACAAAAAACGGCCCTTGAAATGTACTGCCCTAGGAATGGCCGGAATGCCGCCCCTTCAGATGTGTTGCCCCAAGCACGTGCTTCCTTTGCTGGTGCCTGGAGCCAGCCCTGCCTTGAACAGACATGGCCAAATCAACAGCAAAACTACACACAGGCAATTTCATTTATGGAAATTGCAGCTAAGATGCCATTGTGTCCAACCTGTAGATAAAAGCAGCTTCCTTTTCTGGCCCTGGGTTTCCAGTTTTCAATAAACCACTGCAGTATCGTGTCTCTCCCCGAATCCATATCTCCTATACCCCTCATCACAAAGTCACACGATTCTCATTGTTCTCAAAATTAGCTCAGGTGGGCATGAGCATTAACATTCCCTTTTATCCAGCTCCTCCATAACACAGAGGAACTTGAGTAGGTCTGACTATAGTCAGTGGCCATTGGAGCTGCTGTCTGTGCGAGTCTCCATCTGGGCAAAAGGACACTTATTATTCACAATCCACTCAATGACCACCTGGATGGAATTGCTGTAATCATCCCTTGTCGGATTCTTTGAATGAGATCGTCTCTGCTTGACACTTTCTATGCAGATCTTTCTATCAAGTGCACCATAACATGTATATCAGTTCATCAAAACATGCGTTCCATTACTAACTTTACTATAAGAATATTATTTTCTGAGCATTGTTAGTGTGTACAAAACCTAGAGTAAGACATGGTCTCTGCCCCAAGAGTTTAGAGCTTCCAGTCTAAATTAGACAGAGTAGATAGTCTGTATATTATCAGAGCCAAAACTCTCTAGATGGTGAGATGATGGTCAATTCCAAAGAGGTGAAGAGCTTTTGTTGTGGCTTTACATTTACTCAATATACACATCTTTCTTATTCTAATTGGAATAATCAGGCAGGTATCCATTGAAAAGTTATATTAAACTCTTATTATATTCTCCCTGGTTATCTCATGGTTTTACAGTTTTATTTAATACATTTAACATATGTGCCACTGATCTGCTCATATTCCTGTGCTATACTGCAATTCTTTCTAATTCTCTTCCTGTACATCCTGCATTTGCTCATTCAGTTTGATGTCACCCCCAAAGTAACTTGTTTGTACTTCGTTCCTGTGAGTCATTTGTTACTGAAGGGCTTACTTTTCAAATAGGATGCTAAAACTGTGTGCCAGTTATTTGCCTTTGCAGTTTTAAGAATGCAAATCACTTGCAGGTGCAAATAATATAGACGTTTCCCTAATTTGCTGGCACAATTATGTAGTTAGAAGTCTGCATCCTTTTGTTAGCACCTGCAAGTGGTTTGCATTTTCAACATTTTGGGTGTGAATGGTAAGGGTGCAAAATTGTAAGTTCAGTCTTTGGGCCGGATTCCACCACGCTAACTAACTACATGTAGTACCTTCCTCCACAAATAGTCCAGGAGATCTGCTTACTCGATATAAGTAAGAATGGCAGAATCTAACCCATAGATGCTCTTTTGGAAATTTGACCCAAAAAGTATTGTGTACAATACTGATCACTGTAGCTCTTTACAAGTTGCTTTCCCCCCCTGTATAGTGGTCTACCATTACGTTCTGCCTTCCATCACCTAAACAGTTCCCTACTATTTCAAGAGGAGGGTCTTCTATTTTATTATTGCTAATCTGTACACACTAATATTAATATACTATGAGGTATCGTGTTCATATAATTTACTACATATACTATAAGGTATCATTTTGAAATAGAACTGAAAATTTCTCAATTATGTATTTGTCTGGATGAGGTCTTATATTTCATTCACTAAGCATGCTTCGTCTTAGTAAATATGATGGGAGAGCTCCAAGGAAAGCCATGATCTTGCAGGAAGTAGTGATTGCGATTCAGGCCATGGGACTCTTTCCTCTGAGCCAGCACTGAACCAATGCCTATGTTGGAATTATTAATAATATTTGAAATTATTAATATTAATATGGAAAACCACAAACACTAATTGAATTATAAATTCCTTTATTAAATCCAAAGGCCAAATGGTACTTATACAATTGCTTTAAACATGCCTAAAAAGCCTAAATAATAAGTAACAAAACATGGATAAGCATTTAATCAAATGGGCTAAACCCCGAGGTGCTCAGACACACATTGATTGGCTCCAATGTGGCCAGGGAGGTATTGGCAATGAACCTTTTAAGAGTCAACTTCTTTATACTCCTTAGCAAACAAGTGATGTCACAGCCAAGTACTGATTTCAGCTAAAAACTAACCTGAGACAGTTTACCCTTATTACAAGTTTTAATCCAAATAAGATTAACAGCCTCTTTTCTTCCCAAGGCCTTTCCTTCCCTCCTATTTCCTGCCCAACAGTTTTTTCTATTGCACCTGGATTCACATAGGCTTCAACACTGGTTTGTGGGGTCAGAAGATGATGCATGTTGGCTCATTTTAAGACCGATTTTCTTTGACCATCTGCGGTCACCTCTATCAGTCAGATGTCTCCTATTTAGAAATCTTCCCTTATTTCATTAGTTATTCTTTGAACCAGGCATCCTCCCTGCTTCATTCCTTCTGGCCTTATGCCTTTTATTATTTTCAAGGCCTTCCTTCTACTTGCTACTCAGGGTCTTTCTTTACCACACACATATTTCTTTAGCCAAACTTAAGCTAACTTGAATTCTATAATTTCACATTTATCCTACACCCTATTTGGTAGTTGAGTGTTGGACTTAGAGATGCTGTTGTTTGGCTTAAACTCCAGTTCAAGGTAATTCAAAATCCTAAGACACTTTTTGCAAGAGTTACAGGTGCTATTCTGTGTGTCATGGCCAAATTCTAATACCTAAATTCCCGTTGCAGCTACAAATACACATGTTGGTATTCTTAACCTCCTGTCCTAAATTCTTCTGCAGTGTTCTATACTGTTAAGGAACCACTGCATTCCACCCTGAAAAGGGCTACATTTCCATGGTGTGTGTGTGTGTGTGTAAGTGTGTAAGTGCTCTGGGATCCTTTTTCATGAAAAGTTCTATATAAATGTCACATTATTATTAGAAGTAAGAATAGTAGTTTAATAATAGTAGTATCTTTAATTAATGCTTATAGTATATTGTTTAATACCAAGGTCAAAGTAGTTTGTTATATGTTCCTGGTTTCTCCTCTGTCCCTTTCTTAAAGATTGTGCTTAAATGTATATTCCTGTGCTCCCCCAGTACTTTTCTTCTTTCCAGAGAGCTATTAAAAATCTCCATTACTGGAACAGTAATCTCTCCTATTGTCTACTAGATAGCAGCACTAGTGACCAGCTATGATTAGAAAGAAAAACTGCATAGATAAATTCCACTGATGTAATTAGTAGCAAAAAATATATATTTAAACCCCCTAATAACTGAAAAGTGTAGCAGAATATAGTGGTATGTAATTGCTGGACATAATTATTTTGAAACCGAAGTTTTAGTACTATTTGGACAATTATGATAATATTACTGCATTTCAAAATATCTATATACAATAACTCTAAAGCACCTACTGTAAATAGAATTTACCACCTTTAGCTGGCCATGGTCAATCTGGTTTCCTAGTACAGACAATGTGCATAGGCATGTATGTGTGAGTTCTCATAAGGTGGCATTATCGTGATATTTGGTCAAATCCCAAAATTATCGAAGTGCACACGTCACATATATTACTTTCTCTCCTTCTCCTGTCTCGTCAGCAGGGACTACACATGTGTTTTTTGTTTGCTTTGCTTTTGCGATGTTATCGTGGAAAGGCTGAGTCAAAGAAGTGGGTTTTGCATTTGCTGTGAAAGTGCTAAGGTTCGTGATCATCCTGAACTCTTCTTGGGGTGAAATTCTGTGTTTTTCATGCACTAATTTCACTCTTGTTGATGACAGTCCCATGTTTCCAGTGGAACATAGATCTTTGTCTGAGGTCATGGTCATACAGAGTGAAACAGTCCCCAGGTAACTTAAGCCAACCCCCAAAAGGGCTTTGAAAAATAGGACTGAAACTTTGTATTTGGCCTAGTATTCAACAGGGAGACAGTGAAGAAAATAGGGCATTGGGGAACGCACACTTGATGGCCTGGTTTTTTAGCAGTTGGGCTGCTTTGTTCAGAACAAACTAGCTTTTTAAGCTCAGTAGTCTCATGTTTAGGTACAGAGTATTACAGATTGAGCCTGGAAGTGACGAATGTATGGATTGCTGTGGCTAATTACAAACGGGTCAGAAGGTGTGCCATCCTCTGGCCAGCTGTAGAAGGAAAAGTTCATATATACATACATACATAAAGAAAATAATGCAAATGTTTGTCCTTTTTTTAGTGGTGGTTTATGAACTCCATGTATATACTGGGTCTAAACTTGGTGCTGAAACAGATTCTAATGTATACGCCACCCTCATTGGAACAAGAGGAGATTCTGGCAAGCGAAAGCTCCATAGAGCTAAGAATAATAAAGTCAAGTTTCAGCATGGACAGGTAAAGGAAAAAATGTGCAAAACTGATCAATGCTATCAAATTATTTGTAGCAAATATGTTGGAAAAAACTAAGTAGATATTTTCTGTTTACACATTTATCCTTGAGCAGTTGTTTTCTCAGATATTTATTCAAAATTATTCACAGAATTAATGTATTTATTTTTGGCCTGTAGATTCTGAATGAATATTTTACTGTGAGTATTGGATATTCAGAATTCATGCTCTGTTTAGTTTTGATTGGACACCTAGATCACAGGGTTATGATAGTGTTTCTGTTCCTCGAGGAGGTTAATGTCATTCTAAGAATCAAGTTACATTTTGCTACTGCCCTCAACACACTCCCTACACTGAGGGTGTACTGAACCAATACACTAAATGGTAGGCTTTAGAGGAGGGAGTATGGAGCTGGCCAGGCCAGTTCTGTGCTGCTAAGGATATGTCTACACTGCAATCAGAGGTGTGATTACAGCACATGTAGACATACCCAGGCTAGCTTTGATCTAGCTAGCTTGAATAACAATAGCCGTGAAGCTATGGCAGCACAGGCAGCAGCACATACCCAGGGTCCCAGGTGGAGTTGTACTGCCCGTGCTACCACCTGTGCTGCTGTTGTGGCTATTGGTATTCGAGCTAGCTAAATCAATGTCTACACATCTGCCATCGCAACTCGGATTGCACCACACAACTACCTTTATATATTCATCTTACTTCAAGCAGTTTGTGCTTGAACCTGCCTAGGACATGTGCAGCATCATGTCTATAGGCACCAAATAAAAAGCAATGATCAGCAGAAGAAGTTCAGCAAAACCTGATCCTGCATGAATGAGAACACTACTTTGCATCCTCTTTCTCTGTTCATCAGCAGTAGGTGTACGGCCCAAGAGGGGAACTCATTGCTAAATGTCTCATTAACCTGGTGAGAATCGTGCTTAACGCCAGATATCCTAAAACATAACCATTCCCCAGCCATACGTTGCCCTTTTTTACCCTCCTTCATAGAATATCAGGGTTGGAAGGGACCTTAGTAGGTCATCTAGTCCAACCCCCTGCTCAAAGCAGGACCAATCCCCAATTTTTGCCCCAGATCCCCAAATGGCCCCCTCAAGGACTGAACTCACAACCCTGGGTTTAGCAGGCCAATGCTCAAACCACTGAGCTATCCCTCCCCCCAATAAATGGAGATACGCCTATCTCATAGAACTGGAAGGACCTTGAAAGGTCATCAAGTCCAGTCCCCTGCCTTCACTAGCAGGACCAAGTACTGTCTCCTGACAGATTTTTTGCCCCAGATCCCTAAATGGCCCCCTCAAGGATTGAACTCATAACCCTGGGTTTGGCAGGCCAATGCTCCAACCACTGAGCTATCCCTCTCCTTGCTACCACTCAGAACAGAGGGTTAAGTGTTAAGCTACATCTGGAAGCAACAAGTCCATGCCCCTGAACATCATGCAAGGACCTACATGATCAAGTCCTTTATCAATCTCATTCTGATGATTCTGCAGGTGGATATCTTCTTCATCAAGGCTGTATCACTAAGAGACCTGAAGAAACTTGTGATTAGCCATGATGGAACTGGTCCAGGTAGGAGTTAATTTTCTAGTGACTAATCTGTTTTGTGAGCTGTTTTACAACACAATACTCTTTATTTGTACATATAACATCCTTCATACAAAGTGTTACAAAAGGCCTTGCAGTGAGAAGAATAAAAAAGAGACACAAGTACTTATTCCTGCAGACTAGTCACAGTGGTGGGATTATAGAAAGCTATGGTAATGGGCAGCAAAAGGCAATCGGGATTTAGTATCAAATAACACCAGTTAGCTGTTGGTTTTCAAGCTGATTTATAACAGAGTGCTATTTATTTGTCATATGAAGTACCACAGAAGAATTCACAAGGGTAACTCATACAGAGCTGGACAAAATGATTCTTCAGTAGACAGTGAAATGATAATGAGGTACAGGAATAAAGTTAGAGCAGTGCTTTGACTGCCACTTTGCACCAAGTAGAATCTCAGAGAACCATAAAAACAACATCCTAGCAGTGAGGAGGACGCAGAGAGAATCTGGTAACACTAGGCCATTTGCTTCACGTGTACTGGGCAGTGTGGGATTGTTCCTGTGGATGGCATTATATATGCTCTGCATGGTCTCAAATGAAATGAGAGTAGCCTTGATCATATCCGCGGATAAGAGGAGGGCCTCCTGCAGGGCCCTGAGATCAGTATCAATCTGTAATACAGTTGGGAATCACTGGCATAGTGTAAAAGAAAAGAGCTGACATTTCGAAGTGGCTACAGTAAAGTATTTGCAGACTAGAATCAGATTGGATCTCCTAGCTAAGCAGGGTCAAACCTAGTCAATACTCATAATTGAGGATCAGATTGCATTGTTTTAGGCTCTGTGTAGACATGTGGTCCTTGCTCCAAAGAGTTTGCAATCTAATTAAGGACCAGATGCAATGAGTAAATGTAACAAGCAATTGGAGGGAAGGTGGGGAGGAGGATAAGGGTTATAATAATAAGTTTGACAAGGTGAATGAAATAATATCTTTTATTGGACCAACTTTTGTCAGTGAAAGAGACAAGCTTTCGAGCTACATAGAGCTCTTTGTCAGGTCCAATAAAAGATATTACTTAATCCACCTTGTCTCTCGAATATCCTGGGACCAACATGGCTACAACAGTGCTGCAAACAATAATAAATTTGCACAGTTACTTAATCTTGCATTATGCACAATCTGATGGCTTCAAATCATTTACACTTTCGTTTAAAGTAATAATTTCCTTCTGCCCAGTCCACTGTCCCATGGGAAATATCTTTTGGATAAAATGTGAAAACAAGGTCTTGAACATTCCTTTTGTACTTTTTGAAAGAATGCTAGTGTTAACCAGGGCATCATGGCCAAGTTCTAAATTAGGTAATTATATTCAGCCTACCTAAATTCGTCCTCTGTTTTCAGTTGACTAACTTATTACTCAATTCCACTCTTTAAAATGGTGGTGGTTATGTATATCTTGCCCAGAAAGTGTGCTAGTCACTTGTTTAGTATTGCTAGTAGAGAATGGCTGCTGTGTTCTGCCCCAGAGAATGGTGGTTGGTGAGTGGTAGTTTGGTGCAGTTCAGTGATAGGTAAGTGAACGCTATATGAATAATCTGTTAAATGCTTGGATCTTTCACAATCAAAGTGTTACATAAATGTAAGTTATGTGATTGTCTTGGGCAATAACTTTTAAGAAGTTTAGTTAAGAGTGCACTTTGCTCTCTTTATAGAAGGAAAAAGCTGAACAAAAATGTGCCCTTGAAACCAAGGCTTGAAGAAAACACAATTTGAAAGGCTTAGTGAAGAGGTTTTCATATCAATAGAAGAACCCCTTCTGTTCAATTTTTTTTCCAGTCAGAATTAGTTAATCTAATGGTCATTCGGTTCTTACACCATACTTTGCCTTGGTGGTTTATTTAAAGTGATTTTTATTGAACTCTTTTTAAAAACCAGAATCCTTGGTCCTTTGGGAATAATGAAGTAGATGACATTATGAATTTGGAGAGCATTGGATTAATATATAACATTCTCATTCATGTGTGTTCTTACAATAGTCTTATACGGTCTCTGAAAAATATAAGCTTTCAATTTTGAAAAGAGTTCTGGTTTTTAAAGTGAATCATGGTAAATTGCACAAGCAGAATGTTGTCCCCATATGTGAACCTGAACAAAAGGAATAGAAAAGCATAGGTTGAAGTACACTCCTGTCTCCACACACAGAATACTCTGCTGGAATCAAAATAGTCTCTTGCCTATGCATAGGAATATTGTGCCTTAGTAGTAGAATGAGAATCTTGTGAGGGTATTCGGTTAATGTTCTCACTTCTTTAGCTGAGTTTTGACCTAATGGGATCTGCTGTTGGGAAAGCAGTTGTTTCAACTTTTCTCTTAAAGATATATTTTTTTCTCCACAAAAATACAAGCTTGCATGTAAACTTTTGTCATTTCAACCCAGGCAATGGATGGTTCCTTGATAAGGTTGTTGTCAAATTTAAAGAGGAAGATGATGATCAAGAAGTTGTGTTTCCCTGTAACAGGTATGCTATTCATGGGAAATCAGAATTGTAGCTTGTTATACTGAGAGCAGCTTAAGGAAAACATTGCAAGACAGGAGCCAAACACTTAAAAAAACCCACTTTGCTGCCTGCACAAAGCCTGAATATATGAATCCTGCCCAGCAGTCTTCCAGGGAGTAAGGGGTGAACAGAATTCACTGCTCCAAGCCATGCAGAAAAGGCTGCTGGATCAGCATGGAAGGGCATGGAATAAGATGAAAAAGGTCAAAAGCCAAATGTTCTGTGGGTGATAAGGTGCAATATTTTTCCTTTACCTTGCATATACATACCATAAAAAATGAAATAATGTTTCAATTCTCTGCTCCTTAAAAGATATTACATTAAAAGTTTCCAATCATATGGATTTAGGCCAGTTCATTTTGCATTTCCCAGTCACTAAAGGTCATTAGAGTGAACCTAATATATTGGAAATCTCTGAAGAGAACTTTATATCTAGATGCATAAAAAAATAATTAGTTGATATTGTCTGAGAGGATAGTTAAAATGTTTCTGCTCACTTAGCAAAGGTCTATTGCCCTGTCTCAATGCTGGCTCTAGAATTTTGCTGCCGTAGGCAAAATTGAAAAATACCCAGCTCTCTCAGCCTCCAGTCACAGCCACTAAACATTCTTTTGCTCCAGATATTTTGCCACCCTAGACAACAATCTAGCCTTCAGCAGTTTGTATGTGGAAGCAACCACCATATAAACTTTAGATAGGTTTGCAGCAGACAGAGTTATAGATGAATATGTGTGTATTATATCTATATCTAACAATATAGAAATGATTCAGAGAAGCATATTTTAAAATCAAGCAGATTATGCATGGCAGTACAGGCTTCCCAAATACTTGGAGTATATATACATTTGGCTACAAAATAGTTGTTCATGTCCGCTCAATCATCTTTTAGGGTGGGGGTTGCCTTACAGTCTTTATTGTCAATTAGAAATTCAGTTAAGAAAGGAAACATTGTCTGTTTTTAAGTGAAAATTCCCCTCTAGCTTAAAATAAATTCAGTTTGCAAAAATCTTGCAAATTGTTAGCTAATAACTATTTTCTTCTCAACTATTATTGTAATGATTAGTTTTTTATCTATTAGGCTGTTTAATTAGTTTGGTTTACATTAAAGTTGGTTATTTGAAGAGTAGACAATTGTTTCTGTAATGTCAGAGAGATGTTATAAGATTCCTCCTAAGGGAGGAATACTTGACTAAGACTGTGTACTTGCTATAAAACTGCCTTGTCAAAAAACATATTAAGCGCTAGAAAAAGGTTAGAGACATTATCTATAGAACTAGAGGGGCTCTGTAATTCTTTGCCTGCAGTAAGTGCTACCAATGAACCAAAGTTTCCTGTCTATTTTTAAAAATGATTAGTGATCTTTTGGTTCCTTGGAGGGGATTAGAAGAGAATTCACAAAGGTTAATCAAGGTATTTATTGCAACAATAGTTTAAATATAATGGAGTCTAGTCTTCTCTCCATACACAAGAGATTTATTCACATAGTTACTTTGTATACAGAGAGTAGAATGAATTGCAGTTGTTTAGATTTAAACAAGGGATTCAGCAAAAGGGAGCCAGTAAGTTGGAAGCTTTTAATGATTACCAGTATTTTAAAATAAGAGAACGCATGTAATGGCTGTAAAACATTCTAAGGTGTGATGGGGGGTCAGTTGAAGAAGTATATGGGGGTATTTTTGTAGCGTGTCAAGTTTAGGGTTAAGCTCTTAAATTCCGTAATGTACAGTGAAGGGCAAAATTGAGGTGAAATTCACCTTCATAGCTGCCCAGTCCATAGAAGCTTTAGAAGCCTCATAGAGCTTAGAATCTGGAACCTGGCAATACTTACTAGTAACTACCAGGTGTAGTGCTAACTACCATGAGTAATCCCATTGCCTGTGGTATAAGTTGGCATAGTTTCATCGAATGAGCGGAGCTGTGCCAATTCATACCAGAAAAGAATTTGGCCCAGTCAGTGTTTACAAGACTTAGCTTGACAAGAGATGCACAAAAAACATTGATCAAAGGAGGGGACATAATGCTGAGATTCCTCATAAAAAGATTAATTACTAACTGCCATCACTCTAATTATTATCTCTTTACAATGAAAGATGGTTAGATGAGTACCAGGATGATGGGAAGACTGAGCGAGAGCTAATTGCTAAAAGTAAGTATTCCAGTAAAGAGAATTTGCATTATAACAATATTCTAGATATCAAATGACTAGTTATGGCTGAGAATATGAAAATTCTTTGTGAATGTGATTATAAATTTATACATACTTGTTTGCTGATAAAGCTATTTACGATCAAACCTTTTTATTTATTTATTTATTTTAGAAAATGGTAATTCGCAGAAGGCATCCACCAAAGGTGAGAAACACTCTATATTCTTCTCCCAGAACTTTGACATTATATTGAAACTGAGTTTAATTTCAAAGTGAACAAATAAATGAAGCAAATTAGTGTCCTCACACAGTAATCATTTATGTTAAGTATCAAGTAGTAGGGGAAATGCACAGAAATTGGCTGATGATGATCTATAAAGGTGACGTGTCATGTCTTTTCAAATGAAATGAGCAAAGGAGATACTTCACACAAACCATTTTTGGTTTTCTTCCCATTTCTATTATTCAGTCCTGAACTCAGTCAGAAATTCCTCTGAGAACAGATTTCAAGAACCGGTTTGTTTACCCAGTGCCACTGTCATTTAATACACAGGGACAGCTCCCCCAACAAGCATCAGTGAGTTGAGAAATGCATTGTGAAGTGACAGTGGAAACAGTTTCAGGTCATAATTCAGCAGAGTTTTTCTAAGAGTATCCAGAAATAATTTAGACTTAAGCTATAAAATTGGTCAGTGTAGTTAAATGCAGTACCTTCATTTGGTTGAATAAAATTGGCTGAGTTAATGAAATCTTAATATTATAAATCTGTCTGTCTACTTACCTATCCACAGATATAGCACCTATCATTGTAGTAGCTCAAGTATTTAACACTATAAATAACCTTTTTTTCTTCCTTGCCAGCTTTAAGGAGAAATAACTTGACGAGTTCATAGGTGTTTGATTTACATTTGTGGGTTAGTGTGGTGAGTGAGTTGGTGTCTGTATCTGAAAATCTTACTGAGGGAAAATAAAGTCAAAGAACTGAGCTTTGCATTTAGTTTTGAACATGGTTACTTTTGTGGTTACTTATCTTTTGTGGGATATGCTCCATAGGCTAAATGTAGGTCCAACTTCAGCAAGTTTGGTGTCCTGCTCTCAAAGTCTCCCCTATTGGTCAACAGTTGCATTGTTCCAGTGGAATGGAGCTTTCATGGATGAAGAGGCAATTTCTCTGGTAGTTAGGCTTATTCAGATGGAGAGCTTTGATTATCACACTAGAGACCCTGAAGTGGACTCCGCATTCAGTAAGCATTCAGTTCAGATTGGAGCATCAGGGAGATGTGTTTATGGCAGCCTGTGTTGCTAAGCAGATGGACTACTGTGTTTTGTACTAGTCTGAGTTTTACCAGGCTGTGTGACTTCATTCCGAGATGTATCCCATTGCAATAATCAAGCATGAATGCATGGATCATGAATATGTCTGTGTCTGACAGGATGTGGCACAATCTTTTGGTCAGCCAATAAGGTAGTGAGGTGTTCTTTATCTCATGTCTATCTGAGCATTCAGTAGCATTGAGGAGTCCAAAAGGACACCAAAGCTGATTTGTCAGTCTGAGGACAGATGTTCTCAATAGTGGTAGTGTTAAAGAAGAAGCAAGTTTTTTGAAAAGCCTCCCTCGGCCTATCAGCAACACTTCCATTTTGCTCGATTCATCGTTAACCATCTGTTCTTCATCCAAGTGTTGATTTCAGCTGGCCATGGAGAAAGCCAAGAGATGGTACTGTTTGATGTAAAAAAGATGTAGAACTGGGTGTCATCTGAGTACTGGTGACATTTCAGCCTGTGTTGTCTAATCAGCTATGCCATATAGCTGTTGAATAATATGAGAGAAAGAGACCAAGGCTTGTGGGAGGTTAACAGAACAAAAGGGTTAGGAAGGAGGTCTTGAACTCAACCCACAGATATCCACTCATGTGCAGTATCTGGGTGTATGTCAAAGTAGAGAGAACTCCCCAGAGCCACAGACCTTTGATGGAGAGGACCTTTGTTCTGACCTCTCAAATTTGCACCCAGCAGTTTCAACTCTGCTGATCTCAATTGGTACTGCAGATCATAGTATGACAGATATACACCCTCTCGCAGATTGTATTTAAGGCTTTAAGTACTAAATATACTCACAGAATAACAGACAACCAGTGCAGATGGCAGAGCGCTGGTGTTACTGATTCTCACAAGTGAAGGCCCTTGAGCAGTTAAGATGTCACATTCTTCAGTAATTGCAGTCTGCAAGTGAGTTCCAAGAGAAGCCATCAGAAAAAGGCATTGTAGTAATCCAGCCTTGCCTCAAGGTCACAGAGGCGTGGAGCACTGTGCTGAGGTCTGTCTGAAAGCAAAGGTCACCACATCAAAATAGTTGAGATAATAAGCCACTCTCGAAACCCGGAGAATCTCCTTCTATCTGGATATGGCTAATTTTGCTCAGCCATCGTCTTCCCCATTGCCTTCTCCCCAAATAGGGGTAGTTGAAACTGAGCTGATCATCATTGTTAAGCAGGTCTCCTGAGCACTAGTTGAATCTCAGCACTTTTCAGTCAGGCTGCCACTCTACTTTCTATAAATGAAGTATTCATTCTAGATACCAGCCAATGGGCTACAACACAGATATCCATGATCTACCTAAGGCCAGGGTTCTGCTTGCAGGAGGTAGAGCTACACCAAGCTCCGGAGCATTCACAGATCGACTCTCTCAAACCAAGTAGGACAGCAGATCTATTCATGCCCTCTTCATTCCATGTCGGGTGCTTGATGTCAGAGAGAGGGGTTCCAATACACTTGCCTTGGCAAAGAAGATGGATAATTGCTCTCAGCGCTCAAATGAGAGTGAAGGGAAAATCAGGGTGAATCAGACACTTCATGACTCTGTAAAGATTTTCTTTATGTTGCAGGGATGATTTCCTTTTTTTCCCTCTCCCCCCAGCTCCCTGCCCCCATGTCTCTTGATAGGTGGAGTCTCAGAATAATGCAGAATAAGGGAAGAGGCAAGATATAGTGTACCACAGTGTTGTTTATGTTGCAGTCGGATAAAAGGAGCTACTCTCCTGCAGTGTGGTTCATGAGATGCTCTGGGGTATTGCAGGAGTTTATGGGTGTTGAACAGAATGTGGTTCAGCAGCAGTGAAAGCAGTTCAGTTAACAGATATTTTTAGATTGGCTCTTCTTGTCTCATGCAAGGATATTGAGCAAAGAGAGAGATAAAAACAAATAGAAAAATTTCTCCCCAGAAATTCCTCAGATTTTAGATAGTCCCTTCTCCTCCTTCAAATTTCTGCTGATGGGGCGAAAATGATCACAGGTAGTCCAGTCGCCTGGCAGGTTAATATTAGTCCATGTCATAGGCACCTCTGTCGCTACCTGGTGCACTCCACTGCCTGGCCAGGATGTGTGCTCTCACAGTCATGAACACACACCAGGTGGTTACTCTTTCACCATGTATTTATTCATTTATTCATTACAAAGTATCGCAGTGTAATGCAGGCTTAGAGCATGGGGAGGTTTCCACACAGCCTTCACTCCTCAGTCCAGGCTCACCCTCTGAGCTCCCGCTTGCTTCCTATTCCTTCCACTTATATCGTCCCAGTTATACCGTTAGCCCAGTGATTATCAGTGCACATAATCTCCCAGCAAACTGCCTCCAGGTAGGCCTGCAGCCTTCTCCAGGCTGCAGCAACGCCAGTGATCAGGGTGCTGCTGATAACGTCTGTCACGGCCCTGTTTATAAATGGCAGCGACAATGCCCTTTGCCAGGTGGACTCTGAAGTTACTGAAGAAGCAAATCAAGCAGGTTGGCAAACCCTGTAGCAAGCTACTGAAAGACAAGCAAAGTAAGCAAGCTAAGAGACCAGGAAATGTCTATGATCTCTGTGCATTCCCTCAGTAAAATAATTTAAGCAGCTGCTACATTAGCAAAGTGGTATGTCCTTATCAGTCCTGAGAACATACAGCACTGATGTTGGGAAATCAGAGAACAATATCTTCAAAACACCACCAACAACCTACATTGCTTATATAAGAAGAAGATGTAGCCCCCTTTATTATTTGTCTTTTGATTTTACAATTTTCACTCTTAAAATATAGTGTCTGTTTTAAATGTTCTTGATTCTTTGTGCAGGAGTTACTGCCGGTTTGATTTTCCCACTTTTGCAGCTAGCATTTCCTCTGTGCATCAAAATGTCAAAGAGGTTCGTTGGGAGGACGGCATTAAGGCTGATTTGGCTTCATTTGTTAAAGTTAACAAAGTGCCCGTGCACTGGCAGCATTGCTGAGCTAACATGAAAATGAAAGCCTTAGTTACATTGATTTTTTTTTTAGAAGACAGAGAGAATGTTGATACTTTGTTGAGAAACAGGCTTTTCACTTCCTCTCCCTAGTTCACTTAACAAGCCCCAGACTGATTTTTCAAAAGGGTCATAGCTAATAAACATAACATACAGATAATACAATCCACTGACATTAACACAATGAATGGTACATGATATACTTAGTAAATGCATCTTTTTATATGTGGTCATGCAAAGTAGGTACAAAGGCCAAAATTTCAATCCTGGTTATCTAAAATGAAGCACCTAAATAGTGGCCTGATTTTCAGAGGTGCTAAGCACCCAGAGCTTCCACTGATTTTAGTGGCAGATTTGTCTGAATAAGGACTGAAAGGAGTGACGGGAGAACTTCCAAATTTGGACAAAAGACAAATATGAATATAAAGCCACCACCCCAACCACCAATTGGTGTTTGCAACTATCAGAGGGGTGGCCGTGTTAGTCTGGATCTGTAGAAGCGACAAAGAGTCCTGTGGCACCTTATAGACTAACAGACGTATTGGAGCATAAGCTTTCACCCATGAAATTTATGCTCCAATACATCTGTTAGTCTATAACAGGGGTAGGCAACCTATGGCACGTGTGCCAAAGGTGGCACACAAGCTGATTTTCAGGGGCACTCACACTGCCTGGGTCCTGTCCACCTGTCCGGGGGGCTCTGCATTTTAATTTAATTTTAAATGAAGCTTCTTAAACATTTTTAAAACCTTATTTACTTTACATACAACAATAGTTTAGTTATATATTATAGACTTATAGAAAGAGACCTTCTAAAAACGTTAAAATGTATTACTGACACACGAAACCTTAAATTAGAGTGAATAAATGAAGTCTTGGCACACCACTTCTGAAAGGTTGCCGACCCCTTGTCTATCAGGTGCCACAGGTCTGTTTGGAACTAGTTTCTTTTCTAACGGAGCCATTTTTTAATAAGCAAATGTCCAAGGGTGCTAAAGTGTTAGACAAACATTTCTTCTGACTCTGGAGTGAGCAGATTGAAATGAATTTACTTGGTTTGGCCAGGACACTAGACTGTGGAAGGAATGAAAAGTAAACACTTGAGAACAAGCAGTGGCAGATGCCTAAGAGGCCTTAAATCTGTTAACCACTGATTCATTTCCTGTGAAACTCCCAACTCTCTGATCACTGATACATTAACCTTTCTTTGGAAATAATAATTAAGAAAAGGTACAACCATGGGCAACAATTAAAATAAATCAGTGTTTGGAAGGGCTTCCTGGTCTCCTAATGTGTGGTCAGCATGCTGCACCCTGCAACAGGAAGCCTGCAACTATGTGTAGCCCACACACCTCCTGGGTGTGGTGCTCTGTCCCATCTAGTGGCACCGAGATCACTTCGAGAGAGATATAAAATGAGTCTGCTTTACAGCCTTAGCTAACAGCCAGTTGGCTTTTAGCTCATGCTGTAGAGGCTCATGCACTAAGCTCTAGAGGTCCCAAGTTCAATCCCGCCCGCTGACGACTGGGGTCTGTCGGTGTTACATATGCGCCCGCCGCCTTCTCTCAGCTTGGGACAGATTCACCCCTGGCTCATCCACCTTCTGCTCAAGTAAAGCGGGGCCCAGGTGGAGGAAAGTCTACCAGGGAGGCACTGTGATATAAGGTGATGGTCACAATCTCCCTTCCTTTAGGTTCTAGGGGCAGCCTGTGCAGTCCTCAAAGAGAGTGGTGCTTACTGTAGATGGGGCATGGCCTGGGTGGCCAAGGGATGATCTGACTCATTGTAGCCCTGCTTCAGCCCCTCTCCCTGTGGGGTTACTGTGCGAAGACCTGGTTGAAACTGAAGAAACCAGTGGAATACCCCAAAGAGCAACAGTTCTAGCAATGACTTCCCTCGTCAGCGTGAATTCCTAAGGGGCACAGCATGCCAGGCTGGCACAGGGAACTGCAATGTTCATCTCTATGCCTCTGCAGGGCTGAAGCTGGCCATACATATCTAACAAATAAAATTCCTCGTTAGACAAGGCTTGTATCTGTCACATATTGCAGCTGACTCATTCCTGGCAATAACCTTAAAAAGACAAAAGCTAGCCTGTCACCCATCAGACTGACTGTGAGCTGCATATCTGCCTGCTGTTCTGTGTCTGAACCCAAAAGAGCCACAGAACAATCAGCTGTGACACAGAAAGCCCTCTCTACAGAGTGGGGGGTGGGACAGGATAAGCTACATAGAACAAAGAAGAAAACAGGAAAAAAGCATTAGCCAAGGAAATTAGAACAAACAGATGGAGGAAAAAAAATAGGCAGGAAAAAATGCAGCTTAAGAACAGGAAAAAATACATCCAGGTTTATAAGTGAATTAAATGCCTCTAAAATTTCTCTTGACAACACGCATTGTGGGCAGACACATGATCATGAAATAGTTTTTCTTTATATTAAAATCATCAGCAAATGACAACACTATAGAAGTGCACATCACAATCTAAGCACAGATTCTGAATTTCCTATCTCTGTTTGTTAGGTTCCTTTTGCCACCTAGGATCAGCATGCTCCCTCAAGTATCAGTCATTTTGAAATCATGGGCAAATTCTATCCAGCCAGTTGGAACTACTCTTTTGGTCACTAGCATCCATTTAAATCACACAGTATTGTTTCTGCTCCCCCTGCTTTGCTTTCTGTAACTTTTTTAAACAGGAGAATAATTCATAACTTTGATACAATTTCCGGGTATATTTTTGCTAGAATTCATGAATTCATGGTTTGCAAACAATTTCATTAATGCATGGCAACTGTCCAAATACACTCTAACAGGGCCCAATCCAAATCCTGTTGAAACAAAATGAAAGAACTCCCACTGAATTTTTTGGCTTTAAATTGGACCCCTAGTGAATAATTTGATCCCTCAAATCATAGTCAACTGAGTAGAACATGCTTATTGACAAAAATATTTAAAAATCAGGGTTTAATTTGTACTATTCAAGCAGTTGTATGTTCTAGTATTCAGTTGTTTCATGTGACTCTTCCATTTTAAATAATCTACCATCTCTTGAATAGATAAATAATTTTCATGTGAAATACATACATACATACATTAAGAAATCAAATTAATGAATGAATTAAATCAATTATATTTAAATAAATAAAATTAATTATACCAACCAATTTATTATAAATTATTACACTGTTATGATAGTAATAAAACAATTAAGGTAACCACTTAGCCAAGGATTCCCTTTCCCTTGTCCACATTATTAATATCCCCTTACATATCCACTCCTCAACTGCAGTCCTGTGTACGTCATCTCTTATTTAGACTGTTATCTCTTTGAGGCAGAGCGTGTGTGGCTGTCCATTGTTTGTAAAGCATCATGTAAATTTATGACACCCTTCAAATGCTTTGTAGTAATAATGATGAACAAATCCCTGTGTATTCCCACTCACTGTTAAAAATGTGATTTTTTGCTTTTATTTAGCACAACAATGGAGAGTGCAGGTTAAAACTGCCAGAGATTCCCCAGAGCCACAGAAGTGTAAAAGAACCCTTGCGATTTATGGCTCAAAGGGCAAAAGTGGTGACCTTCTCCTTTCTCCACAAAGTCCAGAATATGTGTGCTTTCTACCCAGAGCAATGGATGAATTCCTTGTAAGTCATCACTATACAATACTGCACTGAGATTATAATGACATTCTGCTCTAGCCAAAGGATATATTTGAAATGCTGCTTTGGTTGCTACAAATGACATAGTTGTTTACAAAGATGGAGTGATATAACTTTAGATCTTGGGCCATCCTCTTCCTGCAACCCTGCTCAACTACGTTCAGTTATAGTGTTCACACCCCAGTGTAACCTCACCATATTCCAGCGGGTTTCAAGGATGTAAATCAGCAAGAAACATGATTCCGTTCTTGTACTTTACAGCATATACTGCTCATTGTCTTGTATATTTTTTTATTCTCTTAATTGTATTAACCCTGAAATCACTGGGTAATTTGCCAGTGGCTCTAATGTGTAAAGTATCAGGCCCTAATGTTCTTGCACCCTGCAGTAACGAGGACTGTGTAAAATTCTTAGTGTTAGATTGTGCCATTGAGATACAGCCTGTAGCCATGGGGAACATGGAGCTGCACTGCCTCAGGAGAGCCCTCAGGAAGGCAGAACTCTGATTGGAGCTTCTGAGGCCAAGGCCAAGCACCCATTACTACACACTTTTGTGGCAGCTAGCTTGCTGCCCCCACATCGCTGCTCAACTCTACTGGCCAGTGTGTAGTGGAGTACGCATCCATGGCTTTGCCTGCTGTTTGTCCCCAGGGGAGTGAGAACAAAGAAGCCCCTGTTTTTCCCTGAGTGCAGTGAATTTAATTCTGCTTCCCTTTCACACAGGCCACACAGAGGCAGGAGGATGAGAATAGATTGAAAAGAGACAGTTTGGAGGGATTTTTTTTTCATCTCAAACTTGGAACTCTGCTGTGGCCTTCTGAATAGGAAATGATTGGGGTCTCAAAGCGGTAAAAGCCCCTGCATCTCCCACTGGAACTAATCCATCTCCAAGGAGGCTATAGTCTGGCTAGGTGAATGCTCAGAAACACCTAAAAAACTCACAGGTTTTACTGTTTGCCAGTTTGGACCTTAAGATCTTGATCCTTCTAATATTGTGGGATCTGGTATTTTAAGTGGGGGGCTGGGAACTCAGTGTAAGATACAATACGTGTCTCTTTCCCTTCCTTCAGAATGCTGAAGATGAAGAGGGTTGGACTGTGTGTCCAAGGGACATAAGTGGGCTTTGCTCCCTCTCTGGTCTTCATTAAAGGGGCCTCCACTTTTCCACAGTGGGCACATTTCAGTGTGGTGCCACACTGACAGCTTTCTAAGTTCATTTCCATTCTCCTGACTTGCTTAGTTTTTGGGAAACATGCTATATTTTCCCTTGGCTGTTCATGTTCTTGGTTTTGTTGTTTTGTGTCAAAACCTTAATATTTTCTGAAAGTTGTTTGTTGTGCATGAAGGTTTGTCTTTTTGTATATGAGTAACACTATTTTGCAAGCTTTGTTGCATTTTAAGTAAATCAGAGGAACAGGCCTGATTTTAAATAGTGGCTAGTGTTTCAAGGGAATCTTTGAAAACCCTTCTCTTTAGAAACAATTCAACTGATATATCTTATGGTTTCTGTTGTTCTCTTCCTTTCCTCTTTATTTCCAAGGACATTTGAATAAACACAGGATCTTTGTTTCATAAGTGAGTTCATCTGCTCCCATTTGTGGCAGCACACTTGTTTGCTGGGGGAATGATTATGATGTCACAATGAATGGAGAGTAGTGAATTCTGATGAGCACTAAGCAGGAGCAGATGAACTCTTAATAAAACTAAGATTATGGTTTTACACAAATGTCTTTAGTAATACAATGCAGTAAGAAAGAACCATAGATAATGTAGTATATGCAAGATTCATTGTTTTGAAACAATGGGCTTAATTTTGATCCCAGAAATCCATGTAAATCTGCATATTGCCCACTTATGTGCACATCATGGCAAAAGAGTATGTATATCCCTGAATTTCCAGGTGCACTCACACAAGTTTGCCACAAATGGATGCACACCTTGAAGTTGACAATCATGTCCAAACTATTTTGCAAAGTCTCCTATGCAATGTCAGCAGCTCTCTCATTTTAATTACAGATTGTTAGCAAATATAAAGAACAAATTACTGAAATATATAAATAATAGAGAATGCGCAAGTTAAACCTACTTGCTTTCATTGATCTTAAACTTTGATAGCAATAGTACTGCGTGGGCTTACCAATTACAAATAAGTTAAAGAAATACACATTAAATGTAGAAAATAAATTGAGTAATAAGAAGTTGTGTTTATCATATAATCATAGAAACATAGGGCTGGAAGGGACCTTGAGAAATCATCAAAATCCAAGTAATCCTTGGCAGGACCAAGTGAACCTAGACCATCCCTAACAGGTGTTTGTCCAACCTGTTCTTAAATATTTCCAATGATGGGGATTCCACAGCCTCCCTTAGAAGCCTATTCCAGAGCTTAACTACCCTTATGGTTAGAAAGTTTTTCCTAAATCTCCCTTGCTGCAGATCAAACCTATTAGTTCTTGAACGTGGACAAAAGTTGATCCCTGTACTCTTTATTAGCAGCCTTTAACATATTTGAAGACTGTTATCTGGTCCCCACTCAGTTGTCTTTTCTCAAGACTAAACATGCCCAGGTTTTGAACCTTTCCTCATAGGTCAGGTTTTTAAACCTTTTTTCACTTTTGTTCCTCTCCTCTGGACTTTCCCCAGTTTGTCCACATCTTTCCTAAAGGTGTGGTGCCCAGAATTGGAGACAGAACTCCAGCTGAAGCCTCACCAGTGCAGGGTAGCACAGAACAGTTACCTCCTGTGTCTTACATATGATACTCCTGTTAATACACCCCTGAGTTTATGGTGGTGGTGTCTTCTGAGACTGGCAGAGTTGGTGGGAAAGAGCGAGAGATGAAAACAGGGAACAGAAATACTAAGGAAAATGAAAGGTGTGGGGTTTAAAGGGATAGTTTGAAATTGCTGGACACCAAATAATTTTATTTTAAACATTACTAAAAATATTTAGTTTAGAGAAACAAGAAATGGTAGGCCAGCTCTTAGGGCATGTCTACACATATCTCCGGAGAGATCAATCCAGCGGGGGGGTTGATTTGAAGTGAAGATGCGATAAATCGACCGCCGAGTGCTTTCCCCATCGACTCCGGTACTCCACCGGAGAAGCATAGGTAGAGTCGACAGGGGAGAGTCAGCAGTTGACCTACCGCAGTGAAGACACCGCAGTAAGTAGCTCTAAGTACATCGACTTCAGCTACACTATTTTCATAGCTGAAGTTGTGTAACTTAGACCGACTTAGCTTGCCCCCCCCACCCAGTATAGACCAGGCCTTAGTAAGTGTTTCTCTTTCTGTAAACTCAGGGGTGTGGCTCCCACCACTTAGTCACAGAGGTTCTTTTTACATACCTTAGGGACACCACGACCAAGACTATGCAAAGGCCAAAACTATAATGGGGTTCAAAAAAGCACTAGTTAAATTCATGGAGCATAGGTCCCTCAGTGGCTGGTAGTCAAGATTGTCAGGGATGCAATCCCATGCTCTGGTTGTCTCTAGCATTTGATTGACAGAAGCTGGGAGTGACAGGGGATAGATCACTCGATGATTACCTGTTCTGTTCATTCCCTCTAAAGCACCTGGCATTGGCCACTCTCGGAAGACAGGATACTGGGCTAGATGCACCATTGGTCTGATGCAGTATGGCCGTTCTTATGTTCTAAAATAATCACAATGATTACCTATGACTGTTTTAGTATTAAAAGAAGGGAAAAAACATTAAACAAAACAACACAAATGGCTGCACACAAATGATACACTGGTTACTTTCATGATAGTATCTTCTGTATGTATCTTTCTGGAGAGCTTCTAACAGATTTCACCCTTGAGAGTGAGTTGCCGAGTGTTTTTCTCTTGGTAAGTTAAGACTAAAGTGTACTATTTCCCAAAATTATTGTGTTCAGTTTTAGTATTTTATTAGATTCTGAAAATTATTTTAAATTTTTTTATTTAAGGGCAAGTTTAGACTGTCTAGTTATTAATAATAACCTAAACAGTTTATAGTTGGGCAGTGTAAGCAATCCTAACTAAATTCTATGAAATTAAAGAAGATATTTAAATTAGCTACTTAGAAAAAAGTCATTTAAGATAGGCCAGTTATGAATACAGGCAAGTCTCATCTTACGCTGGGGTAACGTTCTGCAGTCAGCGCGTAAAGCGAAAATCACGTATAGTCAAAATTACATTGAGTGTAATGGCGGGCGGAATCGCCTGCACTACAGATAAAGTATTTAAATTGTTATTTTTCTCTTTTTTGGGTTTTTTTTTTTGGTTTTGCCGACCGCGCCAAGCTGAATTCGCATATGTTAAATGCGCATAAGATGAGACTCGCCTGTATTAACAATTTTAAATCCAGTTACATCCCATTGTTTCTCTGTTTACCAATGTTTGGCCCCTGTCTCCTCTCCAGAAATATATGGTCTTACCACTTGGTAATTAAAAAGAGAAGTTTAAGTTACAACAGCATTTTAATATTCCAACAAAATCACTGTGAAAGTTTTAAATCTAATCCCTTGGCAATATCTTCACCCTTGGCACTATCTAATCCCTTGGCAGTATCTTCACATCTTCATCAATGTGCTAGGTATCTTCACCTAGCACACTGCGCATGCTACTGTCATCCAAATAATTATCATATGAGAAGTAGCACTGCTAGACATCATGAGAATGGGATCCTTAAAACCAATCTCCAGCGTGCTGGTACAGGTGGTATTAAATGAGCTAGGTAAGGATGTGACCACAAACCTCTGCAAAGAGGACCATGCACATATTCATGATTCCTCTGTGTCAGCAATTGTGGGAATGGCAGAAAATTAAATACCATGTCGTTTGGAGAAAAGAGGACTCAGGGGGGCCATGATAACAGTTTTCAAGTACATAAAAGTTTGTTACAAGGAGGAGGGTGAAATATTGTTCTCGTTAACATCTATAGATCAAGACAAGAAGCAGTGCATTTTGTAAATTTTCTTTGAGAAGGGTCACTGCTTAGCACATTAGAAGCCAGGGTTTCCAGAACTCTGATACTGAGGCAATTACATGAATCCTACAATGATCTGACCACACCCTTTGTACCTATGATGACACATGCATGCATCCAGACAATAAATCTTAGAGTAGCCTAACTATTCTAGGACTGGTTCCTCTGAAGAAGTCTTGTGTAGCCCAGAAAGAAAAAGGCTTAAAATATTACAAATTTACCTAATCTTCTTTTATCTGGTACCTTTCTCTGAGAGACTCAAAGCCCCAGTGGCTTGATCAAAGCCATCTCTTGATTATACGAGTTATGCTCATTCAATCCTGGAACAGAAGCAATACCTGTTACTTACTATATGACCAATCACAACTAACATTGCTCAAATTTCAAGCACCAAGTATAGAATACTTGGCTCAAACTGTGATTGAGAGAGGAAAAATATGTGACAAAATTAATTAGCAAACTTTGAATCATGAATAAATATGAGGAAAGAGGATTCTGCTTGCAAATACTCCATGAGCAGAGAGGCTGCATTTCTAAGAATTATTCGCTCAGCTCTACTTAGGACATTTTGCATTAATTTGAAGCTTATAGGGATCAGAAAGTGAAGAAAGACAATTATTGGATCCAAGGTAGGAATTCAATTCTGAAATAGAAAGGTGATCATGGTAAGTTGCTCAGGAAAGGGTTAGCATTGATGTAATAAAAACATGCCTTACGATGATGGAGCAAAAGACTGAAATAGAAAAGAGGATAATAATGATTGAATTAGAGGAAAAAATGTTAAAAGGAGAGAAATATCTGCTAAATTCAATTGAGATTACCCAGTGCAGTTTAATTCAGTAGATCAGGAAGAAGTCTGGCTGCAGATGTATTCTGGTTGGAGGCATAGTCCTAGAGTTCATTGAAATCATGATTATGGGAAATGCAGAGAAAACAATGGTTTTAGAGCAGTCATGCTTTACATAGTAGTGAAATAGTCTCTGAAACTGTCTTCCTGTACGTTACATCTACAGTGTATATTGCCTGCACATTTGCTGCAAGGAATGCAATATATATCTTTTAAAATGTCATTAGAATTTCTTTGCAATTGTTTAGAAGTCTAGAGGGCTGCAGAGGTCTGGGTAGCAGAAGACAAGATAAGAATGTGAGGCACAATTTGCCACCTTAAGTAAAAAGAAAAATATCCGTGTGCTGTATTTTTGCAATTCTAAACCGTAACGTTTTGTCCAGTAAATACTCTTTGGTATGTACAACTAAGTAGCCGTGTGATATAAATGGAGTCAAGGGGTCTATCTGTAAGAAGGAAAAACTGCAGGCAATAATTTTAAAAACAGAAAGTCTTGCTGTGAAAAAGCAGAACTTATGACTTCATTGCTTCTGAAGAAGGCACAATTTGGACATGTAGAAGAACAATACATTCTCCCCTTGAGAATAAGAGAAAAACACACACTTTTTGAGAAGAATTAGACTGCTTAGTACAACAAATATAGCCATGCCTCATGATACCCTTTGCAACCTCCACAATCTTGAATGAAAAACTCTTGAAATAAAACCCTGTTCGTCCAATGGGGAAATTCTGTCTCTCCTTGCATGGACACAGAGATTGATTCCACTGTGGTTGAGGATATGTGATTCCACTACACAAGACTTGGGAAAGATATGGTGAATCCATAAAGGGGTGCAAATCTACTGTGTACCTCAGAGTACAGCTCCACAAAGGATGCTTTGTATCCCCGTGGAGCAGGGCTTGGGGCAAGTAGGCGCAGACCAAGGAAAAAGAGGGAGGAGTCTGGTGGATTCTCCAATGCATAACTACAGCCTCAAGGCCACAGTATCAGTCACAGAGCAGCACTGCTACCAATATGTGGACAATGAGGAAGATTTCATGCCGCAGTCCCTATGAACTGCCCTCTGATTCTGGGGTTTAGCTTGGAGGTAGAATTAACCCATTGACCTTTTCTGATTGCAGTATTATTTTTAGTAGGTGCCATCTTTTTAACTGACAGTTTCCTCTGAATATTCAAAGCACTCCTCCATATTTTAGCTACATGACCTCCTGTTGATGTTAATGAGAGTAGGGCAACTAACCATCCTCTGCCCAAAATAATATAAAATGTTCCTGCATCTCTGCTGTCCCTAAATAACAGGGTAACTCACTGAGTCACAGGTCACAAAGCCTTATGTTGTGGTTGGACTGAAAATATTAACTTATAAAATGAGAGAAGGTAGTTTTGATGGAATACAAGACCCTGGGCAACATTTTTTTGCTTAGTCCTGTCTTAAAATGAATTGTTACCTTTTAAAACTAGCTTCGTCTCTTGTTTCTCTTGAAGCCGCTATTGTTTCTAGCAGTAGGCTGATGAAACAATCAGATGTGGGTGCTGCTTTGGCCTGATAATGATGAAAGAAAGTTGCTCTCTCCATCCAATCCAACAACTTTTACACCTTTGGGAAGCTGCAGATCACTACCTCCTAGAATAAGAGGTGGGGAGATGAGAGGCTGGTGGGTTCAGCAATTCCCTTCTCTCTTTCCTGCTCAACAGGCACAAAGGAAATGAGAAAGTAACGAGGAGGGATCTGACTGCAAATTTTGCCATGTCTATCCATGTTTTTTTATATCGATGTCATTAACCCTCGGCCCCTCCACTGCCTCAAGCTGTGGATTGGATGGATAAACGGGAGCTCAGAGAGATCCATGGGGGTAGCAAGCAGTGGAAAAATCCCACCTGGACTTGAAGTTAACCAGCAAAAGTATCAAGGGATTCAACTTTCCCATTCCTGATCATCAGGCCAATGTGGTTACATCATTGACAGTAGGGAAGGGCAACCCTGTAGTGCAAAGCTAGAGGTATAAGGTTAATTTTTTTTAGAAGAACAAAACGGCTCCTTTTTTCCAGTGAAGTGGATATGAAATCATTTGGATTATGAAATATATCATTATACAAGTGAATGTTTCATTAAAACTACTTGAGCGAGGCTTTATTATTACTTCTTGTTATTACTCATAATACCTAACACTTAGGGCTTGATCCTATTGATTTTAATAGTAGTTGAGGGCACTCAGCAGCCGGCATGATCAGACCATTACATAACAGCTTCCCTTCAAGGCCCTCAGTGCACAGATGTTAATGAATTTAGCCTCATACTCCTTAGTGGGGAAAATATCATCCCCATTTTGCAGATAAGGCAACAGAGAAGGTAGATTTGGTTGGCATGCCCAAGGTCACACCAGAAGTCTATAGGAATAGATTCCCTCATCTCCTTTATCCACAAAATCATCCTTCCTGTCTGTTAACATTAACTTCATCTGTCCTATGCCATTTGGAAAAAGTCTCTGTTCATGAAGCTGCCTTGATAGCCTACTTTTCTTCATTATATGTATTTCAGGTTGAAACTGGAGATGTGGGAGATGTGTACAAGATTCGGGTCAGCTGTGATGATTTGCCAGGTTTTGAGGGCTGGCATCTGAAGTCCTTTCACATGCAAGAGCTACATACTAAACAAGAAGTGAACTTTGACTGTAACTGCTGGCTCTCTGTTAACAGAGAAGACAGAGAGCTGGTGAAAGAATTCCCTGCAGTGAATGAGAACCAGAAACCTTTACCAGGTAAAAATAGCAAAGGAGACAGGAACAATGTGAACCAGCCTTTGAAAAGAATAAATTCAGCAAATATTACATTTAATATCTATGGTGGTTCCGCAGCGACTCCATTCGCACATACGCTGCGACAATACTGCACATTTAAAAATCTCTCCTAGTTACATGACAAATTGGGTTTAACATTTGCTAAATTTTGTGCATAACTCTAAGTGTGCAAAACTGGAAAAATCTAATTATGCTAATAAAAGATAAGATATAATTCAAAGCTATGGGAGCCCTCTCCCGTCAGCATTGAGCGGCTACATAGGAGACCGTACAACTGTGCTGCAGTGGTACAGCTGTGCCACTGTAAGGTCTGTAGTAGAACGTTTAGGCTATGTCTACAAAATGGTTAACAAGGTTTGCTCCTATCTGAGCATCTGAAAACTACTATGGATCTTAAAGGAAAACTACACTGATTAATTATGACCTCTTATATAGCTAAATATTAGCCAAAAAAAATGTATATTGAAAATTATATATAGAAAATTTTTGTAGGAGTTCATGTTACTATGTCATTGTGTCCATAAAGGATAAATAGGGCTGCAGCCTTATTGATACTTCCCAGAAGAAGGCCTCTCTGACAGTGTAGACTGGACCAGCAAAATGCAGTCGTATGACTGCATTATAAAGACAGAAGACTTTAAAAGGCATCATGTACCTTACAATGTTAAATGTGTTCATTAGCTTGTCAGATAATACGTTATGTCCATCCCTTCTGCTCTAATTTGCATCATGACAAGAGAGTGCCTTCCTCTTTGATGGTTACTTTTGTATTATTATTATCATGGAGACATTTATTTTTCTGATGGGCAAGAATTGACTTCTCCTGAGTTCCCCCAGAGTCCCATACAATAAAACAGAATGAACTTTTCCAAGTGTACTAGCACAAGAGCCACACAGGGACAATCAAGCTCCCACTGTTGTCAATGAAAAGACGCCCACTGACTTCAAGTGGGGGTTGGATCAGGTTCATACAGAAGGACTACTCCCTTTCTGTTCTAATCTCCATGTAATGTGTTATTTTTGTTGTTGTTGTTATTTCTCTGATTTTATTAGAATATCTTTAAATAATATTGCAGTTTTCCTTGAAGCTTACACTTTCAATTCAATCTGTTTTGTTCAAACAATCTTCTTTCTTTGTATAGTCCACAAGTATATTGTCTCCATACACACTGGTGACCACTGGGGATCAGAAACCTTTGCAAATGTTTATATCACTCTGTATGGTGAAAGAGGGGACACAGGTGTGAGGAAACTGCATGAATCATTGGTAAAAGGAGGAAAATTTCAAAGGAACAAGGTAAAAAGACACAAATGTTAAGTTTTCTTACAAACTCAAACAATAGCACTGTTTTCTGAATGTCTACCACCAGCTCTTGATTGTAAGAGAAAAATTCTCCTTATAGGTCTTTGTAGCAGTATTCTGTTCCAGTTTTTTGCCTAGATTTTCCATAGGTGATCATCAGGATTCTACATTTGCATGTGTAAAGCAGCTTATCTGAGTCATAACCCTTGTGATCATGCCTCTCAACTTTTTATGTCCCAAATGTGGGATGCAGTGTGTGACAAAGAACCAAAATTAGTGTCATAAAAATGATTCATGCAGGAAACTTATGTTGCTGTGAGATTCATTCCTTTAATGTAAATAGCTGTTTTGAAAATCATAGCTTAAATATTATTTCTGTTGATAATTTTCAACAACAAAAGTGAGGGGGCACCAAATTTGTTTGGAACGTAGGTAGCTTTTGGGACTAAAACAAGTGACATCCCCCGAAAGAAGAGATATTTCATGTATAACCTCAGATGAGAAATTTTACTTAAAGAAGAGAATGCACTGACAAAGTTTAAAAATAAGATAATCCTTTTTCATACTTACTCATCACCAAACTGTAGTATTCTTAAGAAACCAGAGTCTTAGATTTCTCTGAAATTATTTCATTTAACAATCTTATTAACAACATAAAATATGAAACTAGATTCAATGTCTAATTTAAAGAACCCCAACCTGTCTCCTGCTGTGTCTCTGAAGCCCACGTCCTGTTAGTTACCTGCAGGGTCCACAAGGTGGCACTATGCGGTACTTAACTTAGGGTATGTCTACACTACGAGACTAGTTCGATTTTTCTTAAACCGAACTTGTGAAACCGATATTGCAAAGTCGATCGCGCGAATCCACAGCAAGGACATTAATTCGAATTTGTGAGTCCACAGTAACGGGACAAGCGTCGACATTGCAAGTGGTGCACTGTGGGTAGCTATCCCACAGTTCCCGCAGTCCCCGCTGCCCACTGGAATTCTGGGTGTAGCCCCCAGTGCCTTCTGGGGCCAAAAATGTGTCGAGGGTGGTTATAGGTAAATGTCATCACTCGACCCACAGTCCCGCACTCCCTACGTGAAAGCGCCGGCGGGCAATTAATTCGCGCCCTTTTCCGGTGATTGACAGCTCGGACGCCACAGGACAGCGAGCATGGAGCCCTCCGTGATTATCGCTGCTGCTCTGTCCGTTGTCAACACCTCGCGCCTTATCGTCCACCTTTTCCAGAGGCAGATGCAGAGAAATCGGGCGAGGAGGGAACGGAAGCTCCGGGAGGACATGAACTCAGAGGGGCACAGACCTCTCGCAAAGCACGGGACCCCGGCCCGTAGAAATCGTGGTGGCAATGGGGCACGTTGATCCTGTGGAAGGAGATTCTGGGCAAGGGAAACAAGCACTGACTGGTGGGACCGCATAGTGCTGCAGGTCTGGGATGAATCCCAGTGGCTGCAAAACTTTCGGATGCGTAAGGGCACTTTCCTAGAACTTTGTGAGTTGCTGTCCCCTGCCCTGAAGCGCCAGGACACCCGGATGCGAGCAGCCCTGACTATCCAGAAGCGAGTGGCCATAGCCCTGTGGAAGCTTGCAATTCCTGACAGCTACCGGTCAGTCGCGAATCAATTTGGAGTGGGCAAGTCTACCGTGGGGGTTGCTGTGATGCAGGTAGCCCATGCAATCGTTGACCTGCTGCTCTCAAAGGTAGTGACCCTTGGAGACGTGCAGGTGATCATAGATGGCTTTTCCGCTATGGGATTCCCAAACTACGGCAGGGCTATTGATGGGACACACATCCCTATCCTGGGACCGGACCACCAGTGCAGCCAGTACATTAACCGAAAGGGCTATTTTTCTATGGTGCTGCAAGCACTAGTGGACCACAAAGGACGTTTTACCAACATCAATGTCGGATGGCCGGACAAGGTTCATGATGCTCGTGTTTTCAAAAACTCTGGTCTGTTTAGACGGCTGCAAGAGGGTGTTTATTTCCCGGACCGCAAAATAACTGTTGGGGATGTGGAGATGCCTATAGTGATCCTCGGGGACCCAGCCTACCCGCTAATGCCCTGGCTCATGAAGCCATACACGGGAGCCCTGGACACGGAAAAGGAGCTCTTCAACTACCGGCTGAGCAAGTGCAGAATGGTGGTGGAGTGTGCCTTTGGCCGTCTGAAAGGTCGTTGGAGAAGCTTACTTACTCGCTCCGATCTCAGCCAAACAAATATCCCCATTGTGATCGCAGCGTGCTGTGTGCTCCACAATCTCTGTGAGAGCAAGGGGGAGACGTTTATGGCGGGGTGTGAGGTTGAGGCAAATCGCCTGGCTGCTGATTACGCACAGCCGGACACCAGGGCGATTAGAAGATCCCAGCGGGACGCGCTGCGCATCCGGGAAGCTTTGAAAGCTAGCTTCCAGAGCGAGCGGGGTAACCAGTGACTGTTACGCTTCTTTAAACAGAAGCTGAACCTGCCCCCGGTTCTTTACCCAGGTTCTGTTGCCTATCCTCTCCAATTACCAACCCCCTTCTCCCCCTTCACTCAATGCTTTAAAAGTATAATAAAGGAAACATTGTTTATTAAAACCGTCTCTATTACTGATTTCTCGGTTAAGGGTTTAACCTGGGACGGATACCGCGGTTGGGGAGCGGGTGGAGTGTTGGAAAGTACGCTTCCAAACTCGGGGAATGACATGCTCCTTCTTCCAGAGCAGTCCGAAGTGCTGGACTGCTTGTTTCAAGGGAGCCACCAACCCCTCCTATTCGCAATTGTGTGTGGTGTGGCCTTTGTGACTTTTTGGCCATGGATTGCGGCCACAGATCCCCTGCTGCATGGATCTGTCATGCAGGCTATCGCCGGCCGCAAAAGATCTGCAGCCACCCTCCCCCACCAGAAAGTCACAGGCCCCCCCCCCCCCATAGAGAACAAGACAACCCCCTCCCAGCATGACAAGCGTGCCCAGTGCATGCAATGTGAGAGTGACTTTATGTTGATCCTTTCCCCTTGTCTGTACCCTGGTTCTGGCGCCTGTCGTCGCTAATAACAAACCCCCTTACCCACTCCCCCCAATACCAAACCGTCCTGTGAAAGAAAGTCAGGGAAAAAGCACTGTGCAAAACAAACATTTTTATTAAGGGGAGCATACTTTTTAGATGATACCTGGGCAGGGAACTGTTGTGGGGTGCGGTTGCAGGGAGGGAAAGGACCCAGCTAAAGTTTTGGAAATGAGAGCCTTCTGCTACTGGAGCAGTCTGCAGGGGTGGAGTGATTATTTCCACGGCCCCTGCCTCCCCTCGTTCTAGTGACTTTGGGTGAGTGGAGGATTGGACTTTGTGGCGGGGGAGGGCGGTTGGAAATAACATATAGAGGTGCTCTTTCCTCTGTCTCCTGTCCTGGAGAATGTCTACCAGGCGCCGGAGCATGTCAGTTTGCTCCCTCATTAGTCCCAGCAGCGTTTGAGTCGCCTGCTGGTCTTCCTGCCGCCACCTGTCCTCGCGAGCTTCAGCTCTCTGCTCCCGTTCGCTGACTGCTTGCTCGGACCTTGAGACGTCCTCTCTCCGCTGTGCCGCCTCCTTTCGGGAACAGACCATCAATTCTGAGAACATGTCGTCCCGGGTTCTCTTCTTGCGCCGCCTGATCAGCGCAAGCCTCTGGGAGGGTGATCCACGGGTAGGGCGGGAGACACTCGCAGCTGTGGGATGAGAGAAAGGGAGTGAATTCCTCAGAAAGATACTTTTTCCAGAACAATGCCTATACTCTTTCCCTGTGAATAAGACCAAGCACAGTACCTATCACATGTCCACTTACTACAAGGTCAAATATTATGTCTTTATCCTGAGTGTCTGGGGTCCCGGTGTACAGATCCCAGAAGCCTTGCTGAACACTGGAAATCTGCTCTCTGGAGACCATGGTAAGCTGCTGAGTTTGGACTGCTGAGAGCTTACTTCACAGCAGTGCTCTACTCCCATGTTTCAATCACTGTTCCTGGCGGCGGCGAGTTCCTGCTGCTGCCCAAACCGCTCATCTGCAGCGGCTCGCCAATCCTTTACCCCCCCTCCGCGTAGCCGCTCCCGGGAACTGAAAGTGCCCACGAACCGCTCTGTTTGAATGGCTCGCCTACCCTTTCCCCCCCTCCGCGTGGCCGCTCCCGGGAACTGAAAGTGCCCGCGAACCGCTCTGTTTGAACGGCTCGCCTACCCTTTCCCCCCCCTCCGCGTGGCCGCTCCCGGGAACTGAAAGTGCCCACGAACTGCTCTGTCTGAACGGCTCGCGTACCCTTTCCCCACCTCCGCGTGGCCGGTCCCGGCAACTCTCCCTGCCCGCGCACCACTAAGTTCGAATGGTTAGCCTCCCAACTCCCTCCCCCCCCGCGTGGATGGAAACCACTGGGTGTCTTTCTTTAAAGGGAAAATGAAGAATTCACTATACTAAAGAAACCACTCCTTCAAACCAGGGCACCATGACTGATATCACTCTGATGAGGATTACGGAGACAGAGAAAGACTGCATGCTGCGTCAATGCCAGCAAACCCCGGGGCCGTATGCAGCCATGCTATGCAAGGCAATGATACCAGAGTACCTGCAGCTTGCATGGCGCGGGAAAGTATCCTACCATGGAGGGGACAATAAGGCCGCTCTCCCTGGGAACCTGATACAAAAGCTTTCACTGTACCTCCAGGAGAGCTTCGCGGAGATCTCCGATGGGGATTTCTCCTCTATCCCCATACATATTGACAGACATTTCGAGTAGTTGCACTGGAAAACGACTCAAAGCTGAAGCGCCTAAGGCCAATTAAGCAATACAAACACAGTGCTTATACACCATGCCTATTGTATTCCAAATAAATGTTTAAAACACTGACCTGCTGATCCTTCGCCTGATTCCTGGTCAGGGATGCTGCCTTGGGAGGGTTCGTAGGGGATCTCAGTTAGGGTGATGAATAGATCCTGGCTGTCGGGGAAATCAGCATTGAAAGCGCTGTCGACTGCCTCGTCCTCCTCCTCTCCTTCCTCATCTTCACCGTCCGCGAAAACCTCCGACGACGTGGCCGTAGATAAGACCCCGTCGTCGGAGTCCACGGACACTGGTGGGGTAGTGGTGGCAGCACCACCGAGCATAGCATGCAGTGCCTCGTAAAAACGGCAAGTGTGTGGCTGCGATCCGGAGCGTCCGTTGGACTCCTTGGTCTTCTGGTACACCTGTCGCAGCTCCTTGATTTTCACGCGGCACTGCGTTGCATCCCGGCTGTATCCTCTCTCCGTCATAGCCTGGGATATTTTCTCATAAATTTTTGCATTCCGTCTTTTGGATCGGAGCTCGGATGGGACGGATTCATCTCCCCACACAGCGATCAGATCCAAAACTTCCCGATCAGTCCATGCTGGAGCCCTCTTTCTATTCTGGGATTGCATGGAAACCTCTGCTGGAGAGCTCTGCATCGTTGCCAGTGCTGCTGAGCTCGCCACAATGTCCAAACAGGAAATGAGATTCAAACTGGCCAGACAGGAAAAGGAATTCAAATTTTCCCGGGGCTTTTCCTGAGTGGCAGGTCAGAGCATCCGAGTATGGATTGCTGTCCTGAGCGTCCACTGAGTGGTGCACTGTGGGATAGCTCCCGGAGCTATTAGCGTCGAATTCCGTCCACAGTAACACAAATTCGACATGGCCATGTTGAATTTAGCGCTACTCCCCTCGTCGGGGAGGAGTACAGAAATCGAATTAAAGAGCCATTTATGTCGAAATAAATAGCTTCCTAATGTGGACAGGTGCAGGGTAAAATCGAGTTAACGCTGCTAAATTCGACATAAAGTCCTAGTGTAGACCAGGCCTTAGATTCTTTGTGAGTAGTGTCCCTATGCATGCTCCACTTCAGGTGTGAATGCCCCTCTTGAGCCCTTAATCAGAGATTTCTAGCTATCAGTGTCTGTTTGGCTCGCACATGCACCGTAAGCCTCCTTGTGGCAGACACCAAGGCTATTTAGGGGTGCGCGGGCGATCCGCCCTCAGTTCCTTCTCTATTGCCTCGGCCTGAGATGAAACCCTAGCATTTCCACCTAGAGCATACTCAGCCTTCTGTTTTTTATTGCAGTTATGTAGTTTATAGTTAGTTAGCTAGTTAGGTGAGAGGATTGTTTTTCCTCTCTTTTCCTCTCTGGGAGACTTGTCTTCTCCTAGCGAAGCATGCCTGGCTCGCCAGGCTTCAAACGCTGCCTTTCTTGCCAGGAGGCTATCCCAGTAAGCAATGGGCACTCAAAGTGTGTCCGATGTCAGGTGCAGTCCCACATCTTGCAGAAGTATTCCTTCTGCTTGGCCCTAAAGTCCAGGACAAGAAAGACCAGGGAGATAAAATTCAGAGTGCTAACCATAAAACACACCCCACAACGCTCTCTGAGACAGGTCAGGATACCTATCCCCCCACACATCTGCCTCTGGATGGGTTCAGCACCCTGAAAACCTCAAGGCATTCTTCCCCTAAAGAAGGGAATCTTTGGAGCCCACTAGGAAGATACCCAGAAAGAGAAGCATGGACTCTCAATCTACGGAGCCAGCTCCAAAAAAGATCAGGTCCCCATCAAGGTCCTTAGTCTCTGAAGGTATCGCTGAGGCCAAGGGCTCTTCCTTCAGTACTGGAGGACATGTGAAGCCCTGGAGTTCCAAGGACAAGAAGCACGGCTCCAATAGGGCCCGGGTACCATCCACCAGTAACGAGGGTAAGCACAGGGCACCATTGAGCTTGACCCTGCTATTGGCACCAAAGGATCCATTCTGTTGTTAATGCTGTCCTGCACTTTAACCCAGCCAGCAGTACTGATGCATCATCATCGGTACCAGTGGCTTCAGCTACTGCTACCTGGTCTATGGTGTCAGTCTCCAAATGGCCATCCTGTGGCACAGAACTCCACTCTGTCTTCAATGGCTGCCCCTCTTCCCCATGGGAGGACATATAGGAAGAGGACTCCTAATCAGTCTCCTTGATTTTGGTGATTTTGATACCAGCCTTGCTTGTGACCCCCACTTCCTTATGTACCCCTTCAATGGCTATATTGGGATCTGTGGGCCTCCTATCAGTAGCAATTTACCAGACCACCAGTACTGCCCCTCAGGGAGACTAGAGTTTCACATCCTCCCTCTCCCCATCCTCCACCCCGAAGGAGGAAATGTTTGAGGGCCATGAGGCTAGGGCAGATGAAGAAGCCACGCCTGAGACTCCCATTTCATTGTCATCACTGGATGAGGTGGTTATGTCTCCACCACTTGCCCTGGCTGATGATTTCAGGCAGTTTCAGAACCTCATTAGAAGGATAGCAGACACCCTGCAGATCCCTCTGAGGAGGTCAAGAATCTGCAATACAATCTGCTGGGGATCTTGCAGTCAGCAACACACTCCAGAGTGGTAATACCATATTGATGAGACTGTCCTGGATCTGGATAAGACGGTCTGACAAACACGTTCCACTATTCCAACAACATGCAAAAGGGCTAATGAGAAATACTATGTGCCCCTTAAGAATTCTGACTTTTTATTTTCCCATGCCCCACCCAACTAACCTAGTGTTGGATGTGGTGAATGAAAGGTGTAGGCAGCACTTTTTGAGATCTGCCCCCTATGACAAGGACAAAAATCAGATGGATCTCTCTGGATGAAAGTCATATTTGTCCACAATCCTGCAGTTCTGGAGCAAAAATTATCAGGCAGTCATGTCCTAATACAACAAGCTCACAGCCTTTATTGAGCAGCTGCCACATGACTGCAGAGAGAAATTATGGTCCATCATTGTAGAGGGCCAACTATTGTCCAGACAGCTCTCCAAGCATCCCTAGATACTGTGGACGCTACTGCCAGATTCATCTCTATGATGGTAGTTATGTGCATGGCTCCAACTTTCAGGGTTTCCTAGAGCGATTCAAAGCACAACAGGCTTTGACAGTCATAAGCTTTTCTCAGAGACCACAAATAACTCTCTGCGCATGCTGAGGGACTCCTGAGCTACCCTATGTTACCTGGGCATTTACACACCTACAAGCAAGAAACATTTTAATAGGTCACAGACTGCCCAGAGGTCATGCCTTGCTCAGTTCTTGGGGTACCACAGACCTACGGAACTTCCCGAAAAAAGAGACAGAGGTTTTAGAGTAAAAACGCCACCAAACCACACTCCATGACTGCCCAGGCATCATCTAAACAGCAGCTTTGATGGGGTGGTTGAAGGTTTGAATCCTCCTGCTCCTCTGGATTTATTGTTGTGCCCTTTAGCCTTTTCCTCCCTTTGGGGACCAATTTGTCCATTTCTACCAGGCTTTGGAGCGGATCACCATGGACCAACAGATCTTGGAGGTCATAACATGAACTATACCATTCATTTTATATCACTCCCTTCCTTCCATCCCTTCCCTGTCTCTCTTCAGGGACATCTCTCATGAGCTTCTGCTGAGGCAAGAGGTGGACTTTCTTCTCCAACTAGGAGCAACAGAACCGGTCCCTTCATCTCACATGGGCAGGGTGTTCTACTCAAAATATTTCCTAGTGCCAAAGAAGAACAGTGATTGGAAATGGATCTTAGATCTAAGACTGTTGAACAAGTTCATTAAGCCTCAGAAGTTCATGATGGTGACTCTAAGTCCTTTGCTGGAGGAAGGGGTTTGGTTTTCAGCCCCCCCACCTACCAGAAACATACTTCCATGTAACTATACACCCACTGCACAGGAAATACATACAATTCACCATAGGTCAAGATCATTTTCTGTACCAAGTGCTTCCCTTTGGCCTATCCTCAACCCCATGGGTGTTTTCAAAGATACTAGTGATGGTGGCAACTTCACTTTGGCAGGAAGTGATCCTGGTCTTCCCGAACTTCAACTACTGGCTACTCAAGGCAGTGCTGTCTTCTACCCAGACAACCCTTGTTCTGTTCCAGGAGTTGGGCCTACAGCTGAACAAAAAGAAATCCACACTGGTAGCAGTAAAAAGGATACAGTTTATAGGGGCATACTTGGACTCACTGACAGCCAGAGTGTACCTCCCTTTAGACAGATTTGTGACCTTGTCAGGTCTGGTAGAGACAATTCAGGGAAGCCCTTGGACCACAATAAGAAACTGCCTTCAACTCATAGGCCATATGGCAGCTTGCAGCTTTGTGGCCAATCATGCAAGGCTACTACTCCGCTGCTTCCAGCAGGGACATCTTGGACAGGCAGGTGACAGTCCCCTTTCAGGTAAAGAATGCCCTAAACTGGTGGAAGGAGTAACTCAACATCTGTTCAGGAGTGACTCTAACTACTGACACATCCCTGTTAGGATAAGGGAGCCCACCTACACACCCTCACAGTTCAGGGCAAATGGACAGCCCATGAAGCTAGCCTCCACACCAACCTGTTGGGGCTCAGGATAGTCAGGATAGCCTCAATTTCCTGCCCCTCATCAGAAGCAAGGCAATCAGGGTAATGATGGACAACATGTCCTGCATGTTATACATTAACAAGCAGGGAGGAGCAAGATCCCCCTCCTTGGGTACTGAAGCCACAGAGCTCAGGAACTGGTGTATAGCCCACCACATCCAGATTTCAGTGGTCTAACTCCCAGGCATCCAGAACACCACAGCCAGAGATTTCTCCCACTACTATGAATGGGACCTGGACACCCAGGTTCTTCACAGCATGTTCCAGAGACGGGGACTGCCAGAGATCGATCTTTTATGCAGCTTCAGAGAACAGGAAGTGCCTTCTCTTCTGTTCAAGGGGAGGATCTATGTCACCACTCCCTGGGGACATCTTCTTTCTATTGTGAAAGAAGAGTCTGTTCTATGCCTTTCCACCACCACCCTAATTCTAAGGAGGCTGAACAAGATCAGGCGGGACAAGGCCAAAGTATTTCTCGTAGCACATACCTGGCCAAGACAAGCTTGGCCAGGTATTTGCTATTAGAAGAACTTACCTGCTTCAACTCAATGTCCAACCATCAGTCAAATTCCCGACCATGTCTCAGGGTGAGGCTCCTTGATGGCTCTATGGATGTGCAGCAGATGTTATTAAACAGTAGAAAGCATCAACCCGCGCTACCTACCTACCAAAATGGAAGAGATTCGTTCATTGGTTTGGTTATCCATCAGTTCAGTCCAGGTACACCTGGCCACAGTATCAGCCTTTCATCCCCCAGTCAAGGGATTTTTCATTTTTGCTCACCTGGTATCATCCAGATTTATTAAGTGTCTGGCTAATCTCTTCCCCCATATTAGACCCTGACCCCGTTTTGGGACCTCAACCTGGTTCTCAACCACCTCATGAAAGCTCCATTCAAACCAATGGTGATCTGCTCCCTACTACATTTGTCAATGAAGACGGCCTTCTTAGTTGCCATCATGTCAGCCCCTAGGATCAGAGAGATTGGAGCCCTGATGGCAGATTCTCCCCCGGCCTCCTTACAATGTTCTTTATGGGAAGGTCATTAAAGTTCCACATCTTAAGTTCCTACCAAAGGATTTTCATCCTAACTATTCTATCCATCTACCAGTATTTTTTCCAAAACCTCAGAGTTCTCAGCAGGAATCCTATTTCCATATCTTGGACATTAGAAGGGACTTCGCCTTCTACCTGGATAGGAATAAGCAGTTTAGGAGATAGCCTAGACTCTCTTCTCCTTTCTAGACAGATCTAAGGGGGGGATTCTATCTCTGCTCAGAGACTTTTGAAATGACTATCGGATTGTATCTCTGCCTGTTATGACTCTGTAGGTGCTCAGCCCCCGCCCCCCTCAAGGGGTGAGAGCACATTCAGCCTGATCATAGGCAACATCTACTGCATTTTTTTGAAGAATGTTCCAATATCTGAGATATGTAGAGACACGACTTGGATTTCAATCCATACAGTTTCAAAGCATTAATCCCTGCTTCATGCCATCAGACCTGATGCAGCTTCAGTTCTGGACCCTGTTCCGAAGCTCCCTCCTCCTCCTGGGAATACTGCTCAGAAGTCAAGTGAAGTGGGGACACTATTCGAAGAAGAAGGAAAAGTTACTCACCCTATCCAGTAACTATAGTTCTTCGAGATGTGTGTCCCTATGGGTGCTCTATTACCGTCCTTCCCCTCTGGTTTGGATGTTCCCTAGGAAATGCCTAGGTAGAGAAGGAACTGAGGGCGGTTTGCCCACGCACCCATGTACAGCCTTGGTGTCTGCCATGAGCAGGCATAGGGCGTATGCCTGGCCTGAACTGACACTGTTAGCCGGGGGCAGATTAGGGTTTTGTGGGGGCCCCTCCCTACCCCTTCTGCCTGCAGTTACTCCCCCCCTAACATGCGGTCAAGGCGCAGGGGCTTTCCCCACTCAGCTCGCCTGCTCTGACCCCCCTCCCCATGCGGGTCAGGGTGTGGGAGCAACCATTTTCTGGGACCCCTCCAATTAGCTGCGGCCCCTGGGCATGGGCCCCATTGGCCTAGTGGCTAATCTGCCACTGCTAGCTAGAAATCTCCTATCATAGAATCATAGACTATCAGGGTTGGAAGGGACCTTAGGAGGTCATCTAGTCCAACCCCCCCGCTCAAAGCAGGACCAATCCCCAATTTTTGCCCCAGATCCTCAAATGGCCCCCTCAAGGATTGAACTCACTACCCTGGGTTCAGCAGGCCAATGCTCAAACCACTGAGCTATCCCTCCCCCCCTATCAAGGGTTTAAGAGGCACATGCACACCTGAAGTGGTGCACCGATAGGGACACACATCTTGAAGAACTACAGTTACTGCACAGGGTGAGTAACTCTTCATGCACAGATTTTCCCCTGTATTGCCTTAATTAAGAACCAGTTACTTAATTGTACTTGCAATCGGGGTGTCTGGAATTCTAGTAAATGGATGTTTTATCACCTGAAAGCATTTTGAATATTAGTGAAAGATAAACTGCTTTTGTGTTACTTTTATACAAAAATAGCTATGATGTTCTACAGCACTTTGGTAACCACAGAGTTCTTCACAGAGCTGTTTGCTAATATATCCACTCTAAGTGCCTTGTAGTTTTATTTATTGGGACCCCATAGTGCATAAATCTATTTTTTATAATTTTTATCTGAAACATTGTTATTGTTAAAACTGCAATTGTTTTCAACTTGATTCAGTACTGAGAGGCTGTAGACATTTCAGCTAATCAAAACTTATTAACCATTGTTAGCCACACTGAGGACAACTGGGCCCTCATTTGGGTAGTGTATAAAGCGGATAGGATTGTTATAAAATGAGAAGGATGCATTGCACCATGCTGTCCTTGAATCATATAGATTTAGTGCTGCATTAAATTTCTTCTTTCGACTCCTCTCTCACCATTGTCCTCTTTTCTTTCTCTTTCTCTTTCCCTTTGCCCTTTCCTTTCCCTTCCCTTCCTTCCCCATTGCTCTGTCCATTTGTTCCTCTTCCATCTTTGTCTTTCCCATCCTTCTCTTTCGTCTTGTTTGTCTCTTTTTCTCTCCTACCCTCTCCCATCTTCTCCTTTTCAGTCTTCTTTTCCCTCCTTTCTTCTCATGTTGTATAGAAAACAAAAGACAGGCTTCTCTGCTTTCTAAGAGAGAATTCAGGATTATAGAAAACCTTGTGTCCCAACGAATAAGCTTTTTCCAAAATGTTATCTTCCCTCTGGAACCCTACTAATGCATATTTGCATAATAGATCCTGGAAGCCAGAAACGCAGTATGAGTATATCAGAACCAAGATCTTCTAGTAATTTTTTAGTACCCAAAAGCACATTGTAGCATAATTTCGAATGACCGATTAAATGTCCCATATGAGCCAAAGATCAAATGAGCCTGCAGTCATTACTAGTGATGGGCCCAAGCCACAATGTTTGGAATCTAATCAAGAACAGAAATATGCTGTTCAGAGAGGGGATTTCCTTTTCAACTATTATAGATATAAGCCAGTCATGAAGTTCAGATCCTGATCCTGATCTAGATCCAGGTCCAAGTTTCCTCTGAAGTTCAAGCATATTCAGATCCAAGCTTTTGGTTTAAGTCCATCTCTAGTTATTACATTTTGCATTTACTGTGTGTGTGTGTGTGTGTGTGTGTGTGTGTGTGTTTAAAGAACAAATATTCAATTTTTTCTGCTTTCCAAAGTATTTCTGCTTTTTGCAGGTGGATGCATTTTTAATAGAGGCAGTTTCTCTGAGCCATTTGCAAAAGGTAGTTGTAGGACATGATGGAGAAGGATATGGGGCTGGAATGTACCTCAAGATGATAACAATCAAGAAATCAGAGGACTCAGATAAAGAATGGATCTTTCCATGTTGGAACTGGCTTGATACTCATCTGGGAATACGTGAGACAGTTTGTGAGATTATAACAATAGGTAGGTCCTTCTGCAACAAGACTGAAGTAAATGAGAGTTCCACCTGCTTACATCAGAAGTTAATTTGACTGAAGGTCTTTACAATTGCTATAATTTCTTTATTTGGCTGTAAACATCACACACATTTTCAGCATGATTTTGCTATAATAGCAAACCCACTGGTAAGGTCAGAGATAATATAATCTAATGCTGCATAGTGCACTGTGCATAAAGCAATAGCCCTCTGAATTAAATTTAGCACGTTAAAATTAATGATTTAATGGGGGATTAGAATGTGAGAAGAGGCCTCATGGGGATAAGTGGCTTAAAGTAGAGGTTTAATGCACTAGATTTCAGCCTGTTGGGAGCCGGTATCAAGTCTAGGGAAAAGTTCGTTTAGTGGTCTCAGCTTAGTCCTTATCTGTGGGCGTTAGTCCACACCCACAGAGCTACTGCACTGGTGTCAAGTAGAGCTGTTGCTCTGTTTGGCTGAAGCCCATCATTGCGGCAGGATTCCAAGTCAAAACCTAGGAGCATGTGGCAGAAAGGCATTGGGAGGTGCTCACAGCATGATCTCTGGACAGCCTCTCACTTCCAAACAAGAAGTAAAATTCATCAAACCCATTTAAAAATAAGAGGAAAGAAGATTGCTGTAATCAGGTGTTGTATCCTTTAAAAATAATGCCAAGAAGATAGATACACCAATGGAAATGAACCTCCCAAGTTAGATCCGTAAGGAAAAAATAAACTAGAAAAGCGAGAAGCAATGTGTCTATATCACATACACTTAGAACCCACCATGTAGTGTTCTAGACTAATTAAAGGTAGATTTCTCTGCCTTGTGTTGTTTATAATATCACAACATAGGATCGTTTAAACATACATAGGATGTTTACATAGAATCATTTTAACAGAATCCAAAATTTACAGGTCCAAATGTAGCAGACCTAGAATTATTCAGAGGGTTTTAGCATTGCTGTATGAGGATCTGACTAATGTGGGTTTAGAGCACATTTTTTTAATATGTTCACCTCTCAGTATCATACAACATATTCTTATTTAAGGTCTGATTGCAAGTGGAGATTTCATTGATGCTATTTGCTATATACCAGGTATTGTTATGCTTCAGACTACTATTGTTTCTAAATGAGATGAGTGATATAAGTGAGATAGTGAGTTGGTGACATTGATTACTTCAGTCAAAACAATTAATTAGGGCTATGAAGGAGGCTGCATGTTCTTTAATAATTAGTTCCAAAAAGGATAGTAAAAACAACTTGACATCCAGAAACAATTCTGTAAATCTAAAGTTTGAAACATAAAAGAACATTAAGGTTAAATTCTTGATGAAAAAATGCAATAAAGGTATTGATGTGTTGTTCTTAGTGAATTGTTGCCATAGATACAACATAACCTGCAAATACAGCTGTGTTTGTGTACTGTAAAGCCTGCGGTCCTAATATATTATGCCTTTCTCTCATGCTGTCTTCTTTCCTCTTTCTGTTTGATCATTTTTTAAAGGTAAAAGATTGATTTCTAGTCCAAAACTGCCTCAAATCAACATGCAGTCCTCAGGTCTGTGGATAATGGACATCATTGGATCTGACGTCAACACTGAAATGGATCCAATACACCTTTCTTTCATCTTTTATGGAGACCTGAATCACAAAGAGTTGGCACTTCAAATTACAGGAAAAGCAACTCAAATCAAAGTAGTTTAATCTTTCTCTATTACCAGAAAACTTCTAAGAATCGTGTACTTAATAATCCTTTTAATTCCTGTAGAAATAGTTTATTTGGGCCAAATTTCCAACACGATTTCTAAACCTGTCTGTGCAAATTGGCGCACATAGTCATTTTTGTCTACAAATGACATGATTTGCACATGCACAATGGCATTTTCATTAACAAATCCTGCCTGATTTTCACGCATTGTGTGTTTGCATGAGAAAATTCTGTGATTTGCTGGTGCATATGGTTGTGCATGTCAGACTGCAGGCACAGATATACAGGCCAGTTTGAGGCCCTTTTGAAAATGTGGTACTTCGTAATTTAATCCACAAATATGGTGTCTAAAGTCAGAGATACCAAGTCACTTTTCTGGAGACAGGATATGATAGAGTAAAATGTCCTTGTCCCTTTTCCTCCCTAAACCTCATAATCTAATTCTTCCTCCCTTCCACTATGTTTCTCCTTCCTAACTGCCTTCTCTCTTCAGCCTATTCCCTTTACCCATTCCATTCCCTTGCCTCTTTTGCTTTCTATCCCTATCTCCCTTTCCCCTCCTTTCTTTTTCCTTTCCCCAACTCCTTGTTCCCCCATCAGAGTCCTCCCCCCTCCTCCCTTATGTCACTCTTCATCCTTTCCCCCTCTCTTTCTGTCTCCTTTCCCTCTCCTTCCCAACTAATTAAAACATCAACAAACCTTTGAGACCCACATTCAGCCAGTAGGGAGCCTCTCATTACCCCACATCCTCACTTCCATTTGGGAATTATACTGTCTTCTCTGATGGAGGGCTATTCCTGTTCCTGTAGTACTTATTGACACTCCACTCCACTCTGCTCTGCGTGTGCTACAGACACAGTGGGGAGTGGAACAGTAATTAAAATGAACACTGCTGAAGCAGACCCAGAATTGGAGTTGCTCCTAACTTGGCCGTAAAGGAGGGGAAAGAGCCTCCACTATGGGCATAATCCACAAAGAGGAACTCTTACAGATTTAATTTAAAAAACTGAAATATTTCGTTCTTGTCTTCTGCCCTTTAATGTACCTCGATGCTAACAATTTTCCTCGGTGCATCCACCACACCTACCATGGCAGCCTAATACTGCTTGGGGGAGCATTTCTTTTTTATTCCGTAGAAGGCAGATTCAAATGGATACAGCTCCTAACCATTTGAACATATCACTTACCCCAATCTGTGTCTCCAAAGCAGGACATTTTGAAGTACCTTATTGGTGGGTTATCAACCAAAAGTATAAAGATTGTTTATACTGGAGAGTGTTGGTGGCTGCCAGCACACGTCTTTAATCTCTCAGTAATCACAGGCCTCACTGATGCTCATGGGTATGCTAGTCACTTTTCATTTAGGTTAAATGAGGGCGCAATTAAATGCCCCTTTGTTCAGAGCTAGCTGAAACAATAGAAAACCACTGTCCAAGGCATTCGACCTCCTGGGAAGACCTGAGCAAGAACTAATTCGGGGACAATCAGAGTGGTTTCCCTGGGGCTTCTGGGGCTGGGGCATTGATTGGTGGAGCTATGGATGTCGCAAGCACTCAGGATCAGAAAGCTAGGAAAGCACTGATGAGTGTGGCCCTGGGAGGAAGCCTGGGGAGAGAGTTTCTTTTGGGCACAGGACTGGCTGGAAAGCTGGCTTTGATCTGTGAGCAAGGAAACTGCCTCCTGGTGTTTGTTTCTACTGTGCTCAGGGCAGTCAGACTTTGTGTACACTCTTGGTAAGTTCTTTGGTGCAAATCCTATTTATTATCTGAATCTATCATCAATTTCTCTTCCTAATGAAAAAAAACCAGAAAAGCCCCAAATATTGGCTAACTGCTTGGGCCAAGGGGCAACAATATACTCCAATTTCCCAGTGGATAATATGAAGGTAGTGCATAGTGCCACATTGAATGAACTGCCTTTTTGGCTGATAGGGATGGTCTAATTTGGGTAGCATAGCAAGTAAGCAATAGTTCTCAAACTGTGGTCTGTGGAGCACTTGCTGGTGATTAATAGAAAGCAAGCACATCATACTTCACTCGCTGCTGCTCCTCCTTGCTCCCAGCTGCTTCTATAGGCACCAGAAGAGCCTGGATATGAGCTGGAAACAAGGGGGAGTAAGTCTGGCTGTCTCCACTAAGGGCCCATACCTACATAAAAGGGGTATGAAAGTGGAGATGCCCACCGGGGTGAAGAGAGCGAAGTGGCCGGGCCGCATGTTCAGGGCACCAGATAGCTGGGCAGCGTGTGTAAAGAAGGGAAGGAGGGGAGCCAAAGAGGGGGGTGGGGGAAACAGATGGGAAGTAGAGATGAATCCAAGAGTAAAAAGAGACAGTGTGCTTACCCTATTGTTCCCTCAAAAGGATGAGATTTATTGCCTTTAAATATAGTTACAAATTACATAAGCACTTTCCTAGTGTTACTTATCCATGCAGTGGCATGGCCACAGGGATGTTATGCAGTTACTAATGGGAGGGGGATCTGTTCAATCATGAATCCAAGGGGAAGGGCTCCAGAGAACAATCTGTCTACTAAAATGTGGTTCACGCTATGGAAGAAGTCTGAGAACCCTTTAAAGAAGTTAATTAATGTGTTTCCCTAACTACGTAGCCTACTCAAAATTAAATTAATTGACTTTAAAATTCACACTTAATTACAGCAGTTGTTTTTACTGTATGTTGTAGGAAACACTTTTTTCCCCCATGGGATTCACGGTCTGGTAACTGAAATGTAAAGAACACTTGAGCTTTTCATTGTATTGTTAGCAGGTTGATATGAGCCATTTGGTCACTTTCTAATCAATAACGTTTGCAAACAGTCCACTGCATCATTGTGAATTATAGTGTCTAATTTTGTTTGGTATGCAATTTCCCCCAGTGACTCTTATGAGAAAAGTCACCAATTCTCTGGTATTCAAACCTCTAGAGAGCCATTCAGCTCATCCAGTTAGCAAATCAATTTTGTATTGTGTAAAAAAAAAAAAGTAACAATTCTAAAACTGCCACAATCTTTTAATCTCTGAAATGTGTTAAATTATTATATATAACGGACAAGCATATTAGATCTGGCATTGCTATAGTGAGATTGCATTTGACTTATCTTTTTCTCACATAGGATGAACTGGCAGACATTGGCTCAATCTACAAGATTCAGATAACTGGCCCACATACCAAGTTAAATCAGCCTTGGCACTTAGACTTGCTGCATATGAAGCACACAGGCACGAACCAGGAGATGTGGTTAGCTTTCGACTGTTCGTTCAAACATAATGAAGACAAATGTGTGGAACTGCCAGCTCTCTATGCAGACCAGGATCCTTTGCAGGGTAATTTAAGCCCTTTTTCCTCACTGAGGGTCAGGTTCTGTCCTTGGATGCATATGCGCTTCTAATGTTGACTGCAGTATATGCTATGTGCAGATTTCCAAGAGAAGAATTTTGTCCTAAGAATCTAATGTTATAAATGTACATCAAAAGCAAGAGAAGGCAACACTTCTTTCCCCTAGAAAGGAAGTCAGTCCAATGAAGTCAGTCTTGAGGCAAGCTTTGCAACAGCTGACACCAAATTAAACATACCTTGTTGATATAAGATTTCAATCTCTTTCATATTACATCAAGCAGACAATAGCATGTGGCATTTAAATTTTTTTTTATTGATCCTGCAGAATAAAATAGGTCATAACGAATCGACTGAATAAATGTATGATGTATTATGTAGTATATAATATTAAGCTATCCTTTCTATAAATAAGGAAAAGATTACCTAGAAAAGTTTATTTTTTTAGGAATGTCAGATATGCAAAGACCCAGTACAAGCCAGTGGCGAGGTTTTTAAAAACCTGCCAGGGTCAGTTAGCATAGAGCTATCCAGAAATTTCAATTGCCTTAGTTAGTGTTTTATTGATGTTCATGAGGAATTTATGGTACAGAAAATATTACTACAGCAAAAAAAAAACTATATTAATTTGCACAAGTTCAGTTTTTCTGCACATTTTTCAAAAATAGTAACAAGCAAATTATTTATATATATGGTGTCACAAACATGACAAGATGATGATTACTTCAGAAAATATGGGTAAGAGCAGCCTTTTGCATATTGATAGCTTTCATCAGTGGCCATTTAAGAAAAAGCTTCCCATTTATCCAATTCATTAGAATAAAGAGAAGTGATAGGGATAGTACAGATCATGTACTGAAACTATTAGCAACAGCGAAGAGGTTTATTGACCGAGGCTACAATAGAGAGGATGTTGTATTGGCTAAACAGAAGTTGCTGGGAAAAAATGGGAACTCTGCACTCAGAAAAAGACAATATAATACTCCACATGAAAATTTAAAATCCTAAGCAATTTTTCTTAACCATTTTATCCCAAACGGAACTTGAACTCAGCAAAACACAGTCAAACAAACTCTTTTAATCATTGACTGCATGTTGGTATGCAGAATATTGTATGATTAGGAGTCCCAACCTGTATCCATTCACCAAAAAATGTTGTTCTTCCTAGGATTTTTATCATCCAGGTTCAAAGTAACAGAAAAGGTCTCTCTCTCTCTCTCTCTCTCCCACACACACACACACATACATATATCTGCATTAATCCTGGGGAAATGACCTCATGCTCTAAAGTGCTTGTGTTTTGTTCTATCTCCTGAGTAAAAGGATTCCTTTAACCGCTCAGTGGTATTAGGGTTGACTTACTGATTTAAGACCAGCCACAAAAGGGTAATGCTAAAAAAAATCAAAATTCAAACACTTATCAAAATTCTTATGAATACATAAAACACAAAAACAAATTCCCAAATGTGTTAATTCATAACCCCAAGAATGTCTAAAGCAGAAATGATGTCTATGGGGCGTTTATTTTCATCCACTTCTTACTTTTCACTTCCTCATCTTCTGAGACAAAATAGAGCTGTGTGAAAATTCAGATTTTTACTTTGTGAATTTTTCCCAAGCAAAACAGATTTTTGAGTAATTTCCTAAAAATCAGGCACTGCTGCAAATAACACCTCTGTATTATAGGCCTCATGGGCCCCCAACCCAAAGAAAATGTAGTCCTCAATCCTGTGTATAGCCTTCTGCATGTGAATAATTTTATGCATGTGAATAGGCCCATTGGGCTTATTTGTTTCTTCGAGATCAGAGCCAATGCTGTTCACATTCCCTGTGTGTGTTCATATTCCCTGTGCTATACATGTGATTTTCTATATGGGAAAGTGTTGTTTCTGGGGCAGTGTTTTATATTTCAGTGTCACAGTACTAAATCAATCTAAATTTTCTAACAAACAGGCAGCTTTTCTTTGCATACCAGTTTGCTTACTGTTGACAAAAATATTCTAGAATTTTATTTGATTGCAGTCATTCATGGCCTGAAAGAGACAGCAGGACATGGAGATGCCTTTAATAAATAAATAAAAAGTACCCCCATCTCTTTTATCTTTATTCAGAGGCAGTCTTTCAGTAATATCCAGTCCCAGATCTATCTCCCCTCCCCACTCCCATATACACATCTAAACCCTCCCTTGCAAAAGAGCAAGGAGACTTACACTTTGTGTTCATGTCTCCTATGTCACCTCACTAGCCTCAGCTGGACATGTTGTTGGTTCTGTGTCCAATCTATCCTATTCATAGTTTGTTTCCAATGCAGAGTCATGCTTTCTTCTGATATGTCCTGATTTGAAGGAATGCCAGCAGTGTTAGAAATGTAGAGCTCATCCAGTACGAGGGAGGAAAAGCAAGTATTGGACTGAATTCTCCCAAGAGTTCCTCCTTGCCCTGTCTTCCAGCTATAGGACCATTTCCATCTCCTTAACACAGTGCACCTTCACATGCAACGGTGGGCAACTCCCAAGTTACCACTGTGCTAAACCAGTAGTTTTCAGCCTTTTTTCATTTTCATTTTTTTTCAAAAATTTCCAGTGGAGGTGTAGACCCCTTTGGAAATCTGAGACATAGTCTAAAATAATGTGTAGTCTATAAAAATCAGTTGTAAATTTGCAACAGTGATGCTAACTAACCATTGGAAAAATGTACCAAGGGTTGTGGTGGATTCTCCATCACTGGCAATGTATTAAATCAAGATTGGATGTTTTTTTCTAAAAGATCTGCTCTAGGAATTATTTTGGGAAGTTCTATGGTCTGTTATACAGGAAGTCAGATTATATAATCACAATGGTCACTTCTGGCCTTGAAATCTATGAATAAAAAATCCTTCTCACCTCATTCAAACAAGTGGTCTGCTGACTTCAATAGATCTACTTGCATGAACAAGGTATGCAGGACTAGGCTCTGGGTGCATCAAAACAATGACATATCTTGTTTCTGCTGACCCAGAGAATCCTGCATCTTAAACCCTAGTTTTTCCAATGGCAGAACAACTTGCTGACAAAATATCACCTAGGCAGATCATTTGCTTTAAAATGTGTGGGCCAGATCCTCAGCCGATGCAAATCAGTGCAGCTCCATTGACTTCAGTAGGGGTAGGCTGATTTACACCACCTAAGAATATTTAGGCACCTTAAAGAGAGTACACTAGGCCTCAATCTAGCAAAGCACTTAAGCACCTTCTTCAAGTACATGAGCAGTCTAGTGGATGTCAAGTGCTTTGCTGGATCAAGACCTAGACTAATTGTTTTTAAAGTGATGGGGGAGTCCTTGAAGACGATAAATAATGCCACACTGAAATAAAAATACTTTTCACAAAAGAGGCTTCTTTACGTGCCATCCCCACACAGTCGAATGACGAGAAACAAAGATGTTTCCACCTATTGTGCTGCAACATGTACATAAATGTTACCAGTGTGGATAGATACAGCCCCTATTACTTGTTAAACTCAGTCGGTATGCAAAATTGACCTGTAAAACCCTTTCTTCAGTGATATGAACTTTTTATATTTTAAAAGGATTAGAAAAATGACTGTATGAAATGTCACAATATTTGTATTCAGGCTTTTTTATTCTAACACTCAATATGAATAGCACCAGCTTGTGAAAAGAGCTGTAGGAAAAGTTTAAAAATAAATATCTTGCAGAACACTTTTTTTTCTCTTTTGCCATCACCTACGCATGAGAATAAACGACAGCTTTAGCTTGTGGTTTCTTATTTTTTCACAGTGTGTTTTTAACAATCACTCTTAAACCTTCTCTAAATTTATCATAGGGAATCCAAGAAACTTCCTGTAATGAAGACCTCATGAGCTTCTGGGAATTTTAATACAATTCCTGTATATTCTGTAAAAAGAAAAGGAATACTTGTGGCACCTTAGAGACTAACAAATTTATTAGCATTCTGGACCTAAATTCTGTAGCCGCTCTGATTTCTGCAGCATACTGGTGATGATTTTGGCATGAGTGGGAGCGAAAACTTCGGAGGCTGCCTAAAATGAAGAGATCCTGGCAGATATATGGACTTTGATTGAAGTTGTGGGGGGCTCAGCACCTCTGAAATCAAGCCTTAAACAATAATTGCAATAGGATGTGAGTTCATCAGCCAGCTTACTTGCCCTTCCATACACCAAAGTGTATGTGTATTGGTTGATGAACCCACAACCCAAAGTGTGACCATTGCCATATAAAATGGCTTATTATTTAAAAATAATAATAATAATAATTACAAATATACCACTTCCCCTTCTGAAAGGAATCTGAGTGTCATATTGCTAAAGCGAACAGGTTCTTCTTTAGTTCAAGTTGATGCTTCTAAAGTAGAAGGATCTGAGATAGTTAGTCATTGTTGCTTCCCTATAGTTCCTAATAGTCTGGGTGCATAGCTGGCCACGGATTTGTTTAGGGTATTGTTTGCTCTAGGATATTGTTCTATAAGAACTAAAACCATCTTTTTGTTCTGTGTCTGTACATTATTGATTAGCACAATGGTGTTCTGGTCCAAGACTTGGGTTTCTAGGCATAATGCAAGTAATAATAATTAATATTCAGATACTGAGCAGAGGAAACAGCTGCTTCTTCTGTTTAAGGATTCCTCCTGTTCACCCCTTCCAAAACAAGTGTAACAGTAGTAAGCAGGAGCTATGGTTGAGATTTTCAAAGCTGAATATGATGTTTAGCCACACAACTCTTATTGGAATTATTAGTTGTGTGGCTAAATCCCCTTGTTGGCTTTGAAAAACTGGACCTCGGTCTTTCCTCCTGTACCCAAACCAGTTATTGACTCCTCCGTTCTTAAATCTCCTCCAACACTACTGTTCGGCTGCAGTGAATAGTGGCAGCAGCCTCCCCAGCCTCTCTTCAAGGCTCTTCTTCCCTGGCCTGTGCCAGAGAAGGCCGCAGTGGCCCCAGCTGTTCTTTGAGGCCCCGCCCCACTTCCACTGTTTAGCTAAGGCGAGCAAGGAAAGTGGTCACAGCCGTGTCTTCAAAGTTCCACGCTCTGGGCATGGCTGACAGACATAGGAGTTCCTTCTCATAACCCCATATGGTTGCTCAACAGAACAGTATTCTCCCCTTCTGGCCAATTACTAGTTCACTACCAGAGCCTGGACTGGTTTTGAAAACCCATCCTTATCTCTCATGCAGCAGAAAGGGAAGGGAATATTTTATTTAAAGGTAAAATCTGAAGTTGAAAGGATTTAAATTTTAATGGATCATTTCGATTATTTTATATCAGTGTGCTTTAACTTTAAGATCATCGTGAGTGTGTTGTGGTCTGATGCATGAACAAGCTTGATACTCCTGATGTGTTTATTCACTGGAGGATAATTACATGAGCTGAAAGCATCTTAAGACAATCAGATCATAGCTTTCACCTAAGCCATTTTATGACTGTGCATCCCTTGCTGCAGTGCAAGATGAAAATGGTATATACAAAAGGGGCAAATAGGAATATAGAGCCCTAGGGATTAGAACTAGTGGTGACTATGTAAACAGGCAGTGGTTTTGAAGTAGGGATTGGGTACCCAAGAGGCCAGGAGGGATGTGTATTGGTTATTCTGTAGGTTATTGAATACAGTACTCAATACTGTAGTGCTGATTTTCTGGAAGAGACAGAGGGCAGAAGAAAGTTGCATTCTGCGGATTCACAAACAGGGATTTATACAGAGAGTAAGAATGTGTTGTAGTTAATGCACTGGACTGGGACTCAGGAGATCGGGGTTGTTTCCCAGCTCTGTTACAGAGTATTTGACCTTGGGCAAGTCACTTAGGGCCTACCGGGATTAGAGAAATTTCCATTGATGTAACAGCACCGACATAGTTTCACCCTGATGTAGAGTTTTGCACTGGTGTAAAACAGGGTTTATACCATTGCAGTTTAGTTTGTTAATCTACTGGATTAAGATGCACTAGTTTCAACCCAGCTTTACATCGGAGCAGGGTGATTCCATTAGGATGTCACTATATTGACAGTGTAACTATACTGACTAAATTATAATGGTGCAAATTTCTGTAATGTAGGTAGGGTCTTAATCTCTCTGTGACCCAGTTCTCCTTGTATAAAATGGGGATAATACTTTTTCCCACCCTGTGTCTGTCTTGTATATTTAGATTGTAAGAAACCTGGGGCAGGGATCATACCTTACTGTTTGTTTGTACAGTGCCTAGCACAAAAGGACTCTGATCTTGGTAGAAGCCTCCAGGTACAACCATAATATAAATAATACTTAATAAATTGACAAAAAGGTGAACTATGTAGCTATCTGTGGAGCTTCATAACTGCATTCTATACAGTCCCTGCCTCTAATTAAAAACTTTTAAGGTGCCATTTTATGGTACTGTGCCTTTCCTTTTTTAAGAATATATCAAGAGATCCTCACATAAAACAATACAATAGAACCTAAGCATTTTCTTAAGGAACCCAATTATGAGACAAGATGACAGAGAATTTCCCTTGTTATATTGACTGTTTTAAACGTTTTGTTTTAGTTGTGGAATATTCCATTCATGTGCACACTGGAGACATAAAGAAAGCAGATACCAGTGGAGAGGTTTATCTTTGTATTCAAGGAGCGAGAGGTGACTCTGGGAAAAGATGGCTTAATAATTCAAGAAGTGGACCCATCACTTTTTCCAGAGGCCAGGTAAAAGAACTGAGGAAAAGTAACTGAAATTGTAAATGTCTCCTTAATAATACCACACATTTACATAGAGCTTTTAATGCTAAAGGATATTAAAAGTACTTGACCAGCCTGCCCATTCCATATAGGGATCATTTTACTTACTACTAAATGGTAACCATCTCTGGGATGAAATGTGGTTGTTCTTCTGCACCATCAGCTTGCACAACAGAGAGACAGTTAAATTAATGAAGTATTTTTCTTCAGAAAATTAGATTATAAACTCCTTGGTGCAGCGACTTATCTAAACTATAGGCCAAATGCACCATTGGTGGAAGTGCATAGCTCTCCATAAGATATCTTGGTGTTGTGCCTGCTTAAATGAATATGGCACTATGCATTTTGTGAACCATCATGAACATCTATCTAGCAATATAAACAATAAATAATAGTAAGGCAAATATCCCATTCCAGTCCTCATTCTCCTTCTTTAGTTCCTCCATTCAGAAATTCCTTATTAACCTTGCAAAAATCTTCTTAGTTTTTGAGAATTCAAAAACTTTTGCAGAAAAAATCCTGGAACCGTTGGCAAGAGAATAGGATAGTTAAAGAAAATTTCAGATCAGAATCTTACAGATACTTTGTGAGGCCTCAGTGTCTGATACAAATTCGGGTTTGCAAGACATAATTACATTTTTCTCAAAGGTCAATGTAAAAATCACTCTATAAGGAACCTACTAAGCTTTTTGCAGCTGACAGCCCCTCAACACTGAGTGATGTTGAATGAATGCTGAAGAATGGAAAGTGAAGAACCAATGGATACTGCTCCAGTACCACTGTAACCAGAATCCAGATTATCCAGATTCAGTTTAATGCTTGCTGCTTTAGTCATCCCAGGGCATGATGAGGAGAACCTCCTTGTCAAAATCCAGGAGTTTCCATGACTGCCACTTTGCAAAGATATATGGGAGATGCCTTGACCCTGACTCATCAGCAGAAAACCAATCTACATTACCGACCATCTCTACAGTAGATGCTTCCACATTGTGGTGAACAGAATGGGAATGAGCTGCTTCCACTGTAAGAAACTCCTTCCTCATAACTCAGCCTGATGAGAGACTGCCTGGCTTCGAGCTGTCATGCTCTGTCTGGTGCAAGCTCAACTGTTTCAAAGGTGGGGTGGTGAGGTGTACAGCAAATGACCACACCTGGGGACTTGGGAAACTCTTTTACGGTTGAGAACGTTGCACACTTACTTGATGGCTTCTTACCGTGTACTGATCTATCAGCTGTTGAATGACTAAAACATGTGATGCCTACCTAAGTCCTTTTGACATTTGTCTTTTTGATTGATACATCTGTATTATCTCTCTACTTTTGTATTTTGAATTTTTCCATCTTTATTATGCATCCACTAATAATAACTCCACAAGAACATATGAAATTAAACCTTTTGCTATTTTTTGTACTTTAATAGACAGACATTAGTCTGGTCTCTGAATGTAGATGAAGTACTTCAAAGAATCTTCTACTTGACATATATTTTCTCTGTGCTCTAAACCCTCCTCTCTTCATTTTGTCTGCTGATTTTCATTCTTAAAAGTTTCAGAAGCCAGGTTTTATGATCTTTGCTGCTCATTGCAGCCTTCCAGTTAGCCCAATTAATTTGTACAGTTCTGCAGCAGAGTGTAAAGCTCTACTTGATATCCAACAAGTTAATTCCCTGCTCAGACTTTACAAAGGAAATTGGGAGACAGTAGTGAAAGATGACTTAGAACTGTAGGGCTACCCAGGCTTTGAAGGAGAGTGTACGGAACTCAGTGGGGCCATCTGTTTGGTAGGTAGGTGAGGATGATACTTAGAGAAAGCAGGATTCCACAAGCAGTTGGTGGAGACATGAAATATTAGTGCTGGCTGAGAACGGGGGTGGTTCTGTTTTCTTTCTGCATATATAAGACCTCTGCGTTTTCTTTATTCTTCTTGTAATAAATTCACTTAAGTACCCTTTAAGAATAAATCATTGAGGCAGGAAACTCATGGCCTGACTCACTGATTTTGAGAGTGCTGAGTCAGCTGGTTGACTCCAACAATGAAGAGACTCCTATTCTTTGAGTCCTCAAGTTTTTCTTTTTTTATATCCAATTTGTGTTCCCATTCTCTGATATGTTTGGTTAAGGGAGCAACAACATCGCCTGGAGCAGGACTCTTCCATCTGTTGGGAGTCCAGTATCTTGATCTTTTACTTATTGTTTAAAGATTCTAGAGTTCAAGTAATAACAGCACTCTTTGGATTAATGGTGCTCACTACTCTCCTTACTGTATTCTTTACCCTATCCTCCCTGATGACAATCTGACAAAACACCTACTCTTTTGACCTTGATACTTCGCTCTTCCTCTCAGATGAGAATTTGGCCACAGTAATCCATGTTTTCATTGCCTCCAGGCTGGGCTGTCATAATTCATTGTACCTGGCACTGAACATGGTAGCAGTGCAGGGTTTCCATTGCCAGGTGAAGTCTCTGGCCTGATCTTAAAAGCCCTTACTGGGTCAGAATCAAGCTACAACAGCAACTGCATCTTCATTCAGAACTCAATTGGATAACTGTTCCTCTCTAGAATAACGAAGCCTGGGAGACGTTTGTGAGCACCAGAGAGATAAAGCAACCTTAGTTATGGAGGTTTTGTTGTGGAACAAGTTTCCCAAAGAGGTCAGACTAATTCAATTATTTATCACATGCTTCAAGCCCCTGATCTTGGAGGCCTTAGTCAGCAAAATATTTAGTACATTTGTAACTTTAAGCACCAGTAATCCCATCCATATTCAACAAAACATGCCCTTAATTTTCAGCAGCTACCTAAGTTTCATGTGCTTAAAGTTAAGCATGGGCTTTTATGAGAGCTTTCCCACCTCTAATCAGACTGAAGAGAGGTCTTTGAGAAAAGAGTGAGAAAACAAACAAACCAAGAACTCGTGTGTGTGTGTGTGTGTGTGTGTCTGTTTGTCTGTCTTATACCAGGAAAGAAGAAGATCAAAAGACTCCATTAAGTTCACTAAACACTGCATCATGCAAAGCTAAGGTACTTGAAAAGCTCTTTTGTGTGATGAAGATGACTTCCATAGAAAACCCTAATATAGATACATAGGTATAATGTCACTTCTTATAACAGTCATAATTCATCCAATTTAGTTATTTCATCCTACAAGCTTAGTAGAAATCAGCATCTTACTGAAGCTTCAAGCTGAGCATCAAAGTTTCTGAAAATACTATTTATCAACTATAGTGATACTTTAAAATTAATCAGAAAAGTCATACTAGTCACTGACACTGGAAATATCAATTACAGCACATACTGTTTTATTATGCACTTGAACGAAATGAAGCGACATGACAAGGGTAAAGTAAAGTGCACTAACATACAAAGCAATGTCCACTTATGCAGAGGTAAATTCATAAGTCATACATACCTACCAGGGCAAAATCACAATTTAAATTATTTTCAAATTGCAGGTGGATGTTTTCAGAATCAAAGCAGTTCACCTTGGCAAGCTGAACCAAGTTCTTATTGGATTTAAAAGTTTAAAAAAAGGTACAATAATTTTAAAATAAACTATGTGCCTGGAATATACAGCATTGCATTGTAACCAATACCATATAATAACATTGATTATCATCAGATGTAATGGGGGTCAGAAATGCAGAAAAACAGCTGTTAAAATCATGATTACAGATCATACATTTAATGAGGTCTGTTCTATTTAGAAACTACTGAAAAAATTGAAATTGCTGGACTTTTTCCGTTTTTTTCTGTGTGTTGTGTTAGATTGTATATAACCTGGTTTCACGTAAATGCTCAATGTACTATAGGAGAATCATAAGCAGTATCCAGTGAATTACATAGTGAAAAAATTATGAGGCATGTCTTGTTTGTTTTTTACAATAAGTGGCTTGTTTGATATATTTGGTTCTGCCAGTAGATTCAGCAAATATTTTTGTTTTCCAGCAAAAGTATGTTATATTTTCTTGTTTTGCATCTCATTTGGTTATCATTCCTCACACCCATTACACACATACACTGTTTTAGTTTTTCCATTGTATCCATATTGTCCTCATTTCCTATAGAAATTGTCCTGGTTTCCTATAGAAATCCATTCACAGGTGTTTAAGGGGCTCTGGGGATGTGGGGTGGGATGGTAGGCAGAGAAAGCTACACTCTCTGCAGCATCATTTCTCCCAACTCCCCTCCAATTCTCAGTGTAAATAATGCTGGCAACTTCAAAGTAGGTAGTGACAGTTGGGGACAGTGTGGGATCATGGCTCCTTCAGGACTCTCAGTGCCATGGAGGCCAAGTGGCCATGTGGAGACACACAGAAGAGATGCAGGTAGCCCTGGCCTCTGCAGATCTCCTGAGATCTACAAGTTGCAGACCATCCCTGAGAGTGGAAACCCAGTTCCCCGTCCCTACTCCCACTATTGAGAGCAAGAACATGTGGAAAATTCAGGAGCCAAATTCATGGCGTTTCAAGTCATTTATATAGGAAAAACCCTAGTAGGGGGCTATTTGCCTCTTATTGCTTAAAGTGAAAGGGTGAAATCCTGGCCCCACTGAAGTCAGAGTCATAACTCCCATCGACTTAAGTAAGGCCAGGATTTCACCAAAATAGTTTCCTCCTATTTAGGATTAGCTGAAAAACAGTCAGAGATATGTCAGGACCAAGTGCATTTCAAGTGCCTCAAGCCAGTAGCTTCAGTTTCAGTGGGGATGTATGTGGATTTGTTTCTTATTTCTAATCCTCAAAGGCTGATGATAATACACCAGTCCTGGAATAATTCATTGTTATACACGAAAGGGTCATTTTAAAAACATTCTTTATATTCGTTTTCTTTTGTTTCCTTTCTATGTTGCCAAACAAGTCATGTCACATGGGTACAGTGTAACATGTATTTATTGCATTCTCGGGTCAGTAATATTCCTCCTGTGGAGGAGGAGAAAACTCTTGAGCTATGTGAGTTATAATCACAAATAAGAAATTTCTATGGCCCCAAACCTGGGAAGTATTGCATGTCTTCTGTGAGTTGCTGAGTCCTCTGCATTCTCGTTTAAATCAGAAGCTTCAGACAGTGTAGGCAGAGCTTATCATTGTTACTTGAAATGCAATACATTAATATCTTTGTTTTAATCAGATGACTGGTTCTTGGAAAAAATTGTTATAAAAGAAGAAAGTTACCCTTTTGCCACTCACGTCTTTGCACACAATGCCTGGATCAGCAAACACTCAAAGAAAGATTTTACAGAACTAGTAATTCCACTGAAAGGTAATGCCAACAAAATGTTTTTTGCTTACATAAATTACTCTTGCATGACTAAGTACTTTTGAGTAAATTACAATTTATAAATTAATGTAATGATTTACGGCGACTTATAAGAAAGATATGTATTCTGAATAGATATTTCTTCTAAATATAGAAATGACGGTGACAACTGATCCAGTAAAATACTTTGATACTAAAAGCAGAGGACAATGGCAAATGTGGGTGTACTGTACACACATACCAGAAAAAGTTCCTGATATTCAAGTTGTTGTGTTTGGAACAAAAGGGAAATCTGCTGCACAGAAGGTTCAGAATCTGAAAAACAACCCCTTTTTGGTTAGTTTCTTTTTATTATATTTTATACGGATCTTAACAATGTGAAACTGGGAAAGGTACATTGTGTTTTCTATGTGCCAGATTGTATGCACAGATTGCTTTATTGGCCAGAGTTGATATTTGACATCTCCCATGCACCAAGAAAACAGTACTACTAAAACTACTGGTACAAGAAGTGAAACGAGATATTATAGGGATAACAGAAGCATGGTGGAATAGTAGTGACGACTGGAGTACAGGTATTGAAGGATATGTGATGTTCAGGAAAGACAGACATAAAGATAAATGTTGTGGAGTGGCATTGTATATTAATTATGAGATAGACTGTAAGACAGTAGCAGTAATGGAATGGATAAAACAGAATCTGTTTGGGTCAATTACTTTGGGGAAGAAAGCTACCAGAGGCTCCACTGGGATAGTGCTTGGGGTCCTTAAGATCTGATATGGATATGGATAGAGACCTCTTTAATATTTTTAATTAAATAAATACTACTGGGAATTGTGTGATCCTGGGATACTTTAATTTCACGGATATAGATTGGAGAACAAGTGCTACTAATAATGGTAAGGGTCAGATATTCCTGGATGTGATAACTGATAGATTTCTTCACCAAATAGTCACTGAACCAACAAGAGGTGATGCCATTTTAGATTTGGTATTGGTAAGTAGTGAGGACCTCCTTAAAGAACTGGTTGTTGTGGACAACTTTGGTTTTCATGATCATGAGCCAATTCAGTTTAAACTAAATGGAAGGCTAAACAAAAATAGATCTGCAACTAGGGTCCTTGATTTCATAAGAGCAAACTTTAAAAAATTAAGGGAATTAGTTAGGGAAGTGGACTGGACTGAAGAACTCAAGGACTTAAGGTAATTCCAAGGCTCCTCCACATTCATTTCAAAGTTGCAGAAGCTATCTGAAGTCTACATCCCAAGCCAAGGGAAAAAATTGCAGGGAAGAGTTGCAGGGCAAATTGAATAAGCAGGCATCTCAAACAGGTTATTAAGAGAAAGCAGGCAGCCTACAAGGAATGGAAGATGGGAACAATCAGCAAGGAAAGCTACCTCTTGGAGATCAGAAAGCAAAGAGAAAAAGTTAAAAGTATAGAGAAAAATCCAAGTAGATATGGAAGTGCAAAGGAAATTAAAACCAATAGTAAAACATTCTATAGCCATATAAATGAAAAGAAAACAAGGAATAAGTCGGACTGCTAAACACTGAGGATGGGATGTAGATTAAAGATAATATAGGCATGGCCTAATGCCTAAAGGAATACTTTGCCTCATTTTTTAATAAGGGTAATGAGGCGTTTAGGGATAGTGGCAGGGTGGCTAATGGAAATGATGATATGGAAGTAGAAATTACAACATCCAAGGTAGAAGTCAAACTTAAACAGCTTAGTGGGACCAAATCAGGGGCCCCGGATAATCTCCATCCAAGAATATTAAAGGAACTGGCATGTGAAATTGCAAATCCAATAGCAAGGATTTTGAATGAATCCATAAACTCGGGGGTTATACTATGTGACTAATTGCTAATATAATACTTATTTTTAAGAAAGGAAAAGAGAGTGATCCAGGAAACTCCTGGCCCTTTAGTTTGACCTCAATTGTATGCAAGGTCTTGGAACAAATTTTGAAAGAGAAAGTAGTTGAGGACAAAGAGGTAAATGGTAATTGGGATAAAACACAACATAGTTTTACAAAAGGTAGATCGTGCCAGACCAACCTGAACTCTTTCTTTGAGAAGATAACTGATTTTTTTAGTCAAAGGAAATGCAATAGATATAATTTGCCTAGATTTCTGTAAGGCATTTGATACAATTCCACATGGGAAATTATTAGTTAAATTGGAGAAGATGGGGATCATCATGAGAAAAGAAAGGTGGACAAGTAACTTATTAATGGGAAGACTACAATGGGTCATACTGAAAGGTCAACAGTCAGGCTGGAGGGAGTTTGCTACCAGAGTTCCTCAGGGCTTGGTCTTGGGACCAATCTTATCTAACATTTTTTATTAATGACCTTTACACAAAAAGTGGGAGAGTGCTAATAAAAATTGTGAATGACACAAAGTTGGGAGGTGTTGCCAATATGGAGGCAGACCAGAATATCATACAAGAAGAGCTGGAGGACCTTGAATACTGGAGTAATAGAAATTGAATGAAATTTAGTAGTACAAATTGCAAAGTCATGCACTTAGGGATTAAAAACAAGGTGTGTTTTTTTCTATAAACTGGGGAATTATCAATTGGAAGTGACAGAGGAGGAGAAAGACCTGGCTGTATTACTCGATCACAGATTGACTTTGAGCCACCAACGTGATGCAGCCGTTAAAAAGGCTAATGCAATTCTAGGATGCATCAGGCAAGGTATTTCCAGTAGAGATAGGGAAGTGTCATACAAGGCATGGGTGAGACCTCATCTAGAGTACTCTAGATATCTGGTCTCCCATGTTCAAGAAAGATGAATTCAAACTGAAACAGATGCAGAGAAGGGCTCCTAGGATGATCAGAGAAATGGAAAACCTACCTGACAAGAGGAGACTCAAGGTGTGACCAGTTGCCCCCCTTAGGATGCCACCTGATGTACTGGGATACTGCTGAGCCTGCCTGTTCTACCAGCCTGAGCACCCTTTTTACCTGTCATGCTGAGCCAGGCTATTGAGCCTCCTCCAGCACACACACAGGCAGGGCCACACCAAACTGCAGAATGACACAGACACTGAGATCAGTTCTGGGAAGACTCAGCTTAAGGGACTTGCCCCAGCACTCAGGTGTCCACCTCCTTTGGAGTGCAAACCAGTAGCATAGCTAAGGGGGAAGCGGAGCAGCGGCCACTCCCCCACTGAGCGCAAGTGGCACCTTTTTAATTTTTTGGTGCCTTTTTAATTTTTACTCCCCCGGTGGCGCTCCGGGTCTTTGGCGGCACTTCAGCGGCGAGTGCTTCAGTGCCGCCAAAGACCCGGAGCAAGTGAAGGACGTGCCACCGAAGACCCGGAGCGCCACCGGGTGAGTACAAGTGGGTGGTGCCTTTTAAAAATTTCCGCTCCGCCTGTTCTCTCCACCTGGCTACGCCACTGTTGCAGACCCAAAGGTATATTATGAAATCTGCCTCCTCCCTCAATGTGGAGGAAGGTATGCACAGCCCCTTGCCCTCTCCCCAATTATGAATTGTACAAATGGGGTTATATTATAAACAAGAAATACGTTTTTTAAGTACAAAACATGAATTTTAAGTGGTTAAAGAGATAGCAAACAGAAAAAAACAGATTACTAAGCAAAAAAACAAAACACGCAAACTAAGCTTGTTTCATTAAAGAAATTGGTTACAGATAGTAATTTCTCACCCTAGATATTGTTGCAGACAGATTACAGAAAGTCTTGAAAGGCAGCTGCACTGGTCTCCAGCTTGAGACCTCAGGTATTATTACTCACAAGCTAGACACCCTTCCATCTCCCCCCTCCCCAAGTTCAGTTCTTGTTTCCAGGTGTTTCACAGTGTCTCTTTGGGTGGGGAGGCAGAGGAGAACCATGATGATGTCACTCCCCTGCCTTATATAGCTCTTGTGTAAGGCGGGAACCCTTTGTCTTCCGGTGGAAAAACACTGGCATTCCAAAATGGGAAGAGGGGTGTCCAGTACCAGGTGTCTTCGCAGGGGTGTGGCAGCCACTACTCATAGGCTGTCTCGAGCATCCACAGGAAGACTAAGCTCTTTTACAGTCCATTGTATTTGCTAATGGGCCATTAGCACTGTCTGGCTTTCTCATTGTTGTACCTGAAGGGCTAGTTGGGGGTGACACCCAAAGCAACCCATGTGAAATACAGATACATAGTCAATATTTCTAACTTCAGATACAGAAATGATACAGGCATACAAATTGGATAATCACATTCAGTAATCATAACTTTTCAAATGATACCTTACAAGACCCATCTTGCGTAAAGTACATCTCAGTCATTACATATCCATATCATAAGCATATTTCCTTAAAAACTGTGGAGTGTAATATCACACACAGAGCTTGGCTTGTTTAGCCTAACCAAACAATGGCTGAGGGGAGATATGATTGCTGTCTATAAATGCATTAGAGGGATAAATACCAGGGAGGGAGAGGAGTTATTAAAGTTAAGTGCCAATGTGGACATAAGAACAAATGGATATAAACTGGCCATCAACAACTTTAGGCTTGAAATTCGATGAAGGTTTCTAACCATTAGAGGAGTGAAATTCTGGAACAGCCTTACAAGGGGAGCAGTGCGGGCAAAAAAACCCCACTGGCTTCAAGACTGAGCTTGATAAGTTTGAGGGGATGGTATAATGAGAGAGGTCACATGCCAATGTAAGCAATCTGTGACTGCGAGGAGCAAAAATGCCAATAGCTGGAGATGGGGCACTAGTTGGAGACGGCTTTGAGTTACTACGGAGAATTCTTTCTCAGGTGTCTGGCCGGTGGGTCTTGCAGACATTCTCAGGGTTTAACTGATCACCATTTTTGGGGTCAGGAAGGAATTTCCCCCAGATAAGATTGGCAGAGACTCTGGGGTTTATTGCCTTTCTCTGCAGCATGGGGCACCAGTCGCTTGCTGGTTTAAACTAGAGTAAATGGTGGATTATCTGTAACTGGAAGTCTTCAAATCATGATTTAAAGATTCAGTAACTCATCCAGAGGTTATGGGTCTATTACAGGAGGGAATGGGTGAGGTTCTGTGGCTTGCAATGTGCAGGAGGTCAGATTAGATCATCATGGTGTTCTCTTCTGGCCTTAGAGTATATGAGTACCTTGAGACATCAGCTCTTACAGGGGGCTAATACATATCATTGCTGCAATGCCACTAATGCAAATCAGAAAAAGCAAGGAAAAAAGCAGTGAAAGGATTCAACTCCTCATCTGTGCTTCACTTCTCAACCTCAACTAATCCCTTTCAACCACCCACAGCCTGCACATCTTTACATTCAGCCTGAACAACCAATGGGTATTCTTAATTCCAACCACAAGTGTACATTTAAATATAAATAGTTAAACATATGTAAATTTCAGTTCTCTAATTTCTACATCAAAATAAATACCAACTTTCCAAACAATTGCTAGAATATAGATTACCTCTTCACTAACGTTTTTTTCATAAACATGAAGGGAAAATATATGCCAGCATCCACCATTACAATCTGACCCTATATTTTATTTACCCACACCAATACGAAACCACTACACAACTATGTACAAAGTAATTTATGGAAGCCACCACCAACCCTATCCTGATCGTGAAAACACCTGGAAATATAACCAATAAACATGGTCAGAGTTCAAGGGTGCCTGTTGGTTGCTCAGGTCGAGGATGGAGATCTGTGGGCTGTGAGCAGGGGACTGGAAGTAACTAAGGTTGACAAGAGGAAATGATAAATGGAATGTAGCTGGGTAGTTGAAAGGCTTAGTTGTAATTTCCTTGCTTTTTACAGTTTGGGGTGGGCTGTGTAGCCTGGATGCTTTAACTTAAAGTTAACAAAGTTTTTTGTGGGAGATATATGCTGTACTGTATGAGTTCAGATTTATTTTCTGATTTACCATTGGGGTTTGTTCACCCTAACATTCACAACTCCTTACTCAGCATTCGCCTTTGTTCACTCATCTTTCCAAACAAGTTAAGAGAAACAAAACAAAACAAAACAAAATCCAAAAAAAACTTGCCTTATGCCATCAAAATAATTGTGTAAGGCATGTATACGTCAGTTAATTTTTTTATTATTATTTCACAGTTGACTGTTGATGATATTGGAGATGTAACAAAAGTTTCCCTCGTGTTATCTGGCCCACGTTTAGGAAGAGGAATTAAACTTCACAAGGTATTTCACATGAATTACATTTGACCTGGATGCATCATGCATAATAACAATAGAAAAATACCTTTTGGAAGTACATTACCTTATATAATGTAGAACACTTCTTTGTTATGCAACAATATTATTTATTAGCATGTGTCAGGAATAGAAGGTGAAATTCTGGCCCCATTAAAGTCAATGGCAGTTTTGCTATTGACTTCAGTGGAGCCAGGGTTTCCCCATAATATGCAATCTCTGACAGAATATGTTAAATTAATTGATATTTGCTGAGCCTTATATTTAGTGAGCAAGTCTATATCACAAAATCCACTCTGTAGCAGGGGGGCAATATTTTATATTGATGTAAACTTTTAGCAGGTATTGGGGTCCTGCATGAAAAGAGTGACTGACTTCTGCTGATTCACAGAGGCCCCGATTCAGAAAAGCATTCAAGCCCATGTATAAATCAACCTCTGTTCAGGGCAGTAGTTGCACAAGTGGCAACAGTTTTAGTTTTCCAACTTCCTAAAAGACAATCCAGTCAATTCTCTCATGGCTAGCTAACTGTTATGTACGGGAAATGGGACTGTGGAACAATTTCTTCTCTCTCCTTGAGCTTGATCCTGCACACTGCTGAATGCTTGACATTAATGAAAGTGGAGCACCTTGCAGAATCAGGCCACTTAACAGTTTGGGACTCCAGGGCATAAAGTTAGCCACATGGAATTCTTCAGCTTTGGGGCCTTTTAAATGCCCAAGGACCCTAGTACATAAAGTTTGGTATGTACTTGAAGATCTGCATTCCAGGTGCTCTACAAAAAGAAATGTATACCTACAGTCCTTAGTCACTTAAGGTCTTTAAGGCTGAAGGTTTCTGTGTAGAGAACTTTAATATCTTGAATATAAAGTTTCTACACAAAGAAATTCATGCCCTGGAATGCTTAAAGCTTAAGATGTAATTTCTGGAGCTCTGTAGATACTGGTCTTGTACTTTCTGTTGTAACTCTGAACCTTAGAGAAAAGTTTGTATGCATGTGGATGGAGCTATATCTTTATATGCTAGCCAATCGCTATTTTTCATTTTGTATTTTGTAAATTGGCCTAGGAGTCAGTGTGTGTTTTTAAAAAAATAGTATAAAATACGTTTTTTTTTCTCTTCAAAAACTCAGAAATGGGCAAAGTCCCTGCTTGCAGCTTCTTGAATAGTTCTGTGGTTTTAAACATGTGAGCAGCATGCACCTTCCCTGACCAGCCAACATTGATATTGGTGAAGCATCTTCAGTGATCCACCAGTGCTTAATGCACTTTGTGACAGGGTGGTCTGGTGCCAAAATAGGGATATGCTTGCCATCTATTGCTCCACCACATTTTGGGAACCCCACTGCTGCAAATCCATCCACAATGTCCTGCACATTCATAGAATCATAGAATCTCAGGGTTGGAATGGACCTCAGAAGGTCATCTAGTCCAACCCCCTGCTCAAAGCAGGACCAACCCCAACTAAATCATCCCAGCCAGGGTTTTGTCAAGCCTGACCTTAAAAACCTCTAAGGAAGGAGATTCTACCACCTCCCTAGGTAACCCATTCCAGTTCTTCACCACCCTACTAGTGAAAAAGTTTTTCCTAATATCCAACCTAAACCTCCCCCTCTGCAACTTGAGACCATTACTCCTTGTTCTGTCATCTTCTACCACTGACAACAGTCTAGATCCATCCTCTTTGGAACCCCCTTTCAGGTAGTTGAAAGCAGCTATCAAATCCCCCCTCATTCTTCTCTTCTGCAGGCTAAACAATCCCAGTTCCCTCAGCCTCTCCTCATAAGTCATGTGCTCCAGCCCCCTAATCATTTTTGTTGCCCTCCGCTGGACTCTTTCCAATTTATCCACAACCTTCTTGTAGTGTGGGTCCCAAAACTGGACACAGTACTCCACATGAGGCCTCACCAGTGCCGAATAGAGGTGAATGATCACATCCCTCGGTCTGCTGGAAATGCCCCTACTTATACAACCCAAAATGCCGTTAGCCTTCTTGGCAACAAGGGCACACTGTTGACTCATATTCAGCTTTTCGTCCACTGTAACCCTAGGTCCTTTTCTGCAGAACTGCTGCCCAGCCATTCGGTCCCTAGTCTGTAGCAGTGCATGGGATTCTTCTGTCCTAAGTGCAGGACTCTGCACTTGTCCTTGTTGAATCTTTTGAACATTGCTGAGAATCACAGTCCTGCGTAGCAGGAGATGATTAGTGCCCCTGCATACTTGCATGACAATGCCCCCCACAGTGGATTTACCATCTCCAAAATGGTTTCCCACTGACCAGTAATAATCCAGCATTGCAAGTTTCCACAGTGCAATCACCACTCACTTCTCTGCTGCCAGTGCAGCTCTCATTTTGCTGTCCATGCTCTGAAGGGCTGGGGCAAACTTGGCATATAGATCCAGGAATGTGGCCTTGCACATCCCAAAGTTCTTCAGCCACTGTTCATTATCTCAAGCCTGCATTATGATGTGATCCCATCAGTCAGTGCTCATTTCTCAGGCCTAGAAGCGGCACTTTACCATCTGCAGCAGCTCCATGAATGCCACCAACAGTTTTGCAATTGGTTCTCGCTATGTCCTACATTAATCTGTCCCCCAAGGTATCATCTTGTTCTCCACTCATCTGGTTCTTCTTGTGGTTCTGCAAATACTGGAGGATCATCAGTAGCGCAGACAGGTCCGGAGCGCAGGGGAGCGGCGCTATAAAAAGGCGCCTCCCCCTGTATTCTGGGTCTTCGGCAGCACTTTGGCAGCGGGTCCTCACTCACTCCAGGTCTTCGGTGGTACCTGCTGCCGAAATGCCACCGAAGACCCGGAGCGCTGCCAGGTGAGTGCAAGAAGCGGCACTTAAAAAGAAGCGGCGCCTTTTTTTAGTGCTGCTAAAAAAAGGCGCCGCTTCCGCCGCTTCTGCTCACAGGGGGAGCGGCCACTCCCCCTGTTCCCCCCCCGGCTACGCTACTGAGGATCATGCATCCCGTGTTTGCAACGTTTATGACAATAGTGCAGAGCTGTGCAGACTCCATGCTTCTGTCAGAGATGGTGAAGAGCAAGGAGGGTTGCGTGGGTTTGTGGGATTTTTAAACAAGGTGCAAAAATTATGGATATAGATGACACTATGGGATGAAGACAGTTGCACTCTGGGAAGTTGACCCCAGTCACCCCTGCATGGTTTGTTTCTGCCTCACTGTGCATTGCCAGAACTTCCCAAAAGACGGTGCACTGGACGGTGGCATGTTGCACACTGGGATACCTACCCATGGTGCACCACACTGTGCATTGACACAATCATTCCTGGTGAATATGCTCAGCACTGACACAAGGAGCCAAGTATGCACACATACAAACAATATACTAAATGTGGCAGTTTTATGACAATGTAACTAGCGTCAACCAAAGTTTGTCATGTAGACATGGCCTCAGAGTAGATAAACCCTTGTAGTGTAGACATGGGCCCTTGCATGCCCAATTCCCATAGAAAGTCCTAATAACTTTCAAAAGAGGTTGGACACCTAATTCCCATAAACGGCTTTGAAAATCCCAGCTACAATATATGCAACATCAGCATCAAGCAAACCAAAAGCAGAAGGAAATATAAACAGTTAACACACAAATATGTTGAATCATAATAGGGATATTAATACTTCCCTACCTCACAGGGGTGTTATGAGGATAAATACATTAAACATTGTGAAGCACTTTGAGACCTATTGATGGAAAGCACTATAAAAGAGCTAGTAATAGTGAATAAATGAACATCACCCCTAATGCCTTTGGACAAATATGTATATAGATAGGCCTGCTGTAGCTTTACGCAGTCACTGGAAATCCTGGAACAGCAGTTACTAGCATATGGATTTAGGCCCTGATCCTTCAACTGGATTCACCCAGAGGGTTTTTATGTTTGTATGAAGCCCCATTAAAGAGCTCACTTGGGAGCACCCAGTTAGAGGATCTGGGCCTTGCAGTAGCTGTTCCTCCTCATGCTATATCAGGCATTATTTATACACGAAAATATTATTATTTTAAATGAGTGTCAGAAATGTCAATTTTTGTTGGGAGGGGAATAAGAACATATTTCATAAAAAATGTGATTGTTCTCTTCTTCTGCCTGCAGCTTCGGCTGAAAGACCTGGACACTAAGCAAGAACTGGGCTTTTACAGTGCAGACCAGTGGCTCTTTCAAGAAGATGGGTCAGAGACTGTGAGAGAGCTAGCAGCAGTCAGACCAGACAAGGCACCTCTCAGGGGTATGCTGCTGAACCAAGAAACAAGCAAAAAAAATGTTTTCTAAAGTGAATCAACTAGAATAAACATGATGATGGGAAAGATTATAAAACATTTTAGAAAAGTCATTCCCAGTTGCTTTTGACATCCTTGGTTAAAGCACTTGTGTGAAATGTTGGATCTTTAACAAAGCCTAAGAGGGCTTAAAAATGGTTAACTGCTTTCCTCTTTAAGGCAAATAGCACATCTGTTTTTAATGTTTCCACTACATCAAATGTGAACACCTCAAAATATATAGGGCCAAACTGGTGCAATTCCCCTGAAATCATTGGAACTATGCCAATTTACACAAGCTGCGGCCCTGGCTCATATATTTTTAAATGCCTGGTAAAGTGATGATTTAAAATGTTATGGACAAAGAAAAGATCGAGGGCTTTATATTTAACCAAAAAAAAGGCTGAAATTTTGGCCAGACCAGAGATGTGCCTCAATATTTTTATGTTTGTGTTGTCATCTAATTGATATGCTGTAGGAACAGGAATACACACATACAATTTAATATGAACGTGATTGTAAAACTCTGATAAGATCTTCCTTTGCTTTAGGTGTATTTTATACAGTATTTGCCAGAAAAAAACTCTAATCACTAAACATTATAATCAAAAGTCAACTTCATCCAAACATTCAAAACTGTTTCCTTTCCCTTCCAGTTAAAAGCTGGATTGTATGTAGAATTAGATGTTGGGACTATATTACAGCATTTAGTTCTACACAGAGTTATCACAACCTTGGATAAAAAATGTTCTTGTCATGCTGCTAAGGAAAAATCATGCCAAATGATAATTACTGTCTGTAGTGAATAATATTAATACACATTGATGTAAATAGTTAAGCCGCTTCCCAGACCAAATTAGTTCTAGTGGCAACAGTTATCTAACGGACAGGTTAAAATTGAATGCAGCTGACCAAGAACAAAGAGTGGGATATTTTCATTGTCAGTCTTTTTTATATTTCTTTCATAAAATGTTGCTGTAGTGAGCAAGTTCTAACTGGAATTAAGCTCTGTATTTATTATAAAGAGAACTCGGGCCTCATCCAAAGCCCATTGAAGTTAGTGAGTGGCTTTCAACTCACTTCAGTGGGCATTGGATGAGGCTTTCAATAAGTAAGAGATTTTTTTTCTCTTTTGAATATGAACATGAGCTCTGACATTCCATTTCTAACACTGAAACATGCCATTGAGAAGCATTTAGCAAGCTGTATTAAAATTGGTTGGAAAATGCAGGTTAATGAAGGAGGATCAATTAATAATCATTTTATCCTGTACTCATTCAGATTAATTATTTATTTGGCATAGATTTTTTAGTAATGTTTTCTTTTATTTATTTTTCCTGACAGAAGTTCTTTACTCAGTCAGTGTTCACACAGGAACATTACCTGCATCAGGAACTGATGCAGATGTCTTTATTACAATATTTGGAAAGAATGGAGACTCTTGCAAAAGAAAACTTCGGCATTCTAGGTCACATGCAAGTTTTGAAAGAGGTCAGGTTAGTATGGATCTTTTTATGCATTTCTCTTTCTTTTTTTTTTTTGGTATTGTCATCTTCCAAACCCTATTTTCTCTCTGAAAATTCAGTACAAGCTTGAGGCATAAACCAGTTCTGTGGAGTATATAGGAACTTGTCATAGTCTATTCTAGAAATCTAAAGGCACAGCAAGAACCTTAGTGAGGATACAATGTTGAGCCAGCATGCTGCAAATCAACCCGTCACTTGCTAAGAACGGATATTTTAGATCAATGTGGATGCCAATTTAAGAACAATGTCAATAATAGAAAACAGTTTAAAAATAATAGATCCACAGTAAAATATGATAGCAGCTGAAGATGAACCATAGGAAGGAGGCTAGGATTCTCCTCTACCAATTAACAAGTCTATACTAGGTTGTAGCGAGGCGGGCTGGCGCCCCACCACCCCGCAGAGTGAAACACCAGCCCAGTGGCCAGAGTGGGTGGGGCCAGGAGGCTCTGGGCCCACCCCGCCAAGAGACAGGCCGCAACCCGGAAGTAGACCAGCGCGACCCGGAAGTAGACCAGAGCGACCCGGAAGTATAAAGGCGGGCCTGCGGAGCTCACTAGAGGAGCAGCCACCGGGGAGACCAGATGCGGCCAGCTTAGCTCGTGACTGGGAAACCCCTGTGGCCCCATGTACCCGCCTAGACTGGCCGGACCCGCCGAGCGGCCCCTGCCCGGAGGAGTTGCCGGACCCGCCGGGCCCGCCAAGCGGCCCCTCTCCAGAGGAGTGGCCGGGCCCACCAAGCGGCCCCTACCCGGAGGAGTGGCCGGACCTGCCAAGCGGCCACTTCCCAGAGGAGTTGCCGGGCCTGCCGAGTGACCGCGAGTCGGATGAGGAGCCCATGAGGCTGGAACCCGCCGAAGACACCCCCTGGACTCAGGTACCGCCCGAGGGGGAGTTAGGAAGTGGCCCGGGGACAGCCGACCCCAGTCTGGCTGCACCGTGGCCAGAACCCATGTCAGTGTGTTGCGGCCAGGATCCCCACTGACACAGCGGCGGATCCTTTGCCACTGTTAGGGCCCCGGGCTGGGACGCAGTGGAGTGGTTGGGGCTGCGTCCCCCCTGCCACCCAACGTGTGGGTGGCAGTCTCCCCCTCTCCCAGGTTCTCCAGGACCTGGGCTTGCCACCACCTACATTGAGGGCTCAGCCCCTGCTTGAGGGCCTGAGCTTTGAACTACTTGCTGCCCCGCCCTGACCAAGGGCCAGGGTTTCCTGACTCAGTGTTTGCTCAGCCCCTGCCTGAGGAGCTAAGCCTTTAATTATTTACCCGCTGCCCCGCCCTGACCCAGGGCCTGGGCCTATTGAACTCTGTGCTCAGCCCCTGCTTGAGGGCCTGAGCCCTGACTATTCACTTGCTTTCTGCCCGCCCTGACTCAGGGCCAGGGCTTAGCCTCTACCGCTTACAGGACCCGACCGGAGGTGTTTGGGCCCGAGACCACGGATTCCCCAACTTAATCAAACGAGCACAGCGAGGCGGGCTGGCGCCCCACCACCCTGCCGTAGACTGAGACCCCTACATAGGTGCTAACCTATATTTAGAAACCACTTAATTGAAATGTGTTGGTTTAGTTAGGGCCGCTAAGGTCTTGCATATGCTGAGAAAATGTATCATGTCAGAAAAATATATTAACATGTTTTAACTAACACAATATAAAAAATTGCTGTTACCGAGGGGGAAAGTTAATTACCTAATCTTTCTGAAACTCTTTATGAAGGTCAAATACATCACCCATCAAAAGACAAAGCTTGAATGCAGAATTTTTTTTGTAAAAAGCCCCAAACAGAACCAGTCTGAAGCCTGTGACTAAATAATCAATGTAACCATCAGTATAAATTATATCAGAAATGAGAACTTTTTTCCTCAAATGTCCATTCCCTGACAACAATCATCTTTCCCATTTTATTTCTTTTTCCCTACAAAAGTCAAAATTGCAGAGGGGAAAATGGTGTGAAATTAGCTAATTTCCTCTGAGGTAAATTTGCAAAACTTCAGGATTTTTTTGAGGAGTAGACTATTACCATCTTCACTGTGATAAACTGTTTGTTTTAGAGAAATTAGTAACATCTGGGCCTGGATTAAATTGACAAATATTTGCAAGGATCTTAACATTTGCAGCTAAAAAAACTGAGAAATGAAACGACAAAGCTGAGGTGTGATTACCAAGGGAGGAGAAACTGCCCACATATCTACACCAGGGACACCATCACAGGACCTAACCAGATCAGCCACTCCATCACCAGTTCATTCACCTGCACATCCACCAATATAATATACGCCATAATGTGCCAGCATTGCCCCTCTGCTATGTACATCGGTCAAACTGGACAGTCCTTACGCAAAAGGATAAATGGACACAAATCAGATATAAGGAATGGCAATATACAAAAGCCTGTAGGAGAACACTTCAATCTCCCTGGTCACACAATAGCAGATTTAAAGGTAGCCATCCTGCAGCAAAAAAAACTTCAGGACCAGACTCCAAAGAGAAACAATAGAGCTTCAGTTCATTTGCAAATTTGACACCATCAGCTCAGGATTAAACAAAGATTATGAATGGCTAGCCAACTACAAAAGCAGTTTCTCCTCCCTTGGTATTCACACCTCAGCTGCTAGAAGAGGGCCTCACCCTCCCTGATTGAGCTAACCTCGTTATCTCTAGCCTGACTCTTCCCTCCACATTTATATCTGCCCCTGGACATTTCCACTGCTTGCATCCGATGAAGTGGGTATTCACCCATGAAAGCTTATGCTCCAATACCTCTGTTAGTCTATAAGGTGCCACAGGACCCTTTGTCACTTCTACAGATCCAGACTAACACGGCTACCCCTCTGATACTTGAGAAATGAAAGTACTAGCATACAAACTCATGTAGGTTGAGAAATTTCTAACAAAATGTTAGTGTCTTCTTGAGAGGTCATCTCAGAGGTGAGTCAATTTGGCAATGGCTCTTCTCCTTCCAGTCTCAGGGCTAGGCGTCCTCAGCTGAAATTGCAGCTGCTATCTTCTTCCCAGCTGCAAGAGACACACAGACGCTCAGCATAGCTCTGAAAATCAAGAGTCACTTCAAGTTTATATTTCTGATGAGGAAGAAGAGCAAATTATAAACATAGGCAGTGGGGCCACTCACAGTGTGTAAAGTTAAGCAGCTGCTGAAGTCTTTGCAGGATTGGGGCCTTATTGACATCTCCACTCTCTGGAGCAGATGCACTTTGGAAGACATTACCTTTGGTAAGGAAGAGACTTCCAGAAGGGTCCAGTTATTGCTCTGTAAGTGGGAGACCTTTTCAATACTTTTGTGGGAAGGAGAAGAGCAAAGAGTTCTAAGATGAGTAAATCTGGTAAAGAGAGGAGAGGAAGTGAAAATGAACACAGAGCAGTAGATCAAAGAGGAATTTAGAAGACTGAAATGGATGAGAAGACACGCTGAGGAAATAAGATGTGTGAGAAATAAAAGCAGAAGGAAAGAGGATATGGCAGAGGTAGGGAAGAGAAGGACCATGTATAAAGCTAAGGACATGTCTCACATGTGAGAGGTGAGTATTGATGAGGAAATTCAACAGGAAAAGTGTTCTGAACATGATTACTACAACCACAGGACAGCAATGCCTCCCTTATTTGCAAACAATATTACATACTTCACTGTTTAATCTGCTTTTTAGTAGTAAAATGTATTTGTAACTATAGCAACTGTCATATCATATATGAATATATTTGCAATGTGAAATGCAAAATATTTTCTTAAAGAACACATACTAAATTGAACTGTTGTGCTAATTTCAATCAGTGCTAAACAAGACAATTCAAATACAGTCTCTGTTTGGGGGAGATGATGAGAACCTATCTCTGCTGTGCACTACTATTCCTCTGACATCATACCCAATGACATCAGTGCCATTGACTCCATATCAATTTCATAATCCAGTTTAAAATTGCTTTTCTTTTTTAAACCCTGTCTACAACCCCCATCACAGATTCTGTCCCGGTATCCCCCTTACCGCTTCTTCTGTCTGTCTAGAACCAGACTCCTCTGCTCCGCCTTCAAAATCCCAGGACTGGGTCTGCACTTTGAATGGCATCTTCCATACAAACTGCATTGCAAAGCTCTTTATAGAGTTTAATAATAATAATTGCAATGTTAAAATAAAAATATCAGTGAGTGAAACTTCTTGAGGCAAGGGAGAAAATATGTTTTTGGCTAAGATTTGAAGGAGATGGAGAATCAATGAGATGGGAAGGCTATTCCATGTTGCATTTTCCTGCAGCTGAGAAGGTTCTTGCAACAACAGTGGTTGGTGATCTTACGTGAAAGAAAAGAAAGGAGGCCAGTTCTAAAGCAATGAAAGAAGCAGAGAGGGGAGTCATGAAAACAAGATCTAGAAGGTATTCTGAGGAAAGTGTCTGGTGGTGTTTTGAATTGGATCATGAGATGGATTTGGAACAGATGTTGGTGTTTACTCAAGCTCAGTTTGTACATGTCAGAAGGCAAGCAGCAGGATTCTGCATCTACTGGAGTTTGGAGGACTAGGACTCGGGGAAATCATATGAAAAAGTACTGCAATAAAGAGGAGATGAAAGTGTAACCCATTGTTAAGTGTGTGTGCTACATTTCCCCCTCTATGCTGGATCTAGCACCCAGTTAGAGGACTTAGTCCTTTAACTCAAGCTATAGAAGATGTTCCTTTCCATTTTGGAGGTTCCTGACTCAGTCCCTCCTGATGACCAGGATGGCTATTGTTACAGAAGCAGGGATAAGGTGGAGTCAAGGCACCGGTGTATACAGAATAAACAGTGTAACAATAGATAATAAGCAGATTTGCCAACACAGGAAATATAGGAAGAGAAGAAAAGTTCAGAGCCAAGTTTAAAGACACTTGAGGGAAGTGGAATGCCTGAGATAAGGAGGATACAAGAGACTGAAATGTGTCTGAGGGTAAACCTCTTACCCCAAGGAAATCTTTCTCTGAAATATTTAGCTGAAGGAAGAAGAAATAAGACAGTTAACTTGGTTAAGACAGGCAGAGACAGTGAACAGGGATGAATCATCAGATTTCTTGACACATCTATCATTACTGCCCTCTACAGTTGGAGAAATGGAATCACGGAGAGATGGAGTGACACATCCAGTGTCACAGGTCAGACTAGTGGCAGGGGCAGGAATAGAACCTAGGTCTCCTAAGTCCCAGTCCAGTGCAGTGTCCACTAGGTCAGATGGCCTCCCACTGTCTATATACAGTAGCATATGTATAATCGTGATAGTTAAAGAAGAGAGCAAAGAGAAGGATCAGAACTAATGCTAATGGAACACCATAAAAGAGATGTCTAGGCACAGAGGAGAAACAGTGACCAGAAACAGAGAAAATAGTTTGGTAGTGGGAAGGAGCAGAACCATAACAGGAATGACTGGAGATGAGTGTGGAGACAGTCCAGGAAGATGGAGTGGTCCACAGTATCAAAGGCTATACTAAGGTCAAGGAGAATGAGGAGGTGGGGAAAATGTCCTTAGTAGAGAGAAGAGTGCTATGGCGAGTGGGAAGCCCAGATTAGAAACATTCAAGGCTACTGTCATGAGTGAGGTGTCTGAAGCAGTGTTGTGAATAGTCAGCTACTGCCCAAAGGGAAGGAGGTCCTTTAATCTGGGACTATGGAGCTGGAACTGGGGCTGGAGAGGCATTTGGAACTTTTTTTTAATTGAAGGAGGCAGTTTTAGGATTTTTGGATTCATGTCATACTCTCACTGTTCTTTTCAGTTACATTGGGTTTCTCTGTATGCTAATAAGGGTGCTTGAGGAAAATGCAAGGAGTATAGGTAAGATCTAGAAGTGTTAGTACATAAACTAAATTATGACTCAGTTGGCATCACAGAGACTTGGTGGGATAAATCTTATGACTGGACTATTGGTATAGAGGGGTATAGCTTGTTCAGGAAGGACAAGCAGGGGAAAAAGGGTGGACACGTTGCATTATACATCAAAAATATGTACACTTGTTCTGAGATCCAGAAGGAGGTGAAAGACAAAGCAATTGAAAGTCAGGATGAAGATAAAAGGGGAAAAAACAGGGACAGTGCCCTTAGAAGGGGTCTACTATAGAGGGGAGGTGAATGAGGCATTTCTAGAACAAATAACAAAAATATCCAAAACACAAAACCTGGTCTTCTTCTTCTTAGTCTATGTGCAATATGCCTCAGGTGGCATGTGACCAGGATTCATCACCATCGATGAGTCTGCTATTCTCAACTCCCCCCATCGACCCAGGCCTGAGGAGAATATCTGAGTCTCCTCATCCCTGGCCTCCCCGCAGGCAGCACCCTACCCCAACCACCCCACTCTGAGGTGGGACATGCTTCCTCCCACTCCCAGGGCACAGAATCAGCAAACCAAGGGTAGCCCCTTGTGTGGAGGGGGTGTGTGTGACAAAAATGGAAATTTTAATATCTCAGGAAGATTTACAGATTTCCTGGGAAGGCTTCCTCAAAAAAAAAGGACAATCATGGGAAAACCTGGACAGGAGGTAACCCTGCCTGCTAGAGTTTTGTCAGAAACTTCAGTTCTAGTGACAGGGCGAAACAAAAAGAGATGAAAGGTATAAAGAGAACAAGACATTTTCTGAAAGGACAGGATTATGTCAGATATGTCCTTGGAAGACATGGAATCAAGAGGAGCAGAGGGAGAAATTACAGACATTTTGATGGCAAACTAGAGCAATATTAGATGGAAAGAAAGAAGGGAATTCATCTCACTTGGCTGACCAAAGGGCAATGCTGGGCAAGCTGGGTGGGAGGAAAAGAGAATAGTTTGAAAGACACAGCAAGGATGCACCTTAAGAAATGAAGATCAAGGAACAGTCTTCTGTAAAATGCAAAGGAATTAAATGAGCTACTGGTAACAAATTCCTATTATTACTGCATGGTAAAATAAGTTAAACCAATTGAATTAAACTGCAGAAAGTAAGGCTAGTTTATATTTATGTAAGTAATTATCTTTCTAGCTAACGGATCTCACTGGTTTAATGGGTTAAATGAGTGGGAAATTGTCATTTTGCCTAGCTAAAACTGAATCTAAATCAGGCAAACTAATTTAAATAAAATGATTTTGGTTTTCATCAATTGCACTTCCAATGAAGTGTATAATACAGATCTGAATGTCTTTACACAGATTAAAAAATAAAATAACAAAAAAGAAGGATAATGACATAAGACAAAAGTATATTCTTGCTAATGCTGAGGAAGCGGGTAATTTAATGCATTCTGATGATAATTCATTGATTAACAATGGGTGATTGTGACCACTGTTGTCTAATGACTATGAATTATTGTCCCAAAGAATGAAGCTAATGATAGGTCTCCCTCTGAAAAGAGCTAGCAGTGAAGGAACATGAATATTACCAGCACAGGCTAGTTTCTGTAAGTTAAGGGTCATATACACTGACAAAAAAAATAATTTTGTCTTGAAACTGCAAAAAATAAAATTTTAAAATGATTGAATGCTCCCAATAAAAGTTATTTAAATGTTCATCTCAGCTAACTCCTATTTTAGGCTTCTTATGAATTACACTAAGGGCTATAGTTTGCCATGGTAACTGTTTGGGGAAGATCAAGGATATGTCAAGGTAAAAATGTCAAAAGTCCTAAAAACTGTGGTAGGAATAACAACTGATGTTCCCTCTTTCTGAGCACATTGAAGTGAATAATCCCCCACTCACAGGAGCATGGATTAGCTGGGCTATTTTTTTTTTAAATCATCTCTCCCTTTGATGTTTTCTGGTTTTCCTGTGTTACCCTGCCTGGTGGTGCAGTGGTTGGCAACAAGTAAAATTATAGCGTCTGTTTCTGCTATCCATCTGTTTTTTTTAATGACACCCACACATGCCCATTCTCTCACAGAACACATTCATTCTCTTGCTCACATAATGTATTCATCCCATCATGCACTTGTGCAGCTACCATTTAGTTTTTGTTTACTGGTAGCTGTAGCAATATTTTAACAGATGTCCATTTACACCTAAAGAGCACATCTCTTCTCATTTGCCTGCATGAACAGCCTTAGTTATACTTTCTGCTGTCTGTGTCATCTTTCGTTTGCACAGTCATAAAAACATCACTCTTTCTGTCGGGTGTTGTTATAATATGGCTTTTTCCCCCTTCTGGATGCTAAGAAGACTTAGGGTGCATTGAAACATTTTAAGAATAAAAGGCCTCATTTAAGATAAAGTTCTGTTTAATTGGTGCATCCTAGTACTGTCCTCTGTCACTTCCTCAGCCTCCATGGAGTTCCATTTGGGTGGTGTGGGGAGGGTTGTCCTAAGTGGAGCACAGGATCAGGTCCAAGAGGTGAATATAGCTGAACCGCTTGGTAACAGTGACCATAATATAATTAAATTGAACATCCCTGTGGTGGGGAAAACTCCACAGCGGCCCAACACAGTAGCATTCGGTTTCAGAAAGGGGAACTACACAAAAATGAGGAGGTTAGTGAAACAGAAATTAAAAGGTACAGTACCAAGAGTAAAATCCCTGCAAGCTGCGAGGAAACTTTTTAAAGACACCATAATAAACGCTCAACTTAAATGTATACCCCAAATTAAAAAACATAGTAAGAGAACCAAAAAAGAGCCACTGTGGTTAAACAACAAAGTAAAAGAAGCAGTGAGAGGCAAAAAGGCATCCTTTAAAAAGTGGAAGATAAATCCTAATGAGGAAAATAGAAAAAAGCATTATATTCTGGCAAATGAAGTATAAAAATATAATTAGAAAGACCAAAAAAGAATTTGAAAAACAGCTAGCCCAAGACTCCAAAAGTAATAGAATTTTTTTTTATAAATACATCAGAAGCAGAAAGCCTGCTAAACAACCAGTGGGGCCACTGGACAATTGAGATCCTAAAGGAGCACTCAAAGACGATAAGGCCATTGCGGAGAAACTAAATGAATTATTTGCATTGGTCTTCACTGTAGAGGATGTGAGGGAGATTCCCAAACCTCAGCCATTCTTTTTGGGTTACATATCTGAGGAACTGCCCCAAATTGAGGTGTCTTTAGAGGAGATTTTGGAACAAATTGATAAACTAAACAGTAATAAGTCTCCAGGACCTGATGGTATTCACCCAAGAGTTCTGAAGGAACTCAGATGTGAAATTGCAGGATTACTAACTGTCATCTGTAACCTATCATTTAAATCAGCTTCTGTACCGAATGACTGGAGGATAGCTAATGTGATGCCAATTTTTAAAAAGAGCTCCAGAGGTGACCCTGGCAACTACAGGCCAGTAAGCCTCACTTCAGTACCGGGAAAATTGGTTGAAACTATCATAAAGAACAAAATTGTCAGACACAGAGATGAACATAATTTGTTGGGAAATAGTCAACATGGTTTTTGTAAAGGGAAATCATGCCTCACCAATCTACTAGAATTCTTTGAGGGGGTCAACAAGCATGCAGACAAAGGAGATCCAGTGGATATAGTGTATTTAGATTTTCAGAAAGCCTTTGACAAAGTCCCTCACCATAGGCTCTTAAGCAAAATAAGCAGTCATGGGATAAGAGGGAAGGTTTTCTCATGGATTGGTAACTGGTTAAAAGATAGGAAACAAAGGGTAGAAATAAATGGTCAGTTTTCAGAATGGAGAGAGATAAATAGTGCTGTCCCCCCAGGGATCTGTACTGGGCCCAGTCCTATCTAACATATTCATAAACGATCTGGAAAAAGGGGTAAACAGTGAGGTGGCAAAATTTGCAGATGATACAAAACTACTCAAGGTAGTTAAGTCCCAAGCAGACTGCGAAGAGGTACAAAAGGATCTCACAAAACTGGGTGACTGGGCAACAAAATGGCAGATGAAATTTAATGTTGATAAATGCAAAGTAATGCACATTGGAAAACATAATCCTAACTATACATATACAATGATGGGGTCTAAATGAGCTGTTGCCACTCAAGAAAGAGATCTTGGAATCATTGTGTATAGTTCTCTGAAATCATCCACTCAATGTGCAGCGGCAGTCAAAAAAGCGAACAGAATGTTGGGAATCATCAAGAAAGGGATAGATAATAATATGGAAAATATCATATTGCCTCTATATAAATCCATGGTTTTCCCACACCTTGAATAATGCATGCAGATGTGGTCGCCCCATCTCAAAAAAGATATATTGGAATTGGAAAAGCTCAGAAAAGAGCAACACAAATGATTAGGGATATAGAACGGCTTCCGTATGAGGAAAGATTAGTAAGACTGGGACTTTTCAGGTTGGAAAAGAGGCAACTAAGTGGGGATATGATAGAGGTCTACAAAATCATGAGTAGTATAGAGAAAGTAAATAAGGAAGTGTTATTTATTCCTTCTCATAATAAGAACAAGGGGCCACCAAATGAAATTAATAGATAGCAGGTTTAAAACAAACACAAGAAAGTATTTTTTCATGCAACGCACTGTCAACCTCTGGAACTCCTTGCCAGAGGGTGTTGTGAAGACCAATACTATAACAGGGTTCAAAAGGGAACTAGACAGATTCATGGAAGATAGGTCCATCAATGGCTGTTAGCCAGGATGGGCAGGAATGGTGTCCCTAGCCTCTGTTTTCCAGAAACTGGGATTGGGTGACAGGGCATGGATCACTTGATGAAAACCTGTTTGTTCATTCCCTTTGGAGCACCTGCCATTGGCCACTGTCAGAGGACAGGATACTGGGTTTGATGGACCTCCAAATGTCAACATCGGCCTATTATGCATATAGTCTAATTCCCCATCCTTCTGTTGGGCCACCAGCAAAACCGAATGATTTAATATGGAAATGAATCCATTTTACCTAATACAACCTTGGTAAATATATTTTAATAATAACTGGTGTTATTAATTATGTGCAATTCATTGTGACTTGTTTTCCCATCAGGTTAATAGCTTCAGTGTGAGAGCTGTAGACCTCGGAATGTTAATCAAAGTGCTAGTTGAACACAATAATATGGGTTATGGAGCTGGATGGTACCTGGACCGAATCACCATCCAAGAATCAGGCAAGAGTGACTGCCAATATGTATTCTCATGCCAGCAATGGTTAGACAGTGGAGTTGGTGACGGACGGCTGGAACGAGAATTGAAACTTCTTGGAAAAGTGAGAAATGAGAGGATGGCAGGAAATATTCAGGGTGAGATGCAAAATCATCAAAACACATTCAAGCTTCTAATTTGATTGTATTTTATGTTTATTTTCCAGGATGGGTCAATTGAGACTTAATATACAATACAACTTTATTCTGAATAGCTTCTTTTATACAAACTGTATCCCCAGCACTGTACAAAGCTGGTAAATACAGTTACAATGTTAAAAGAAAAAATAATAGCACAAAGAGGGAGATTAAGAAGTATATGCTATTCAGCAAATATGTTTTCAGGTGAAATTTGAAAATAGATGTTGAGTTGATGAGGCAGAAAGAAAGTAGGTTGTTCCATATGTCAGGAAATGCAGAGCAGGAGGCTCTTACAACACTGTCATGTGAAGAGACATGAAACATTTATTTCAGAACATAGTGTTTTTACCATATGCGTAAATGTTTGCCATTGGCTTTGCTCTGGTTTGCATTGTATTTTCATTTGAAAGGTACATCTGTGGTACCAATTCTCAATGGTATTTAGCTTAGGGGTCAATGGAACCCAGAATTCTATTCAGAATTTGAAATGAACACAAGACAAAACTTCTGAAAGAATTTGGACACTGAAAACATTTTAAGCCTTTTACCCTTTGTCACTGTACCTGGCTCTCTCCCATAATCTCTTTTGGAAGGGAGTAAAATATTGATCTGGGTCTATTTATGGCATCTGAACCACACATGACAGACAAGACTCGATGCCCAGATCTAACCAATCTGGACATTAGAAATTGCATTCAAAAACTGCAATATTTTAATAGAACTTCAGTTACTTTATACACACGCTATGACCTATGGATGTTCCATTTTATGCTCTGAGTATTTCATGTACATTAGCTGTGTTTGTTATAGGCACAGGAAGCAAAATGTACATCCTTCAGTCTGAGTTGCATGTTCTTGGTACAGTAGGCAGATTTCTGATATAATTTAAGAGAACATTGAAACATAAGAGAAATGTTACAGCAGCAACAGAAGCTCAGAATAGCTTGTAAACATGAGTATAGGGGGGGAGGGATATCTCAGTGGTTTGAGCATTGGCCTGCTAAACCCAGGGTTGTAAATTCAATCCTTGAGGGGGCCATTTGGGGATCTGGAGCAAAAATTGGGGATTGGTCCTGCTTTGAGCAGGGGGTTGGACTAGATGACCTACTAAGGTCCCTTCCAACCCTGTATATTCTATAGGACCAGCAGTTACAAACACTGACCTCCTAAACCTCAGTGAATTCATCAAAATATAGTTGTCATTTTTAACATAAGAAGGACTTGCCTTCTCGCCCTCAGAATGTAACATTATCCCCCCAAATCCAGATTGAGAATTACCAATAGATCCCAAGGTCCATGACAAGTAACATTCAGTATTTTAATAACCATAAGGTCTAAAAACAACATTCCATGTGCCAGTGGAGATGTAGGAAATTTTCATTTAACTTCCATTCACTTTTCATTGCTATCTTTGGTTTAATTTATTTGTAGCTTTGATAAAGTTGGCTGTATCAGCCTTCAAATCACAACATCTTAATTTATAGAAAAGCTACTTTAGATAATTTTAAGACTGTATTAAAGCTAATTTTCTCTTTCACTAAAGTCTGTACATTTGAACTCATGGGAGCCAATCCTCGGGTGGTATAACTGATCTAGCTCCATTTACGTCTATATACATATATAGATATAGATATAGTCATAGCTCCATTGATGTTAATAGAACTATGATAAGTTACACCAGCTCAGGATTTATCCTATTGTGTTAAGGCTGCCTTGTCTGGCTTTCAGGGAAATTCTAAGAATAAAAACAAGAAGTCATTGACTGAATTATTTTCAGCAAAGTATCTTTTATTTTACAATAAACATGATATTAAATGGTTCAATCCATACTCTAGCTCACTGGGCATATAAAGAGCCAAATTAAAAAAGTAATTGAATCATACTCAGTAGTGGGCCAGCCCAGGTGACCAAAAAGCTCTTCAAAAGTCAAGTTTATTGTCATAGAAATCATGTGCCATGACAAACATACAGCCTCAACCCTGACCCATCAATGCACTCAGCTAGCATGTGGTGTCCCATTGATGTCAGTGGGACTCCCCATTGGGATGCAGTTTGGGGGCTTAATTACAAAAATTAAACAAGTTAATTCAAACCAAATGGTGGTGTCTCATATTAGAGTAAAATTTTAGTGTTAACTTTGAATCTATGGTGTCTCATCCTGAATTCCCTCTACACACAAAACTGATGTTGATTTCAGTGGGAGTTTTGAGTGCGTAAGGCTACCCTTTGGTTTGAAAAGTAATTACTATTCCTTTTCAATATCCAGTGAAATCTTCCAGTTCTTTTATATCTCTTGTTTCAGCTACTGTTTTGAGTATTTTCTGTGGCCTCAATTCAGGAAAGTACATAGAATCATAGAATCATAGAATCTCAGGGTTGGAAGGGACCTCAGGAGGTCATCTAGTCCAACCCCCTGCTCAAAGCAGGACCAACCCCAACTAGATCATCCCAGCCAGGGCTTTGTCAAGCCTGACCTTAAAAACCTCTAAGGAAGGAGATTCCACCACCTCCCTAGGTAACCCATTCCAGTGCTTCACCACCCTACTAGTGAAAAAGTTTTTCCTAATATCCAACCTAAACCTCCCCCTCTGCAACTTGAGACCATTACTCCTTGTTCTGTCATCTTCTACCACTGAGAACAGTCTAGATCCATCCTCTTTGGAACCCCCTTTCAGGTAGTTGAAAGCAGCTATCAAATCCCCCCTCACTCTTCTCTTCTGCAGGCTAAACAATCTCAGTTCCCTCAGCCTCTCCTCATAAGTCATGTGCTCCAGCCCCCTAATCATTTTTGTTGCCCTCCGTTGGACTCTTTCCAATTTATCCACATCCTTCTTGTAGTGTGGGGCCCAAAACTGGACACAGTACTCCAAATGAGGCCTCACCAGTGCCGAATAGAGGGGAATAATCACGTCCCTCGATCTGCTGGAAATGCCCCTACTTATACAGCCCAAAATGCCGTTAGCCTTCTTGGCAACAAGGGCACACTGTTGACTCATATTCAGCTTTTCGTCCACTGTAACCCCTAGGTCCTTTTCTGCAGAACTGCTGCCCAGCCATTCGGTCCCTAGTCTGTAGCAGTGCATGGGATTCTTCCGTCCTAAGTGCAGGACTCTGCACTTGTCCTTGTTGAACCTCATCAGATTTCTTTTGGCCCAATCCTCTAATTTGTCTAGGTCCCTCTGTATCCTATCCCTACCCTCCAGCGTATCAACCACTCCTCCCAGTTTAGTGTCATCTGCAAACTTGCTAAGGGTGCAGTCCACACCATCCTCCAGGTCGTTGATGAAGATATTGAACAAAACCGGCCCCAGCACCGACCCTTGGGGCACTCCACTTGATACCGGCTGCCAACTAGACATGGAGCCATTGATCACTACCCGTTGAGCACGACCATCCAGCCAGTTTTCTATCCACCGTACCGTCCATTCATCCAGCCCATACTTCTTTAACTTGCTGGCAAGAACGCTGTGCGAGACTGTATCAAAAGCTTTGCTAAAGTCAAGAAATAGCACATCCACTGCTTTCCCCTCATCCACAGAGCCAGTTATCTCATCATAGAAGGCAATTAGGTTAGTCAGGCATGACTTGCCCTTGGTGAATCCATGCTGACTGTTCCTGATCACTTTCCCCTCCTTTAAGTGGTTCAAAATTGATTCCTTGAGGACCTGTTCCATGATTTTTCCAGGGATTGAGGTGAGACTGACTGGCCTGTAGTTCCCCAGATCTTCCTTCTTCCCTTTTTTAAAGATGGGCACTACATTAGCTTTTTTCCAGTCATCCGGGACCTCCCCCGATTGCCATGATTTGTCAAAGATAATGGCCAATGGCTCTGCAATCACATCGGCCAACTCCTTTAGCACCCTCGGATGCAGTGCATCCGGCCCCATGGACTTGTGTTCGTCCAGCTTTTCTAAATAGTCCCGAACTACTTCTTTCTCCACAGAGGGCTGGTCACCTCCTCCCCATACCGTGCTGCGGAGTGCAGCCATCTGGGAGCTGCCCTTGTCTGTGAAGACAGAGGCAAAAAAAGCATTGAGTACACTAGCTTTCTCCACATCCTCTGTCACAAGGTTCCCTCCCTCATTCAGCAAGGGGCCCACACGTTCCTTGACTTTCTTCTTGTTGCTAACATACCTGAAGAAACCCTTCTTGTTACTCCTAACATCTCCAGCTAGCTGCAATTCCAAGTGTGATTTGGCCTTCCTAATTTCACTCCTGCATGCCTGAACAATATTTTTATACTCCTCCCTGGTCATTTGTCCAATCTTCGACTTCTTGTAAGCTGCTTTTTTGTGTTTAAGACGAGCAAGGATTTCACTGTTAAGCCAAGCTGGTCGCCTGCCATATTTACTTTTCTTTCTACACATCGGGATGGTTTGTTCCTGCAACCTCAATAAGGTTTCTTTAAAATACAGCCAGCTTTCCTCGACTCCTTTCCCCCTCATGTTATTCTCCCAGGGGACCTTGCCCATCAGTTCCCTGAGGGAGTCAAAGTCTCAAGTCCATCACTATTTAAGACAGGACTTATGCTTAACTTTATGTTACACACATGCTTATACACTGTCCTGAATACTGATGATTTCCTGAATAGGGGCCATAATTAGGATTCTCAATATGAACAACACGTCTGTTAAAATCTGATCAATGGAACTCCTGAACCCAAAAGACCATGCATGATTTCTTCAAATTGGAGAGTAACTAATATGACCACCTTGTGGAAGAAGGACTGGATGTCCTGAGATGACCTAAATAAAAATGTCAAATGTGGAGCCAAGGGGTGTTTCTCAGTGGCCTCTGGTGAATGAACATACCTACCAAATTTCAAGAGTCTAGTTGAAGTGGGTACTTGAACAGTTGAAATCCAGTAAAAAAGATTGATAATTGGTAGCCTCGGGTAGAAAGGTCAAAGCTCTAATCTAGGATTTCTGTGTGTACTCAATGAATGATAATGAATGAGTTTAACACATTTCAGGATTCTGGTTCAATGGGAAAATGAAAGTCAATTGTTAGTCATTCACTCACACACCGTGTTACAAGCATCTGTACTATATTGGATATTAAGTGCAGTTAATGAATTAATTATTTTTTACTGATTTGTTTCACTAGGGACTTGGGATGTCATTGTTACAACTAGTGATGCTTCAAGCATGAGCCCTAAAATGTCTTTAACTATTTGTGGTGAAAAAGGTACAAGTATTCCAGTCTTATTTCCCAAAGGATCCCTTAAAAAGGCTGACATGTGTCAGACATCAGTGGAACTAGATAAGAAATTCACCTCTATATGCAAAGTTCGCTTGGAAATAGAAGATGCCAGAAATGGAGAGATCTGGCATTGTCGTGAGGTAAAAACCACTAAAGCAAGCCCAGATCTTTTTATTTTATTTATTTTTAAGTTCTCTTCTTTTCATAATCTACAGTTGTTATTTCCAGAAGCAGTTTCCAGTTACCTTAAAAATTACATAACATTTCTTATATACTAAGTAAGTAGATCTGCTAACAGTGTTGGTGCAGTGATTTCACAATGTGCTCAAAACATTTTTTATTAGAATATGTTTGAACAACAAAAATTCTGTAAACTTAAATTGGATTTCTGGAGGGCAGCTAACAGAGGTGTTGTAGTCTATAGCTTTTCCAGTGCTATCTTTTCATAACCACTGGCATACATGGCAGTGTTTACATAATTCCAAATTGGCTATTGCATGTTATGGACCTATGATCCAAGACCACTAATGAAGTGAGACACTGGAAATGCCTTTTGACAAAAATATCTGCCATTAAAGTTGGCATCCTAGAAAAAGAAATGAATAGCAAAAGTGACAATCTTTCCTCTGATGTCTAAGATGCTGAAGCTAAAAACCTCACATCACATCAAAATTGCTGTGGCACTACACTGCACAGAAAAGATACTTATCAACTCTAGCTGACAGAATAAAAGGAAGTGTATAAGAAAGAATCCCTTCACTTTCAGTTTTCATTATACCTTAGTCCATGAATATTTGTGTTTCATTTTCATTACAAAATTAAGTGGGAAAATGTTAATTCTCAGTCTAAATATGCGATGTTAAGCTGCAGGATGAAGCACCTGACATTTATCTGCTAGGCCAGTTGTTAATTTCATCTTCTTTTCCATATGAAATATTCATCTACTAAGTCTGTTGATAAAGTTATAACTGCCTTTGGAAGATTATAAAACATGGTGGATCACAATGGAAATTTGTGCATTGAGGATAGAAACTTGGTAATTGCAAACAGTGATACCCATTGGCATGCTTTACTTCATTAAGTCATGGCAGTGACTCAAAGCTCAGTTAGAAGAAGATCACTACCATTTATATGGATAATGAGAATATCCACAGTTACGTTAGGTAGGATTAAAAATACAAAGGGCATAAGCAAAGTATTAGCTGCCTGGGTTTAGAAAGGATTTCCCTTCCCTTAGGGGTGGATTTTTACATCATCGTCCCATTGCAGGAATGCATGAATTTTCATGTGAGGCATCTCATACTGGCTACTATGAGAGACAGGATACTAGTCTAGTTTGACCACTGATCTTATCCAGTATGATAGTTCCTGTGTTCTTTTTGCTATTTATTTAAATTATACAAGAGTGGACTTCACATCTAGGGGTGTTATCCTCACAATACAGGGAAATGTCAGGAGCTTCATTCTGCTGTTTAACATTAGGACTGAGAATTAAAGTCTCCTCATCATTGTTGTAATTTAAAGCACTGAAAAATAATTTTGTTTATGTTTTTGAATAAACTATCTCACATCACTCTAACAACAATATACAGTACAAGAAATAACTATAATAGATGCCTCATTTCTGGAGAATGTATTAGCCAAAATACAAGAACAATTTTTATTCTTCCCACTTCTTGAAGAAAGAAAGCACAGTAAGTGAGGTCTGACTTTCAAGAAACTTTGCAGACATACAGACATCAGTATGAAAGAGAGAATTCTCTTTAGTTTAACTCTATACTAGAGCCTACATTTCATTTTTTAATCTTTTCAATGTTTCTATCACATCATGGAAAATATAGGAGCCCTTTGAAGGCCTACATAATGATGCCACATACCTATGATTTCTGCTAACCAAAGACATTGAGCTTAGTGGGTGAAGTATTTGGACATTTTTTTCCAAAGGTAGTGAGATAGATAATATAGAAATGAAAGATTAGGCCATTTTTTTCATCTCATAGTCAAAACACAATTACTCTGTATATTTTCAAGTGCCTTTTCCAGTCTAGCTTTAAATGACTCAGTGGAACTTCTATTACTTACCATAGGTGGCTATTCCGCAATCTGATAGCCCTCATTCTTAAAGATTGTCTCTAAAATTCAGTCTACAGTTTTCTTTGTTCACTATCATCCCTTTATTTCTTTTATACAATAAATCACAGACATTCAATACATTAATTAACAAATATTCTTAAGATCATGTGATTCAGACGGTACTGATGTACTAGATTTCTACATTTTCATTTTTTCCCAGAATTCCCTTAAATAAGTTTTTTTTCCAACTACAGTTTTGACAGGATCTTAATGACTTTCAAATTGGTCTTTCTACCTTTCCTTCTCCTGCCTTGTTAAAAACCAGTTTCAAAAGGCCAGTTTAGAATAATAGTATTAATCTTTTTCTCTAATCAGTATCATGCCTCTTTAAATTACAGATTATCTATCTATCACAGTTTACATGAGAACCCCAGAACACAGATACTGAGATTGGCTTATTTTCTTTTTGTATGTGCAGGTGAAACTTCAACACAGAAAAAGTAAAGAAATTCTAGAATTTCCATTTCTTCAGAACTTTGCAGATGCTGAAGGATGCACAGTAGCTGAACTTCCAGTTCTCACAGCTGGTTTTCATTTTTCAACAGGTTTGTTACTTGACAAAAACACTGAAGATTTGCTCAAGGATCATGGTTAAGATTTCCAAAGCAATGCAAGCGATTTGGATACATCTTCCATTCATTTTAATGGGTTAATGTAGCTAAATCCTCTGCACTGCTTTGAAACTCAGTCCATTTATTTAGTTGTTCGTTTTGTTTTCCAAGTATGATTAATTCCAGTTTCTAATACAAAGAAGTGCAGAACCTGAGCACTGAAAAGATTAAAAATCTTGTGAGTAGCACTCATTTGAGTTCATTTTTATCTTGACAATATTACTTTGTTTCCCTCCCCAAACAACAAAGGAAATTCCAAGGGAAATTACTTTTGGTGCTGCAATTTCAGATAAGGAGAAGTTATATAGAACCTCACACAAGATGCACATATGCTTGGGCTCCTAGGAATTTAAGGCCTTCCTCATTTATGATACAGTTACCAAGTTTCCCCAGAAACTTTCTACTGGGATTTGTGCCTCTCTCACCACAAGACTAGATTTTTGTAATGTGCTTTGCTTTGTGCCTAAACCCATTCATAAACAGAAGCTAGTGCAGAAAACAGTATCTTAAGTAGGTATCCGGACTTAAGGACATTACCTCAATGCTCCTTCAGCTGCATTGACTTCCTGTATTTCCTGAGTGGAGCTTAAGGTATTAGTTATAACCTATCAGTCCTAAATGGTCTGTGACCTTCCTGCTTGAGAGATCACCTTTCTCCCTCAGCCCTATAGCCATAGTTAATATGAGTGAAGGCATTCATGCCAGAGCCCCCTTGATATAAAATTGAGGAAGCTATTGACAGGACATTCTCTATGAGGGCCACTTGACTTTGAAATTCTTTCCCCTGAACTCTTGCTCCAAAGTAGCATGAATATGTTGACTTTCGGGGGATACTACACAGCTCATCTTTTTAAAGGACCATTGCCTGAGTGGTAATGTTAGGCAGGAAGTGATGTTTTTTCCGTCATTTTGATCCCTTTGTGTTCAAGGGGTCTTATTGCCTCCTACTATCAGTGGAGTGGTTACTTCTGGTTTTGTATTTGGGCCAGATCCTCAGCCCTTACCAAATGCCTTTTGCATTGCTCTAGTGACACAAAAAAGAGCACTTAAAGCTACATTAACCAAGACAACCAAAGATTCCTCAGTTGAAGGGGAATGAGGGGGAGTTGGCTAGAAGCAGGGGAATTGGACAGGAACATATAGTGCTCCTCCAGATCCTTGGTTGGCAGCACATTCCCTAAGGGATTACTGCAATTTAAAGAAGCCCTGAGTGTGCTCTGGGTTATGCAGGAGTGCATTTTGACCAGTGGCCAAGGTTCAAAGGAAGTGTAAAGGTTTCCTCCTCTCTCACTCCCTAAGCTGTGCTAAGTATGGGTTCAGCAAAGCTCAGGATGGAGCCTTTTATGTTTAGTTGTGGTTCTGAATAATTATTAAGGTCACCTAGAGTTTAGGATGGATGTTTTGTATGTTTGTCATGCTTCTAAATAAATAAATAAATTAAATAAAAAGCTTGTTTTTCCCAGGGATGTTGTGTTTTCTATTTTAGAGTGATCCGTGTTGATCTGTTTATTACCTTTTATTCTCATTCTCTTTTTCCAACTCAAAAATTGTTTTGATTGTTAATTTTAATTACATTGATTTTTTTTTTAATTACAGTGTAGTTTTATAAATGATACCATTTTGCACAGCACTTTAATCAATTTGGCCAGGAATGCTCCAGAAATAAAAGTATAATCATAATATATTAAATTAAATGTATTTCTTAAATGTCCAAGCTTCAATACTTCTTTCTTTCCCCCCACCCCCCAACAGTAAAAGAGTATGTTCTGTACATTACTACGGCTGCATCCCTGGAGTCAGGAACAGATGCAGATGTGTATGTCACTCTACGAGGGCTTTTGGGAGACACGGGAAGAAGAAAATTGACAAGGAAAGGAGAGGATCTTTTCACCAAGGGAAAGGTATGGTTATCATTTATAAAGGCTCTATTGCTCTTCTATGGCCTGATCCAATTCTGATTGACTTGATTGAGAGTTGGATAGAGCCTCTGGTTTCTAGCCTGTTGATGTCTTGTGGCTTTTAAAATGTGTGGGTGCAGTCACGCACAGATATAAATATTACACACTATAGAACTCCATTAAAAACATTATTAAGATTGCAAAGTCAAGCAACAAAAATTAGGAAATACCAGAATACTGTGCAACCTTAATTCGGCTGCTTGTGCATATGCATTATGATACAGACTTTAATTACATGCCAGTCAGTCTCACGGATATTTGCTGACAGCAGAGGAATGGTAAGACTCAGAAATCACGTGTTCCACTCCAGGCTATGGAAGAAAACATGCTTTTGGGGTCAAGACCCTTCTGCCCCACTCCTGGCCAAGTGGGCACAGATGCTTTTGTCAATTCCCTGTAAGTGTGACCTCTTCTGCCCCATCCCCTCTAATCTGTCCCTGTTCCAATCCTGTCTCTTTCCTGTCCTTTGCTCCTCATCCCAATTCCATTCTTCTCACCTAGCCAGTCCCAGTCTCCACTCTTCAGACTTTTCATTTCAGTCTCTTTGCCCAATCCTAGTCTCACTCTACGCACTCACTGCACAAGTCCTAGTCTGCTATCTTCGTTCCTTATGCCGAGTTTCATTGTCCAGCCAGTTGCAGCCCCCCTTGAGCCTCCTCATCAAATCTGCCCTTCTCCCCAACTCTAACCTCCAGTCGCCCCCTCCCACATCTACATTCCCCATCCCCACTGGTGCTCCCAGTCCCAATTTCCCTTCCTGAGTTTCTCATCCAATCTCAGTGTCATCATCCACCAGTTCCACGTCCCAGTCTCTTTGCCCAGCCAGTCCCAGTTCCCCCCGGAATCCTGGTCCTCATCAGATAAGTCTGTCCTCTCCCCACCTCTTCCCTATACCCTCGTAGTTGTCAGTGCTAGTCTCCTTTCCTGGCAGTCCCAGTCTCCCTCCCTGACTTCCAGCTCCACGCTCCTTGCTCAGCAAGTCCCAGCCTTGTTCTCTGTCCCAACTCCAGTCCCAGGTTCCCTCTCCCTACCACCAGCTTCAGTCCCATTCTCCACCAACAGGCTTCTTGTACCAACCTATTCCCCTCACCCATTCCCCACTGGTCCAGTTCTTGTCCCCTCTTCATTCAAATCAGGCAGCTTTCTCCTCCAGGCTACCTGGGCTCAGCAAGGGGAGGGGGGAGGGGAAGGCATTGAGAGCACAGGGTAGACAGTCTCCAAGCTCTCTGTTCAGTTGCCTGGACCAGACCTGGATCCAACACTGCCCATAGCAACCCAAAGTTCCAGTTGCAGGGAAAGTCCTGGGGTGTATGCCTAGTCTGATGGAATCTTTGGTGAATTTAGCTACTTATATCTAAGTCTCTGCTGAGCATGTACAAACTGCAATTTCTTTTTCAAGTGCTGGCCCCTGTGTGTATGAGCATGCACTCCATGCGCCTGGAGTTGGAGAATTCTTGCCAGCAGTGTCAGTCCATAGATGCACCCTTGCCTTCCTTATACTTCCAACCGAAGGCATAAAGGGCAGAGTGAACCAACTGCCTCTCCAGTTCCTCCTTCCCTCTGCGTGGCCTGGGTTGGAACTTCCAGTGTCTGGAGCTTTCCTTTCATTTCTTCGATTTGTAAATATTTCAAAGTTTGCCTTAGTGCCTTGTATATAGTACTTTATAGTTAGTAAGTTTTTAATAGTTTCATAGCTTTTAGTTTTCTAGTTAGATAGATTCCCTGTCTCAGGGAATCCCCTCCGCCGTACTCTGCAACAAGTATTGGACTATGGACAGAACTCTGGGCTTCAAAAACTGTGTATCCTGCCCCTATTCCTTTTCAGTCAGTGATGACCACCGAAGTTGTTTATATTGTCTTGGGGAGGCATATGTCATGGCTGGGTGTGATATCTGCTGCTCTTTCCCTAGCCATGCCCATGAGGTGAGAGAACTTTGACTTAGAAAACACCTCATGAGAAGGCCATGAAGCCTCAGATAGACCCAGGCCAAGGGACTGCTTCCTCCATACATAGGCCTGAATTGACATGGAGTTCACTTCCCGCCACAAGATCTGACTCTGTTGCAGGTGAATCCTGATCAGAAGTTTCTACCACTGATGGTACCATTGCTGTCTTGCACTCCAGCCACACAGAGCCTTCCTCCTCTGACCCTGTCAACAGTAATGGATAGGACTTCCTCACATTCCAGGGAGGTCAGAAACTTATACTGCACTGGAGGATGTCTTTGCTCTTCCTGAGCTTTTGATAAAAGCCTATCCCCTTTTCCATCTGCCAGTCACATTCTTCTGTAAAAGGTATACATGGACTAGAGAGCTTGCTTATGCTCACTGTGACGGGTTTGGTCACAGAGATCCCCTTGGGACTGTCACCTGATGTGCTGAAATGACCTCTGAGCCTGTTTTCCCTGCCAGCATGGGACTTCCAGAACCCTGCCTTGTTGAGCCAGACACACTAGCCAGCTCCAATACAGACCCAGGGTCTGGTCCATACCCCCAAAGCTGCAGACTTAACTGAAAACAGCTCAGCAGGTCACTTATCTCCAGCACCCAAACACCCAGTTCCCAATGGGATCCAAATCCCAAATAAATCCATTTTACTCTGTATAAAGCTTATACAGGGTAAATTCATAAATTGTCCACCCTCTATAATACTGATAGAGAGAAATGCACAGCTGTTTGCTCCCCCAGGTACTAATCACTTACTCTAGGATTTAAGTGGTTTCAAGAACTAACAGACAGAACAAAGTAAGTCACCAAGCAAAATAAAGCAAAAACACGCAAGTCTAAGCCTAATACATTAAGAAACTGATTACAGGTAATATCTCACCCTCAGAGATGTTCCAGTAAGCTTCTTTCACAGACTAGACTCCTTCCTACTCTGGGCCCAATTCTTTCCCCTGGTACAGTCCTTGTTAGTTCCAGAAGACATCTTAGGTGGTAAGCAGGGGTTTTCTCATGACTGGCAGCCTCCTTTGTCCTGCTCCACCCCCTTTTATAGCTTTGGCACAAGGTGGGAATCTTTTGTCTCTTTGGGTCCTCACCCCTCCTTCTAAATGAAAAAGTACCAGATTTAAGATGGATTCCAGTATCATGTGACATGGTCACATGTCACTGTAAGACCCCTAGTCTCCATTCTTCCTGGGTTGGCCCACATGTACACAGGAAGGCTTGTAGGTAAATAAATCATTTACAACTAATTTTCCTAGTCAATGGGAGCCATCAAGATTCTAAACCACCATTAATGGCCCACACTTTGCATAATTACATTAGGACCTCAGAGTTATACTTCATATTTCTAGCTTCAGAAACAAGACTGATACGTGCATACAAATAGGAGGAACATACTCAGTAGTTTATAACCTTTGTTATGATACCTTACAAGAGACCTTTTGCATAAAACATATTTCAGTTACATCATATTTATACTCATAAGCATATTTCCATAAAACATGTGTAATGCAACATCACACACATCATGATGTGTTCATCGTCAGTTCCTTTTATGTTCTATGAAGTATGGCTGAGATTTATTTAAATAAGGTGTTTTACACACAGGGCCACCTAGTGGCTGAACAGTATAATACAGGTTAGCATTTCATTACATCTCCCCCTTTCAGTTCTACATCCCCACCATTTACAATATTTACACTATCATGCTGTCTTTGAAGTTCAGTACATATCAGTCTGTTAGGTTCTCTAACGGCTTTCTAATTATTCAACCTGAATTCATAACAACTTGATTAGCTTGATCAGTTCATTAGTTGCAACGACTGGCCACAGTCGATTTGGAATCCGTGAGTCATCGTCTCGTTCTGCATCTGCCATCTGTAGAGTTTGCTCTGTTGATCATTCTTTCTGAGCAAAAAACTGTAGATGTCGACAGTTTCAGTTGAACTCTCAACTATCAGTTTCAATCACAAGTCTTTTCCCAAATTGGAACAGTAGTTGTGCTGGATTATATCCAGTAGCTGCTATTGGTGTTGAGCTGTAACTCAGAGGAGCAAGGAAGGGATCTTTGTACTATAAGATTTTCTTGGCTGTGTTCTGCTCTCTGATCCTCTCCGTTCATTGTGGGTAATGTGGGCTGCTATTCTATGATCAAAATCATATTTCATTCACAATAACTGAAATTCTGCTGCAGTGAATTGTGGTCCATTGTCTATCACTAGTTGTGCTGGAAAACCAAAGTGAGCAAAGGTGCACTTCAATTTCTCCATAACACTGCAATGTTATGTCTTTCAAATACATTATTTTTATGTTCCTGGAAAAATAGTCCACGATGACGAGGTAATGATGTCTTCTGAATTCACATAAATCTGCAACTTGTCTCTTCCAAGGTCTGTCTGGTAGAGGTGTTGTTATTAAAGGTTCTTTGTGTTGCTCTGTTAGTTCTGCAACATTCACATTCAGATACTTTATTCTTTATGTCCTTGCTTATGCCCAGTCAGCACACTGACTGGTTTGCCCATTCACAGCATTTAGTTAATCCTTGATATCCTTCATGGATGAGGTTTAGGATTTCTCCTCTCATTTTGTTTGGAATTATGATGGAATTGCCTTTAATCGTTAGTCCGTTTGACTTGCATAATTGTCCACACACCTCAAAGAAGCCTTTTATCCCTTCCTTAGTGTCCGTTAGATACTTGTGTCAGCTGGCCCTAATATAAATTAGACATTCTTGAAGGTGCAGGGCTGCTTCTTGAAGCTGATCTAATCTCTTTTCTGATACTGGTCTGTATACGTGGATGCTGTGCACGCATGTCTTTATGTCATCTTTGGGCTCATGGGTAATTGAATGTGATGCTGGGCTCCATGACACTGTGTCTGCTACAACCAGATTTTTTCCAGGAACATATTTAGCAACTGTGTTAAATCGCATTAGCCTTAGCAATAGACATTGGCATCTCAGTGGTGCTTGATCCAGGTCTTGTCCGTTGATGGGGGTTACAAGTGGTTTATGGTCTGTTACCAGTGTAAATGAATCCAGTCCACACAGATATCTGTAGAAGTTCTCACATGCCCATACACTTGCCAGGTACTCCTTCTCAATCTAAGCATATCATTTTTTCTGCATCTGTGAGTGTGCAAGAGCAAAATGTAACAGGCTTCCACTCAGATCCATGTTGTTGTAACAATACACCACTTGGCCATAGCTGCTTAGATCCTCACAGACCATTATGGGTTTGGTTACATCATAGTACTTTAGAACTGGAGCTGTTGAGATAATTTCTGTTGCCCTTTTGAAAGCAATTTCCTGATTTGGCCCCCATAGCCAAGATGTGTTGGACTTTAACAGTTCAGTCAATGGTTTTGTCACTGTAGAAAGACCTTTTAGGTATCTATCAAAGTAATTTACCATCTGCAGTATGTATCGCAGTTCTGGTGCATTCGTTTGGTGCATTTAATTCTCAAATTGCTTGTACTTTCTCAGGGCTAGGACTGATTCCATCTTTGTTTACTGTCTGATGCAAAAACCTCATTTTTCCTTGTTTATCTTCAGTCCAGACTGACTAATTAGGCTTAGGACTTCATTGAAAAATGTGTTGTGTTTTTCCATCAAAGAGCCATATATCAGAGTATCGTCAGTAAAAGCTATAAGTCCATTTGTGTTCATTAACAGTTCTGCCATCTTTCTTTGGAAAATTTCAGATGCACTGATAATCCCAAAAAGTAATCTTTGAAAGCACAATCTCCCAAAGGGTGTGATAAATGTAGTCAGTTTACCACTTTCTCTGGCTAAAGGAATTTGCCAGAATCTGCTCAAGCCATCCAGCTTGCAGAATACTGTAGCTTCCTTCACTTTGGGGAGGAATTAGTCCAATGTTGAGAGGATATATTTTTCTCTCACAACTGCTTCATGAAGTCTTTTAAGATCCACACAGATTCATAGTTTTCCATTTTTCTTTATAGCCAGTACCACACCATGCTGTTGGCTCAGAGATTTTCTCTATTGTGCCAATCTGCTCCATTTTCTTTAACTCAGCTGCCACTTTATGAACTAATAGGATAGGAATCTTGAGAGGTGTGTATACACTATATGGTTTAGCATTATTTCTTAAGGTTATTTGTACTAAATCTCCTTTCAAAAGTCCAGTATCACCAAATATCCCATCAAGTTCTTCTGCCTGTCTCACTAGGCCCATCATGATTGTCACACTGCAGCTGAGAAGGCTGTTGGTCTGTGGTCATTTGATCACATACACTCTGAATGCATAGTTTTTGTCTTAGTAGGTTGTTCCTGTGGTGAACTGGCCCATGCAGTTCAGAATACCTCAAGGGCTAGTCAGAGCTGGGTCAGGTGACTTCAGCTCTGGGGCAGGAGTGGGGATTAAAGGTGATTGCAAGTCCCTTTTTAGATTACTCTGATGTCCCCTCCTGAGTCAATTTTAAATTCAATAGTCTTACCATGAATATTCAGTTTCATTCTCCAAGCAGGTTCTGCGTCATCACAAGCAATAGATCCCAGAAACAGTGGCTCTTGATTGTGTGTAATATGAGTCAACTTCCTGATTGCTTTGGTTCAACAAACAGCTGCAAAATGTCCATATTTTATGCATATATTACATGATGTGCCTCTGGCTGGACATGCATCATCTCTTTGGGGTATGACTTGTTCCACACTTGGTACATGTAGACTGGAATTTGTCCCTTTTAGACTGGGAGTTCTCTCTCCTTGCCTCAGAGGTTTTACGATAATGACTTTTAATACTCAAGTGTCTGTGTACAGTTTCTAAGCTAGTTTCAGGTTTTTCAAGTTTGTCAAATTTCTTTAGGTTTTGCTGTTTCGCCAGTTCACACAGTTTTGCTGTTTGAATAGCTGTGGCTATTCAATCTCTCTTCAGTTGTATCTGCTGTGAAAGGTTTTTATCTGTTTACCCAATAACCAGCCTATGTCTGATACTTTCATGTTTTGCATTGCCAAAATCAGTTTTCATCTTCAGAATGCAGAGCTCTCTTATAGAACATTCAACATTTCCCCCTGATTCTTGAACTGTCTGGTGAAAACATGCTCCGCTTCCTTCCCCATAGTGTAAATAAAAGAAGATACCTGTATATATCCAGTTTCCTTGTAGAGTTTATTTGCAATTTGAAATATTGCAAAATTCTGCTTCCAGACTGTCCATTGTGAAGGTTTGTCAAAGCTAAAGTTCTCTAGGGTATTGAAGAGTGGCATGTTGATAAGATCCCGCAACCTTTGTTGCTGTTTTCCTTCTGTTTCTGTTCTTAGTTTACTCCTAACACCATGGCAAGTATTTCTGTACAAAATATGGACTGGCTATAGAGCTTGCTTATATACACCAGATGTGTTCATCATCAGATTCTTTTATCTTCTGCCAGGTATGGCTGAGGTTTGTTTAGGATCATGAAGATTTTTTTAGTGATTTTGAGGTAGAGAAGGAACTGGAAAGGCGGTCAGTCCACTCCACCCTTTATGCCTTCAGCAGGAAGCATGAGGTAGGCAAGGGTGCATGTATGAACCAAAGGATGCTGCTTGCAAGAATTCTCTGACGCTGGGCACATGGAGTGCATGTACACACCTACAGTGGAATACAGATATGAATTACACATCTCAAAGACTCTCCAGTTACTCTTTTCAAAGGCTTATCACTTGGCCAAATTTGAGCAGATTTTCACAGGGACAGCAAAAAGCACATCCTTGACATAAGGACCACATTTTAAGTCCCTGCTCCTAACCTTGGGAGTGTGTTAATTGTTCAAAGAAATGATCATCAGAATGTTTTAACCTACCCTTATTCTTGGAGACATTGAATCATTTTGGCTAAGTTTTTCCAAAATATATCACCCTGAAGCAGACACCCAACATGGAAAAGTTCAGATAAGGTTTGGCAAAGTAAGTAACAACTGAAAACAGGATCTTTTAATGGGAGGTGTTGGGCAAACTTAGGAGGGGTTATCAGCCCCAACTATTATATTATGGACATGGATCTATCTTCCTGAACTTTCAGTGTACAGCATACAATTCTTTTTTTTCCTTAGGTTAAAAATATTATGCAATAAAGAAAATACAGGCCTTTTTTGTTCCATGTCCTTCTGCTGGCTTCAGCCTCCCAAAGGATAAGAACTTCCCCCATGGAGGCCATTTTGAGAAAAAGCAGACCTGGATAAGTAGTGGAAATCAGTTCCAAACTATTGGCATGATCTTGCATGGTGGGGAAGTTCTCCAGTAAGTACCTGAGCACCCTCAAATCCCATTGACTTCAGTGGGAGTTCAGTGCTCAGTACGTTGCTGTATTGGGCCACGTTTGAGATAGTTATTCACAAGACAGCCCGAGAGAATCTTTGTCAGTGTTGGGAGTAGCCAGTTGTAGATCAATGTCCTGGGTTGTGACAGATACAGTCCTGTCTTCTAGGTTTTGAAACTTAGAATGTGGTTCACTGATAGCTGATTTCCTGGACCAGCTCATTGAGAGTTTAAATCCTGTTTAGCTCTTAGGTGAAAATTAATTTGATGTGTCCTCTATTGGATATTTCTGTACATCATGTAGCCACTACATGAGTGGACATGTTTGGTAGGCTGAAAAGAGGCCCAGAACTGAAAAAGCAGAAGTGTTTCATGTCAGAACGGAGACTGAACTGGCAGTTTCACTGCACGTTGGAAGCTTTCATGGTGTTTGCCTATGCTGTACTGTGGCAAAAGATATGTCTGTTTTCTACCACAGGAAGCAAAGCAGGCATGTTCCTTTTGTTTCATTCTTTGATTTGGCATAGTGTAGGAGTAATGCATAAATCTCACATAGTGTTCATACATTTCTAGTGAAACTTGGTAAATATTAACATATGTTTATTCTAGAGCCTGGCATGAAATTGTTATGTCAGTAGATGAATGATTAATAACTATAAAAAATCAAATTCACTTGATTTTGCTTCATGTCCAGTAAAAACAAAATTGTTGCAATAAAGGTGGCAGATGAATCTTGTAACCAAGAAGGGATACATGGATTCTGTAAGTAAGTTTCCTGCCTTAGCAGCAACATTTTTGTTCATTTCATGTTCTTGGAAATTTCCAGATGTTGTCTTCCACTTATAAATAAGACTGTCAAATGTGAAGGGCCTCTTTCTAGACTAACACACTCTAATATTGTGCTGGGAGCATCCCTCCAGTTAGAGAATATGGACATAGTGGGGTGTGGGATTTTGCAATACAACAGTCATGAAATTTGTATGCTGAACCTTAACAGTTAGTCTGACATTTTAAAATATGCTTTTCCTTGCAATATTTTTCCCCTGATGATACAGTATCCCCTGGTGAACAGGAATAGTATTTCTATTAGAAATCAGATCAAAATAGGGTATTAGTCCAACACAATGTCAGGATTGTTATAAACAACAGCTAAGTGATGCAGAAATGTACAGAAAATAAAAAGTATTCAAATGGATTGCCAATGGATGGAAGACACGGGTTTCTCATTCAGCCAGATCTCTTCTTCGTCGGAGCTGGAGACCATCTGTCGGTTACATGATAATTAAAGGCTGGATTAATTTTTAAAATGTCAAAAATTGCCTTTGTGTCTTTCAGGAGGCCAAGTTTTTACCCTTATGAATCAAACAAAGAACTGATCAGGTGGTAGAGAAATTCATTTACATGAACTTCTCACTTCCAATAGCTTCCCACAGCTGACCACATTCCTCAGGCGGAAAACACTTTCAGTTGTAGAGCCAAGTTTCTGATGATCTTTCATCATCCTTTCAAGTAAATAAACATCTGTTTCTATGAGGAGCTGAGTGTCCTCAGTTCCCTGTGACTTCAATATCTTGAGGTGTCTGATGTCCTCTCCAGAAGGATCCAGGTGGGGGAGTGTGACGGGGTGATCTGCCACCGTAAAGGTAGTGGTGTCCAGGAGTCACCCCATCCCCATCACATGGCATGGTCCCTTTTAGGTTTTGAGATGTCTGATCTACAAAGACTGGAGAGATATTGGGAGAGAGGAAGAGGGTCCTGGGAATAAGTAGAGTTCAGGAAGAATCTCTTTTGGGGTACATTCACACAGATCGCAGCAGTGAGCCTCCCAGCCCAGGTCAATAGACTCAGGCTAGCAGGGCTCACACTAGTGCTCCAAAACTAGCTGTGTAGACAGCACTATGAAATTGCAGTCAGGCTGGAGCTTGGGTTCTGATGCCCTCCTGCCGCCCTTGGCTTCAGAGCCTGAACCACAACTTCAAAGCATTGGGTAAACAGCTATTTTTAGAGTGCTAGTGCAAACCTCACAAAGCCAAGTCTCTCAATCTGTGCTGGGAGGCTTGCTACCGCGGGCTGTGTAGATGTACTTATTATGGGCCTGGAACCAGAAGCCTTGCAAAGTGGGCGAGTCAAGGCTCCCCTCTTTCCCAGCTAAATGGGATGAGCTTTGGGAAGGGGACCAGCAAGTATTCTGCCTCCTCCCTAACTAGCAGGCAGACACCCGCAGGAAGAGGCTGTCCTACTGAGCCCTCTAAACTGGATGGCTAATTGAGAATGTGTGCCCAGCTGCAGGAGAAGCTGGCTAAAGCCTTGCAGCTGATTTGAACCACAACCCCCAGCTCCATGAAGAAGAGCTGGGGGAAATTCCTGTCTGAAGGAGGGAGATACTGACTGCCCTAAGGCAAGAGGCAAAGGAACTGTGTGAAATACAACTCCAGCCCCCAGAAGGAGGGTCTGGTAGAGAAGACTTCCGTCTGAAGGAGAGAAATGAGGCAGCTGACTGCCTTAAGGCAGGAGACAGAAGGCCTGTTCAAAATACAACCCAGCTGCTTCAGAGCAGGGCTTGAGAACAGCTTTGAAAAAGCACCTCCACAGCTGGCTAAGAAGCAGCTGTGAGGAACCACAGATCCAAGATGGGGATAGCAGAGTGCACAGAACTGGTGAAGACACTGACAAGCATGGAAAAAGTAGAAGCAGTCCAAGGAAGTGGAAAAGGGATTGAAGGAACAACGTATAGCCACCTAAAACAAGGTCCTAGGTGCTGGAACGCAGAGGAAAGAGCAGGCCTGTGTTCCCCTACATCTCCCTCAGACCAAGAGCGGAAGTACAGGCCTCAGGGATGAAAGAGGCCCCAAAAACTGTGAATTCTGGACAGAGACTGAGGACCTAGCTTAGAGGCCACAAGACTTCGGGTTTTTCTTATTTTGGATTTTTCTGTTAAACCCAAAAGGGGAAGGGATTGAGAGATGACCTAGTTGGAGGACTAGGCCCCAGAAGCAGCAGACCATTGTGGAACCAGGAAAGACAAGGGGGTCACAGAGTAAAAGAACCCCTGCCACACCATGTTCTGACATGAGGGGCCATCCTGGCAGTAAGTGTGTGCAAAACAGGGAGTCAGCATGATCTTTTCTCTGGTCTGCATGCATCTTTATACAGTAGTCTGTTGGATGCCTAATACTATTTATTCATCATTTGTGAGTGACTTTAATTCTCACAGATTTTACAGGCTATTCGCATTGTCTTGAACCATGTGCAGACATTGGGCAAACTTCAGTGCCCAGCTCTGTCCTAACAACTTGATTTTGACCTGCAGCTCCACTACTATTTCCTTCTAGAGTCTACCATTTTGTGCTGATGTGCTCCTGGGGTCCTTTCTATGCACCGTTCTGCAGGTTGGATATATGTTCTATCAGATGGCTGAGAATTATCCATATTTTTGTCTTTCAGCATGTGATTTCTTTTCAAACCAATCCTGCACCCCAAAATAATCCAAATGTTACATATCATATGTTGAGATTAAGACAGATATTTAAAGATCCACCATTTTCATGTGCAATGGATATAGGGATTAAACTACTTTAAATTTTTGAAAAAGGAAAATCTCCATGAATATTTTTAACTCATATTATTCTATTGGTTGTTGAAAAGAGATTATATTCTTTCTCCTGCCCTATATTTAGACACCAACCACTCAGGTTTGTACCATGGTAACTGCAGCACACACAAAAATTGTTAGCAAGAGGTGATTGTTGGTGTTCAGTTTCATTTCTTGTTTATGGATTAAGGATTGTCAATTTTTAAATATTACTTTAGAAAAAAAGCACACCTGGTGGAAATGGACTAAAAAGTAGACATCATATCGGAAGCACAATGATGGTCACCATTAAAAAGTCATCATTTGTCAGCAGTGTCATACCATGATATATCTCACGATATGTCTACACAGCAGCAGGGAGCATGCTTCCCAGCACATGTAGACAGACATGCTAGCTGTGCTTGAGCTAGTGGGCTAAAAATAGCAGAGTAGCCCGCGGTAGTGTGGGCAGCTCTCTAATACTAATACCTGGCACTTATATAGCACCCTGAGAAGATGAACTAATTAACAGCTACAGTACCTCTCTGAGATCAAAGTATTTTCCTTATGAGGAAATTGAGAGACAGTTTGAATGACTGGGCCTGGACCATACAGGCACCCTGGGTTAGCCACCTGAGTACAAAGGTGCTCAGATCCTGTTGTTATGTAGTCAGGTGGCTAGCCTGAGCTGCTGTCAGTCTGCCCTAGCTACACTGCTGTTTTTAGTGCACTAGCTCAAGTAATTCTAGCCTGCATCTATCTACCCATGCTGGGAAGCATGCTTTCAGGTGCTATGTAGACGTACCCTTAGATACCACAGTTTGCTAACCATTGGCCACATGCTGGCTCTCATGAGAAGTGTACCCAGTATAATAACTATAAAATTGCAAAGTGCTATTGATCCAAATGTCATGTATGGCCCAAATTACAGTAGTCAGCAACCAGGTCATTGAGTGAAAGGGACAGAAATCACTGTGAAACAGGCACAATGGAGGGTACGATGGTGGAGGAGGGTGGTTGTTAAAAAAAAATTGTGTGGAGGGGAAGAAAGATAGTGACCTTAACTATAGCAAACATACATTCAGACTTATAGGAGTCTGCGCAAAATGTCAGGCCGCTGCCAGGCTTCACAGCAACACACAATTTGACAGTGTAGTGCACACCTCTTCTATTGGAGTAGTACAGTTACCCATTAGGGCAGGCCATCGATAACCTGATAAGGAATTCATGCAACTCTATACAACTTAGTGAAGGGTTCCTACTTCTCTCTTCCACTGTAGCCTCTGCAAAATCTGGACCAGCTGAACTGTTCAGGATGGTTGGTTAACTAATCAACCCAAAACTTCTTCATATGATTTCATGCTCTTTATGCCTCCTGCTGTTGGGAGTGATCTTTCTCAGTCACAGAAAACCCTAATCAAATCTGAGACAATCAGTCCAGCACTGTGGATGCAGAGCCAGACCAGCAAGGGAAAACTGTGCTTCTTTCGCTGACCCAGTTTGGGCCAGTCTTCCAGGGAAAGGCTTGAAATTAATGGGGGAAATGAGTCTCTGTTGCCATGAGCAAATGGTTCTGTGCCCCTTTTAGTTAATGAAAGATAGTAGGGAATACCTGGGTCTACTTCACTCTGAGGTGTGCTCAGAATCAGCACAGCAGCCTTCCAAAAGCTCGTAAACATGTTATTGAAGAAGCCATTAGCCAGTGATGATGACCTTGCTAATTCCCATTTGTATTGAATAATTTCCATAGGGAAAGTCTGTAAGAATGGCTGCTTGTTAGATAGAAGAGCAAGATTACCTTTGAACAGGTTAAGATCCAGAGGCAGCGGTTATAGGGTTGGATTTCATAGATTTTTATGGCAAGAAAGTACCATTTTGGTCATCCAGTCTGACCTCTATTTTAGCACAAGCCATAGGCCTTTCTTGTATTAATTCCTGCCTCATGTCTAACAGCTGTAGTTCAATTAGACCATATCTTTCAGAAAAACATCCAATCTTGATTTTAAAATGTCCAGTGAAGGAGCAGTTGTTCAATAGTTAATTACCTTCACTGTTAAATATTTGCACCTTATTTCTTAGTTTGAATTTGTCTAGCTTCAGCTTACAGCCATTACATTTTGTTATTCATTTGACTGCCAGACTGAACAGCCCTCTACTACCAATTTCTGCTCCTCATGTAGGTACTTACAGACTGTGCTCAAGTCACTTCATAACCTTCTCTTTGATAAGATAAATAGATTGAACTCCTTGAAAATTTCATTTGAAGGCATGTTTTCAATCCTTTAATCATTCTTGTGGCTTTTCTCTGAACTATCCAATTTTTCAACATCCGTCTGGAAGTATGGGCCTCAGAACTGGACGCAGTATTCGAGTACAAGTCGCACCAGTGCCAAGTACAGAATAATTCCACTTAACATCAAAAATAAATTGAAAATTTGGAGAAATGAAGTCTTAACTGAAGGTTGAGCAGCCCTGAATTAGGGTACAAGAGCTAACTATATACATCAGGGATCGGCAACTTTAGGCCCGTGGCCCGCCAGGGTAAGCCCCCTGGCGAGCTGGGCCAGTTTGGTTAACTGCTACGTCCACAGGTTTGGCCGATCGCGGCTCCCACTGGCCTCAGTTCACCACTCCGGGCCAATGGGGGCTGCGGGAAGTGGCGTGGGCCGAGGGATGTGCTGGTTGCCGCTTTCCACAGCACCCTTTGGCCCGGAGAGGCGAATCATGGCCAGTGGGAGCCGCGATCGGCCGAACATGTGGACGTGGCATGTAAACAAACTGTCGTGGGTCACAAGGGGGCTTACCCTGGTGGGCCACATGGCAAAGGTTGCCGATCCCTGGAATACATCCTCTAAGACCCAAAACAGCTCCTCCAGCAAAACCAGGAAAGACCAGAATTGAACCTCTCTACTCCCACTCAATATTTCTCTGTTTATACATCCAAGGATCCCATTTACCCTTTAGTCACAGCTGAGAGCTCATGTTCAGCTGGTTACCTGCTGTGACACCCCCTACCCCCCCTAAGTATTTTTCAGAATCACCATTTCCCAGGGTAGCATCCCTCATCCTGTAAAGAAGGCCCAAATTCTTTGTTGCAAGATGGTTGACTTTACATTTTTCCATATTGAAAAACATTGTTTGCCTGTGTCCAGTTTACCAAGCAGTCCAGAAGGCTCTATGCCCATGATCTATCCTCTTCATTATTTACCGCTCTCCAATCTTTGTGTAATCTGCAAATTTTATGAGTAATTATTTTATATTTATACCTTTTTAAAATATTTGCCCCATATTAGATTTCCTCCAGTCTTCTGGAACTTTCTGAGTTACAAGACATAATGGAAAAAAATAAACATTAATGGTGCCAAAAGCACCTTGGCCATTTCTTTTAAAACTTTTGGATGCAAGTTATCCATATCTCCTGATTTTTAAAAAGTCTAATTTTAGTAGCTGCTGTTTAATATCCTCTTGAGTTACTGTTGAAATGGAAAGTATTCCATCAAAATGATCCTGTCTTTTTCCCAAAAACAGAACAGAAATATTTATTGATCACTTTTGTCTTTTCTGCACTATTATTGACAGTTCTACCATTTCTGTTTTGTAATGGACCAATACTGGATTGTTAGGATTCCTTGTGTTCCCAACATACTTTAAAAATCCTTTCTATTGTACTTAACTCTTTTAGCCACATGTTTCTCCTTGTGTCCTTTTGCTTTCTTTATCAATTCTCTACAGTTCCTAGCTTCTAATTTATGTTAATTGCTATCAACTTCCCCTTTTTTTCCATTTGTTATATATATGTAATAGTATTATTATAACCAATTTCACTACCCTTCTAAGTCAGGCTGGTCTTTTAAGCAGTATATCCCTCTTTTTTTATAGTGGCTTTTGGGGCCTCTAGTAGAATGTTCTTCAATATTTCTCAATTATCATTCACATTTTTCTATTTAAATTCTTTCTCCCAGCCAATTTGGCTCATAATTGTTTTCAGTGTTGTGAAATTGGCCCGTGTAATGCACCAAGTATAGCTATTATTGGTTTGTACTTTGTGTTCTCACATAATAAATGTAATCAAGTCCTGATTACTAACACCTAAGCAACCACTAATGTTTAGTTCTATGATCAAGACAAGGTCCATTATAGTATACCCCCATGTTAGATGCAACACTTTTTGAGTTAGGTAATTGTCATAGTTAAATTTTAGAAATTCCCAGGATGTTTTAATACTGGCAGCTTGGCTTGAGACCTACAGCTTATGTCACTCAAATTGAAGTCTCCCATTAACTTTTTTCCCCTACACATTATAAATAGGTGCTTGTCCTCTTGTTCTCTCATGTGATTTGGTGATATATAGCAGACACCATCCAGAACCCTATCCTGTGCTTTATCTGTTAGGACATTTATCCATAAGTATTCAAGATCATTTGTTTCTGAGTTGTGACTCAGAAACAGGTAATGCCATTTTTGACATAGAGTGTGACTCCCACTCCCTTTTTACCCACTCTGTCCTCTCTACCATGGATTTTAACATCCCAGTCATGTGAATTTTCCCACCACGTTTCAGTAATACCAACTAGAACAAATTTGTGCTCACAAATGAGCAATTCCAGTGCCTCCTGTTTGTTACTCAGATGCCTAGAATTGGTGTATAGGTAATGTAAAGAATTTATTGAACCACAAATTCTAGTAAGATGCTTACTGCTCACATTCCAATGCCATATGATGTTAAGAATGAGTCAAGGAATGTTTTTTCATTGGAAAATGGTGATTCATTAGCTCAAAACATTCTGCAGGCATGTATCAATTTTGATTACATTCTAATGGAAACAAGCATGTTTCTGATGGAACCCTGCCTGCCAGGAAAATTCAACAACTGACTGGCTTTGTGCCAGCATGGAAGCCCTGAAAGCCCCATCTCCCAAGCTTTCAGGCTCATGACTCCTCGGCACCCTGGTCTCCCAGGGCTTCAGGGTCCCTGGCTCCTCAGCAGCCTGGAAGTCCCCAGCTCACTGTGTGGCAGGCTACTCAGGCTCTGAGCAGCTTGAGAAAGCTTTGGGAACATTTTGAAAAAGTCGAAATGAAATATCATTTCAACTAAATGTTGGAAATCCTGTTCTGTGGGAAATTTCAAACTTTCCCATTTTCATTCTGTTTCGGAAAAACATTGTTTTTAAAAAATTTCAGAATTTTCTGTGGAATGGGAATTCCAGGTTCCAGCCAGCTCTAGTTAATGACATCAGTCTCCTGAGCAATAAAAATGTCTCCTCATGGCCCTGAATGGGATCTGCTGCGTGTTCTTGTTTAATCAGAAACCTTCCTCCACTATTCTCTCCACAAACACACATACCATTTCTGATATATTGTATTACTAGTTCTTTTCAGCTCCTGGAGAATTCAAACTCCATAGTTTGCCTGGCATAGATTTTGAGAGAGATGAAGGGGGAGGTCATATACAGTCTCCTAGGCTTGCAGATACAGGCACAAACTGAATGACTTTGTAGGGGACTGTATTCATTTGAACCTGACCTTAATGCTCCTTTTGACACCTGTACTCTGTTTTCTTTCAGTTATGTTCTTTTCTCTTTTGTATAACATAATCTGTAGGTATGAAAGGCAAAATGCTGGAATTAATTATGGCATTAAAGATATTGGAAATCTGAGGATATTGGTCTCTGTAGTTGTTCTTCATTATAGTAAATTCATTTTACTTAAATCCTGGGCCAAATGCTTTTATAACTTAGTTGGATTGCAATTACTGCCACTTATTATAATGTGCCACTATTCCTTCTGAAACATTATTGTTGTTTTATCATGAGAAAAATCTTGTTTTAAAAAAATATTCAGTGTCAGTCAAATTAAGCAAAGGGTGCAGGGTTCTCTTTTTTCTCTCTAATCTTGTTGCAGACAGATAAACTGTAATAATGATATGGATGAAGAAGCCTCTAATTACACATTCATTTTCACTTTAAAGGGTTTTGATTTTTTTGTATACTGAGAGAGAAACATTTTAAGGTAATTTTGGATGAAAGTTGAACCCAAAACAACCCTGAGTTACATACGTGAACTTTGGGAAAAATAATGTGTGGATCTTCTGGGGGTGAATAAAAATCAGGAAGGAAAAAAATGTACAAATCAGTGAGAATCTGAAAAGTGAGGGATTAGGAAGAACAAATCCGTCTTGTGTGTTACCTGCTTGTACAAGTATTTCATGGTCACTGAGATTCAGAATGTAAGGGCCTGATTTCGATGTGTCTCAAACTAGTAAAACTGACTTCAGTGAAGCTCCTCCAGATTGAACAAGTGAAATCAGAATAATCAGGCCTCAAATCAATGGATTTGCAAATCTCAACGGAAAACATTCCTCCTCTAGATGCTCCCAGCTTCTTCTTTAGTAAAAGCCTATTTAAATGAGTAACATTAAGAAGATGGGGAATCACTGTGCATGCACATTTTTGAAATTAAGCATATGGTGTGCCTTGACTTGCCACTTTCAGTTCTGCTGGAAATATTGTCACTAACCAACCATCAAGTCTGAACTACTGAGAATATGAAATGATTGGCATTTATAAAGGTAAACATTACACAGAGACTATTTAGTCAAAAGCTGTTGCTGCTGTTGCACCAGCTATTGCTACTACTACAAACAGTAATAAAGCATCCAGTGCTGACATTGAGGAGTGATGGGTGAAGTTAACTCAGGTTGCAAAGTTTGAAACTTGAATTCTAGACCAACACAGCAGCACTTAAAGGTGATCTGCAAAGGGTTTCACAAAAATTGGGCTTGCATTCTCTTTTGCTTGTTTACAGTGGATAAAAGAAGGCCTGAAATGGTTGCTTGCTTGCTTGCTTTTGAAGGAGTTCTTCTCTTCACTGCCTACTTTTTTTTATCTGAGCAATATCAGGACATTCAATTCTGGTCTTTCCTGGAGGAGCTGTTCTGGGTCTTAGAGGATGTATAGAGTTAGCTCTTCTACCTTAATTCAGGGCTGCTCAACCATCAGTTAAGGCTTCATTTTTCTAAATTTTCAATTAATTTTTGATGTTAAGTGGAATTATTCACGTCTGCACAATTACATGGTGTGATAAGTTAAGGAACAGAAACAACACCACGTGGCATAGGAGACAAGTCTCACAATTCAAATATTGAGTATCCACAGGGACAGTCTCAGTGAACAACTCATGAGCAATCCATAGGCTAAATGAATCCACATAAAACATTTGCTGAACAATTGTGGATAGTGACTTAATTCTTTAAAATGTCCTTTAATGTCAATCATGGTCAGTCTGTGAACAAAAAACTGGATTAAATCTGCCGGATAAAATTGTCTCCAGCATATTGTTGTTTGCAGAGTTGTTATAGCTGAGTTGGACTCAGGATATAAGGGAGACAAAGTGGGTGAGGTAATATCTTTTGTTAGACCAGCTTCTATGGATGCAAAAGACAAGCTTTCAAGCTAATTGCCAAGACCTGAAGAAGAGCTCTAAGAGCTCAAAAGTTTGTCTCTGTCACCAACAGAAGTTGGTCCAATAAAATTTTTTACCTAGTCACCCACCTTGTCTCTAGCAAGGTGTTCATTCACCTCTAATAACGATAGTTTCTGGCCATTTTGTTCTCACTTTTAATTCAGGGTTTTTTTTTACTATACTTAAGCTCATTTTGTCACTCAAGCTTTCAAAAGTACACCTAAAGGTAAATGTGCTCTTGTCTATGATGTGAGTTTACTCCAGCTCTAGATATTAATTGCTCAACCCACAGTTTATTAAGTGTCTGAATCTCTTGCTGATCTAACCATACCTGGATTCCTGCGATTCTGAATATTTTAAGACAAGTGCATCAGGATTACAGAGATGTCACAGGGTGACAGGCCAATTTAAGGAGAGATGGGGCCACCCACCCACTCTGCCGTAATTAATTATCTACTTACCAGCTGGAGGGACAGGGCTAAGGGATTCAGGAGGGGAGCTTAATGGACACTTGGGCCTTATAAAAAAGCAGTTTGAGGTCAGTCTGGGAGTAGGCAGTGAGTAGGCTCCTGTGGAAAGCCCTGAGCCAGTGCCTGCAGGGGGCTGGGTACTCCAGGAAAACCAGCTTTGTGAGCCCCCTGTTTTATACTGGGGCAGGGAAGAAGGTAAGGAACAGAGCTCAGAAGGGGCTGAAAACAGTGCTCCAGTGGAACTAGCTTCAGGGCTGCCGCTCTATCCCAGAGCCAGAAAGACTCACACAGGTAGTCCAGAAAGGGGCTGGAAACAGGGCCCAGGTGACAGGCAGAAGAGAAGTCCCCAAAGGGCAGAAGAACCTTTTTTGCTTCTTGGGACTTTTGGAGGACATTTTTCTACCCTGGAAGGAATTAAGTTTGTCTGTGACTTGGCTGGAGGTCTATGCCACATCTCGAGCAAACACCAGACACAATTCAGTGTGTGGAGAGCTGAGAAGACCCACCTTAGGGAAGGAAACTGAGGCAGGAAGCTCCAGAAGCGGTGTGCTCAGCAAGTGGGGAGCATTACAGAGTGGCCATGCCTGACCACAAGGGGATAGAGAAATTATGGAATATGATGACTAACCCAAAATGAACTTTAGTGTATTCAGACAGGTTGACTGAGGCAGCCTAAAGATATAAATCTTTTCAGAAAAAAATTGTGTTTTGAAAATGGATGTCATAAATCATTAGTTTATATTTCCCTGAGACAGTAATAGAAGAGTTGCTGAGTTCTTCAGCATACTGAAAACCTTTTCCTTTAAATTGCAGCCTCTGATCCTGCAAACACTTCCGCATGTACTTTCAATGGAACTACACATACACTCACTGTTAAGCATGTGCATAAGTGTTTCCAAGATCAGGGACGTATTTTTCAACATATATTTTATAAATTATGTCTTGTCCCATAAACAAAGGTTTGAAAGTAATGAGGGAAGTGAGTCATTTGCCAAATGAAATTTGTTATATGCCTCTCTTAATTAACAATGCATAGTAGAGGACACCAAGGTTCATTTGGCTCTGAGTTTATGAATAACTCCCTCAGAATCAACAGCCTTCTGAATATGTGTTGGCCAAGAAACCATCATCCAGTGCTGATGAGCTCACCAACTCCCACTCCTCTTGCACAGTTTCTATAGAGAAAGCCCCTAAGTGAGGCTGTTTGGTACATTTATTCTTCTTCAAGTGCTTGTCTCTGTGTGTAGTGCACGTCAGTTTGTGCATGCGATCCATACGCCTAGGTCCAGATAATTTTTCTTAGTGGTGACCATTTGGTCCACCCCTGGGCCACTGCTCTCCTTGTGCTCCACACCAAGGGCTTATGGGAGGGCTGCTGGACCACCGCCATTTCAGTTCCTTCTCACCTCTCATGGTCTGGAACAGACACTCAGTATCTGTAGTAACTTCTTTGCCCTTTCTCTGTAAATAGTTAAAAATGTATTTAGTTGTAGTTACTTTGGTCTAATTTATTGGGACAGATTTTTAGGGGTTTTTCCCTCATTTTGCCTCCCCCCCCCTTTCGGTAGAAGAAGAGTCCCCATCCCTCCTGCCCTGTGTTCTCCACCGGCAGCAAGAAGAGCATGCCAATGATCCCTGGCTTCAAGAGCTGTGTGGACTGTCAGAAGCCCTTCATGGTAACGGATGATCATGAGGCCTATTTGTACTGCCTGGGTAAGACTATGTCCTTTCTGGGTGCAATATCAGCAGATCATTCACGAGGAGGAGCACGCAGTTGAGAGAGTTTTGGCTCAGAAGATTCTTCATGGAGAAGTTCATGAGAGTGGGGCTGGACTCTGACTAGGGAAACCCCCCAGTTCATCAGCCTAAATAAAGTGAGAGTGTGCCTTCAAGGGCACCTCCAGCTGGTTTCAGAGCCTCCGCATCCCTCATCCTTTCCCATCGGCTCCAAGAAACTCAGATCAACAGAGTCAGAGCAGAGGGAAAGTTCCTTGTCTACATCCTCCAAGAAGAGGCAGAAGTTCCCATCTCGTATCCTGTAGGGGAGGACCTCACACTCCAGATCAGGACTGTCTGTTACTGGGAAGGACCAGCCTGGGACTTGGTTGGGGGGCCCACATGGAGGGGCAGGTGGCTCAAGGGACATGGTCCCCTCAAGAATCGATAGTCCATATCAAAATGTTGGAGTTGCATGCAGTCAGGGTGGCATTCGAACACTTTTTCCCTTGCATTCAAGACTATTCAATCCAGGTGTTATCAGACAACATGACAATGGTCTTTAATACATCAACAAGCAAGAAGGGGCACATTTCCTCACAGATCTGCACAGAGACCATTGCCCTCTGGAACTAGTACATACCTTTGCAAATTATCCTGACCACCGTCCATCTGCCAGGGGTTCAGAACACCGAGATGGACTCCCTCAGCAGACACTTCTCCAGAGAGCATGAAAGGGAGAGGCATGGCCCAACTCTACATGAAAAGTTTGGGTTTGAGGGTCACCCAACCACAGATTTGTTTGTGTCAGATGTGAACAAAAAGTGAAAATTCTGCTCCAAAGAGGGTTATAGCCAGGATCCCTGGATGATGCTTTCCTCATATGATGGTCAGAAGCCTGAGCTACACATTTCTCCTGATCCCTGTTATCAAGGGTATTAAGGACAGTCAGACAAGACAAGGTGCAGGTGATTTTCACAGCACCAGATTGGGCCCATCAGTTCTGGTACTCTAGACTTGCATCTCAACTAAAGCACCCACTTACCTGTGTTCTACCCAAAACCACAGGCTAATAGGTGATGTGCCACTCCTTGGATATGCGTAGGGCCCTTGCCTTCTTCCTACAAAGAACAAAGTAATTTCAGAAGTGACATACACTCATCTCATTCACAGAGAGGATGAAGGGAGAGGCCATTTCCTCCCAGATGCTGTCAGTGAATCTCAGGCTGCATAATTCTTTGCTACAAGCTGAACAATGTCCCTGCTGGGTTAATGTGAGGGCACACTCAACGAGAGCCCAGGCAGCCTCAGTAGCCTCCTTTAAGGATGTACCTATCGTTAACCTCTGCAGATGCTGTGCACTGGTAGATGCAGATGTCTTCTGTGCCTCCCTGGGCAGGGCAGTTCTGTAGTGATAAAGAATTCCAGGCACCTCCCTCCTCAGAACGGACGCTGCTTGTGAATCATTTGAAGTGGACTACACATGGGGACGAGCACTTGAAGAACAAGGAAAGGTTGCACTTTTTGTAGTAAGTAAAGTTGTTTGAGATGTATCATCCCTATGTCTAGTGCACTACCCATTCTCCTTTCCCACTACCTAATGTGGCCTAGTAGAGAAAAAGGAACTGAAATGTTGGCGGTCTGGCAGCTTCCTTTACACCCTGGGTGTGAGCACGAGGAGAGTGGGGGTGCATATTGGACCAAATGCACACTACTAAGAAAAATTCTTCAGTCCTGGTCACATGGAGCGTATGCACAACCTAATAGTGCACCACAGATAGGGACAATATGTCTCAAAGAACTCCAGTTACTACAGGCTGAATACACTTTCCTTCCTGGGTAAGATAACTCCACCCCAAAGGCCTTTATTTCCACTACTCCTATCCCCCAGCCCTACCTTTTCTTCTCCACAGTGCGAATTTTGAGATGTGTGTTGTCCACAGCTAGACATTTTTTTAAATTGCATCTCTAGAAAACATTGTTAGAGGTTTGAGGAGAAAATCTTACCCGTAAGGAATATTAGGCATCCGAATGATGTGCCTGGGAAAGCAGAGGTGTTTTAGCAGTAGATTAGAGAAAACACATGTGATGCTCTTGCTCCTTGCATGAGTTTGGCTTTTTTTAAGCCCTGTCGTCTCTGATTCTCTTTGTATTTTACTGAATTAGCCTGAAAATGCTGTGCCTCGGTCTCCTCTCACTTTCACCTGGCTCACTGTTCTGTTTCACTGTATTTCACATTGGCGGTTCTGGTTCCATACTCGTTTAAATGTTGCCTTTGCCTGTTTCAGGTGGATGTTTTCCAGGTGGAAGCAGTAGATGTTGGGTCTCTGCAGGAGTTGGTTGTAGATAAAGGAAAAGGCTCTGACTGGCAGCTGGAGAAGATTATTGTGCACGAGCCAACATTTGCTGGGACAAAGACACTGTTTATGGCTCAAACATGGCTAAAAGATGGGAAAAAATCTGCCTCAGTAACTCTAAAAGCTACAGGTAAATATTATTTTAGAAATATATTATTTACTAAGAAACTAATTCAAAACTGCCAAATGCAGCTTCATTTTCTGTTTCCATGACAAGTTATAGTATCGATACTTTAGTATCTCATTGTAATTAAGTAGGTACTACAATCTCTGAAACTGTTCAGTTTTAGTACTGTTTGATAATCTAGTATTTTACAGGGTTCTACTTTCTCCTCTGTTAGTCCAGAGTTATATTGAGGGAAATGAGAACAAAATGTGGCCCACTCTGTGTAACTTGCCGTCTCCCCAAGTACCAGTTATATTTTGTCCCTTATGACAGGATAATGTTTTTAAAGGTTGCTGCCTACATTCCCATGATGTTTAAATCCTGCCCTCTGCTGTTTTGCCAAGCAAGAAGGAAAGGTTTAGATAGTTTGCCCCACTGCATTCAAGTAGTAGAGGAGAATGTCTCCATAGTATTCAAGATGGCTGTCTAACATGCAGCACATTCTCACGATATAGAATATGATACGTTGGAGGTGTGTCTAGCTAGCATGTATGCTGCAGTCAACAGCAATCTCTAGCCAGAGACAGGTTCAGTCATATTATGCTCCTGTTCAGAAAAGCAGTAAAGTACACTCCATAAATGGTCCCTTAGTCTACAATGAAATATCTTGTCCTCGCTGACAGAAGTACAGTACTCTAGCTGAAGCCACAACAGCGTGTCTCTACTCAGCACAGCTGCATTGGCCATAGCAGAATTTGGCCCAAAGGCTATTATTAATTTATTGTAGCCAAACAGAGTACTTTTACAATATATTTCCTTTGTTTCATCATCCCTAATCCTCCAGCCTTCTGATTTTGGAAATAAAAAGAAACAAAATGTTACCTTTATAAAAGCCAATAATATGTGAGCTGCTTGAACTTTTCTCAGAAAATTTTTTTGAAACATTTTTGGCAAAATATAATAAGGAAAAATTTAGAATCTTCAAGATTGCATAATGTTATAAATGGAGTCAAAGAATGGATATTGTTGAACTTCTATAGGAACACAAATATCTTTCCTTGGCTTCACAAAAGAAAATATTTTATGCCTGATCCAAAACCTGTTGACGTCAGTAGGAAGCTTTCCATTGATTTCATTGAGCTTTGGTTCAGGCCTTTATCTCTAATTATAACTTATGGTCCGATCCATTCCCACTGATGTTAGCTAGAGTTGATTTCAGTGGGTGCAGAATTAGTCTGTTAGATCAACTTTAAAAATATCTGATCTGTGCAGACACACCCAAATCACTGGTAGCAGAATTTGTATGAACAAAGTATAAATTATTTTAAAATGAAAAAAAAATTGTCTGGATCACAACCATTTCATAATATTGTATTTGTTTTTGGCCCAGTTCATTATACAGAACAGTATATAAAAGAAGCGGAAGTAGAAAATCTCATTGCACTCTTCCTTGTCAAATCTTCACCATAGATGAATACAGACATTCATTATAATTTAGACACTGTTTTACAAAAGCATTAATCTGGTTTTCAATCTTCTTTCAAATAGAAATTCAGGAGAGGAGGAGCACAGCTGTCTTGCCATTAAAAAAACAGCAAATGAAATCAGGTAGATCTGATGCCCCAGACCCAATATTGTGTTCACCAATTTTAAAATGATTATATGGGAGCTTTTTCATCACAAACTTGTAATTATGTTTACCAGTGCTGGCAATGTTATCCTCTGTGTAATATTAAGAAATAAAAATATACCTGCATATTAGTTGGTCAAAGTACAGCTAAATACTTTTGATACCCAATTAAAATGAAAATAAATGTGCCGGTTATAAATTTTATTTTGGCTATGTTGGTGAACATATGAAAGGAAACACATATTTATAATCTGTCTTTCCTTCATTACGTTCCTTATTTCATTTGTTCAGAAGGCACGTGGAGAATTTATTTCACAAAACTCTGTGAAGAAACAACAGAAGAATTTGAAAAGTCAGTGAAGAATATTTCTAAATTGGTCCTTGTTTTTTATGGAAGCAATGGCAAGTCAACCCCAATTTCCATGGCAAACAAAGTGCACCATCAAGCTGAGGATCAAGTAACATCTGATGTAAAAATATATATACACATTTCCCTATCTTTTTAGCATCTCTTCTGAAATTGCTTTTATATAGAGATCAGCAAATAGGGACTGTAATATCCCACCTTCATAACAATTTGACATCCCTTTGGGTATTCAAGAAGAGCAGAATTGGACCTTTAACTTGAATACCATAATTAATTTGTGTTTCTTTTATACTCTCATAGCTCATGGTTATAAAACATATTCTTTTTCAACAATTACTCAGAATTAATTACGCATATCCAAGCAATTTGTATTAACATTAAACATTTACATTTAATAGACAGTACAGTATGTAATTTGAATTTGAGTCTGGACTGATTTCTTATTAGCATATAAGGAACACCACTAAATATGGTGACCATATTTCCCAGGGGGAAAATGGGACACTGTGCGGGGCCGGCCCCAAGCCCTCCCACATGGGGCTGGCCCCAGCTTTCACCAAAGGTGCCCCCCAACTGCCACTGGTCACTCTAACCCTTCCTCCCCCCGGCTCCAGACCAACCTCCCCGCTGAATGGGGCTGGTATCTCCACCCCCAGCATGTTCCTCCACACCGCATCCCACTTTTTTGACAAAAGTGAGCATTTGTCCCATTTGCCAAAAAAGTCAGGACAGCCAGAACAGGATTTAAAAAAGGGACTGTCCTGGCCAAAACAGGACATATGGTCACCCTGCCACTAAAGGATAAATGGGATTTCGGAAAGCACTCGCTGTTGTCTGATCTCTGCTGCCTTTGAACTTACTGGGAGTTTTGCCCTTGACTTCAGTGGGTGCAGAATTAAGCCAATTCTGAGCACTTTTGAAAATCCCACTCTTTAAAAAAAAAATCATTCTGGATGTTAACTTTCTGTTTTATTACTCCCTAGGTACATTTCCCATCTGACTTAGGGATGCTTTATAAAGTGAGATTTGGGCTTCAGAGTTTGGGAAATAACACATCCCAATTGTCTCTTCATCACTTTAAAATGCAGAACACAGCAACCCTGGATACCTTTAGTCTCTCTATAAATAAAACACTTTCTTCTTCTCTTAATGGAGACAGATGGATTGAGTTCCCTGTAGAGTGGCCATTAAAAGCAGCACTTTCTGGTAGGTATAAATCTATATTAAAGAGGTAGAATGGTCCAGAAGGTTAACAAGTTCTAATAATACAACTGAAATCTTTATCAAAGCAGGAAATTTTATTGTCTTCATTTAACATTTAATAAAATCTAGATCAGAATTCAAAATATATCTATTATGGAAAACATTATTCACTTCTCTTAATTTCTGTACCATAAAGTGTGCAGTGGAAATATATGTTTATGTATTGTCTATGAACATTCTGAGTCATATAGAACAGCATTAGGAAATGTTCTTTTCTTTGGGTACGTCTATACTTACCTCTCGCGTCGGAGGTGCGGGATCGATGTTCTGGGTTCGATTTATCGCGTCTTGTCTAGACGCAATAAATCGAACCAGGAAGTGCTCCGCCGTCGATGCTGGTAATCCAGCTCGACGAGCGGAGTAGGCGGAGTCGACGGGGGAGCCTGCACGCCGCGTCTGGACCACAGGTAAGTTCGAACTAAGGTACTTCGACTTCAGCTACGTTATTAACGTAGCTGAAGTTGCGTATCTTAGTTCGACAGGGGGGGTTAGTGTAGACCTAGCCTTTGTTTCTACTCTGTTTGTTCTGCTGCTGGTGGTGCTAACGACAATACTTATTATTGCTCACCTTCTAACAAGTGATTTTATTTTTCTTATGTTTGTACAGTCCAAATAATTATGCTTGTTAAAAATTAGCTCAAAATTTGTCTTATAGACACCATCTTTGTTTTAGCAATGCAGAAGGGATCTTTTAATCTGAAACAGTCTTTTCACCCTTTCATATTTTTACAAGTGAGATAGTAAGTATCTGTACAATCCCAAATGACACAAAAATCAAATGTTTGCTGTGTTGTTGTAGCCATGTTGGTTCCAGGATATGAGTGACTAAAGGTAGGTGATGTAGTATCTTTTATTGAACTAACTTCTTTTGGTAGAAGATACAACCTTTTGAACTACACAGAGCTCTTCCTCAGATTTAGTATTTATCAGAATATAACCTTGGCAAAACAAACAGACAAATAATGTTTTGTATTTAATATTTAATCAGTTTGTATTTAGTTCTTACTCAGAAGAGCATCCATTCATTTGAGTGTGGACAGTGAGTCCGCTCACTAAGGACCTGATCCAAATTGATCCTATTGAACTCAATGCTAGTCCTTCCATTGACCTTATTCACCCTTATGCCGATGATTCAGCAAGGTGCTCAGAGACATGCCTAACTTTAAGTGAGTAATCTCACTATGATCATCTGTTCTTTTTCTTGAGTGATTTGGCTAGCACTAAACGCTTAAATGCCATAATTGGGAATAAGACTTCATACTTCTCAGAGCTCTCTACAGGAATGCAGAATAAGGTCAATTGTTTTCACATTTTATACACAGAATCCAAATGGTTATTAAAAATATCTAGGCACTCAGGTGTGCCTCACGGAGGAGACTGATCGCTAAAACACACAAGTGTGTGTATATATATACACATGCACACACACCACACACACACAGTCAGGCAGTGCGGAATTACGAGTAGAGAGCACTGGAGTGGGACTTTGGAGACTTCGGTTCTGTTCCCAGCTCTGCCTCTGGTGTGCTGGGTGACCTTGGGCAACTTATGTCACCGCTCAGTGCCTCGGTTTCTCCATCTGTAACATAATGATGATACTAACCTCCTTTGTAAAGCACTGAGCTCTTCTGATGTGCCATAAATGGTAGTATTATTACTATTATATAAAATAGTGTATATTGTATGTGTGTATATAATATTCATTACTCTCTTTTGAGAACAAATTCTTTGATAACTCTCCAGGTAAGAACTGCATCTCATTTGTATTTATCTGTTTCTGCATATGCCTCAGAAATCTGCAAGGAGGGATTTGTAAATATATTTTGTAATCACAGTGAAGTCGAGAGCCAGTATAGCACGAAGCACATTTTCCCCCAAGTCTTTCCCTTTTTATGTCCAAGAGTGCTTTAAACAGCTCCACAGCAGGTAGCACATGTGGAGTTCAAAGTGATCCTTGATGCACAAAATTATACAGAATTTATTGTGCAAAACAGCCCTGCATCTCTGTCATATTTTTAAATCATAGACTCATAAACTTTAAGGCCAGAAGGGACCATCATGATCATCTAGTCTGACCTCTGGCTGAGGTACTGATATCTTCAAATCATGTTTTAAAGACTTCAAGTTACAGAGAATCCACCATTTACACTAGTTTAAAACTGCAAATGACCCATGCTCCATAGAAAGGCAGAAATAACCCCAGGGTCTTTGACAATCTGACCCAGGTGAAAAGTCCTTCCCGACCCCAGATGTGGCAGTCAGTTAGACCCTGAGCATGTGGGCAAGACCCAACAGCCAGACACCAGCCAAGAATTCTCTATAGTGACTCAGAGCCCTCCCCATCTAATGTCCCATCATCAGCCATTGGGGATATTTGCTACTAGCAGTCACAGATCGGCTATATGCCATCGTAGGCAGTCTCATCATACCATCACCTCCATAAATGTATCAAGCTCAGTCTTGAAGCCAGTTAGGTTTTTTGCCCACACTGTTCCCCTTGGAAGGCTGATTTCTGCTCATGCTCCTCCCCTCCTTATTGCATACGTTCTTTGTGTCTCTTGCTCTCCCTTCCTGCCTGGATAACAGCTTTTATGACTAAGTGGTTGGACAGCTCCATAGTTAACATCAACTCTTGCTTTCCATTGTAGACCCAACTGTGCTCCCACCACTTTGGTCTGTGGGTGAGATGGGGAAGTACACAGGTATTCTTGCACCCAATGTGACCAATCCAAAAAGTGGCTAATTGTCACATTGCTACTTCTATGAAAATCCAATTAATATTGTTTTGAATATAACAGGGGTAGGCAACCTATGGCACGGGTTCTCAGAAGAAAAAGAAGATTTTCAGTGGCACTCACACTGCCCGGGTTCTGGCCACCGTTCCGGGGGGCTCTGCATTTTAATGTAATTGTAAATGAAACTTCTTGAACATTTTAAAAACCATAATTACTTTACATACAACAATAGTTTAGTTATATATTATAGACTTATAGAAAGAGATCTTCTAAAAATGTTAAAATGTATTACTGGCACGTGAAAGCTTAAATGAGAGAATAAATGAAGACTCGGCACACCACTTCTGAAAGGTTGCCGACCCCTGGAATATAATATAACTAATGAGGATAAATGGCAGTTCTGGAACCATAAATGTAGCATCAGATAAACCTCACTTGAAGATATTACAGTTATTTCAAATTGTTTAAATTATATGTTTTATTGTTAAAAGGGATACATGTTATAAAATGGGATTATGAAATCCTACACCACTGATATATTCATCTGAGGGGATGCTGCTATCCATTAGACATGGAACAAGAGCTACTTCCTCACCACTAAAGATGGCCCCTGTATACCAGGTGTGAGACTAGGTCTGTGTGACCTGTGCAAAGTTTGGTTCATATAGTGAACCCTGCACGTTTTAGAGTTCACTAGACATAGAGGCTGTCAGAGGAAACAGCATGCATGCCGGTCATCCTGAACCTGGATAGACTCTTGTCCTCTCCACCTTTCAAAGGATGTAGGTGGCCACTCTGTGCCAGCAGGCTGAAGGGGATTGATGAGTCTGAGCTATTACTCCCAAACTACAAAAGCCTTTTGGAAGAACAAGATGCATCTGCTTCTCCAGTAGTGCAGGAGCAGCAGCAAATAGTGTGACTGAAAGTTGAAGAGAGTTGAATATCTAGTACTTTAATATAATTTAGTTCTATTAAAAATGTAAATAGATAGGGCCAGATCCTCAGCGGGTGTAACTTGACATAACCACTTTGATTTCAATGGACCTTTATTAATTTACACCAGTTGAGAATCTGGTCCATAAACTTCAAACAGTTTAAAATGTACTCAGGTACTGTCCATACTGATTATATCCAAGGCCCAAAACATATTCAATAAACATTTCAAAAGCACCTAAGTGACTTAGGAGCCTGAATCTCATTGACCTTTTTTTACCCATTATGTATTTCCCAGGTAAAAGGGATCTATTTATTCATTCCAGAACATGGGTTCTGTCCTTAACCATGTGAAAAGGCAAATTAAACTCATGGTCTATTGTTTTAACCAAAAATTGCAGACCTTTCACTTGTGGGTTTATGACAATTGCTAATGTTGGCCAAAGGGAGTTGCAGAATAACATTAAGAAAAAAGTTGGAAACAGTTTGATTGCTTCACTTTTTTGCTATCTCTATCAATTTTTGATTTGTCTTATTTCAGCAGACTGTGCATTGCTGCAATGTTAAATACCTATGGAAAGTTGTTTTGTGGTAGTGACAGGATGTCTCTCCTTTTGATCTTGCAGTGATTACATATCATGTAACAGTGTTTTCCAGCAATGTTTTGAACAAGAGGAATGTAGTACTTGTGACTGTGTGTGTATGTGGAATCAATGGTGACACAGGAGACAGAATCCTTGGCTGGCCATTGCAGAATCCCCAGCAAGGAGAGGACAATGAGGTATTTTCTTTCAAAGTTATTGAAAATGTCCCCTTAAGTTCATTCATTTATATTTTATTTGTAATCTTTGTTTCTTTTCTTCCTATATAATATAGTGTATTGAACATATCTTATGATTGTATCATTGGATAATGTTTTTTGCAGTCATTTACAGCTCAGATGGATGCTGTTGACCTGGGAGAACTGCATAAAGTTGTCCTCTCCATCAGCAGCAAAACAAGTAAGTTACTTTTGCTAGATACAACTGATATCCAACGAGCCTGAAACTGCAGTTCTTGCACAGGCAAAACTCCTATTGAAGGTAATGGGTTACTGTGCACATACACTGTGAGATCAGGTCCATAGTGATTTCTTCTGGCTGTTAGGTTCTAATCTGACATGGCAAAGATCTAGGTCTTAACTAGCTAAAATCCAAGGAACTAAAGACCACATAGTTGACTGCATCAAGGAAGTAAACTATTTCCTTTCCCAAGAAAAGAAAATGAAGCAAATTCTCTGTTATCCCAGTAAATTATTTAGGAAAATATTAAATATAGCTCATGAAAATATAGGGAGGGGAGCACTGTCTGTCTAATGGTTAGTGCTAGGATTCAGTACTTTTTATTTATATTCCCAGCTCTGCTGAACTCTCACTGTGGATCGTTTAGGAATGATCTTGCACCTATTAAATCAGTGGAAGTTTTGACTTCCATGGAAGTATGGTCAGGCCTTTATCTTCTCTGTGCCTCACCTTTAAGAGGGGAGGGGAGGAAAATAGTACTAAAGACAATTGTGAGGTTGACTTAATGTTTTTAAAACATACTGAGATTTTGACCAAAAGATGCAATGTAAAAGCAAGGTATTATTAATTATTACTAATGCAGCAAACTACTTTTTGGTTCAACACTTCTGTTTTACATTCCATCTCAATAATAAAAGTTGTTGAACAGCTCAGAGCTGTTCTAAATCACTGAATGTGTCCACTAAAACCGTGTCAAAGGATGGCAGGCAAAACAAGAGAAACAAGGTTTTTCCAAGCATGTCTGAAAATACTGTTTGGCAATGCAAGATTCTGGGGTAAAGCAGGAGACTTTATTTTTCATAATTGTCTGTATAATTTATTTTTCATTGTGAAGGAGTCAGACTGTCTAGAAGTTAAGCAGTAAACTCACTGTGTGGAATCTTGAGTTTTATTCCTGACAGCCATTGACTCACTGTGATCTTGCACAAAAGGGTTGAAATCTCTCATCAGTTAAATGTGTGTTCTAATACACACTTCAGAGAGGTAGAGTTAAGCTTAAGTATGATCAGATTCTGCCACCCTTACTGATTTATGGTATTATCATTGATTTCAGAGGGACTACTCATTTAGTAAAGTAATAACTGCCATGAGTAAGGGTGGTCAAATTGGGCCCTCAAGTTTATTATCTTCCTTGGACTATGTTTATAAAATCATCCTTGGACTAAGCGTTTTGTGGCCTTATTAAGATCATTAAAGCTGTTGGGATTCCTAGTTTACCGAATTAGGGCAAAGGGAGGAAAATATATTTTAATCATTACAAGCTAAATAGAGCCAATAAACTCAGCTTGAATAATGGGCATTATGTAGCTGTAGTGTCACAACAGGAGCCCTGGGAAGGAATTGTGACTCGGAGTTCAATCCTTTCTCTTCTCCCCTTTTGTGCCACATCCCTTTTTGGGATGCAGCTAATTTCACCCCTTCTGTTTGGCCAGTACCTCGAGCTGTTGTACAGGGAGCTCTCCTCAATCACTAGCTGCAGGGAGAGTATGGCTATGGCTACACTACAGAATTAGGTCGAAATTATAGAAGTCAATATTTTAAAACCCGATTTTATGGAATCGATTGTGTGTCCCCACTAAAGAGCATTAAGACCATGAGGTCGACGGACTGTGTCCACAGTATCAGGGCTAGCGTCGACTTTCGGAGCGTTGCATTCCAGGTAGCTATCCCACAGTTCCCGCAGTCTCCGCCGCCCATTGGAATTCTGGGTTGCGATCCCAAAGCCTGATGGGGCAGAAAACATTGTTGCTGGTGGTTCTGGGTACATGTCGTCAAGCCATCCCCCGTCCCTCCATGAAAACAATCTTTTTCGCGCCTTTTTTCTGGGGTTTACGGGGTTTACTACGGCAGCATGGAGCCTGCTCAGCTCACAATTACCGTACATCTCCAGCGTACGCCTGGACATTAGGTCTAGTGGGGATTCAGTGGCGCTATAATATGGGCAGAGGGATAGCTCAGCGTTCTGAGCGTTGGCCTGCTAAACCCACGGTTGCGAGTTCAATCCTTGAGGGGGCCATTCCGCCTGAGGCTGGTAGTCGCGGGACTACACAGCACAAGCTCCTTGCCTTCTAGCTGCAGATAGTGCAATATGCCATGAATGATTGTAGTCATGGGACTACACAGCAGAAGGTATTTGCCTTCTAGCTGCAGATTGTGCAATAGGCTTGAAACTTATCATCCCCTGTGTGCTCCTGGCCAGCCTATGGTGTGGCTGGCCGGGGGCACTTGGACATAAATGGAAGTGACCAGAGTGACTCTGGTCATTCTCTTTTTTACGTTTTGTTTAAGGGAGATTCAGTACTGCCTGGAACACGGGCAGAGGGATAGCTCAGCGGTCTGAGCGTTGGCCCGCTAAACCCAGGGTTGTGAGTTCAATCCTTGAGGGGGCCCGGAGATGATGATGGATGTCAAGCCTTCTGAACCATCTGCAGCTAGAAGGGAAGGCGTGTAACCCTTGCTCCCCCTCCCTCCATGAAAGCAGCGGAGGGGGGAGCCCAAAATCCTGTCGTGCCTTTTTTCATGCGGGCGCCATATTGCTGACACCATTGTTATCCACCCGCCGCTTCTGCTCCCACTCTGCTATCCTGCAGACACCATACCAAGGAAAGCATGGAGCCCGATCAGATTGTCGCGGCTGTTATCGCCGCTATGAACACCATGCGCATTGTCCAGGAGTATATGGAGAACGATAAACAGGAGCAGCTACAGCAGGCGAGGAGGCGACGGCAGCGCCCTGAGGACAATGATGAGGACATGGACACAGACTTCTCTCAAAAAAGGCCCCCCCGCAAGGTGGACATCATGGTGGTAATGGGGCATGTTGATACAGTGGAATGCTGATTCTGGGCCCGGGAAACAAGCACAGACTGATGGGACCGCATAGCGCTGCAGTTGTGGGACAATCAGCAATGCCTGCGAAACTTTCACATGCGTAAGGGCACTTTCATGGAACTTTGAGAGTTGCTTTCCCCTGCCCTGAAGTGCCAGAACACCAAGATGAGAGCAGCCCTCACAGTAGAGAAGCGACTGGCGATAGCCCTGTGGAAGCTTGCAACGCCAGACAGCTACCGGTCAGTCGCAAATCAATTCGGAGTGGGAAAATCTACAGTGGGGGGCTGTTGTGATGCAAGTAGCCAAGGCGATCACCGAGCTGCTGGTACCAAGGGTTGTGACTCTGGGAAATGTGCAGGTCATAGTGGATGGCTTTGCAGCAATGGGGTTCCCGAACTGTGGTGGGGCGATAGACGGAACCCATATCCCTATCTTGGCACCGGACCACCAAGCCAGCGAGTACATAACCCGAAAGGGTTACTTTTCAATAGTGCTGCAAGCACTGGTGGATCACAAGGGACGTTTCACCAACATCAACGTGGGATGGCCGGGAAAGGTACATGATGCTCGCATCTTCAGAAATTCTGGTCTGTTTCAGCTGCTGCAGCAAGGGACTTTCTTCCCAGACCAGAAAATAACCGTTGGGGATGTTGAGATGCCCATAGTTATCCTTGGGGACCCAGCCTACCCCTTAATGCCATGGCTCATGAAGCCATACACAGGTAGCCTGGACAGTAGTCAGGACCTTTTCAACTATAGGCTGAGCAAGTGCAGAATGGTGGTGGAATGTGCATTTGGGCATTTAAAAGCTCGCTGGCGCAGTTTATTGACTAGGTTAGATCTCAGCGAAACCAATATTCCCATTATTATTACTGCTTGCTGTGCGCTCCACAATATCTGTGAGATTAAGGGGGAGACGTTTATGGCGGGGTGGGAGGTTGAGGCAAATCACCTGGCCGCTGGTTATGTGCAGCCAGACACCAGGGCTATTACAAGAGGACAGCGGAGTGCGTTGCGCATCAGGGAAGCTTTGAAAAACAGTTTCATGAATGGCCAGGATGCTGTGTGAAAGTTCTGTTTTTTCCTGTTAGGGAAAAGCCCCGCGCCTTGATTCACTCTATTTCCCTGTAACCAAACCGCCCTCCCCTCCCCTCCTCGGTCACCGCTTCCAGAGGCAATAAAGTCATTGTTGCTTAAAATTCATGCATTCTTTATTAATTCGTCAAACAAATAGGGGGAAATATGGGGGTAACTGCCATGGTCGCCCGGGATGGGTGGTGGAGGAAGGGAAGCACCAGGATGTACCAGGTGGAGGAGGGGATGAGGGAAGGACAAGGACACACAGCACTTTAAAACTTATTGAATGCCAGCCTTTTGTTGCTTGGACAGTTCTCTTGGCTTGACTGGTTGGGTGCACGGAGGCCGCCCAAACGCGTTCTTGGGTGTCTCGGGAAGGAGGTTATGGGACTCGGGGAGGAGGGCTGTTGGTTACACAGGGGCTGTAGCGGCAGTCTGGGCTCAGGCGGCCTTTCCTGAACCATACGCCTTTCCTCAGCCATAAGCCGGAGGATTTCCGTTTGATCCTCCAGTAGCCTCAGAATTGCATCCTGCCTTCTCTCAGCATGCTGACGCCACCTACTCTCTTCAGCATGCCACCTCTCCTCGCAATCAAATTGTGCCTTTCTGGACTCCGACAGTGTCTGCCTCCATGCATTCTGCTGTGCCGTTTCAGTGTGGGAGGATTGCATGAGCTCTGAGAACATATCGTCTCGATTCCTTTTTTTTTTTTACTTCTAATCTTCACTAGCCTCTGGGACGGTGATGAAAGGGGTGGCGTTGAAACATTTGCCGCTGTGGGAGGAAACAAACGGGAGAGGAGTAGTTTAAAAGACACATATTAGAGAACAATGCTCAAAACATTACATAGCACATGTGCATTTGGTCCAAGGTTGCACTTTGCCTGTTATATTGAGGGTCTCCCGGTTTGGTGTGTGAAATCACACAAGGAGGTCTGGCGGGCAACAGAATTCGGCTTGCAGGCAGCCATGGTAAGCCACAGTCTATAGGCTTCTTTAACCTTCATAACATGTGGGAATGGTTTCAAACAGCAACCCCCTCATTTCTCATAACAAACAGCCTTTGGGCTGGCAATTTAAAAAGGATTGGCAATTGAAAAGGGAGGGGCGGCGATTTTTGGGTTAACGTGCAGCGCGAACCTAATGGACACCCCCCGCACACACAGACACACATCCAAGATGTTCGCTGTTCCCCCTCCCCCCACAGCGTGGGTCACAGTGGGGAAGATTTCCGTTCAGCCACAGGCAAACAGCCCAGCAGGGACGGACCCCTCTGAAAGCCCCCTTAATAAAATTCTCCTATTTCAACCAGGTGACCATGAATGATATCACTCTTCTGAGGATAACACAGACCGATAAAGAACGGATGTTGCTTGAATGCCAGCAAACACCGGGACCATACGCCGCCATGCTTTGCAATGCCATGATTCCAGACTACATGCTACTGGCCTGGCATGGTAGAGTGTGTTACCACAGAGCATGGGATAAGGCTGCCCTCCCCAGAAACCTTTTGCACAGGCTTTGGGAGTACATCCAGGAGAGCTTTCTGGAGATGTCCCCGGAGGATTTCCGCTCCATCCCCGAACATGTTAACAGACTTTTCCAGTAGCTGTACTGGCCGCGAATTAATCATTAAACACGCTTGCTTATAAAACATGTATTAATTTAACAGAGTTACACTCACCAGAGGTCCCTTCTCCGGCATCAAGTACGCCTAGGGTGGGTTCGTAGGGTACTGGCTCCAGGGTGACAAAGAGTTCCTGGATGTCAGGAAAAAGGGCTTCTCTGCTTTCTTGCTGTGTCTGTGCAGTATTTTCAGCATCATCATCATCATCATCTTCCTCTTCCCGAAAATGCTCCTCTGTGGTTTCTGATGATCCACAGATGGAGTCATACCACATGGGTGGGTCAGTGCTGGCTGCACCCCCTAGAATGGCATGCAGCTCATCATAGAAGTGGCATGTCTGGGGCTCTGACCCAGAGCGGCTGTTTGCATCTCTGGTTCTTTGGTAGGCTTGCCTGAGCGCCTTAATTTTAACGCAGCACTGTTGCGCGTCCCTATTGTAGCCTCTGTCCTGCATGCCCTTGGAGACTTTGGCATATGTATTGGCGTTTCTTCTTTTGGACCCTAGCTCTTCTAGCACGGTTTCATCTCCCCATACAGTGATCAGATCGCGTACCTCACGCTCGGTCCACGCTGGAGCTCGTCTTCGGTTCTGGGACTCCATCATGGTCTGCTGATGAGATCTGCACTCACCTGCAGCTCACCATGCTGGCCAAACAGGAAATGAAATTCAAAAGTTCGCGGGGCTTTTCCTGTCTACCTGGGCAGAGCAGTCGAGATCAGACTGCTGTCCAGAGCAGTCAAATGTTGCACTGTGGGATAGATCCAGGAGGCCAATACCGTCGAATTGCGTCCACACTAAGCCTAGTTCGATTCGGCAATATCGCTTTAAGCACTAATCCCCTCGTTGGGGGTGGAGTGGGAGATCGATTTTAAGAGCCCTAGAAGTCGATGTTAATGGCTTCATCGTGTGGACGGGTGCACGGATCAATCAATATAATGCTAATTAATTCGACCTAAACTCGTAGTGTAGACCAGGGCTATCAGATGCACAGCTCCTGCTCCCTCTCACCCCCACTCAGTCATGCTCTGCCTCAGATCTGCATGGCCCATCCAGGGGGTGGGGAGGGCCTGATGCCTTTGCAAATCTGCCTAGGATCAGAGAACAATCTTCCCCTAAACTTGAAAGTTGATGTTCAGAATAGAAATCCTGCAATTAGATCATTTCAATAGGGGAAGCTATAATGGTGCAAAACTTGTGAAGCGGGCACTTTAGTTGTATTTTGATTGACTAAGAAGCTATATTTTTAGTATAATAAGAATACTGTAACTATATCATTGCCAGATTCCACATAAATCCTGGCAGTACAATTGAGTATCTTAATTTTATTTTTTTCTGTTTGTAGACTGCAAACTGGATGTTAAAACTTTACATTTGAAGGAAGCACTAAAACAAGAACCTGTCTACATATTTGAAGTGAATGAGTAAGCTTGGTCTTTTTAGGCTAATCTTAAAAACATCAATCAGGCAATTGATCAAAAGCGACTTTTGTTACATAGTATGTTAATTGCTGGGTATTTAGCAAAAATATCCATGCTAGATTCTCTCTTTAGCACTCAGATGGAAATTCATGTTTTTCTAACTTAACATATACTACAGTTTCACTTTCCTGTATATGGTTTTGCCTTGCAGAGTGTTCTCTTTGGATGCCCATGAACCTGAAATAAGGAGAGAGATCCCAGTATCTTTTGTTAGCAGGGAAGGAGTTAAACTCAAAAATGAAATAGATCACGCTTTAAATAAGGAAAAAAGCCCCCCGGAAAGTCTGGTAGAATACATAATTAAAGTGTATACTGGTGACAAGAAGGGATCAGGAACTGATGCCAATGTGCATGTAATTTTATTTGGGGATGAGGACTCATCTGAATTAGTTCAGCTCACTAAACCACTGGAACATCAAGATCCTTTTGAAAGAGGAAAGGTAAGCACTGCAGAGTCTATGTTATATGAGGTGTTTGTCTCCAGATTGAACAGGTCATGTATGGTCAAGACTTTTAAGGAACTGCAGCCTCCTGTTGTTTTCCAAGTCACTACATGAGACATGACCCCAGCCATCTTTAAGAGTTTGGCTAGAAATTGTATCTTAAACCCTTGATAAAGTCTCCAAACAAATCTCATCAAACCACCAAAACAAACACAATCCTACATGTTAACCGTCTCACCAGAATGATCATGTGATACAGTAGCTATTCCAGGACTTCTATTCTAACAGAAGTGGAGAATCTCTTACTTCTAGTGACTCTAAGTGCCTCTGGGGCCTTTCTGTTTCTTAGGCCCATTGCTGTGGCATCCGAATTAACCCATTTTTCTACAGGCATTATGCAAATACAAAGTGTGTGTGTTGCTTCTGTGCAAACCTGGAACACTAGCACTTCTATTTGCATCCTGGGTGGAAGTATACTACCCTACTAAATTCCAGCATTCAAATTTGTCATGGAAACTGGCACTGTAAAGAGTCCTGTCAACCACAAATGTGTTGCAGCCACATAACCAGATAAAAGGACAGCATGCATTCCGGTCAGAGTCTGATGTCCTTCTACTCCAGGCCATTGTCAGATGCTTAGCTACAGTAAGCAGAAAATCCATGACATGTCATAGCCAAAGAGTACCTGAATCATGACCAAATACATGAATAAAATATTTTTCCCTCTCTCCCCCCACCACCTTTTTTTAACACATTACATTGGCAAATACCACATAAACATAGATCCAGTTGTCCACCCGAGGCTACCTTGAACTGTTTGGTGTCATGCTGATCATGCCTGGCCTTGGAGCTTTCCATGAAACAGGAAATAGAATATCTTCCCTCCTCAGATTTTCTCCTTAATGACTCTTGGCAGGTGATGACTGAGTCTAGTCTGGGTGTTTTACTCTTGAGTCCTAAATCATTATCTCATGCTCTGTAGCTGAACTCCCAACCATCCCAAACCTTCTTCTGTTGTCCTGAGTAGCTCTGGCCATGCTGCCTGCCAATGTCTTCTGGTGGATCTTCAACCATATGGCATCCTCCATGGGCAGAGGGTTAGTGGAGGTGGGAAAATTGTTGCTGCAGGCAGAAGGAGCAAAGAGAGACAGAATCTGCTCGCTCCTGCAGATTTAGTAACATTCACCAGCTGTCATGGTCCACTGGGACATGGGAGCAGATAGATGGAAAACCTTGGAGCAATCTAACCGCATTCCCTGAAGGTGGGTGCCATGGTTGCCTTTTGATTTCTTGGAGAAATGCCTTAATGAAAAAAGTTGCTGTTTCTCCTTCCTATGATATATGAAACAAAACACGTATTTTGAACCAAAATGTGGCGCATTTGCGAGGTCTGACAGTAAACAGAATAAAAATCACTTATCTTTATATTCTCAGAGGCATGTTTGTGTATCATAAACCAAAAATAATAAAAGGTATTATTACTTTATCTGCTTGGCAATTCATAATGTACCAAGTAGAAACATCTCTCTTGTGTGTGGAAACCAATAAAAGGGTAAGAATCATTCGAATATAACTTGAGTAGTACATCTTTCATGTTAAACTGAAGGAAGACTAGCAACACAAATCCTATTCCAAAAGACCTACATTAGTAGTAGTAATGCATTTGTATTGTCAGCCATCTAGTTTTCTTCCATTCGGTTACATTTGAGCAGTCTCAAAACTGAGCTAGGCAAGCATGCTACTTTCCAGACTTTGACTTATTATATTTTAATAGCTGCCTCTTTTTCAATTTTGAAGTCTGACATATTCAGGATTAAGACAAAGAGTTTAGGAAGCCTGCGTTCAATTGAAATTGGCCATGATGGGAAAGGATTTGGTAAGTACTCTATATGTTTTCAGTATGTTTGTAAGCAGAATATAGATTTTAAAGATCTGCTTGTCATTTGGAAATGCCTGTAAACTCATTGCAACTGATATAGAGGTTGATCCTTATCTGGAGTAAATCCATGTAGCAACAGTGATTCCATTCAAGACAATGGAGTTACACTGATTTACACCAGCTGAGGATCTAGCCCATGGTTTATAAAAGAAACCTGTCACATTGGCATACTTCTGCCTCTCTCAAGGTCTGATCCTGCAGTCATTATTCACCCCAAACTCCTACTAAATACTGCAGGATTGAGCCCTAAAAGTGAAGACTAGATTGAAACATTTTTATATTTTGGTGCATTATTTAAAAAATTAGAGAAAGAGAATGTAAGAATTGGTTTGTTTAGAAGTTTGAATTGACGACAACATGTGGCACCAGAGAGAGAACACCAAGCCATACTTAACTATGCAACATTAGTATTCCATAAGACCAGAAGTTAACAAAGAAAAAGAAGTAAAACTCCCAGGATATATAATGTCTTGAACTTGTATTGTTTTAGTTAACAGTCCTACTAAAAAAAAAGTACACTAGAAATATAAAATTGGAATCAGAGTACAACCTATAGCTTGAATCTAAGAAATCTGTACTGAGATATTCTGATCAGATCGCTCAGCTAAAACTCCCCTATCTGATGTGACAAAAATCAATTGATATTGATCCCAATGCATTAATTAAAAAGCCAAATAAAATTCACATTTATTTGACCACGTGGGCCATTAGAAGAGGTCACAAGTTTATCATAACTAGGAAGCACTGACAAATCTGTGATGATGGCAGGTCCTGCTGACTCCAAGGTTGGACAATTTTTGCTAACTCTCAGTCACAACCCACACAACACTGTATAATTATCTTTTGGAAGCTGTATGACCTGGAAACTTTGCAGTGATTGTTCATCAGAGTGGGCTGATGGCTAACTGGGAGTTTTGTTTTTTTTTTAATCTATTAAAATAGCTATAATAATTAAAATCCCACTACTCCCCCTCCTGCTGTTTATTCTCCCCTCAACCTTTCATCTTAATGCTCCTTTTATTTAATATTATTAATAATAATGTTACAGTGGTGCTTAGAGACTCCAACAGAACTTGGGGTACTATTGTGCTAGGTGCTGAACACACACACACATAGTAAGAAATTATTCCTTTCCTAAATAATTTAGTCTAAATAGACAAGTCTGGCAAAGGAAAGGAAGGATTATTATCCTCATTTTATAGATGGGGAACTTAGGCCCTGGGAAATTCACACAGAAGTCCATAGCAGAGCTAGGAATTGAACCCAGGTCTTCTGAATCCCAGTCCAGCACCTCCATAACAGTAGCTTTCTTCTCTATCTCCTTGCACCTTATGCCACATTCAATAGTGCTGACCCCTATGCTCTGAACAGTCGCTATGTTGTCATTCCGCCTAACTCCCTTTGTCCTTCCAATCTCTCCCTAAAACTCTTTTAAAGCAACACTTGTGATTATTATTATTACTTATATTACCATAGTGTCTAGGAGCCCCAGGCCTGGCCAAGGACCCCATTGTGCTAGGCGCTGTACAAACACAGAACAAAAAGACTGTTCCCATCCCAAAGAGAACACTTCCTTTCTGCTACACATTACCTGTAACCTGCACACCCTCCTTTAACATAAATGCTACTCAGTGTCATGTCTTACATTTGTTGATGTTGTCTAATATAGGCCCTGACTCAACAAGCCCCCCAGACAGGGAACTCTCATTGAAGTCAATTGGAGTTCCCATGATAACAGTAAAGCCCTAGACTGTAACCTCATCAGGACAGTGGCAATGCCTTCCTTTGTGTTTGTTAAAGAGTGTGTGTGTGAGCGAGCGTGTGTGTGTGAGAGAGAGATTTTTTAATAATCACTAATAATGTGCACGTCACAGAGATTTCCATGAAATGTCATATCTTATGAGTAGTGTCTGTGATATATGAAACAATTCAGAAGATTTAATTAGAAGAGTACCAAAAGTACTTCACTATCTCTATAAGTGACTCTTGGGAACTGGAGACTGAGAATGTGGGCATCCTTATATCCTAGGTTCTACATAGTTATCAGTTAATAACCATTCATGAGCAATAAGAAACTTTGGCAAGCTTTGACCTTTTTATGCAAATTGGTGAGATTCTGCAAAATGTTTTGTAAAGGATTTTTTGTCCTGTTTTATACTCTGTCCATGGTTCTGCAAATCAGATTAAAGGATTATAAAATTGTATCTTATTCCCAAAACAAACAAATTATGCACAGAGGCACCCATATACAATTTCAACAAATAATAGTATTTTTTCTATTTGGCTTCCAAGTGTATACATGAAATACTTCTACAGTCAAACCCAACTTCTAAAGAACAAACACCAGTAATGGTGTATGCACTACAGTAAAAACAGTGTTCACACTGTAATATTAAATGAAACAAGGAGTGCTGGGGCATAAATCAAGTGTGGAGCAGGACCACAGATATTTCTCCATTTGGCAAAACATTCCCAAAAGGCACCAGTTTGTTTAAAGATGAAAACTTCCATAATGAAAACTTGAAAGATGCCTGTTCAAAGTCTAATGTGTAGAGTTCTTCACCTCTGAAGATCATGAACTCCCTCATCTCTTTCTGTTGCTCATAGGCCTCCACTGAAATTCCATAGACTTCAGTGGAACTTATGCACGTGCTTAAAGTTAACCACATCTTTGAGTGTTCTCCTGAATAGGGTGATTTTCTGAATTGGACCTAAAAACATGTTTATATAGGAAGCATTCATACTCACCAGTTAGTTTGCCAAATCTAAATAAATTCATTAAAAAGAAAAAAACAGGCAAAAAGCTTTGTTTTCCCATTGCTTTATTAAGAGCATTGTATTTCCTTAAGGATTGTTTCTACTTACAAATTCTCTCAGGGTTTTTTTTATTACTTTGGCAGCTAATGTAGATCAAAATACATTAGCCATGTAGTATGTTCTTAGATAACATTTCACACTGGAAAAAAACCAGCAAAATCTAATTTCAAGAATTTGTGCCATATGGCTGTGCACTCTGCTTCATTTAACTTACTAACTGCTCCTTTCAGCGCTGGAACAAAATGATTTTAGATGTAATCAAAGCTTACCTTTTTATTTTCTGTCAAAAACGTCAAAGGAATGTTCTTTAAAAATGAAGAGTTGGTAATAACTTGGATTATCTGTGTTTCAGTTTTGTTATTTATATTGGATACATGTGATAGTGCTGAATCACAGACGGACTGGAAAAGGAAACTTTTTTTCTATATGTTGTTTGCATTTGAGTTATATTAAATGTCTGCTTGCTCTCTTTTTTCCCTTCAATAGCAAGTGGCTGGTTTCTGGAAAAAGTAGAAATCACAGATGCATCTACAAATGAAGTGTATTGCTTCAACTGCAGCAGGTCTGTAAGCCAATACATTAAATGTCTTCATTATTTGGAATGCTATTTTCTTAATAACATATACTGCAAACTGTACTTTATATTTTCACAATTGCTTTTTTAAAAACATTCAGTTTCAGGGTCTATTTATCGATTTGGAAGAGGGGCCATGAGATTTATTTAGCTATACAAGGTTAAAGCTAAAAGGAAGGCTTTTTCATGCAAGTGGTACACTAATTTGGGGGTTTATCTGAAAAAACGGTAAGGGGATTGGTTAAGAGTAGTACTGAACAAGCAGAAACCCATCCTAAACCTTAACTATTAATGAACATACTGATAATTTACAGCTATTCATAAATGTGTCAGATAAATTGAAGCAATACACTTGTTTCTCAGAATTGAAATTTATAACTGAATGATACCTTTAGTGTGATATTCCCAGCAACACTCTGAATTCTTAGCATTTTTATAGAGCTTCAAATTAAAAATAGAAACAAACACTAGTAAAGATTTATGTTTGTGTTCCTCCATTTCTACATGCAAAATATAATTTTAATGTAGCCTCTGAACAAAAAAGTATAAAAATTACACAAGTTTCATGCTTTAAGAGAGAGGATTATAGTCTAGTGGTCCGAAAACAGGTTTGGGAGCCAAGAAAGTCCGTTTCTGATCCCGACTCTAAATACTTCTGTGAACTTGGGCAAGTCACTAAGGCCAAAAAATTCAAAATATCCTGTGATTTTAGATGTCTTGGTCTTTTGGATATTTAGCTTCAGACTTCTATGGTCTAATTATCAGAAGTGTTGAGCACCTGTAACTTCCATTGACTTTGGCTGGAGTTGTGAGTTCACAGTATTTGTGAAAAAGTTCTAGATGTCTCAAGTTGAGCATCCAGAATTCGTGGAGACTTGTAAAAAGGTTGGCCTTACTTTCTCTTTCCCAGTTATTCCTTATGTAAAATAAGATTCCATGGTGATGGGTGTACTAAAGAAACATGGATGGATGATGTATATAGGTATAGGACCAGGTTCTGACCTGCGTTCATCATATAGTGGGCTGATTCTAGTGTCCTGATTCTGAGATTGGCCTTGGCCCTGACATTTTATAGCAGAGTCAGGTCTATGGCTCCCAGGGGCCATTACACCAGCCAATATTAGAAGGAGCTTAATAGCACTCCAGCCAAGCCCCATTCTACTTCCTGACACAGCTTCAGGAGTAACTGGTGATTAATTGGCTCTGTGGAAGTCTGTAGAGGAAATTTAGAGTTAGCCTGACTCTTGCTCGTATAGAGGCCTGCATCCAAATTCCCTCTACCGACTTCCACAGCTCTAAAGCAGCTGGTGACACCCCTTTTGTGCCCGCAGGGAATTCCAGCCCCTTTGTTATACCAGAGCAACAGTGGGGCCAGATCACCCAAGAGAATCTAGCCCATCCAACATACTTCACAGAAGGGTTGAAAGTCTTAGTTATTGTTAAAGCTTTTTTAAGACAAAAATTGCTACCTATAAGGTAGTATGTATTAGCATTAGTATTTCATCTGTACATTTTAACTTTGGATCCAGTCCTGTTTCCACTGAAGTCAGTGACAAAGCTTCCATTGGCTTTTATTGGAGAAGAACTGGGCTACCGTGGAAATCAGGGAAGAGAAGGGGGTGTCTATGGGCCAATAAAGAGGCATCAGATTTAAATAGTAGCATTCTTAGCCCTAGGAATATGATATATATACTGTAATCTTAAAATATTTTGTCTTAATCTAAAATGGCCAAGATTTGTACCACTCAGTGAAATCATCTATTTGTAACTTATCTATATAGTGCTTTTTCCTTTTGGCTCACTTCTGCTCCTGTTAAAGTCAATGCCAAATTTCTCATTGAAATCAGAAGGTGCAGAAGCAGGCCCTTATTCCTTGTCTGTTTGTTGGGTTTCAGATATATTGTACCTAATGTACCAATTATGGGTTTTTATATTTTTCCTTCAAGGTGGCTTGCTGAGGATGAAAATGATGGACGCACTGTAGTGCAGCTTTATGCATAATTGTTTTCTAGGATTCATAGTGAATATGCTGCTTCTTCAGATTCATGCTGATTTGATTTATTTGTATTTTATAATGATGAAGGTACTGTAATTATTATGGAGAACTGTCAAAACAATAGATTAAAAACATCAGTGGAGATTAAACAGGTCTAATGTGAACAACACATTGCAACCCTACTAGAAATTCTTAACAGTTTTGCACAATTGAACTGTAAATAAAGCAGAAATTTAGAGCTATACCATGGTTTTCTGAATTCGATATGTGCATTCACAGGATGGGGTATATGTAGTAGCAATTAGGAAAACAATTTTTGTTTGGTGATTTGTGTAAGTGTGTTCATCATAGTTAATACTTGCATAAAATCTGTTTTAGGATCAATATTTATTAAAATGTATATTTTCTCATGATCACTTTTTAAACAAAACATACACCTCTTTCATACCACCATGCATTTTGTGTCCCATTACTGCACCTGCACAATACTAACCCATGGAAAAAATTGTCCTCCTGACTCTATCTTCACTGAACAATTCACACCCATTATTTAGTTTTCTGTGTGTGTGCAGGCTTCCCACTGACATTTGACGCATAATCTTTTGGAGAATACTGATCCAGGAACCTTCAGAGCCCATGACTCTACCTACTGAGAAACCTATAAGAGAATTTCCATCAGCTATCATTAGTAATAGTCACTACATCCTCTTTCTGGCTTTTTTAACTACTGCCAGAGAAAAATCTTAACACCTTCCCTTTCCTACAACTCTGAATTGCAACATGCTCAAAATAATAATAATAAATAATGCATTTATGGCTGAATATGTCGTTATTTATGAACTCACTATCTGTTTATTTTGACTTTACCAGTGTTGGTGCTTCTAGTGTTCATAGAAGAGATGGGCCTAAAACAAAATCGTGAACTGAACACTCCTTGATCAGAATACAAACCCAGTTCTAGATGTGAAATTTGCAAGGATACCCTTCCTTTTTGAAGGTCAACCCCAAATCCTGGCTCTAAACACTCCTAAACTTTGGGGATGTCTACACTGCAGCTGAGAACGTGCTTCCCAGCATGGGTAGACAGACATTTTAGCTCTGCATGAGCTAGTGTAACCTACATGCCTCCTGGGTGTGGTGTTCTGTCCCATCTAGTGGCACTGAGACCACTTAGAGAGAGAGAGAGATTAATGACTTTGCTCTACAGCCTTAGCTAATAGGTAATTGACTTTTAGCTTATGTGGTAGAGGCTCATGCACTAAGCTCCAGAGGTCCCTGGTTCGATCCCGCTGAGGACCGCAGTCTGTGGATGTTACACTAGCATGCTAAAAATAGCAGTGTAGTCCATGGTAGCACAGGCAGTGGCTCAGGCTAGCCACCCACATATGTGGGTGGATTTGTGCCCAGGCAGCTAGTCCATGCTGCTGTCCGTGGTACCCTCACCTATACTGCTATTTTTAGCCACCTAGCTCCCACAAAGCTAGTGCATGTCTGTCTCGCTGAGCTAGGAATCATGATCCCAGGTGCAGTGTGGACATATCCTTTGAGGGGTTTAAAATCTGTTTTTAGATCTGAATTTTATAGCATGGGCCTCTCTCTCCTTCAGAGCACCGTTAGATTATATGCTTTCAGTGATCACATGAATTTGTCATAACTGTAGGTATTACATTTATTTTTCATGTATTCAAATGAAATAGTTCCATGTTTTCATTTTTAAAAAGTCCTGTGTTTATTTTCTCATGTTATTCTTTCAAATAAGGTTTGTTGGCTGATACATTAATGGGAAATGAAACCTCAGTGGCTATTTTGATTAAAACAAACAACAACAAAAACACCCTATGGGTATTGCAAGATGAGTTCTGTTTTTATATACCTTGTTAGATCATCATGCGGAAGATCTACTGTAGGATGTGATCTGACTGAGCAAAAAATCAGGGTCAATTTATCTCTTCAAAAATCCTCTTTGTGCTTGCATTGCTAGCATGCACAATGGAATGGATTTAAAACTGTATCCCCAGAGTGCACAGTTCAGCTACTTAGTATCAGTATTCATTACACTGAATCACTTTGTTGTGATCTACTATGTGATTTGTTTCATTATTATGTCTTTCATTAATAGTTTGTAATACTACTCTCTTTGATGCCATTGCTGATTTATCAAGTGTAAATAATGCCATCCTAATCTGTTTTCCATTACTAACAGTGAATACCTTCTTTCAGCAGCTGGCTTCCTTATTGGAAAATGATTTCCTCTACCTGTACAGTGTAAAAATAAGTGATTAGATTTACTCCTTTGGGGACAGGGAAATGCAAACTATACCCCCTGTGATGGCAGGGGCAGCAACACAGGAGGGAGGTGCTTCAATACAAGGGCAGGGCAGAGTACCTTCCACCTTGACAGGACTGCTTTAAATATCACAGGAGTCTCAGTAGTAGAGGCTGCCCGGAAGATGTGCTTACTTAGTACAATTAATGTCTGACTTGGCCTCACCCACAGAATTGGCTTTGCTGACTTGCTCCAAACTCTGCACTGTGGAGTATGCCCCAGTGCCTGGAAGTCAATCAGGCCCAGTATGGGCATTCATAGTGGGTCAATGTATTTATCTATTTGGTTTTAAATCTCTTTCAACACCCTACTTGAAAGTGACAGGTCAATAGAAAGTTATAATTTCATATGTCCAGTTTGGAGTTTTATAATGCCCTGGAGTAAAATTTTCAAAAATGCCAGACCCTCAAAGATATTTAAGTGCCTGACTCCCATTGATTAAGTCAGTGGTTCTCAACAGAGCTGCACATACCCCTGGAGGTTGTGGCAAAATGGCCAATGTTGATATGGTGGGTCCCATGCTTTTCTTGTCAGGGGGCTATGACACCACCCCTACCTGCTCTTGGGGCACTGAGGGCCCCACTAATGGCCCCACTAATGGCCCCTGAAGGTGCTAGAGGAGGGAAGTGGTCTGGGTCTGAGCCCCAGCCCCTCTCAACCCCTGCAAGTTTCTTACCCTCTTCCCCCTGGGGTAGAGTTACCCTCAGTCCTTGACACTGGGGGAGGGAGTCTCCCTTCCTCTGGACTTTCAATTCTTCTCCTCCCCTCTGCCTAAAGCAGGTTTTTTAAATTAGGTTCCTGACAGGGCCTTAATTAACTACAGGTGCTCCAATTAACCTGTAGTAACCTTCCCTAGTCTACGGGGAAACCACACCTTAATTAGCCTGGGGTTTATATGTCTCCCCTCTCACACCCTTTCCTTGTTTCTTGGCCCTGCTGTATTACAGGGTATTCAGAAGTTTTTCAAGGGGTACATCAAATCATCGAGATGTTTGCCTAGTTTTATAATAAGCTACATAAAAAGCACAAGTGAAGTCAGTCAAACTGAAATTTAATACCGATAATGACTTTATACTGCTCTGTACACTGCAATGTAAGTACAATATTTATATTCAAATTGATTTATTTTATAATTGTATGGGAAAAATGAGAAAGTACACCATTTTTCAGTAATAGTGTGCTGTGACACTTGTACTTTTATGTCTGATTTTGTAAGCAAGTAGTTTTTAAGTGCAGTGTAACTTGGGGGTATGCAAGACAAATCAGACTCCTAAAAGAAGTACAGTACTCTGGAAAGGTTGAGAGCCACTGGATTAAGTGATTTAGGAGCCTAAGTCTCATTTTCAAAAATGATTGAGGCACTCAGTAGCCTAAGTCTTATTTCGTTTTAACGATCTTTTCTTTGAATGATCTCTTGACTTTCCAGGAGGCAGTAGCATAGCCAGGGGGGGAGCGGCCGCTCCCCCGTGAGCAAAAGCGGAGCTGCCCGAGCCCCGCTGCCGGAGCCAGGCTTGGGTGGGGCTTTAAAAGGCCCGCGACTCCTGCAGTCACGGGGAGCCATGGGCCCTTTAAAGCGCTGCTGGAGCTGTGGCAGTGGGGCTCGGGCAGTGCTTAAAAAGGCCCAGGGTTCCTGCCACTGCAGGGAGCCGTGGGCCTTTTAAAGCGCCGCCCGAGCCCCGGTGGTGCTTTAAAGGGCCAGAGGCTCCCCGCAGCGGCTGGAGCCCAGGGCCCTTTAAATCACCACCGGGGAAGCCGGTATGGTCTGGCACGGCGCTGGCTCTTGCCGGTACACCGGACCGCACCGCCGGGTGAGTACAGGGGAAGCGGGGAGGCGCCCTTTTATAGCGCCGCTGCCCCTGTGCTCCGGACCTGCCTACGCTACTGCCATGAGGCTATGGTTATGTTAACACTACAAGTGCTACAGTGGCACAACTGTAGCACTACAGCTATGCTGCTGTAGATACTAACTACAACAACAGAAGGCGTTTTCCCATCAGTTAATAAATCCACCCTGCAAGAGTTGGTAGCTAGGTTGACGGATGAATTCTTCTGTTTCCTTAGCAGTGTCTATACCGGGGCCTAGCTCAGCTTAACTATTTCTCTAAGGGCGGTGAATTTTTCACACCCCCGAGTGATGTAGCCAGATCAACCTAAATTTTAGGTGTAGGCCAGGCCTTAGGCTCCCAAGTGTCTAAGGCCCAGGTTTTGAAAGGTATTTAGATGTTGCACTCAGCATTGCAATGCCTAACTGATTGAGGAGCATAAATCTCATTCTCAAAAGGAATTTATGCATTTAGGAGCCTAAGGGTAGGTCTATACTTACGCATCCAGTCGGAGGCGCGCGATCGATGTTCTGGGTTCGATTTATCGCGTCTTGTCAAGACGCGATAAATCGAACCAGGAAGTGCTCCGCCGTCGACGCTGGTAATCCAGCTCGACGAACGGAGTAGGCGGAGTCGACGGGGGAGCCTGCGCGCTGCGTGTGGACCCCGGGTAAGTGCTTTTTCATTCGAACTAAGGTACTTCGACTTCAGCTACGTTATTCACGTAGCTGAAGTTGCGTACCTTAGTTCGACGGGGGGGGGGGGGGGGGGCGGGGGTAGTGTAGACCTGGGCTAAGTCCAGTGTCAGTTGATGGGATTTGGATTCCTAGGTACCTAACTCTCTTTAGAAAATGCAATGTAGGCTCCTAAGTCAGTTAGGCATTGCAGTGCTAAGTGGAGCAATGACTAAATTGCTTTTAAAAATCTGGGCCTTAATCATGTAGAAGTTTTTAAAAATGTTACTCCTGGTCCCTGAACATCTAGGATCATTTACATGGAGAAGAAGTTTAGCATTCTGCCTCTACCAATGCAGGCTTCTGAAAGACCAAAGAATCTTTCTGTCATAGTGCTGTGACTAGCATTAAGTGCAATGTTGGGAAAGTCCCTTCTTCTGTCTCTGGCCTGAATGTTTAAGAGAGAATGGCGTCTAGTGCTGAGGAATTCCAAGACAAAGAACATGGTTAAGGTAGAATGAAGCTTGTACGTATCAGTAGAGAGCTATTCATTTTAAACAGTGTGTGGCAAATTGCTGGCACTACTATGATGGGTCCTGCGCTTTCTCTTCTTGTGGGGGGGTTTCAGGGCACCATTTCTTGCCCCTGAACTGGGGTATCAGCTGTCCCACTAGTATCCCAGAGAAGGGGAATGGAGAGGGAGGGACCCGGGCCCGCCCTCTACTCCGGGTCCCAGCCCAGGGGCCCTAGGTTAGCGGGTAAACCACTTGTATTAGTGGTACTTTCCCCTGGGCTCCTTCCCTGTCCTGCTTGTGGGGCTTCTGGCCTTCCCTCTGCACAAGCCAGGTGTCCCTTTCCCTAAGGTCTTGGTCTTCTTAGCCTGCCACAGCACTTCTCCAAACTCTCCTCTGCTTTCCTCCAAACTGCTCTCTGCTCCAATCCACTCTGCTTCAACTCCTTCCTCCTCCTCCTCCTCTGTCTGCCTGAAGCAGGGGGTTTTATTAGGTTCCTGAGAGGGCCTTAATTGACTACAGGTGCTCCAATTAACCTGTAGCCACCCTCCCTAGTCTCCAGGGAACCACGCCTTAATTAGCCTAGGGCTTATATATTTCCCCTCTCACACTCGACTACTGCTGCTCCCTGGCCCGCCTGTTTCACAAGTGCTAGGATGTTGTATTATTTTTTTAAAATTCAGGAGCTACATATTGAAGATTAAAAAACAAAACAAACATGTCACCAGAAAATTAGAACATTGTGCCCCATAAAATCTAAGCATCAGGAAGTCTGGAAATTCTCAGTTAAGATTATGATAACAGCAAACTTTAACTCTGTTCCTTATCTACACTTTTCCTCCTTAACTAAGTTTCATAGTGTATATATGAATTACAATACTGTATTCATTTGTTGTACACTGATATAACTTACAGCCACTTTTGTAGCCCTTTTCAGGTCCAGGAATATCTAAGGTTTATCTTGCTAGGGGGTGTAAGAACTTTGACTTTGGAAACTAATTGTCCAAAGCCAGGCTCTGATTGTCTTGTTGGGCCATTTAATGCTGTCACAGCTGTACGCTAGCTCCCAGCACTGCACCGCTGGAACCTGTTCACCAAAATGAGAAAAAAAATATTTTACGAAGTAGGTAAAATGAGTGAAATAAAATAGAAATAGAAAGTCAAAATCATTCCCCTTTCTTCCTATTTTCCTTCCAATTTGACCTAATGTTTGCTTGCTGCTTTTGGAGCGGGGAGGGCAGTGAAAAGTTTTGTAACATGGTACAGATTTTAGCTGCAAGTGTACCTAGTCCCTGTATTGCCCCCTCACATGCCTGCCTCTTCTGCTATCTCCAGTTATATATTTCAGTGTAAAAGATAAGTCAACATGGAGTCAAGGTTGCTGGCATCCGTCTAAAGAATATATACTAAAACTTGAATTAAAGTTCTTTCACAAACTTTAGAAGTCACTTCCTCTTTCATACGTAACATTCCTGTCAATGTGCTCACATAAGTAGGAATGAGAAATCATATTTCACATTACAGCCTTTACTGAGATCACAAATATGAATTTAGTTTTTCAGTGCGTATAATTCAATATATTTTGATGCTTAAAATATGCATAGGTGCTTTCTGAAGAATTCAGTATTAACATTATATGCCTGATCCAGGAAGGTATTTAAGCCTAAATTAAAATACAGGAGTAGTCCCACTGACATCCATGGGACCACTGGCATGCTTAAAGTTAGGCATGTGCATAAGTATCTTGTTGGTCTGGGGCCTAAATCCTTACAAGATATATCATTTGGTGTATATAATATGTGCCTGTGTGCTTGTATACTCATGCATATGCTATGAAAAATGGAATTACACAAAATTAATGGATATAACAGCAAACATCATCATTTATGGATATTACCAACAAAATGATTTCTGAAACCATAAGAAAAATTTCAGGAAGACCATTGTAAATCTATAAAAGGATTACAATATAGACACGTCTGATGCCTATTCGTGAACTTTAAAGGTATGCTTTTATTTCAGAAATGTTTCCATATGTACACCTGCATATGGTCCCCCACACAAAAAAGGCAGTGGTCTAGAGTAAGCAACACTTTTGGATATGCTAATATCCAAGTAATATGTTTAATTTAGAAATGTATTGATCATTCCTAAAGTAAAATAATATAAGAAACAGTACTGTGTACATGGTCAGAATTAATGTTGTCATGTGAATTCTGATTTCCTATTTGTTGATTGTCAGGGGCACAACAGTTCTCCCAGCGTGGTTGCTAGCCAACCCAGCAAACTCAGCTGGGCTCACTGAGCCCCCTCCAAAGGGTTACACTTCCTGATTGGACAGGGGAGTCAGTGTTCTGCTACTTAAGCTACGCAACAGCAGCATAGTGGTTGTTTAATATAAACCATATACCTGTGCTTATTGTGTTCTCACTTTTGCTTCCTACTCCCAGCGCTATTCTGGTTTCTGGCTCCAACTCTTGGCTACATTCCCTGCCTATGACTCTGGCTTAGACTTTGACTTCTGACTCCTGGCTCTGATTCCTGATTATGTCTGACTATGACTCTGGCTTACCCTGTGGTTTAGGGCTTGGCTCCAGTTCTGACCTTTGGTTTAGCCACTTAACCCTGACTCTGGCTTCTCCCTTGCATGGGTGCCAAATCTCTGGATCTTTGCTTGTCAGTACCAGAACTGCTACCACATCCACCAGGCAAGATCCTGCTCCAGCTGCTAGGTAGGCTGCTCATGCCTACATTTATTGACTGAAATACTCTATATTAGCTTCATCATAATAAAATGCCTTCCCTATCTACAGTAAGGTGTGGAAGTCATAAAATGTATTTGTTGTCAAATGAATTGGAATACATAAAAAAGGTTCGGGGAAAAATATAAATGAATCCTTTATTGTGTAAATATGAAATTAAACACATCTCCTATTCTGCTGATTTTACCATTATCTATACATATGGTAAATTTGTAGTTTAATTTAAAAACAAAAAAAATCAGATTAAAGGGCTCCAAACTAGTGAGTTTTGTAACATGATTATTTTAAATGCTTCTAACATTAAACTTTTAAAAAAAGAAATGAGGTTGGTAGAGGGATATTAGTCAAAATAGAATCCCACTTACTCTTTTAACTATGTAAAAGCTATTGAAGCTCTACGGTAAGACAAAGTCAATGACACAAGAGGACAGAAGGCTTGATTCAGCTTGATTGTCCATAGTGTTACACCAGTTTTATGCACTGGAATTACACTAGCAGAAAACCAGAGCAATGCAGTGGAGAATCAGGCAACAAGAAATGGACTGTCTGAGCCTCCCAGTTATAATAAGTATCAAAAGCTAAATGTTAGTTGAGGTACAACTGAAGTCACCCAACAAATGTATCTGATCTGGAAAAAGCTGCTTCCGTACAGGTTAGAAGAAAAGATATAGAGGAATATCACCCTGAAGCAAGAGATCATGATTGTCAAAAGTATTGCCAAACAAAGGGAAACAGCTTTAGTAAAGGTATTGATCTGTGCATGCAGAAATTGACTAATCTTGTGCAGTACAGAGCTAACCTAAAGGCCGAGTGAGGGAACTGGGAGCAAAACCAGGAATCAAATGCATCAAAATAGATAGACCTACTTGATATAGCTAAATAAGAGTATAGGAGAGCTCGTGTGTGAGAATCTGAACAAGTCAGAAAATACCATAAAGGAAAAGGAAGAAGATATATTCTTTGGAAGATTGGAACTAAAGAGCATTTCCTTGACTTTTGGAGCTGAGTTGGTCATGGCCCCCTGTTCAGGAACACAGAGAACCAAGCACAAAAGCACAGGAATAAAACAATTTTTCTTAAAATAGAAAGATGATTTGGGAAAGAAAAAGAAGCAGATGGAGCTGTTGAGACCTATAACAAAGAAAAAGATATTGTACCCAAGAAAATACAGCCCTAGAAGGGTGAGATTTTTGCAAAGAAGAAAAGTCAGTTTTGCATGGTTTATGAAGTAGGTGTAGTGGTGGCTACAATCACAGTAATTACCCTTGAATTATATTTTGTAATCTATAGAATAGGATTCAGAAGTGATCTTGCTGAATGCACAACAGTTTATATACTGTGCATATACAAATTCTCTTGTTATACTGGTGTAACTCCATTTAAGGTGCACTGGTATAACAGAGTGAAGAATACGTTGATAGGTGCTTCTCCAGCACTTACATATTGCTTGAGATGTTTTCCATTATGTATCTAGTTGAGAAGAAGAAAAGAAAGAAACTGCTCTGGCATTGTAAAGGGGCCTTAAAGTAGCTGCAGATTTATGCTTACTCCCACTAGAAGGCCCCATTTACACCCCAAAGAGAGCTTAGTGTAAATGAAAAAGCCAGTGCATAGTGCCAACAGCTGAAAGTGAACTATACTACTCCACTCAGAACCAGAGCACTAGCCTGATCCACTGGGGAAGGGGAGAAAGAAAAGGAAAAAGAAACAGAGGGAAATCTCTTCCAGTTGCACAGTTCCATGGCTAGAACAGTGAATGAAATGGAAATGTATCCTGTCAAAGGAAAAAAGTCTCCTACTGACTTCCAACACTGAGTGCCTGATCCAAAGTGCACTGTGATAAATTGGAGTCTTTCTCTTGACCTCAATGAGCTAAGAGTCCAATCCTGCCCCCTTTGAAGCCATGAGGAGAAAAGTTGGACCTTTATGATGTAGATACAGAAAACTATTGGTAATAAATGTATAAAAAACAAACCACTGTTATGCAAAATTCCATGAAACACAATATTGTATGGTAGGTCCAGGCAGCCACTCAATGTATACAAAAAAGCAAGTTAGAAAATATTCAGGTGGGTGCTGATGCAATAACTAGAAAATGAAACCTATTAGAAAAGAACTGGTTACTTAAATGGACAAGTCAAAACAGAATTTGTACTAATTTTGGCTCTTTGGTGGGATTCATAAACCACATTAAAGCTTTAAACTGAGGTGGGAGGGGATCAAGTTAATCATAATTACAATATTTTAAACTTGATAATCTAAATAGATGACCTCTTTACATGCCATGACCCTGCAACCTTTATTCAGAGATTGTCCTTCAAGGCCCCATTGGGGAGGTCTCTCCGTGGAAAAGTTGCTCTCAAACCTGATGGAGAATGCCAAGTGATCCCTAGCTCTGTAAACTAGCAGTAGCTCTGGATCCCAACAGCCCCCTCCCTCCACCTTCCGTGTCTCTCAGTTGCCTGGCTTCTGAGGACCCAGGAGAGGTTAGGCAGATACATTAATACAGTCCTTGCTTTACAAATGTCCACTGTAAGGCCTAATGGGGACAACTGCAGCCATTTCCCCTCGGGTGGGCCCCAAACCATGCAGAAAGCTCTCTCAAGGGTCTATTAGGGTGACCAGATAGCAAGTGTGAAAAATCGGGACAGGGGGTGGGGGGTAATAGGAGCCTATATAAGAAAAAGACCCCAAATATATAAAATTGGGACATCTGGTCACCCTAGGGTCTATGGAAGGAGTGACTTCTGCTGCACAGGCCCCCCAAGCCCCCTTCTGTGCAGTGAAGAGACCTGCATATGGAGACCCCTCCATGCCTGGATGGTTGGAGAACCAGCTGGGCCCTAAACAGGTTGTTAATTGCACGCTATGTTTGAAATAATATATCGCAATGTAATCTCATAGATACGTTTGTAGCATCTTGTAGTATTGTGTACAACTCTGTATATGCCAAACACAGTCAATTAAAGGCACACATTAAAAGTCCACACTAAACTGATTTTATTAGAGCGCAAGTATAATAGAGTAACAGTGACAATCTATGACAATCTGCTGGCATATATGGTAGCTTAACTGGCTACATCATTAATTGCATTATCTGCAGACATAGGAATCTAGTGGATACATTGTATATCACATAGGTGGTGAATAATTTACTAAATATCTTTAGAAAGAAGCAAATGTTCATAAAACTAAGGTAATAACCATATGCTGGACAATTATGAGAATGAAATCAGTTTAAACTTACAAGAGTGACTAGAAATTAAAAGCAGGGCCATACCTGTCTGTCTAAGGTTGCAGAGCAAGTGTACATTATTTGAGAAACATTATGTGACTCTGCCATTAAAGACTGCATTGTAATGCATATGCACAAGGGGACCAAGGCTGATCTTAAGTGCTGCAATCATAACCTTATCATTCCTTGACTTTTAAGTGCTCAATTATATAGCCCTTAACAGTCTCTTCATAGACGTAATTTAAGGCAGTAATACCATTGTCTGTTTTCAGAGATGTTATGCATAAAGGTTGTCTGTAGAACCAAAAGCTCTTCTTATACTCATCCTTCGATTTGAAGGCATAGCTAATGTGTGTTTTTATTTGTCAATATAAATGGTTCCACTTCATTCCTGGATTGGAATGGGCTGTGTTAAGCAGCAGATTTTACTGCTGGTATTTCCCATCATATTTTCATTCACATTTCTATTAGGATTTTTCAAGCAACAGGATTACATTTTTGGCTGCTTTATTTAGAAAGTGAAAATATAGTTATGAAAATATATATCAGATAAAAATGACCATTAAATAAACCAGTAATGCCCAATGTCGACCTTTACTTGTACAATCCCATTGATGTCAGAAGAGTTACAAGTGTAACAGGTCAGAATTGTCCTTCCTTTCCCAACTCCCCGTTCCCCATGCCCAATTCAGAGCTCTTACGCCAGTAGTTATCTCCAGGTGTTGCTTGTTTAACTGAGCCCTGTTCAATTGTTTATCACATCGGTATGTGGCTGAACTGTTGTTTTTAGCGAAATACGATTAATCAGATGTAACTTAACCGAGCAACTGTGCATATGCTGCCACCTTTGAGTGCGAAGCAATTAAAGCAATATGATGCTGTGGCACTGAGAATAACAGTATAACGAACAGCCAAGCGTTTTAGGAGGTCGGGCTGTCAGCAAGGCCTGTTTTGGAGGTGAGCAGCACTTACTGGCAAGGGAAGTGCTGAATTGGCTAGAGTGCCCAGGGAGAGAGATTGCTGGAGCGGAAAAACATGTGGAGAGCCAGGGACCAGGCTTTAGATTGCTTAAAAAGTGCGAGCTCTGGGGCTGAATGAATAGGCAAGGGAGTGATTTCCATTTCAACCCATGCTTGTGCTATCCCCTAGCCTAGCCGGGAGTGCTTCGGTTGTAAAATGAAAAGTACTGTACAGCCATGTGGCCATCTGTGCTACTCTAGGTGAAAGGCACATCGGTAAAGTTAATACTTCACACGCAGCTCTGGAACCAGCCTCGTGTTAGCCGCGGAAACTCGGCTCGGAAATGATGGGGGGAGGAGAACTCTCTCACGCATTGGCCTCGTGAATTACATTCATCCCCTGATGTCTCTGGGTGGCGAGCTAGAGCGGTGTCTCCGCACCTTCCCCCGAGCGCCTCTGCCGACCTGTGAATCACGGTATAATTTAAGAGCGGCACCGCTCGCTCTTACATGCGCCAAAGTTAACGGAGGTAAAACATTTCCTGCGGGGGGTGGGACGTATAATTTCTTTGTGCTTTGCCACCAGGGATTTCACACCAGTTACCCGGAATCGAGGGAGCGGCCGTAGCCTTCTGCTCTGGCGCGGGCTGTTAGCCGGTAGCCTAACAAAAACTCGGTCATGCGTGGCCGGGCAATGTCTCGGGGAACACACTGCTCACTTGTTTATGGGACTGCTTCCAGCACCGGGCTCGCTCGTGTCCCAGTCATTCCTGCCGCACCAGCCCCATCCCCCTGACTCCCCACGAGACCAGCCTGCCTTCCCTCTCTCACCCGCTGCGGGGAGACCCTCGCCCCCGCCCCCAGCCACACTCGCTAAGGGCCCAAGTGACACAGTAGCACCTAACGGGGCAGCCTGGCCAGGGCTCTCCCTGCTCAGCGCGCTGGCGGCAGCAGCAAGCGGACAGGTAGGTGCACACGCACCGCGCCCGCCTCCCTCCTGCTGCTGCCACGAGCCCCCTGCCCTGCTTCCCGAGCGCAGTGCGCCCCCTTTCCTCCCCCCCCCCCGCTGCAGCTCCGCTCCCCCAGCTTCCCCTTCTGGCTGCTCCCAGAGCAACACCTCTCACCCTGCGCTGCAGCGCCTTTGGGATGTCTGAGAGACACCCCCCCACACACACTCCCCCATCCTTCCTCTCAAGTGCTGCTCCCCTCACCCCCATCCACCCCCTGCTGGAACCCCCGCCTACATCCCATCCGCTGCCCGCCCCAGTGATTCCCCTATTCTAATCCCCCCGCCTCCATCCCATCCGCTGCCCGCCCCAGTGATCCCCCATTCCCCTATTCTAATCCCCCCGCCTCCATCCCAACCCCTGCCCACCCCAGTGACCCCCACCCCCTATCCTAATCCCCCCGCCTGCATCCCAAGCCCTGCCCGCCCCAGTGACCCCCACTCCTATCCTAATCCCCCCGCCTCCATCCCAACCCCTGCCCGCCCCAGTGATCCCCCACTCCCCTATTCTAATCCCCACGCTTCCATCCCAACCCCTGCCCGCCCCAGTGACCTCCCACCCCCTATCCTAATCCCCCGCCTCCATCCCAACCCCTGCCCGCCCAGTGATCCCCCACTCCCCTATTATAATACCCCCGCTTCCATCCCAACCCCTGCCCGCCCCAGTGACCCCCACCCCCTATCCTAATCCCCCCGCCTCCATCCCAACCCCTGCCCGCCCCAGTGACCCCCCGTCCATCCCATGCCCTAACCCCCGCTTCCATCCCAACCCCTGCCCGCCCCAGTGATCCCCCATCCACCCCGTGCCCTAATTCCCCCGCCTCCATCCCAACCCCTGCCCGCCCCAGTGACCCCCACCCCCTATCCTAATCCCCCCGCCTCCATCCCAACCCCTGCCCGCCCCAGTGATCCCCCACCCCCCTATTCTAATCCCCCCGCCTACATCCCAACCCCTGCCCGCCCCAGTGACCCCCCGTCCATCCCATCCCATGCCCTAACCCCCGCTTCCATCCCAACCCCTGCCCGCCCCAGTGATCCCCCACCCCCCTATTCTAATCCCCCCGCCTCCATCTCAACCCCTGCCCGCCCCAGTGATCCCCCATCCACCCCGTGCCCTAATCCCCCCGCCTCCATCCCAACCCCTGCCCGCCCCAGTGACCCCCACCCCCTATCCTAATCCCCCCGCCTCCATCCCAACCCCTGCCCGCCCAGTGACCCGCATCCACCCCATGCCCTAACCCCCGCTTCCATCCCAACCCCTGCTGCCCCTCCCCAGCGCAGTTTCTGCCCCCCCCCTGCCCCCGCACCCACGGACAGGCACGCAGCTGCTCCCTTCCGCGCCCCCCCCTTCACTCCCTGCCTCCCGCGGCGCTGGGTGCCCCGCCCCCTCCCCGCCCGCGCGCCGCGGCTGGTGCTGGGGGCGGCGGCGGCAGCGAGGAGGAAGGGATGAGGTCATCCTCTTTCCCGGCGTCAGTCAGCTGGGTGGTGGCGGCGGAGGGCGGAGGGATGCGCCGGTCCGGGGAGCGGTCCCGCGGCTGCTGCCGGCCCGGGCGGAGCGCGCGGGTGGCGGGGCGCGGGGGCTGAGCGTGGCTCCCCACAGGCAGGCGGCGCTCCAGGCGCGGCGGCCCCGGGAGGAGCCGGCGGCCGGCGCCGGTAGCCGGGCAGGGGAGCGGAGCGGCGGCGGGGGAGGAGCAGGGGGAGGCGCGGGATAAAGGCGCGCTCTCCCCGGCGGCGGGGCGGAGGCATCATGGCCGCGAAGTCGGACGGGCGGCTGAAGATGAAGAAGGGCGGCGAGGTGGCGTTCACGCCGCTGCAGAACTCGGACCACTCGGGCTCGGTGCAGGCGCTGGCCCCGGGGCTGCCCTCGGGCGCGGGGCCGGGCGGCGGCGGCGACGACGAGGCACCGGGGGGCGGCTGCTGCAGCGGCAGCGGCGGGGACGGCTCGGGCGGCGGCTCCAGCTGCTGCTGCGGCGGCGGCGGCGGGGGAAGAGGCGGCGGCGGCTCCCGGGGCTCGGGCGGGGGCTCGTCGTCGCTGTGCCTGCGGCTGGGCCGGGAGCAGCGGCGCTACTCGCTGTGGGACTGCCTGTGGATCCTGGCCGCCTTGGCCGTGTACTTCGCCGACGTGGGCACCGACATCTGGCTGGCGGTCGATTACTACCTGCGGGGCCAGCGCTGGTGGTTCGGGCTGACCCTCTTCTTCGTGCTGCTCGGCTCCCTCTCCGTGCAGGTGTTCAGCTTCCGCTGGTTCGTGCACGACTTCAGCACCGAGGACAGCGCCGCCGCCGCCGCAGCTGCCGGCCACTGCCCGGCCGCCGAGAGCAAACTGCTGGTGAGCAGCGGCTCGGCGGCCGGGGACATGGATGCCCCTCGCCCCTGCACGCCGCAGAGGCAGGCGTCCAACGCCAGCAAAAGCAACGCCACCACGGCCACCAACAGCAGCAACAGCAGCAGCAACAGCGGAGGCAGGGCCGGCAAGAGCAGGTCCGCCTCCTGCGCCTTCTGCATCTGGCTCCTGCAGTCTCTCATCCACATCTTGCAGCTCGGGCAGATCTGGAGGTACAGCCCCTTTACCCTGCTTACCCCCCCCCTACCGGCCACAGTTTCCCCGGGCTCCTCTCGGAGCTCGCCTCCTACCGGTCGGGTGATATTGTTGGGCGGATGGGGAGGGGCTCCTCTTGTGTATTTAATTGATCGAAAACTTGGATTGCTATTAAGCGTTTCCCCTTTCTTTTCGGGAAGCAAGTGACCCTGTACATAATGTAATTTGGGTGTATGCAATTCTCTATAGTGTGGATGCATGAGCGTGCAAATACACACTCGCGCTGGATTAGAATGTTATCCAAACTAGGTAGCTCCTAGTGTGTGAGAGGACGTGGATAAATCCATTCCATTGCCACCACTGGCAATGCTCTCCGTTTCTGAGTGGCTGGGTAGGTAGTCAATGAATATATTGCACACCCCTGCTAGAACACTATTTATGATTTGATTGGTATTAAATATGCAGTGTGACAATCATGCAAAAAGTATTGGTAACTGCCTCTGTTGTAATGCGTTCAGGTGATTTGGATGGCTGTATCATTGTGCATGGCTCTAGAGGAGGTAGGATGACCGCAAGTGTGAAAAATCGAGGGGTGGGGGGGTAATAAGGTCGGAGGGGATAGGGTCCTACATAAGACAAAGCCCCTTATATCTGGAGGGTCCTGATAATATCAGGATGGCTGGTTACCTTAAGAGGAGGATTTATGTAAAAAAAACCCTTAAAAAAAGGGAGGCAGTGGTAAGGATCATAAACCTTCCTAAGTTTTAATGCTAGTGGGCATTTAAACTGGTTGTTTAGTTGTCTTCTGATTCACTGCACATGGCAAACAGTCCCATTACACCCAGATTATATCAATTTGCAATCTAAAACATAAGACACCTCCAGATTATATTATCCCAAAGTCTGGCAAACCTTAACTTTCTGAGAGAAGTTAAAAAAATTAGTGGTTTGAGAAAAATATACCATATAATTCATATTTTCTAGAATTGTCTTCATATACACACAATATTAACGTGATTGGAGAACTTCAGAGAGAGTAAAGATAGCTAGAAAAGGGATGCACTGCCGAGGGATGTATAGTCCTGTTATGCTTGGATAACATGTATTTATATAACATCTAGTTCTCAAATCATGTTTTCCAGTTGTCATACATGTTGTATGGTGAAGAAATATTTCAGACAACAAACTTTTAAATAGTTACTTATCTATAATGTGGTGTTCATGGAAAGGCCATCTTATAATGGTCTATAGCAGATATGGTACTTGATTGAAAGTACACTTACACTGAATATCATCATTGGTATAAAAGTTTTTGGCAAAAACTATGCCATAGTAAGTGTATAGTTTCAAATACTGCAATGCTATTAAGTATCATGAAGCTTTTGTTCTAATAGATACTGTCTTTTCTTCATTCCTGAAAGATGTTTTTTAAGAATATAATTTCAGTTCCTTCCAGAATAGATTTTAAATTGAGGCATAGTCATTTGCAAGTGACTTTTACCAGTGTTTTAAGCAATCTAGTTTTGGGGAAGCATAATGTATGCAGACAGTTGCAATTTCAAAATAAAATTATGGTATACAAAAGCATGTTTCAGCTATACTGAATGTAGCAATCTACTGAAGCAACAGTTGAAAGTATTATTGAAGTTTCTTTTTTGACTGGTGAAAGGTATATTTTTAGGTTTTTTATTAGCATTTCTTGTAAAAAGATTTCCTGTCATTGTCATATCATTTAGTAAGACTTATTTTAATATTTCTGTTTCATATTTGGACTCAGTACAATGTTCTAAATTTGGAATTTTTAACTTCCAGAGATCCCCTTTTTTGGTGAGAGATTGTCCCTTAACAACACAACTCAAATCTGGCTGTGGCCTTTGGATACTACTTTAATATAAGTATTAAATAATAATCTAGAGAGTTTGACAATATTAAACAGATCATTTGTTATTACACATTTCCTTTTTATAACAACTATTTTACAGTGTCTTGAATATTATTTTTCATCAAATATATATTGAGACTAATCCAAAATCACAGGTTTTCTAAACATTGAGTGTTTGTTCAAGATTGCTTGTGTACTTCCCCCATGTAGGGCTGAACTCAGGACTCCCAGTGAGATGCATAATAACTAATATTTGGATCCAGTCCTGCAAACACACAAGTACCTTTAGTACAATGACAATATTCATGTGTATAAAGTTGCTCATGTGTATTTGTTTGCAGATCAAGACCTTAGTAAGCATGATCTGATACCATGTAATTTTAATATATTGAGAACAAATTCCCTGCCCCACCTACCCCCAGAATGGTCAAAGTGGCAGGAGTGAAGCATTTCAGTTGTATGTGAGAAGTGGCAGTCTGTAAAGAGGCAATACAAAGAGAGTCTGCATCACCCTCAGTGCCACAGGGCAGAGCTCCACGACATCTCTCTGGATTGGAACATGCAGGGTAGGAGTAGGGTTTGTGGGTAGAGCGGGATATGGCCGAACATTGCATGGCAGTGCAGGCAGCATGGTGAGTTGGGATTGATTCAGCCCCTTGGTTGTTTTTTTTTTTTTTAATTATTTTTCTATGATAAATAAATTCTTTGTGCGTGAGATTTTGCTTCATGGAAGAGTGCTTAATTCTTTGCCCTTAAATTTGCTGACTATTCTTTGATTGTTATAATTTTTCTTCATAAATTGTGTCCATTATAATGCCATAAAACCCACATGAATATCAAACTCGGCAACCTTATTTATGTTTTAGCATGTCATGTTGTTTGATCAAGAAAATAGAATTTGACCAGTTTGTTAGCTGTTTATTGGTAACTTAACTATTTCTCTCTATATTTTCATAAATCCATGGGCTATAAAATAACTAGTTTATAGTATTTTACATAGTTATTGGTTATAGTCCATTTGGCTAATTTGTTCCTTTCCTCTCCAATATATTTCATGAAAGTCAGAGTCCTTATGGTCATCAAAAGTGAATGATATGAGAAAAGAGGTGTGCTTGTACCATTCCCATAGATTTGAAGGCCCGAAGGGACCATTATGATCATCTGGTCTGATCTCCTGTGTAACACAGGCCATAGAGCTTCCTCAAAATAATTCTAGAGCAGATCTTTTAGAAAAACATCCAAGCTTCATTTAAAAATGGTCAGTGATGAAGAATCCACCATGACCCTCAGTAAATTGTTCTCATGGTTAATTACTCTCACCGTTAAAAATGTATGCCTTATTTTCAGTCTGAATTTGTCTAGCTTCAACTTTCAGCCATTGGATTGCGTTATACCTTTCTCTGCTAGACTGAAGAGCTAATTATTAAATATTTGTTCCCTATGTTCTTCAGTTCCTTGAGTCAATCACTATAAGGTATGTTTTCTAATCTCATCATGCTCGCTGCTCTTCTCTGAACCCTTTCCAATTTATCACTATCCTTCTTGAATTGTGGGCATCAGAACTGGACATAGCATTCCAGCCGTGGTAAAATAACCTCTCTATTTCCACTAAAGATTCCTCTGTTTATGCATTCCAGGATGACATTACTTCTTTTGACCACAGCATCACATTGGGAGCTCATGTTCAGCTGATTATCCACCAAGACCCCCAAGCTTTCTTTCAGAGTCACTGCTTCCCAGGATAGGGTCTCCCTTCCTGTAATTATTACCTACATCCTTTGTTTTCAGATATGTATGTTTTCACTTAGCCATATTAAAACACACATTATTTGCTTGTGCTCAGTTTACCAAGCGATCTTGATTGCTCTCAATCAGTAACCTGTCCTCTTCATTATTTACCACTCCCCCAATTTATGGTCATCTGCAAATTTTATCAGTGATGATTTTGTTTTCTTTCAGGTCATAGATAAAGATGTAAAATATTGTAGGGTCAAGGACTGGTCCCTAGGGAACCCCACTGGAGATAGACCTGCTCAATGATGATTCACTGTTTTTACAGTTAGCCAATTATTAATCCTTTAATGTGTGCCATATTAATTTTATATTCTAGTTTTTTAATCAACTTAAACATCTCACAGAGCTCTAAATATATTATGGCAAAACTTCTCAGTGCAGTCGTGGGTCCAAAGGAAGTGTACACTCTGGAAAATAGGTACTTCCTTCTGGAAAAGTAAGCACAATTCCAATTCCAGTAGGAAATCCATGGAACTGAAACCTCTCCCACCTGACAAAGCATGTATGCTGGCCTGTGAGGTTGTCATGTAAGCACTCAGAATGCAGGCTGACATTTTTGTGAAATTTGGATTGCACTCATTAGGAGTTCCTTCTTTGGCAGGCCACAGTAGTATACTACACATTGTGTGTGTGTGTGTGTGTGTGTGTGTGTGTGTCATATTAGTCCTAAATGCACATATAATATCTGAGCAATTTCAATAAGTAAAAATGGCAATGATATCTTGCTTTCTCCCTGTCAACAAGTAGACCTGGGTGTTGAGGTTGCTTTCTGTTGTTTAGTTGGTTTGGGCCAGATATATATAACTATGAATGTGAGGATGTAAGAAGGGGGGTTTGTGCTTAGCTGTGAAAGCATGGAAGCTGTTGTTCATTCTCATTGCATCTGGCAGTGAGGTCCATCTCCTGTGAAGTTTCTGACTCCAGAGGTCATCAGCCATCCCTTATTTGCTGGCTGATTTACTGCTGCTAGTGGAACTTAGATATCAAGGAAGTGTTGGTCACGTGGAGAGACAATCCCTCAAATAGCCAGGAACAGTTCCATGCAGAGTGTTGAAGTGGTGACGTGGAACTGGACTCTGAACAGGGAGTTCATACTGAGAATAACAAATAGGGGTGGTGTGTTTCTGGTGACCTCTGTTGCTGAGCAGTTGGCTTGCTGCATTCTGAGTTCTCTGGAACTATTTCAGAGCATGGAGCTTCAACCCTAAATATAGAGAATTGCAATAGTTTTGTATGGACATTATGAAACCCAGTTCTGAGCCCAGTAGGTTTGGGAACATGTATGAGTATCCCACCTTGATACATATTTTGATATGACTTGGCCTTTCTTTGCATAAAGACAATATTATGGATCAAATTATTAATTTTGTTAAACTATTGAATTACTAGAAATTGCCTTTCTTATTATTATGTTCAAGATTCATTCTTATTTACAAATATAAGTGTGATTGCTAAAAACAATTACATATTAATTGAAGTGTGCTAATGGGAAATTAATGGGGGTTTTAATGCTGCCTGTGGTGATGCTGTGAAATAGTGATTTAAAATGAACTTTTACTACACAAGTATCAGAGGGGTAGCCGTGTTAGTCTGGATCTGTAGAAGCGACAAAGGGTCCTGTGGCACCTTATAGACTAACAGAGGTATTGAAGCATAAGCTTTCGTGGGTGAATACCAATACACTGTCGCTTTTACTACACAGTGTAACAAAAAATATATGGTGTGACTGCAGATGAGCCACAAATGTCTTATGAATAAAAATTTAGGTTTCTTTCTTTTGTATTGTCAATAATTTCTACAAACCATTGTACTGAGGATTGAATTCTGCCATTTGGAAGAAAAAAGGCCATCTGTGAAAAGATTTGGCGGATCTCTGCAGACTGCTAGCCAGGACTGGTCCTCGGTTATAGTCCCACTGAAGTTGGTGTGCTTGGTTAAGTGTAACTGAGGGCAGATTTTTGGCTCTGTGTAGGCAGCTGAATTTATACTATAATCTGTTAATTGCTTTGGGGTTTTTTAAATTCTGCATGCAGACATAGCTGTGGATATGTTTTCTTATCCATGCCTCTGATACATTCTTTGTTTTACCCATTGTGATGCTCTGCTTAGGGCACTCAGAACCATAATCTACTGTGTTACCTCTCTGCCAATGAGGGGCAGTAGTTTCATCAATGAAGCACTGTCCACACTGGCACTTTTCATCATTAAAACTTTTGTCATTGAGGGGGGTATTTTTTCACACACGCGAGTGACAAAAGTTTTAATGATGAAAGTGCAGTGTGGACATGGCCTTAGACTGTCATTTTGTTCCCCTTATATTTCCCAAAGTCCATTGTCTTTGCCTCAAGAACCACAAAGACCTCCTGGGGGGTTCAGGCCCCTTGGAGTGCTCACCAAGCAGTTTCCTCCACTGCTTGTTACCTTGATTGTTTTGTTTACTTGATATGTACATATAATTTCATTGTCGCTGGCTTACAAAGCTCGACCCAGACAGGTAAATCCACATTATTTTGTCTAAAGCAGGCTTGTCTATCGTCTGCCTTAAAAACATATTTTAAGAACATATTTCCAGCACACATACATAACTCATTATACACAACCTGTACATAATACATATTCATGACCAGCATGTCACCAGTTCTTATGAGATCTTACAGGACACTGTTTGGCTAAATATTCTGACAACAGTGTGTTGAATGCACCCTTTGCCAGTTGACATAATGGGGCTGTTAGGGTCACACCCATGCATATGTGTATCTAGAAGTAATTACGCAGCCCTCTCCTCCAACTACATCTGCTGCTGGAGACAGACATTTGGCTACAGGTTTTGGGAAGGCCAGGGACAATGCGGGTGCAGCTAGCACTGCCTGCAATGCTAGTAGTCTTAGAGAGGTCATGTATTTTCAGAGTAAGGGTGTGTCCATGGCCTTGTCAGCCCCGCATGCTGGCAGAGCAACACTGGAAGAAGCACAGCGTGAGTCCCTTTTTTTAATGGGTAGAGCAAGAGTCACCCTCCGCTTAAATCTCCTCACTGTCTCTTCTTTGCTCTCCTTCAGGCATCTCTGCCCAGGCAATTCATGTCCTCCAGAGGGCCAGATGTGTAACTTCTAAAACTCATTCCTCTTCCTTCTCCTTCCTAGATTTTGTTGTGGAAAAGTTAAGCTGAAATGATTTGGAAGTGACATTTGGTTTTGAAAGCAGTGGGATTTATAATACCTCCGATCTCCTATGGAAATGAGCTTGGTAAAGCTGGGTCATTTGCCAAGGAAGTTTGGATGCCTGGCCTCATAAGTCTCACCCTCGCAATTAGTTGACAGTTGCATGGTTTCTGAGGAATGCAGCTGTCAAGGGAGATAATGGCTGCTGTACATAAGGCTTATCCCTACAGTTCTTTCTTAAGTGCACCTGAATAAAGGACTGCATGATTGGACCCTTGAGTTGGAATAGAGAACAAGATAATATAAGTTAAGAAAAATAGCAACAGACATTATTTTGTTAATATATTTGTTTCAACTTGAGTAATGAGTCCACAAAATAAACATACCCATGGACAATGTTCCCTCTAATTTTTGACAGACCATGTGTGCAAAAAATGTCTTCTGTGCAAATTGTTGTGCTTCTGTGCAAATATTTGTGCGCAGGGTGTTTCGCCATGTGCGCAGGGTTTAGGATCTGTGTGCACGTGCACACGCGCACAGCTTAGAGGGAACAGTGTCCACGGATAGTGTTTCACCATGGTGGGCAATCGGGACAAAGGCCAGAGATTTAGAGTTCTCAAACAGTAAAAATGAAGACTCCAAGTGCAATGCAGAAAGTGAACACAGCTTTTGATTTGGTGAAATTAAGGCATGTAACGTTGAATTTGTATCTTCTATATCCGAGAGGCATGAAGCATGCTGGGAAATGTTGCAAACATGTCTTAATCTTTGTATGAGTTACTTCCGTGTTTTCTCACACACTGTTTTTGAGACGAGTAAAAAAAAAAAAAAATTAACTAATTTGCTTAGCTAGCAGTTTTGGAAGTTCAAAAGATATAAGGACGGGGAAGGGAGGAAACAGGCAAAGTACCTATCAGCATGAATAACCTGTGAATTGTGTATGAAAAGAATTCGGTTTTAAAACTTTTTTTTTTATTGAGCTTTATAACAACTTGTCACAAAGAATAATGGTATTTACCATACAGTGATGTAAGAAATGAAACAAACAGCAGGGACGAAGTGCAACCATGTTAATTAAATGTCTGTCCAAACACCATTCTGTTTTCCCCACTGCATTGTTCTAGAAGAATTCAAGATTCTTGATTTTGCATGCTCAGAGCTCCCAAGAGGGGAGTCTGATGAATATACTAGAGCTGATCATTTCTGAATCAAAAATAAGCACCAAAACCACTTTATTTTTTGCAGATTTATAAAAATGTGCTTTAAATACACATTCACAAAGCATTGATGTCTCTCTCTCTCTCTTTGTCTCTCTCAGCAGTCTAGTTCACAACCAGTTAAAGGAATCAGTCCAATTTATAGGCTTCTATAAACTCTCCTCCTACAAAAGATACATCCCACCATCTTTTCCAGTACACCACATAAGACAAAGTCCTGAATGCATGGGTTTTGCACTGTGCCCTGAAGGTTGTTAAACTTTGGCAGGGGGAGTGAATCCCAGACCCGGGTACCACTGCCTTAAGTTTGCTGAGACAGCATTCTCTGCTTTAAATCTGGATTTGTTGGTTCAAGTGTATTAACTGACCTCCTCTATCCAGAAGGAACATGAGCAGAAAGATGCTCTGTAAGGTAGACAGGAATGAAAGCAAATTATTATACACAGGTTAATATAATCCGTAATATTATATAGTATAATATGTTCCATGAGACAAACAGTACTAAGTGGTAGGTTTCAGTGTAGTAGCCGTGTTAGCCTCTTAAGGTACCCGGTCTATGCACCTCCACCTTATCATGTTTCTCTGACTGTATAAATATCTGTCTACTGTATGTTTCATTCCATGCATCCGATGAAGTGGGTTCTAACCCACAAAAGCTTATGCTGAAATAAATTTGTTAGTCTCTAAAGTACTAAGTGGGTTGCTGCATTTTGCACCAGCTAAAGTTCTGAGACATCTTCATGCGTAGTGCTATGTAGAACATATTACAGTAATAAAACCTAGAGGTGTGAAAGGTAAGGATCCTGTTTGTGTTTTGCATCTTCACTATCTCCTCACCTAAGATTGTGGGAGAAGGGAGAAAGCCTCAACTGCTATTTGATCCTCTAAAGGAAGTCTTGCTTCTAATAAGATCCCGTCTATTTTGTGCACCTTACTAACAAAAGGCAAATTAAACTCCTCTATCAAGAAAGCTGCTCTCTATCCCACTTTTCTTCTAGAAAGGGACCAATGAGTATCGTTTCTGTCATCTCCACACTGAGTGTAATCAGCTACCTCATAACTAGCTCTTTATCACACATAGACATTGGAAATGCTGAGAAACTATCATCTAGATCTGATGAAAAGGAAACAGAGCAGAATATGTCATAGTCATTAATGGCAGTTCAGCATAAACTGTCTATCCAGTTCCCACATACATAGTGAATGAGGAGTATAAGGCCGAATAAAGCCTTGTAGCTTCCCACACAAGGAAGTCCCCATGGTGGAAGAGCAATCGCTATCAAGTTCTAGGTGCATCAGCTAACTGGTGACACATGCTCGTTTCAAAGGAAGGAACTCGCTGCTTCTGGCCTGAGGTGAGGTGTTTGGTGGTGATATGTTTTTGTTTTTATTTACTCGGATTTGGGGAAAATGAGGCTTTTTATTCTTTACCATTTGGTATTTCTAGGCAGTTTACAATCTGCCACTAGAATGTTCTCTGTCTTGCAAGTCTTAAAGACAATCACTTTTTCTGCACTGTCTTCAGGGTCAGGTCTTCAGCTGGTGTAAATCAGCATAGTTACATTGACCTCACTAGAGCTATGCCACTTCACACCATCTGAGGATCTGGCCTTCGGTGTCAGATTTAGGGCACACCTAGGATACCTAGAAAGGCCAATAAATGATACTTTGATTATCTTCTACTGTATATTTAGGTCCCAGATTTTTTCAAAAAATGAAGGATGTCTATTTTCCTCCTATTCCAGTAACCAAAAGATTGTATTCCCAAGATGTATTTCTAGCATCTCACTGTGATGTTTCTGATATTTCTGTCCTGTTACAGTGTAGGAGTTAGATGGTCAGTAATTCCAACTGTCATTGGACCTCACCCCAAATTCATGAGTTAGTTGTTTTCTAGAAAAGATTATTGCATAGCCTTCCCATCTGTTTCTCAATGCATAGGAAGGCTCTTCCATGAGGCCACAGGCGTTTTTGACTTAAGTCGTCTGGCTAACTGTATTGTTTCCTTTGACTTAAGTGCTCATGAGAGGTGATTGATTGATAGAGCAGCAGCAGAAGGGGCAGTTCCATTTAGTGGGAATTTATCTATGCTAATGCATTTTAGCTGCTATTAATCCATTCAGTAGAATAAATATTTCTTTTCTTTTGTTGAGACATAGTGATATGTAGATGGCTGTTATGTTTTGAGATATTAATGTGAAGCTCCATTACAGTTCTTTGGAATCACTTACTAAAAGATGGTATACAAATTGGTCTCCTGTTCAGTTTATCCTTATAACCCAAACTGCATATAAATGTTGCTGAGAGGCTTTAGAAGGAAAGATACCACAAATTGCAAATTAAAAACAAGTTTCTCTTATAGAAATACTTAGTACTTATATAGGACTTTGCTTTTTCAGAGAATTGTGTAAATATTAATACTTTTGCCAGTCTGTTTGGTCCAAGTAGGTGAACTTGTTTGCCAAAAGGATGTTTTTAGCAACTTGTTTCTGGAGGAATTAGTACTTAGGTTGTCGTAATCCTATACATCTTTCACCTTTTCAGAGTTTGTGTTTTAGAGGATTTCATGTTGCTATACCAAGAACACTAGAGCTCTCTAGTGCAAATACAAAAGTGGCTATAAGTAAATAAAACAAATTAAAAAAAAGACAGTGTTTCAGGCCCATAACTCATTTTTGGATGCTTTATTCCTAATTCTCAGAGAAGATTTCTGCAAACAGATGAATGTTCTGACTAAAACTACCTTATGCAGTGTTACTTACATTTGGAAGACTATTTATGGCTGAAAGGTCAGTTTCCATATATGAATCTCCTGTGGAATGGAAGAAAGAATAACATCTTAAAGTGAGCTATAGCTTCCAGTTTTATTCTCGTTTGTGCTCGAGTGCTTTGGGCTATTTGCTGCAAAGTTTAGCTGATCGTCTAAAAGAGAATTCTATCTCTACCAACTAGCTTCAGTCCCTAATCTTGGACTATAAGGACAAACTTTATTAAAAGATATGCAGTTTCCAGCAACATGACAATTTCACTCTCATTTTACTTATGTAATAATAGGATTTTTTTATATTCCTTCCACTTAAACTAATTTTCTTGTATAACATGTCAGTCATAACAGTTAAATAAAGAGGTTGGTAGGTTTTTTAATTGGATACTTTGTTTCAACACATAAAAGAATTAAACAGTACCTTTGTTTGCAGTTGAAGGTTTGAGTTTGTTTTGTTTGCTGAAACTTGTTTATAAAGTGTAATACCAGTTTTGTCCATTGTATCAACGTTATCTATTTAGGGTGTTACGTCCAATGGACAAATAGGTGTGGAAGTGTTAGTCCCATCAAAAGTAGGCTTTTTAAAAAATGAAGGGAGGCAGCAACAGGAAGGGATATGAATAGAGTTTGGGGCAGCAAAAGTGGGGAGGGGAATAAAAGGAAAAATGAGTATGAGGATGAAGGGTTACAGTTTAGTCCATAGTGAACAAGGAGTTAACTCCAGCTCATCTTCCCCTACCCACTGACCAGTGAAAAGTGACAAGATTGATTCCTATTTGAGGGACTGGGGAGGTGAAAGAATTCCATACCTGGAGCCTGGACTGAATCCCACTAACATTCTGAAATAAAATTCTAGTTCTATAACTTGCAGTTTGTATTGATGATTATACAAGAGAAAACTAAGATGCATTCTTCTATCCCTAATTTTTATTTATCTTAATTTTTTTTAAGAAACGGAAAACTCATAAGTAGAATAGTCACCAGTATACCTCAAATGTCTTTTTGTTAATTTTGGAATAAGGATATAATGGGTTCCATGTGTTATATGTCGTATTAGTTTGGTTACTGGTGTATCCTCTACAAAGTATATCCTCCTTTACAAAGTATATCCTCTACCCTGAGTTTGTAGGGTAATTTACTCTGCCCAGATACCTCCTTCTGATCTCTAAAATACTGTGATCCTTAAATCAAAATACACTTTAAAGTTTATTTTTTCTTTAGTGCAATAGCTAGTGTTGCTATGCCATGCCATTATTTTTGTTGCAATGTTTTTTTCTCTGTGTGTTAGCTGGGATGTTATTGGTCTAATCAGTATACTAATGGTATTGGTAGAAATGTTTCCCTGGAGAGTCACAATTCCTTTGGATTGGCAGAATTAATCAGTGGATGTGGTGGTTACCATAAATTTCACGTGATTGCGAACACCATCTGGAATAATGGAAGTGTGTGTGTGTGTGTGTGTGTTTTTAAAGAAAGTTTGGCAGCCAACAATATGACAACAGCAGTTAGTTTCTTTTAAAATATTGAAATTGTTCATTTTATTTTAAGCAAATTTGGTGGAAATTTTAGGTTCCAGACTAACTGTTCAGGAAAATGAAGCATTCTGTCTGTCCACATAACAGATCTATCATCAACAATAGCAGTATAAGCTTCCCCATACTGCTCTGCTAATGAAACTCAGCCCTGTGTAGCAGGTCTGTCCCTAGGGATGTGGGGAGTTCCATTTCCAATGCCTATTCAATTCTTAATCTCACAATGGAGACAGCCACCTGTTCCTAAGGAACTAACATGAGATCAACTGATTTCACAAAGGCACTGTATTGCCTTGGTAACAGATTTTCTAGCAACACCAACTTGGTGTCCTAAAGCAGAAAGTTGTAGGTCACACTAATTCTTTGAAATATCTGGTGCTTGTTTGGCTCTTAGTTTTTCATTATTTAAAAATATGTTAAAAAACCAGGCTTTTCTCCCCACAATTTTGAGCAACTCTTAAAAAAAAAAAATCTTGTTTTTTTTAATAGGTTATTTCAAAATAAATTGAAAACTTGTTTCCATTTGGTTTTTGAAACCCCAAACAAAAATTTAGAAATGAAGTATGTAATTTAAAATTTTAAAAATTCCTTTAGTTGAAAATTACATTTTCCCTGAATGCTTTTTGGTTTTGACTAAATTCATTTTTCAGCTGGAATTTTTTTTCAGCTAATAACAACGTGTATGTGCACACATACCCCTCTGTCATATTTTGGGGTGCAATCCATACCAGTGAGGGGTTGTCATTGTGTGTCCCGCAGCCTTAGGTACTTCACAGTTCTTTGCTGCTGTAGCTCCCAACCTGGGCTGCTCACAAACCGCTAGAACGCAGGTCACACCCTGAGTGTCTGTGTATAGCTGTAGCTTTGGTCCAGAAGCTCTGACCGCAGCGGCCGGTCAGCAAGGTTCCAGTGACACTCTGACTTCCACCAGCCTTGGTTACTTCTTGCAGGGTGACCCCTAACCTACTCCCAGTCCTGAATTTTCCCCAAAACATGTTCTGCCCTCTTCTGGACAGCTCACATATTAAAGGTCTGTTGCCCTTGGTCAATGGTCAGTATTCAAGAGTTTGCTACTTTAACTGTCGTTACCAAACAGTTCAGTTTAAACCAACACTGGATTAATTTAGATTAAAAATAAAACAAGTTTATATAACTACACAAAGAGGTATTTTAAGTTAGCACAAGTATAAGGTAATGAAATCAGGAATGGTTACAAGTGAAGTAATAATAAAATACTTTCTAGTAGCTAAAACTTAACAAGCTAGACTTGGCTCAAGATAAAATCCTTACCACATGTTCTCAGCAACATAGCTGACCAAATTCTCAGGTCAGGAGTTCCCCAACCCCAAAATCAAAGGGCTGGTTCCTTTGTCTTCTTTGAGATGAATTGGGATGTTTTTGTCCCCCACTTTCCAATTCACTCACCCTTTGAAATATTTTTTTCTGAGGGTTACCCCTATTTAAAGGTGATTCCTGCTGTGAGGAAGGAGACATGGGAATCTGATGGTGAAAGAGGTTCAATTGTTTTTGTGTGCTAAACTAAAATGCTGATCGTTCTATTCCTGCCCCCCTTCTTTGCCAAAGAATGTCCACTTGACAGGTGATTCCCAATCAACTTTGACACCTAGCTAAAGGGGTCCGCTTGTCCTTTGTCTTTGAAAAACAGGTTTGCCCCCTCCCCATACTTGTCTGGTAAACACCTGTTAGTCATAATGTCAGCTTATGTTCATAACTCTTAATATGCATTTTGTACATATATCACACAAAACTATTAATGATCAGTATGTTGTTAGTTTTTAAATGATATCTCACAAAGCATATTTTGCACAAAGGTTATTACAGTAACATGTAGGGTGTGAATACAAGGGTGCTTAGGGTCACCCCCTCCCCAAAGATGGTAACATAGGCATTGCTGTACCAGATAAGACCAGTAGTTCATTGAGACCATTGTCCTAGGGGCCAGTACCAGGTACTTCAAAGGAAGGTGTGAGAACCACATTGTGGACAATTACGTATTAGGAAGAGATTTTCCCTGTGGGTAGGTTATTCCCTATTAGTTAATGGTTGGTTTGTGCTTCAAAGAAAAGTTTGTGTTCCTTATAACTTATCTTATCCAAGATAACTGTGGATGTCCTCATTACCCATATAAATATCAAATCCTTGCTTAAAATTCTACAAGGCTTTTCAATGGCATCTTGAGGTGATGAGTTCCACAGTTTAATAATGCATAGTGTAGAAAAAAGTATTTCCTTTTGTTCAGTTTAAATTTGTTGCCTTTCCTTTTTCTTATATTATGAGAAAATAAGTACCGGTACCTCTCCTCTTCTTTTGACTCTTTTAAAAAGGAAACCTTTCTGATCTCTTCAATGCCTCTTAATATGGAAATCTGTCTGTCTCTAATCATTTTTGTTATTTCTTTTTGGAATCTTCTATCTCTGTTATCTTAAAATAAATGCATAGGTGTCCTTATGTTGCCACTATATATTTAATAGTTCTGTTTCCACATCTTTCTCTTGCTAATATAACCAATAACAGGAGCATAAAATACACATGTATGTTCAATTGCCTGATTAGCTCAGAGAAGCACATTTTGACGGCCTAATGTTTGAGACTGAGGAGCTGGTTGTTCACATTTTATTCAACCTTTCTCTGTCACATAAGACTTAAGAAAAGAAGAGGAATGGCATTGGTTTTTGATACGTCTGGTAGAATAGGAAGTAGCTTTGAAAGAAGCTTTAAAAATGTCTGTCCTCATTTTAAGTGGTTTGGGGGTTTAAAAAACACACTGCATATGCTTTACTCTTGGGCATATAGCAGATTCACAGTCTGTTTTCCTCAGAGTCTTTAGATAACTATCGAAGTAGGTTTCAGTGTAGTAGCCGTGTTAGTCTGTGTCAGCAAAATGAAAATAAGAAAGAAAAACTTGTAGCACCTTAGAGACAAACAAATTTATTTCAGCATAAGCTTTCGTGGGTTAGAACCCACTTCATCGGATGCATGGAATGAAAAATATCGAAGTAGGAAGCATAGGCTTGTTGCTAAAGAAAAAGCTAGGAAATCTGTCTTGTCTCTTCCCCTCTCCGAACTCTGTTGCAAACAGTTAGATAAGCGAAAGCTTTGGTGTGTCCATAACTTGGATTGGCTCGATCTTAGGCTGCATGTCATGAAACACTTAATGCCTGACTTTCAGGGATAGAGAGCAACCGCATCACCCATTTACCTTCACTAGAGTACAATAACTTACTTTTTCCTCTGTCTTTTTAACGGAGACAAGGGATATGAGAGACCTCAAATTGGGCACTCAAAATAGTGGACACTTGTGAAAATGTTTCCCTGTAGTCTTTGTCTCAGTTTCCCCATCTGTAGAATGAAGGTAATACTTAACTGCATTACAAGGGTGTTGTGAAATTCAGTTCTGTAATGTTTGTAAAGTGCTTTGAGATGGTCAGATGCAAAGTGCTCTAAGTGCCAACTGTTAATATTGTTATTATTTTAATGTGCATTATTTATTATGCTTTCTTAAGTTAAACCTGTTTTCAGAACAGATATATCCTACATGGAAACATTTGGACACTAAAGCAAAAGTTTAATATAGAAATGTTTCTTTCATCTAAGACTTGTATATAGTAGATGGCAGGATCCTCCTTTTGATGTAGCGGAGAGAATTTAATTTAATTCAGTTGAGAGCATCCAAGAACCTGACATTTCTGATTGGTAAAACAGAGGAACATTTATGGGTGATAGTAGTAAGCTATAGAGTTCTCATTAACATTTTCCAGTAATAATGGTGAAAACTACATTTAATATAGGCTTATTGGAAAAGGCATAAACATAAATAGAGTTCATACCATATTAAGCAAAGATGCACTGTAAGTAAAGGCTGGGCAATTAAAAAGGTTTACCCAAGTCAAGCCAAATATAGTGCAGAGGATAATTAATGGGGTTGAGACAACTCAATAATAACCACTTTGAACTTTAACAATAGTGCATTAATGCATGTGTCAGAAGGAGGGATTACATTTACAATCAACAACCATTTGCTAGGAATTTTTACCACATAGGTTAATTAGGAACTCATGATAAGAGTATACTGATTAACTCACTGAACAAAGGGCTACATGGTATTTAAGTATGCCTTTCATTTTCCCCCCTGTTTTTGTTCAAGTGCCTAAAGAAGAGACTTGTTTAGATATAACTGATTCCAGGGCCAGCGCTTCCACTAGGCGACCCTAGGCGGTCGCCTAGGGCAGCAGGATTTTGGGGGTGGCATTTCGCCGCCCTCAGCGGCATTTCAGCAGCGATTCATTTCCCGGCAGCGATTCGGCGGCAAGAAAAGCGGCCGCTGAAAAGCCGCCGAGAACGCAGCTTCAAAGGAGCTGCCGCCGAAGCGCCACCGATTACGGCGGAGGAGCGCTGCTGCCTAGGGCAGCAAAAACCATGGCGCCGTTACTGACTGATTCCATAACCTGTCCTCATTTCATGTGTCACTCCTTGTGACAGACATGAAGCTGTTCTGTAATAACTTATGAATTAGGTCCTTCTTGTCCAAGCCTACAACCTGGCTTGGACAAGCAGGACCATACACCCGGGAACTAAAATGGACAAAGGGAATTTGGCTGGATTTTAAAAAAGCGTCACTCTTTTACCAGAAAGGAGGCAGTTGTTGGGGAGCTGTTCATATTGGTACCGGCATCTGCTGAGGGCCTGGAGAAGTTAGGCCCAGTAGTGTAGCCAGGGAGGGAGCAGGCCGCTCCCCCTGAGCACATTTTCCAAAAGTAGCACCTTTTTAATTTTTGAAAGGGTGGAGACAGAGTGGACGGAGGTGGAGCGACATCCCCCGCTGGCCCCACCAAGAGCCCGCTGCTGGCCTGGTTTCTTTCACCCAGGTCGGGTCGGGTGGCGCCTTTTTTTATGTGTTCGCTCCCCCTGGTGTTAGAACCTGGCTACACCACTGGTTAGGTCTGTCTGTTCTTCATTGAGAGATGGGAAGCCCTTTAGGGAAGAGAGACGTGTAGACTGTTGTTTTAAAAAAACATTTTGTTTAAATACTTTGTTACTGTTAAATGATTTGGCAGAACTGGGTGGAAAAAAAATTGGTGAATAGTAAATTTGCCAAAAATGCAATTTTTGAGAGTACCGAAACTTTTCGGAAATTTAGACTGAATTTGGCAAACCATCTTGGCCAGAGGACCTGGGAAAGAATTTTCATTGGAAATGTCAAAACATTTCAATATTTTCAAAGCAAACCATTTAGGCATTTCTTTTCATTTCAAAATGTTTCGTTTGACCTGAACACGGGATTCCCACCCCCCTCACTTCGGGGGGAGGGGGAGTCAGTTTTGGTTCAAAACGAATTGGCCACCAAACTGAAAAATCAGTTACTTGCTCAGCTATATACTTTTTAATAAGTCTGTCCGGTCACTATATTCACCCCTGATCACAGACTCTTGAAGGGAAGAAGCACAGGTGTTAAATTCAGTTTGATTTGCTAGGGAAGTATAGTTGATACACAGGCTACTGTAGCCCAGGGTCTGATCTCAGAGTGGGAGAACTGCAGAATTCTACCCAAGAAGAGATAAAGGCATGAGGCCTGACACCTGAGGGGGGTGCACTCAGAGAGACTGGGAGGAAGACAGAGGGGCAGCTAGCCTTGCAACCTTGGATATGTCTATACTGCAAAGAAAAACATGTGGCACCAAGTCTCAGAGCCCAGGTCAATTGATTCAGTTCTGGGCCTAAATATAGTGGTGTAGACATTCACACTTGGGCTGGAGGCTGGCAAGAGGGGAGGGTTTTGGAGCCCAGGCTTGGGCTGGAGCCAGGTCTCTGAGATCTTTCCCTCTTGCTGGGCTCTAGCCCAAGCCCAAACATCTACATGGCTATGTTTAGCTCCATAGCCTGAGCCCAAGTCAATTGACCCGGGCTGAGACTTGGCGCCACAGGGTTTTTCTTTACAGTGTAGACATACCCCATGACAACTCCTGCTGATGTTAATGGGGAGACTCATGTGTGGATTACTGGTGGGATATGACTTTACTGATTTATTATAATAAACCCTGCAGACTAGATTCTGTGCTGCACTTTTTCAGCACAAAAGGCACAGCCGATAAGGAAAGGGGGTAAAGGTACCCTAAGCTACCACTGTGCCACTCAAATTCTGCCCATGCCAGGAGTTTATGTAATCCTTGGAATAAGTTAGAACAGCCCCAAGGGCTGCATAACAAATATTATATATTTTTAAAAGGAAAAATAAAATAGTAAACCCACAAAAATTGGTATGGGATTCAAAAGCAGGTATAATAGCTAAAATCTACCCTTTACTGTCTTCTTTTTAAATAGACTCACTAGCTTCAGTTTCCCCATTTAGTAAAATAATGTTAGAATGCAGTGATGTGAGACTACTGTGACGGTTCTTGGGGTGCCCAGGACTGAGAGTCACCTTGTTACCCTCCTGCTTCCTTCTAGCAAGGAGGAGACTTGCTGGTGTTTAACTGGGTTTTAGCTCCCTACATCTCCAGTCTGTTAGCCACCAAAGCACTCTCCTCTGAGCTCTGCCAGCCCTTCCTTCCTTTGCCTTGCATGTTAACAATAGGTGTACCACAGCCCCTGAGCCTTTTGACATGTTCCCCTGTAGTATTCAGCCCCATGTCCACAGTACACTCACAGTAATACCTGTGTGGTCCCCAAGGGAATAACATACACACCATGTTGAATGAGTCAACTCAGGTTGAATGAGTCAGCTCCTGGTACAATACCCCAGTACTGAGCTATGTTTTATAGTGAAAACAATCATAAGTTTCTTATCGGAGATCAAGATTTAAGAGGCAGTGAGTAAGGAAAATGGAAACAAAAGGATTACATATAAAACAAAATCAATACATGATTTCTAGATGCTAAACTTAACAGTCTAAAGCAGTCTTATCTCACACAAAGCCTTTTTGCAGCGTTTCTAAGCAGGGCAAGTTGGGATCATATTTTCATGAATGTACACATGCTGTCCATTTACTTACCCTTCATCCTTCATCTAGTATCTCCTTGTCTTCTGCTTATATCCACAAAGTTCATTGTCTGGCCCCAGAGACAGGACAGTTCAGTCTCTGGTGTCCTGCCTCCTTGTTGGCTTCCCATCCCTCTGAGGTCACATGTAAATGACTCCCATCATGTTCCTTTACAATGCTTGATTTACATGTGAACCAAGACAGATAGGTGAACATACATCCTTTGTGTGATAGAAGCCTATTTGTCAACCTGCCTTGATTCAGACTTTGGGACATTTTTTCATAACTTTTTACATAGTATCTGTACATACATTTCACAATGACATTAATGAGCAGCATGATCCTAGCTTTCCTTTAAGATCATACATGACACTCCTTGGTGAACCAGAATATACACACTAGGATTAAGGTATTCTGGGAACCCCCTTTACCATTTGGCATTGAGGGGTTCTAAGGGTCACACCTCCCCTCTTGCAAGGATGCAGCAGGGTCAGCCAATGGGTGATCTGTAGGTTTTGGGTCATAATCCTCTTGCCTCCACAAGGTATCTGTCGCTATATTTTCTCGTCCCTCAGTACATACAATCTAAATAAAATCAGTCTGAGAAAGGGTGATAGGGTGTCTTTGTGGTTAAGGTACTGGAGAGGGACTCAGGAAATCTGGGTTCAGTTTGCAGTACTGCCACAGACTTGCTATGTGAAACCTTGGGCAAATCATTTAATCTTTCTGTGCCTCAGTTCCCCATCTGTAAAATAGGATTTTTCCTTTTCTCCTACCCTTTGTCCTATTTGGACTGTAAGCTCTCTGAGGCTGGGACTTCTCTTACAATGTGTTTGAGTAGTCCCTAGCACAAAGGGATCCTGATCTCATGTGGAGCCTCTAGGTGCCACTGTAATATTAAATAATTATACTTTATTAAAAGCATTTTGAAAATATTTTCAAAATATGGATGCATTTCTGAGCAGGTGCCTGTCCAAGTTGCTCTAAAACAAAGTCTATGCCAGCTGACTTCTTCTCCCCAGAATTGGATGCTTCTTGGCTTCTTACCTAATGGTTTATTTAGTCTGTTCCCTAGATTCTCACAAGAGAGCCACTTCTACCTCCCTTATGCCCAGGAGTAACAAACCATCTGCCTCAATGAGTCATCATAACCCCTTTAACCCTTTCCCTAAAGGATCAGTATCTATTGAGAGGGTGGGTGTTTCAGGCAAACACTTGCAGACTTTTGAACTGTCCTAAAAATATATAGTTCAGACTAATGTGTAGTCATGTTCAATGTCTTATAAAATACAGTGGTATCTATAGCAAAACATAAAGATACATTCATACCTTTCTTGATATTAAATACAATGGGGTTCACATCCACTTCTTTCAGTGAAGAAAGTACTTGATAGTAAAAGCTTAAGGCCTTTTTGAAAAATATTGACTATTTCTGCTACACTAAATGTGTTACAACATTTTGAAAATGTACGCAATCCAGAAAAGAACTAAGGATAAATAAGAAAAAAGTATAATATTTTAGCCTTCTCAGAATATTTTCTTGACGTCTATTTTCTTAATTTATGTATGGAATTTTAAGTCTTAAATGGCCAATATTTTCATAAAACAATCAATTGTCTGGAATTTTGAATATATGATATTTTAATATATCAGCTTGTGATATGATCTTAATACCTCAGAATGGCTTATCCCCCAATTTGTAACTTCATAACAATACCTGCAGAGAGATAATGGGCACTAGCTGCATACAACTGCTAGCATTGATTTAGTAGTCTCTATCCCACTTAAAATGACACTGTAAAGGTACTGTTCAGAACTCAGACTGCTTTGTATTATGACAAAATTCACATTTGACCAAACGAAGACTTATCAAGTAATAGTGTAGAATTTGTCATATTGAACTCCATTTCCTCGAGGATGTGCGATTTTGCCATTGCTGCAGCAGTATTCACCCTTCCCCACAGATCTCAGGGAGGGCATGTTGTGTGTCTAGGGATTTTCACAGGCATAGAGAGTAGGATGTCTTGCCCCTATCCCCATTCCCAGTTTAAAGCCCATCAAAGTTATGGTACAGCCCTGGACTGTATTGACTTTCTGCTGATCACCCCTCTCGGTGGTTGTGGGGGAAGCCTTTGCATCATGGCTGCAAGAGCTATGTTGCTAGGGCGCAAGATGGGCTAGTAGGGACAAACATCCATAATGGAGGCACAAACCCTCCATGGGGATGGTCCTGGGTTCCAGCTGGTCCCTACCACATGGCTTATAGGTAGGTGATCACTGTTTCCTGCAAACAGTTTCCTCTCCTGAGAGTTTTCCCATGTAAGGAGATGATCAATTCCATTGTTTATTACAGGGATTTCTAAGGTGCTCATCAACTAAGTATCTCGGCCTGGCAAAAAGTTGTACATGGCCCTGGAAAAGAGATGAAACACATGAAAAAGGCATGTAAAATCTGCAGGCTATGAATCATGAAAGTGCCTTTTAAATTCCTTTTTCTCCTTGCAACTATTTTTTCATCATATTTAGGCATTAGTTCTGAGAAGAGATAAATAATGTTCACTTCAAAAAGCACTTCCTCCTTAATAAATAATTCAGATTTTAGATTGTTGATATTTTGTCCTGAACACAGTAGTAGTACTTAACATTCTGAGCAATCGCATTAGTTCTTTCCCACATATGATTTAAATGGAGTATGACAGTTTAGGGTCTGTATTCGCCCTATGGCATATTAGGATCAGACTTTGCAAGGGGTTGCTCTCATATCTGCCGAATGAAAGATGCATAATTCAAAGAGGTTTTCTTAATTGTATTGCAACTTCATAGGTTTCAGATGCTAAAAACCAGAATTTTTTCCAGCTATATTCAGGATATAAATTGTTGCATATGATCAGCTTTAGAGCATGTGGGTATTTTGCTTTCCTTCATAAATATGTCTGCCTGTTTTTAAACTTGTCAAATAAGTTTGAAACAAAGTTACAGTATATTAACTTACTTTGTTTTACATTATGGTTGACAGTCTGTTCTCAGCCTTCATGAGCTGTTTACCACCCATGAAGTTTTCCTCAGTGGGCAGACCTCTGTGTGAGTATGCTCAGAAGTACATTCTAGTAGGCTGCCTCATGTTGCTGTTCTGATCCAGCGCTGTTTTTAATTAGGTTGCTGACAAAGTAATTCCATAACAGGGTGCTTGTTACTGATTTTGCTGAAATGAGTTGTCTCTTATTCCTATGTTTTATGTGGTCAATGCAGTTGACAAGCTTTTGACCAACTTTGTATTTTAAAGGCTATGTTCAACCTATAGGGAAATAACAGGTGGTGTGCTATGCAAGTAGCTTATAGCACATGGGTTGGGGCTTAGTCAGGGGAGGTGCCACAGGTATTGTGAGCTACTAGAAAACCCCCTTTGGTCAGTTGCAGACCTTAAGCAAGAGCAGCTCTCTGGATGTTCCATCTTATGTTGGGGATTTGCATACTGGCAGCCCCCAAAATCAGGAGGGTCGCCAAGGTGGCATGCAGCCATCTCTTCCCTCTCCCTTGTACCTAACCAAGCTGCCCCAAGCTTAGCTCTCAATCAGGACCATTATATTCTTGTGAAGTATTAAGTGCATATTCCATCAGACCATAAGAACCTTAACTCTGACCCCAAATCTATACTATTATTCCCCAGGAATTTCAAAAATAAGCACAGCACAAATCTTTATGAAAAGAAACATTTTATGTATCTACATATTAATGACACACAGAGATCTGCCTGAAATGCATGTCTACAAATATCTTCCTATCTTAGAGGTTTGCACTGCATAACTTTATTGTCTGTTTTCTACTAAACTATATTATTTTCAAGAAACAGCAACTAAGTACTTTACCAAAAATGATACTTTCATTTGATATATATGGACTGATATTGTGCATTAAGAGTGTTGCTAAAAGAAATATTTAGATACAGACATAAAGACTAAACTATATTAAACCCTCTCATACCCATTGATGAACACACACACTGACACACAACAATCCACGTGTTAAGGTTGTGGTATTGTGAGGGAATATGTGTTTTGTTCGTTTTTGATAATTAGAAGTGCTGCTGCATTGTTATCACAAGCACTCTTAACTTTATTAATTAAATTTGGTATTTAACATGTTTATTACTGTGGTCAGAGTTTTTAAAAATATCTATTTCATACTCATGTTGGAACACTGCTCCCTCCACAATCTGTGAGCTCTGCTATTCCTCAGTTCCCCCTCTGAGGCCATCTATTGCAGAGCAAATGATTAAAATAAAAAAAAATCCTCCTCCTGGGGTCTTCTCCCTGAAGCCCCAACATGAAATTAACCTAAACAGTTCAATTTGGCTCCTGTATCAGGACTCTAGCTGAAAAGTTCTTGGTTCCTCTTGGCCCACCATAGAAAGCCTACCCCAGCAACACGAATCCTTAAGCCCTTCTCAGGGCTCAACAATCCTTTTGGCTCTTGTATCAGGGCTTCAGCTGATGTTTCTTGGCACTTGCTGCTCCTTGCAGGTCTCTCTCATTCTACCAGCCAGTCCCTAGTCTTCATAACATAGAGATCTCAGACTGTCACCTGTTTCCTTAGTTGCATGATCTCTGGATTTTTAGTACTTTCTGGGAAACTACATTTCTCAGGATGCCTAGTTTTCAAAGGTCTTAGAGCCAAAACAGGTGCACCAAGATATGTGCATTTGTTTGAAGGCTCAGAGCCTGTTTATATAAAATCATGGGATGGGTATAACTTTACAAGCTGCTCTGGGGTAAGAGGCAATGTATTGTTGTAACATGCCAGGCATGAACACATTTGTGATTTTGAATGTAACAATTCTTTCCCTTGTTCTGGGTGAGGAATATTTTCTGAAGCATATCCCCTCTTGCATTCAGCCAGTTATTCTGGCTGGCAAGTGAGGGGATAGAACTGGGGTTCCCACTACTCTCTAGCCCTCCCCACTCACTTTGTCACATTGTGGAATTTCAGGCAACCTTCTATCCCCATGGCTATAGTTACAGTCCGAGTAGGGTTTAACAGGAGAGCAAGACAAGATGAGCCTTATTCCCCAGCATGGCAATGTAATCCCATGTGATTTAGATGATCATTATGACAACATCATGTGATCTGTTGAAGTTCTATGAACCTGCTTGTCAGCCTGATCTTACATTCAGTGGGAGTCTGGAGTGGGAGAGGAACTCTGGATCTGACAATAGGGGATGCTCAGCATCCTGAACTTCTGAATCAGTATGAGTTGAGGACTCTATATGGTCCTACAGAACCAGTCCCACTATGGCTGTTTCAGAACACCAAAAAGTAAGAACTGAAACAATAAAAAAATACATATAAAAAGGTTCCATAAACGGAGCAGTGTAATTAAAATATAAGCACCCAATCTGAACTGATAGTTGCCATATTTTAAAATATAATTATAAAATCATCTTGCTAATTGTTCCTTTTATAAATAGTCGGCTAGTGACATGGGGTGCATGTAAATGTGATGTATTATAATGAGGAGGCTAAATCAGTGGAAGATACAGGTCATCAATTATAAGTTTCAGCTCAAGAGAAATATTTAAAATGTTTGTGTCCCGCAGGGGATATAGGGCCAGAACTAGTATCCACTGAGATAAATTGGAGTCTTTCCTGCAAATATAGAGGTGAGTAACTTGATGTAAGTAGTCCCTTGAATTCAAGGAGAGTACTCATGTGAGTAAGTATTTGCAGGAATCCCCTACTGGGTGACTTTGGGCAAGTCACTTCCTTTCTCTGTGCCTCACTTTCACCATCTGTAAAAAAGGATAAATGATACTTACCTCCTTTATAAAGCATTATAAGATCTGCCGATGAAAAAATCCTTATAAATGCTAGGTGGTGGTGTTTATGTAAATGAAGGATCCAGGTGCTCAGGACATTTCAGAATTGCTCAGAATATTGCAGGATCAAGCCCTAAGATATATAACAATGTAATTGCTGCTAAATATACCTTGCAATTTAACATGTAAAGAATATACACACAAGATCTAGAACCACAAAGCTTTAGATTCTCTAACCCTGCAGTCATAAAGAATGTAAAGAGTCCTCTTTACATCAGCTCACAGTACAATTAAGCCAGAACAGCTACACTAACATTTTGTAAGAATTTCCAAGCTACATCTGCTTTGACTCCCAAAAATAAGATCTAAATCAGAAGTTTCCATTTTATAGCCCAGCCTAAGTCTGCTGGAATTTTGTTTATTCTCCAGGCATGATCTGATCAAATAGAAAACTTGCTGGTAGAAATTCAGTCAAAACAAATTCAGGCTTTCAAAATTTTGATTTTGTTCCACAGAGATGTATTGTCACATGCTATGAAGTCAAGAGGCTTAAAAGTTTCACAGTCAATGATTTAAGCTTCAAAAAATAGCATTCAAGCTTCTGGGTACATGGCTTTCCCTGAGACTAGTTAAATTAGAGCTCCGTGATGCAGCACGCCATACAGCTGTTATTCTTCACTATGACAACATATATGTAGGTCAAGATTTTCAAAGTTACAAGCCAAAAGTTAGGTTCGTAACGTTATCGGGCATTACTGAGTGCTCAGCGCTATTGAAAATCAGACCACTTAAATATGGATTTAGGAACCTAATTTTAGGCTTGTATTTATGGTGGCTGTAGCTGACTAATTTCTTATAATGGAGATCTGGTGTGTTGGAATAACTTAAGTCAGTCAAAACAAAGAAAATCTCTTATTAATATTTTATTAGGCACTGACCATGTGCTCAGAATGGTAGAAGACACAAATAGAGAGAACTTCTCCTGCCCTGAGGAGCATTTAGGCTTTATTGAAGTGACACTCAGTATCTCCAGGCCAGAGATCTAGGATTTTGTCTTGTTTTGTAAAATTTTTAAATCAAATAGCATTAAACTGTTTTCTTTTTTCTCATTTTATATTTTCCTCTGAGGTATTTGTAACTACAAACATTGCAGCCTAAGCATAAGAACCAGACAATGCAACTGACTTGGAAAAAGAGATCAGATTTCATTGAGCTAGATTGTATAATGTGCGTCAAAATCAAATAACTATTTAATGTACAGCCACTTTAGAATGTGCCACACCAGACTGCTGAATATAATATAAAATTTTTCATACCTCAGGGTGGTAAGATGCCTCATATTTCTTGTACCGTACAGAATGATAGTGTAAATGTGACGAACTCCATTTCTGAAGTACTGTGAAGTAAAACTCTGCTGTGGTTGTACAGAAGCAAAATTAGGGCAAAATTTGCTCCTATTTGTTTCATTCTGACCTCTCTGACTAAATTCTGTCACTTCTTACTCGTGGCGAGTAGTAGTACCTTACTTAATGAATTAATTCCATTGACTTCACTAGGACTACCTATGAAGTAAGCAGTACCTTACTCATCATGAGTAAGAATGACAGAATCAGGCCTGTAAGTCTTAGTAAAAGCTTGCTAACAATAGGTGAAACATGCATTACTCAGTCACTGTGAGAATATTTTTTTCTTGTAGATGGCAGTTTTTATTCTGTAAGTAAAAGAACTAGATAAGTTCATGGAGGATAGGTCCATCAATGGCTATTAGCCAGGATGGGCAGGGATGGTGTTCCTAGCCTCTGTTTGCAAGAAGCTGGGAATGGGCAACAGGGGGTGGATCGCTTCATAATTACCTGTTCTGTTCATTCCCTCTGGGGCACCTGGCATTGGCCACTGTCAGAAGACAGGATACTGGGCTAGATGGACCTTTGGTCTGACCCAGTATGGCCGTTCTTATGTAAGTACTTGCATTTCTTCACATATGCAGCAGTATATAGAGGGGCCCCAATCCTGCAAACACTTCAGTAAGTCTACTTATGCAGTAAAGTTAAGCACCTGCATGTTAAATTATTCAGGAGTTCAAAAAATTTCCCATTTGCTTCAGGATGAAACTGAGGCCATTTGAAGTTTTACATGGAAAAACAAAAGACCCACCCCAGAATAACAGCCTGGTAAGCAGGGCATTCATTTGGGATGTGGGGAGACCCATGTTTAAGTCCCTGGTCTGAATCAGGCAGAGCAGGATCTTGAACCTGAGTCTCCCACATCTCAGGTGACTGCCCTAAACACTAGGTATTGGCTATTCTCGACTGGGTGGGGTTTTTTTTTCCCCTCTCCCTCTCTCTGGCATGTCAGACCTGACATATCTTTCCTGATGAAAATTTCAGTTTTGACAAATAAGCATTTTCTGGCAAGAAACGCTTCATCAAAAATTTCCTGATCCGCTCTAGTCAAACCTAAACTGCACTCTGTGAGCCAGAGAAGCCTATAATGAAACTCTTCAGTTATGAAGAGTGTAATTCAGCAGAACTTTTTTTATAAAATCACTTTTTGAAATGTTGCCTCTTGTCCCTAGACCATGGATATAAATTTAGATCAGAATATTGTTGACAAAAAATGTTGGAATGGCTGTTTAATGGGCTATGTGAAATAAGTGAGCAGTGTATCTAGTTGCTAATAGATAAGACTTTACAGCATGAAATCCAGTAACTGCATTGGTGATCATGCACAGGGATTTAAAAAAAATTAAATGATCTGAGCATGGCACATTCTTACCCACACAACCAGATTATCAGTAACCATGATGAGGTGCATTGGACAGCAGTGCAGGTAAACTTGCACTAGTAAAGCAACCAGAGCTGTCTATGTACTGTTGAGGTATCCACTTTTAAGAAAGCAAGGGTCAGCAAAACCAAAACGAAACCAAAAAAAGCATTCACTTTAAAATAAGAACATTTTGTCTGAATAACAGGACACAACTTAATGAGATTCGTTAGACTGTGAAATAATCACTTGAGGAAAATGGTGGAAGTCCAGTTGTGTATGTGTCACTTAAAAATTTAAATCTTTAAAGTCTGCTGCATGGAATAGTCTGACATTGGCAGGAGGATAGACTGGATGATCTATTAGGTCCTTTCCATCTAGAATTTCTTACTATGTACATATAAGTCAAAGGTGACCACCAGACTTTGGGTGTCCAGTTTAGGGCACCTTTCATGTTGATTTTTTTTTAGGGGTGTTGAGTAACAGCAACTTCAGTTTAAGTCAATGGAAGCTGCTTATGCTCAGCACCTCTGAAAATCAGGCTCTAAATATCTTAAACTGAGTGCTCAAACACTGAGGCATCACCCCAAATCAGTAGATATTTTTAAATGTAACTAAAATCAGGTTTAAGAGGAATTCAGTGGTGCATAGGCCTTGCACTGCATTTGCGCACAGGGATGAATGTCACCCATTGAGTACTGAAAAGTGCCTCATATGTAGTACTTACTGTATGCCTGTGGAATACTTCTATAACTGCTTTTGGTAAAGGTTATAGACCCTGATCCTGAAATCAGTGAGGCTCTGAAAAGGCACTGGGGTTCATGCCAGGTCATCTGACTTCAGGACTGGGGGCAATGTTTGTAAAAGATGGCAATATTTGACTGTTTATTCTAGTGAATATCTAAAGTTAAAAGTCCACTGCTTTACTGAATTTATTGTTCAACATTAGAATGTTTCTTGTTGTGGGGCTTATGAAATTACAGCATGCCTAAAGATGGAAGTTGTCTGCAAAGACTTGTATTAGCTGTGTTGATACACATAAAGGGTTTTAGTCCTGTTTCTCTCCCCTCCCTCACTCTACTCCTCTGTTGTTGTCATCAATTAAGGAAGAGGAGATGGATGTATAACATTATGTTGCACATAATTTCATCTGAATATTTAATCACAAGTGATTAAGTTGAAGATTTATAACACAGATTTTGACATTCTGGCTGATTATAGCAAGGTTAATAGAGCTATATTGTCCTTAGATATGGATTGTCTGGGAAAGCAGGAAAGACAATAATATCTAAAGCTCCCGGAAGAAATAAGACCTTCAAAAACTCTTTCACTTTTATATTTTTAATAGGGCTGGATGGAAAACAAGAATTCTGTTTCACAAAAAACTTTCATTCTGCGGGTTGGAAGGAACATGGCACCTTTTGAAATTCTTCACAAAGAACTGTGAGCAAGCCACACCTCAGAATAGCCAATAACTCGGTGCTTAGGGCACTCACATGGATGTGGGAGACCCTGGTTCAAGTCAGGCCTGATTCAGAAAAGGGATTTGAACCTGGGTGTCCCACATTCCTAAGATCCAGGCTGCTGGCTATTCTGGGGTGGGTGTCATTCACTTCTCCCTCTTCCTCCTCTCCCCCCGAAAATGTTTCTGCAAAACATTTTGGTTTCTGTGAAATGACATTTTTTTTGACTGGGGAGGGGGGGGGGAGGGATATGGGGGAAAGGTTAACTGTCAAAAAATTGTACTAGATCTAATTTTTACAGTAATCTATTGTACTTTAAAAGTTAGAAAATTGATGATCATTATAACAAAGTCAAAAGGAAAGCAAGATCATTATCCAACAAGATACACAACAATGGGTTTTATAGAAAAATAAAATCAGCTAGGCAACTTAAAACAAGTGCACACCCAAACCCCACAATGAGGGCAGTACTTGACCAGAATAAACAGCCAATAGATCTGAAAAGATTCACAGGGCCAGATTCTGCTCTTATTTACGTCAGTGCAATCTCATTGATGTTAATGGTATTATATGGGTGTGACTGAGGCCAGAATTTGTCCAATACTATTCTGTAAAATATCTATATGTTCTAGAGATTAGTGAGTTTTGTAATCTCTACCTTGTAGTCTTCCAGGAACCCTAGGTATCACCAGGACCTACAGGTAACTAGGTAAGTACAATTCATGCATGTACAGTACCTTCAGGCAACCAACTAAGAAGACACTGTTGGTACAGTACTCAACAAGACCAGGTCAAATATTCAGTACATGGAGAGAGAACCTACCCTGCCGCCCCTGACTTTTATTTATAGGATTTACAATGGCACGTGTCAAAATAATATCTGATAAGCATGCAAATACTAATTACTATATATTCACAATTCTCCTGTGACGGATGGAACTATTATTATATAACTCCCATTTTGCCGCTGGGGAATTAAAGCACCAAAAGACTAAGGGTATGTCTACACTACGGGAATAGTTCGATTTATCTTAAACCGAACTTGTGAAATCGATTTTACAAAGTCGATCGTGCGAATCCACACCAAGGACATTAATTTGAGTTTGTGAGTCCACACTAACGGGGCAAGCGTCGACAATGTAACTGTAGCTATCCCACAGTTCCCGCAGTCCCCGCTACCCATTGGAATTCTGGGTCTAGCCCCCAGTGCCTTCTGGGGCCAAAAATGTGTCACGGGTGGTTTTGGGAACCTGTCGTCATTCGACCCACACTCCCACCCTCCCTACGTGAAAGCGCTGGCGGGAAATTACATCGCGCCCTTTTCTGGTGATTGACAGCGCGGACGCCACAGGACAGCGAGCATGGAGCCCTCCGCGATCATCGCTGCTGTTCTGTCCGTTGTCAACACCTCGCGCCTTATCGTCCACCTTTTCCAGAGGCAGATGCAGATATATCTGGCGAGGAGGCAACGGAAGCTCCGTGAGGACATGAACTCTGAGAGGGGCACAGACCTCTCGCAAAGCACGGGACCCCGGCCCCTGGACATCATGGTGGCAATGGGTCACGTTGATCCTGTGGAACGGCGATTCTGGGCCAGGGAAACAAGCACTGACTGGTGGGACCGCATAGTGCTGCAGGTCTGGGATGAATCCCAGTGGCTGCGAAACTTTGCGTAAGGGCACTTTCCTGGAACTTTGAGTTGCTGTCCCCTGCCCTGAAGCGCCAGGACACCCGGATGCGAGCTGCCCTGACTATCCAGAAGCGAGTGGCTATAGCCCTGTGGAAGCTTGCAACTCCTGACAGCTACCGGTCAGTCGCGAATCAATTTGGAGTGGGCAAGTCTACCATGGGGGTTGCTGTGATGCAGGTAGCCCATGCAATCGTTGACCTGCTGCTCTCAAAGGTAGTGACCCTTGGAGACGTGCAGGTCTCCAAGATGGCTTTTCTGCTATGGGATTTCCAAACTGCGGCGGGGCTATTGATGGGACACACATCCCCATCCTTGGACCGGCCCACCAGCGCAGCCAGTACATTAACCGGAAGGGCTATTTTTCTATGGTGCTGCAAGCACTAGTGGACCATAAAGGACGTTTTACAAACATCAACGTTGGATGGCCGGGCAAGGTTCATGACGCTCGTGTGTTCAGGAACTCTGGTCTGTTCAGACGGCTGCAGGAAGGTATTTTCTTCCCGGACTGCAAAATACCTCTTGGGGATGTGGAGATGCTTATAGTGATCCTCGGGGACCCAGCCTACCCGCTAATGCCCTGGCTCATGAAGCCATACACGGGCGCCCTGGACACTGAAAAGGAGCTCTTCAACTACCGGCTGAGCAAGTGCAGGATGGTGGTGGAGTGTGCCTTTGGCCGTCTGAAAGGGAGATGGCGAAGCTTACTTACTCACTCCGATCTCAGCCAAACAAATATCCCCATTGTGATCGCAGCTTGCTGTGTGCTCCACAATCTCTGTGAGAGCAAGGGGGAGACGTTTATGGTAGGGTGGGAGGCTGAGGCCAGTCGCCTGGCTGCTGATTACGCACAGCCGGACACCAGGGCGATTAGAAGATCCCAGCGGGACGCGCTGCGCATCCGGGAAGCCCTGAAAGCTAGATTCCAGAGCGAGCAGGGTAACCAGTGACTGTTTCGCTTGTTAAAACTGAAGGTGAACCAGCCCCCGTTTCTTTACCCGGTGACCGTTGTCTATCCTCTACAATTACCAGCACCCTTTCCCCCCCCTTCAGTCCCCGGTTTAAAAGTATAATAAAGGAAACATTGTTTATTAAAACTGTCTTCTTTATTAATGATTTCTCGGTAAAGTGCTGAGACTGGGACAAATACCGCGGTTGGGGAGCGGGTGGAGTGATGGAAAGGGCGCTTCCCAACTCGGGGAATGACAGGCTCCTGCTCCCTGAGCAGTCCGCAATGGTGTACTGCTTGTTTCAATGGAGCCTGCAACCACTCCTGTTCGGAAGTCTGTGAGGGGGGGAGGGGGGGCTGTGTGACTTCTTTGCAGGGGATTGCAGCCACTGATCCCCTGCTGCATGGATCTGTCATGCTATTGCTTGCCGCCAACGATCTGCAGCCACCCTCCACCACCTGAAAGTGACAGCCCCCCCATAGAGAATAGGAAAACCCCCTCCTAGAATGGCAACTGTGCCTAGTGAATGCAATGTGACTGTGACTTTCTGATGAACCTTTTCCCCTGTTCCCACCCTGTTATATGCGACTATCGTCTCAAATCACAAACCACCCCTCCCCTCCCCCACAATACAACAGCCCTTTGAAAGACAGTCAAGGAATCAGGACTGTTCAGAACACAATTTTTTATTAAGGAGAGCAAAATTTAAGGATGACACTTGGACGGGGGCTGGGGTGGGGTGCGTTTGGAGGGAAGTCAAGGTCCCATCTATATTTTTGGAAAGGAGAGCCTTCTGCTACTGGAGCAGTCCGCAGGGGTGGAGTGATTTTTTCCTCGGCCCCTGCCTCCCCTCATTCTACTGACTTTGGGTGAGGGAGAAATAGGACTTTGTGGCAGGGGAGGGCGGTTGGAAAGAACATACAGAGGTGCCCTTTCCTCCATCCTCCGTTCCTGCAGAACGTCAACAAGGCGGCGGAGCGTATCAGTTTGCTCCCGCATTAGTCCAAGCAGCGTTTGAGTCGTCTGCTGATCTTCCAACCGCCACCTGTCCTCGCGAGCTTCAGCCCTCTGCTCCCATTCGCTGACTGCTCGCTCGGACCTTGAGACGTCCTCTCTCCGCTGTGCCGCCTCATTTCGGGAACAGACCATCAGTTCCGAAAACATGTCGTCCCAGGTTTTTTTTTTGCGCTGCCTGACCTGTGCAAGCCTCTGGGAGGGCGATCCACGGGTAGGGAGGGAGACACTCGCAGCTGTGGGATGGGAGAAAGGGAGTGAATTCCTCAGAAAGATACATTTTCCCGAACAATGCCTATACTCTTTCCCTGTGAACAAGACCATGCATACTATCTATCACATGTGCACTCAGTACAAGGTCGAATATTATGTATTTGTATTAACTGCCAGGGGTCCTGGTGTTCAGATCACCCAAGCGGACCTGGACACTGCAAAACTGCTCCCTGGAGACCATGGTAAGCCAGTGCCTTTGGACTGCTGTGACCTAACTTCACAGCAGTGCGGTACTCCCATGTTTCAAGCACAGGTGCTAGCGGTGGCCAGTTCCTGATGCCGGCAAAACCGCTCGGCTACAAGCGCTCGCACACACGTTTTTCCGCCCCCATCCCCTCCGCGGTGCCGGTACTGGGAACTCTCCCAGCCCGCGACCCGCCGTGGTTTAACTGCTCGCCTACCTTCCCCTCCCCCTCCGCGTGGCCGTTCCAGGGAACTCTGCCTGCCTGCGCTCCGCTGTGTGCTAACGGCCCTCCTAACCTTCCCACCCCCTCCGCGGGGCCGGTACCGGCAACTCTCCCTGCCTGTGACCCGCTGTGTTTTGACGGCTCGCCTACCTTCCCCACCCCCTCCGTGTGGCCGGTCCAGGGAGCTCTCCCTGCCTGCGCACGCCTGTGTGCTAACGGCTTGCCTAGCCTCCCCACCCCCTCCACGTGGCCGGTTCAGGGAACTCTCCCTGCCGGCGCACCGCAAAGTTTCTGCAGTTAGCCTCACTGCTACCACCCCCCCGCATGTCTGCCAACCGCCGCTTGTCGTTCTTTAAAGGAAAAATCAAGGAGTCACTATACTAACAAAAACACCCATTCAAACCAGGGCACCATGACTGATATCACTCTGATGAGGATTTCGGAGACAGAGAAAGACCGCATGCTGCGTGAATGCAAGCAAACCCCGGGGCCGTATGCTGCCATGCTATGCAAGGCAATGATACCAGAGTACTTGCAGCTTGCATGGCACGGAAAAGTATCCTACCATGGAGGAGATAGTAAGGCCGCTCTCCCAGGGAACCTGATGCAAAAGCTTTCACTGTACCTACAGGAGAGTTTCGCGGAGATCTCCGATGGGTATTTCTCCTCTATCCCCATACATAGACAGACTATTCGAGTAGTTGCCTTTGAAAAGATTGAAAACTGAAGCGCCTATTGCAAAGCAAGCAATAAAAACACATTGATAAGAAACCAATGCATATTCTATTCAAAATAAATATTTAAAACACCGACCTGACGATCCTTCGCCTGGGTCCTGGTCTGGGCTGCTGCTTTGGGAGGGTTCATTGGGGAGCTCGGTGAGGGTGATAAACAGATCCTGGCTGTTGGGGAAATCAGCGTTTAAAGCGCTGTCGACTGCCTCGTCCTCCTCCTCTCCTTCCTCCTCTTCACCGTCTGCGAAAATGTCAGACGACGTGGCCGTAGATAAGACCCCGTCGTCAGAGTCCACGGACACTGGTGGTGTAGTGGTGGCAGCACCACCGAGCATAGCATGCAGTGCCTCGTAAAAATGTCACGTGTGGTTGCGATCCGGAGCGTCCGTTGGACTCTGGATTTTTGGTATGCCTGTCGCAGCTCCTTGATTTTCAGGCGGCACTGCGTTGCATCCCGGACGTATCCTCTCTCCGCCATTGCCTTGGAAATCTTCTCATAAATTTTCGCATTCCGTCTTTTGGATCGCAGCTCCGAAAGCACGGACTCATCGCCTCACACAGCGATCAGGTCCAAGACTTCCCGATCAGTCCAAGCTGGTGCTCTCTTCCTATTCTGCGATGTCATGGTCACCACGGCTGCAGAGCTCTGCATCGTTGCCAGTGCTGCTGTGCTCGCCACGATGTCCAAACAGAAAATGAGATTCAAACTGGCCAGACAGGAAAAGGAATTCAAATTTTCCCGGGGCTTTTCCTGAGTGGCTGGTCAGAGCATCCGAGCTCGGATTGCTGTCCAGAGCGTCCACTGAGTGGTGCACTGTGGGATAGCTCCCGGAGCTATTAGCGTCGAATTCCGTCCACAGTAACACAAATTCGACATGGCCATGTTGAATTTAGCGCTACTCCCCTCGTCGGGGAGGAGTACAGAAATCGAATTAAAGAGCCATTTATGTCGAAATAAATAGCTTCGTAATGTGGACGGGTGCAGGGTTAAATCGAGTTAACGCTGCTAAATTCGACAAAGTCCTAGTGTAGACCAGGGCTAAGGGTAGAATTTTCAGAAGCATTCAGTATTGACCAAACTATGCTCCCATTGAAGTCAGTTGTTTTTAGCATCCACTTCAAAGGGAGCAGGGTAAGCCCACTGCTAAGCGCTTTTGAAAATCTACCCTAAGTGACTTGCCTGTCATTTCCCTCCTCTATCTTACACTTATTGTGTCTTTCCAACCCTTGACCATTTTCTCCCCTCTTTCTTTTCTCATGCTCCCATTGTCTTTGTTCACTATTAGCTGGTATACAGATGGGAAAATTTCCTATGCAGCTCACAAGTGGCTGGGTAGCACCTAAACGTTTCCAGACTTGGCCCATCTCCAGTATTTATTCCTACTTGCCTAGGATAGCTTTTGAGATTAATCGTGTAATTCATATCAGGGGCACAAGATCATTATTCTGTACTGTAGATGTCTAACTGTTATGTCTGTCTGCTTTTTTTTTTTTTTGCACAGAATGTACATCTTCCAGTGATAAATTAGATACCTTGTCTTTACAAAAAGAGGACAACGACTTTCAGTAAAGTAAAATGAATTGACATGATAGTTCATTAGTTTTGTCCAGCAATGCTAAGATAAATGCCGTGTATAAAAACAATGTGTGGAACTGGTAATGCCAATTAATTGGTAGACTTCATAACTTTCAACTGTAAACACAGTGTGTATGAAAGGATTTTTCTTTCCAGGATTTCTTGGGGAATTTACTAATGTTTCAGGGGTAATTGTATATTTTAGATGTATTAATGAAATATTATCAAGATATCATGTTTGAAAGTCAAAACTGTGAACCCAATAAAATGTATGGATATGTTCCATTAAACAGTAGTGCATGAAACTATTTATGCTGCATTCCCAACCATTAAGAATTTTGATACAATTTTTTTAATACTTTGGTAGATAATATGTGAGGCAGTTGAAGGCTCATGGAAAAGGTATAACTGAGACAGGTGACAAGTTGTGATTAATGCTTCCGACTGGCTATGAGTTTAGGACACAGCTAGTTTATGCTGAAGCCTTCTGACCCTGTCTCTCCATTGATATTTATTTGGGATAGTCATTTACACCAGTGGAAAGTGTAACCTGCTACCAAAACAGAATGGTAGTGTTTTACATCCACTTTACAGTGGTGTAAATGACTACTAAGGTGAAAGGCAACAGGGAATCGCTGTTATCCAGTCCCCCCGCCCCTCTTCCTCTTCCAGTTACCTTCCACTGTGTATTTGTTTCATCTATGTGTTATGGCTTATCTTTTAGGCTCTGATCCTGCAACGGATTGCATGTGAGCACACCCCTGCACCCACATAGAGTCCAACTGAAGCAGGATCAGATTGTAATCTTGTACAGGTATATCTCAATGGAGTCCTGGTGTGGTCGAGACCTTTAGGTGCTACAACAATAGAAATGATGCATAATAATAATCCTACCACGGTCTGGAATTGGGAATAGTTAATAAACCAGTAGGCTCTGAGCAAACTGGCACAACTCTGCTGGTTCACTTCAGTGATGATGTGAGAGATGCCTGCTATTCCAATCATAACTCCCTTTTGTGTAGTAACACAGCATTAAATTGTGTGACAGATTAAGATGAGAACAATCACCAGTCATCATCAACTGATTTTGACTTGTAACATAAGTGAGATTTGAGGCTGTTATAGTATCTAGAGATTAATCTAAAGGTACATTAAGAAGCTCAGAATTATAGTAGCCCCTCTGAAAATCCTTGAGGGGAAAATATAATAAATCACAATTCTGATACAACTACACACATTTCATATGCCCACTACTACATTTCTCAGGGGAAAAGTTCTCTTTGACTGGTAAGTATGCAAAGTTGTGGGAAAGTTGGTTGATGTAAAAAAAACCCCAGTAATCTAAAATCATTCTCTCTATTGCCAATTTACAATAGTAGATGTGACAGACTTCCATAAAAGAAGTACTTTTCCTTCACATGCCGAAATCAGGAAGAGCATAATTATGAGTGCCGATCTGAAAAAAAACCCGTAAAAAGTCATCTTACTTGACAATCATTTAAATACAGCTCCCAGTTGTCAATGAATATTAGCCTGGCAAAAAGTCCAGTTGACCACAATCCTGTACTTTTAAAAGCTCTGAATGTCGAGTCTGTTGAAGATGTTCATGGCATTGTTACTGTTTTGCTGCTAGTACCACTAATGATTAAATTCCAATAGATGGGCTCTACTTTGAAGCTATTTTTATATCTGTACTTACAAAGCATTAAAAATCCCCATTGGAGCTGTTGGTAGGAAAATTTGGTTTTCGGTGGCATTATCCTACATAATAGTAGCATTTTCTAATAGCATTTGATAATAAGAAATATAGAATGGTTATTTCAATGTTCTTTAAACCCTTTCTACAAATACTTTATTATGTTACTTTAACATTACTGCTTCCAAGGCAGTGGGTTTCTTTATAAAGATGTACAACTAGAATTCTGCCAGTAGGTGATCAATAATTCCCTGCTAGAAAACAGTATGGCTAATACTAGTTTATTTCTTAAATGGGTATTATCAACATGATTTTTTGTCTCTTCATGCACCTTCCTGTTGCTTGCTGTAAGTTTGCTTTCAGTTTTAGCTTCCATTTCAACAGCACCCTTCATGCTTAGAACACCCTCCCCTAAGTGGTCCAAATCTCTCTTCAAGACCCACTTCTACTTTGAAGCCTACAACTGGTTTCCCACCAATAATGGCTAGGTAGAAGATGAATATTTTAACAATTTTATATACTATGTACATAAGGCCTGGTGTGGTGGCGTGCGCCTGTAATCCCAGCTGCTTCGGAGGCTGAGGTTGGCGGATCGCTCAGGAGTTCTAGGCTGCTGTGCGCTATGTCAATCGGATATCCGGTGCTACTGACAGCTTGGCCAGCAGGTAGTTGGAGGACTGGCTAGAACAACGCATCTGATGTGTTGTGATCAGGACTCAATGACAGTTATGTACATAATCATGATTATTTGGGACTATCAGGTTGAGCGATAGTTCACCTATGTAATCTCATCCTTCATTACATTCACTTATTGGGATTAGAGTATAGAGTTGTAGTGGGTAACTGTCCCACAAAATGTTTTGCTTTTTTCCCCAAGTGCGCATTTTAAATTACCAAATGCATAGTAATTAAAGAGAATTGTAATGCAACTTGCAGCTCAGACTCCATTTTTGCTTTGAAATTTTATAAAAATCAATAGATTAAATCAGAAGGGACCACTGTGATCATCTGGTCTGACCTCTTATATAATACATGCCACAGGACTTCCTTGAATTAATTCCTCTTTGAGCCAGAGCACACCTTTCAGAAAATTAGCCAATCTTGATCTAAAATTACTAGTAATGGAGAATTCACCATGATCCTTGGCAAACTGTTCCAGTAGTTAACTACCATCACTGTTAAAATTTTGTCCCATTATTTCTAGTCTGAATTTGTCTAGCTTCAACTTCCAGCCATTGGATCTTTGTCTGCTGGATTGAGGAGCCATCTTTTATCAAACTTCTGCTTCACATGTCCATAATTATAGACTGATCAAGTCACCCCTTAACCTTCTCTTTGTTAAGATAAGTAGATTGAGCTCTATCACTTGAGTCTATCACTATTAAGGCATGTTTTCTAATCCTTTTAAACAATCTCCTGGCTCTTCTCTGAACCATTACCAGTTTGTCAACATCCTTCTGGAAGTGTGGACACCAGAACTGGACACAGTATTCTTGTAGCAGTCACAAAATAGGTGTAATATAAACTCCCTTACTCCTATTTGAGATTCCTCTGTTTATACCTCAAGTATTGCATTGGCCCTTTGGGCCATAGCATCACGCTAGGACAGGCATCGGCCACCTTCGGCACGCGGCTCGCCAGGGTAAGCCCCCTCGTGGGCCGGGCCGGTTTGTTTACTTGCTGCGTCCACCGGTTCAGCCGATCGCAGCTCCCACTGGCTGCGGGTCACCATCCCTGGCCAATGGGGGCTGCAGGAAGTGGCGGGCAGCACATCCCCTGGCCTGCGCCACTTCCCGCACTCCCCATTGGCCTGGGACGGCGAACCGCGGCCAGTGGGAGCCGCGATCAGCCGAACCGGCAGACGCAGCAAGTAAACAAACCGGCCCGGCCTGCCAGGGGGCTTACTTCAGCTGATTTTATTTCTGATGCCCAACCAAGTCTTTTTTTCAGATTCACTGCTTCCCAGGGTAGAGTTCTCCAGTCTGTAAATATGGCCTATGTTCTTTGTTTCTAGATGTATGAGTTTTTATATTTTACCATATTGAAGCACATATAGTTTATTTGCTCAGTTTCCCAAGAGATGCAGTGGGCTCTATATCCACAACCTATCTTCTTCATTATTTACTGTCCCCAATCTTTATATAACCTGCACATTTTATCAGGGATTTTGTTTTCTTCCAGGTCATTGGTAGACATGCTAAACAGTGTTGGGCCAAAACTGATCCCAGTAGGACCCCACTAGAAAATCACCTGAAATGATTCCCTGTTTACAATTACATGCTGAGAACTATCAATTAGCCAGTTTTTTAATCCATTTAATGTGTGCTATGTTGATTTTTTTTATCTAGTTTTTTAAACAGATTGTCATGTGGTACCAATTTTAAGTATATTCCATCAACCCTCTTACCTCTATCAACCAAGCTTGTATTCTCATAAAAAAAATAGTTTGACAAGACCTATTTTGCATAAGCCTGTGTTGGTTGGCATTAATTATGTTATCCACCTTTAATTCTTTATTAATTGAGTCCTGTATCAGCTATTCTACTATTTTGTTCAGGATTGATGTTGGGCTGACAGGTTTATAATTATCATCTTGTTTCCCCTTTTTAACTATTGGTACCACATTGGCTTTCTTCTAATCTCCTGAGATTCCCTAATTTTCCCAGACTATTAAAAATCAACATTAACAGTCCAGTGAATGTCTTGGAAAGCTTTTAAAAAACTTTTGGATGCAAGTTATTCAGCTCTTAACATCCTCCTGAGTTATTATTGGAACAGAAAATGTTTCATCATATATGACTACATCGTCTGTCCCTTCCCTCCCCACAAATACAGAATACAAATGTTTTTGAACAATTCTGCCTTTTCTACATTGCTACTGAAAATTCTACCATTTCCATCTAATAATGGACCAATAGCATTGTTAGGATTCCTTCTGTTCCTAATATACTTAAAAATCTCCTTTTTATTGACCTTACTCTGCTTCCCTTATTATTTTTCTATAATTCATAGCTATTGAATTATATTAACTGGTATCAACTTCCTGTTTGTCTATTTATTTATATATAAAACACAACAGCCTGCCATAGAGCATCTAACCCAGCCTGTGCTGTTTTTTAAACCAGTGTAGCCTTCTTAGTTGATTGTGGGAATGTTGCCTCTGGGTATCTAGTAAAATGTTTTTGAACAGTTCTCAATTATTGTTCACATTTTTCTGCTTAAATGAGGCCCCTCAGATGACTCCAGAGGCAGCAGCAGCCTTATAACATCTAATCTACTGGATAGATTAGAATCTAGAGTACCCACCTTCAATGTGGGAGACCACCCCTCTCCCTGATGAGACGGGGTTTGAACAGGGATCTGCTGTCTCTCACGTGAATGCCCTAACCATTTGGTTAGGGATAGTCTGATGTGAGATTCCCTCAGTATCTCCTGTTTGAAGGTGTTCCACTTTAATTAAATAATTGAATAACTAATTCATTGTGTCCTGTGAAAGAGTAAAAATAACTCTTTAGCCTGGTGGCTAGGGCACTCACTTGAGAGGTGACAGAGTCCTTCTCATCAGGTGGAGGGGGGACTTGAACTGTGGATTTCCCACATCTTACATGAATACCCTAATCACCACACTAAAGGTTATAAGGGAGGTCCTCCTCTTCCCCCACTGTTTTGTGTGAACTCACCTGAGGGTCCTGACCTGGTAGGCGGCTTCTGAGCATGCCTGCTGGATTGGGCCCTGTACACAACTTATGCAGCTGAACTCTTGTCTTTTCCCCTAGTTGGTGGGTCACACTGGAGCTTAGGTGGAAGATAGTGGGCCTAGAGTGAGGCAGCAGGGCACACGTTCAGAGGCAGGAACATAGGCACTCAGGGAACTTTTACTACAAAATCTTAGGCTCCACATGAGTTTAGGCACCTACTGAATTAGGCAGCAGCAAAGCAGGAGTTTTGTTAGATCCCATTGGAGCCTGAAAATGGGACTTAGTACTTTCATGGATCCCACCTAAAGTGACACGATTGATTTCATTGGGGTTATCCTTGATTTGCACCAGCACAAAAGAGATTAGAATCTCACCCAAGAAGTCTGAGCAATTAAAACTACATGCAAGAAGGCAAAACCATCTTTGTCATTCTTACACTCTAAGTTGCCCTTTGATATTAAGTAGAAGGAATATAATTGTGGGTGAGATTTCCAAAAACACTAATTTGTTGGTCTAACTTTGCTCACATTCAAATCAATGGGAGTTTTATGGTTAACATCTATGGGATCAGAGTTAGGCCAACACTGAGCATTTTTGAAAACTCCACTGCTTTTGTGTTAATAATAAAGTTGCTGTTTCAACAAGATCATCCGTTGCTTGGGCATCAGATGTTTGGAAGACGCCTACAATGTAAAGTTATTTCTCAAAATCAGGATGCTATCAAATGTACTAAAAATCTGCTAAATTCTGTGTTGCATACATTATTAATTAGTAGTAGCACTGTGATTATTTTATATTCATATTTATATTACAGAAGTATGGAGAGGCCCAATTAGGATGAGGGTTTTATTGTAGTAGGTGCTGTACATACCCATACTGTAATAGTATATTTTCTGAAGTGCTTACAACTGAAGAAGACAAATGATACATGAAGAAGGATGCAATCTCGCATATACACCTGTACATTTTTAAAATAATTATCAACAGTTAGTGTCTACTTACCCATCTACCTCCAAGGTATCATTAATTTAACTTTGATCATTCATTTACGGGAAGATGACAAATTTCTTGCCTCGCACGATAATGGCCCAGAGTCTACTATTTGCTTACATTTATAATAATAATTTAACATATGCCAGGAAAAAAATAACTGGCACAACTACAAAAGCCAGAGTCTGAGGAGTCACTTCATTATAACAAGGAAAATGTAAATGTAGCTATGACATTACTGGCAGTTCCCCAAGAAATTAAAGAAGTTAAACCCTAGATTTAAAAAAATTTTTTTTAGTAAGGATATAATTTTTGGTATCCCTCATAAATTGATTCAGTAAAGTTAATTACACTGCAGGACTGTGCTACTGGCACTGGCAGACAGCTGGTTTATGCTTTAGACTGTAAGCTCCTTGGAGCAGAGTTTGTCTTTCTATGTGTTTGTATAGTGCCTATCACAGTGGAGTCCCCCACTCGTTATTGGGGCATTCAGGTGCTACCACAATGCCAATAACAATTATAATAGTAATAAAGTTTTGATGGGAAGGAGGAATAGGAAGTATATTATTTGTATCCTCTTTAGTTTAGCATTATAGTCTCTTTGACAAGGTTTCAGGCAGGTCCTACGAGAAAGATTAATGAAAAAGCTAGTGCATTTACCACAGCAATTCCTTTTCAAATGAGAGAACAGCAGTTGCTGAACTGGTTTTATTTGGAATTAGACTACTAATTAAAAAGAACTTCTAAACATTAGGATAATGATAGTCAGAGGTATATTAATGAATCCATGTGAAGGAAGACAAGGAGGAAAATGGCTAATCAAACCACAGGCATTGTAAAGTAATTTCACTTTTATCTCATGACCTTCACAAATATCATGCGATATTTGTAGTGGTAAATATTTGGCAAAGGTTTAGCTACTCTCAGAATACTTTGACTTTCTTTATACTCAGGGAATACATAGCACTTTGTGCTAATTAAGGGTCACAATGTGATTCTTATCATTGTATATTTGCAGTATTTGGTCAATTCTAGAACCATCCGTTTTATTTTCAGGGAAAGTAAATTTGGGGAAACACAAATATTCAAATGCTGGTACATTTAAGCCAAATAAAAATGCAAAGACTTTTAAGCATATTTAGCAACTTAAATGATCATTTTTTTGTTTTGTGGGTTCATGAAGCCTGGAATTCCCCTACCATTGTTTGCTCCTGGTTGGTGTGACATCCTAGCTAGTGCTCTAATGGTGGTGGTGACATACCCATCATAGAGCAGTGAGGGATTATTAGTCTCTCTGGAAGGATAAGTCTTGTTTGTTTGTTTTTCCCCAGTGCTGCACTTGAAAAAAGTTTTGCTTCCTTATTTTTATAGATCATAGCAGAAAAATAGGATTAATATTAAAGCTTAAATGTTGCAGTTGTGCACCCATATCTGCATTGGTAGTCCTCCTTAGTCACATGAGTGGCCTCACTGAAGTCAGTGGACCAAATCCTTGCTCTCCAAGGACACAAAGCACATCTGCAATCTTCAGGCACCCTCCAAACACATCCCCTGCAGTGGAGAAAGGAGTTGGAGAGTTCATGACTTCAAATGGATTACTTGCATGGCTAAAGTTAACTCATGTGAGTGTGGGTTGCAGGACAGGGGTTTATAGTAAGAGGCGTTCAATGCCCCAGGTAAGTGGCGTAAGGGCATTTTCTTAGATATTTAAATTTCCAGTGTGTCTTTACTTCTTTCTTCAGGTCCCTAGTGCTCCTTGTCCTATGATCTCTGTTTCATGCTTAGTGTAACATCGTAGTATGCACAACAAAAATGACATCACCAGAGCTGTGCAAAGCTCAGCTTCCAGATCTTCATTCTGCAATGACTGAACTCTTGCAGCTCCCATGGAGAGTGGAAAATGAGGGCACTCGGTACTTTGCAGGAATCTCTCAATACCTGGCAGAGACAGGCCCACTTTCTTTGCATGGGGTTTACACCATTTTGCTTTTAGTTATGAGAGTAGATCCCAAAAAGTCAAAGCAAGAGTATGTCAACGCCACCAAATTTCACGTGGTTTTGGGGACACTAGTAAATGATGTTTAAGGGAGGTGGTGCCTAGGTCAATGACCCTGCATTCGTGGAAGGGCAGAGGCTCTTTGGCTGCCTGCCATGTTGCTCTAGCTGGGAACTCAGCTGGTGAATCAGCATGGAAATCAAGTGCTCATGTTCTCCCTTTGCCCGCAAGTCAACTGATAGCTATAAAAATGAGATCCGAGGAAGGGCCAATTCTGATTAACTTTTTGGTGGTGGTTTTATCTCTGCTCTGTTCTAGCTGGGTGATAATGCCAGCTGTGCAAAGGGATTTTTTAAAAGAGGCAATGAAAATAAAGTCTTTTATGGGAGTCATATAGACATTTATGGGAGTCATATAGTTAAGTGTGTGCTATGTTGAAATTTTTCCATTCAATCTCTTTGTCTTTGTTAACTAGTAGCACACAGTGTAGTCCGTGTACTTCCAGTGTATGAAGACCCCTATTTCTGTACTACTCTTCTCTTCTGTTAGAATTGACCTCACTTTTTCAGAAAATCTCATTAGTTAAGATATTCACCCTTCCCAGCACTGAACATACAGCACTGAGGGTTATTCATGTATAAGTCTGTATTCCAACAGCTGATCTGTTTCTCTAACTCTCCCAAGGTAGCTCTTCTCTTAAACCTTGGACAGCCTCCCAAATGTTTTCAGGGGTGGCAGACCAGGACCAATTTAGCTGGCCTCCATAATGGAAAGGGGTCAAGGTTTTCACTGTTTTTGGTCATTGGTTTGAATCTAGTCCAGATTGATACTAACCAAAATCATTACCATTTGATAGCTTTAGCACTTGCCTATGAAATGAGTTAGTATTTTTAGTACAGTTCCAAGTGGACAGGTGTCCTCATAGCAATTGACAGTGTAGGAGATTTCTTTTTATTAATGTTCTTGCAGAGAAGCCAAGGATGGAAAAGATATGGAGACTAAACTAATCTGTGACCCATGGTTATGATCCTTTGAGGTCAGTGATGAAAGTCCACTAGTTGGGCAATGAGAAGAAGCTTGCAGTTTTTATGTCTGTGCTGCACAGATTCTGTGGATAAATGAGTTTTCATTTTCTAGTGCTGTTCGCCTAATAACTTTCACAAGCACTCAGTTTACATGAAAAATTGTCAACTAATTAATAAAATAAAGAGGCTGTGATAACTTTGTTTTTCTTGTCATCATCAAGATCAAACTGGTCTTGCCTCTGACTTCTCCATTTTCTATTAGCTAGTTGTAGAGAAAGAGGTGAGAAAAGGCATCATTTTGTCCACTAGAACCCAGGAGATATAGATGTGCCTAATTCCTTTATATCCCAATGTTCAATTTCATATGACTTGGCAGGCCTCTGTGGCCAACTGCAGAGTCATTTGATTCCTATATCTGTGTACTCTTGCTGACTCTACAGTAATTGACTTGCTGCTGAAGTATCACTGAACATGTTTTAATCTCGGAGGTGCCCTCACTAAAGACACTTCGAAGTGTCCCAAGGACAAAAAAGTCCCAAGGAAGCTGGGACACACATGGCTGCCTTCCACTATCATCCTGTATTCCTCTGCTTCCACCTGCTTACTCAATGCTTACCATCTTTTCATATTTATACAAATATAGATACACATACTATGACTAATAACATTTTCAATTTAAATTTGCTTGCAGTGATTGCTGTCCCTGGCAAAGGAGCTGGCAAATGACAAGTATTTAATGGACTGAACTGAACTCTGATCTCTCTTCTGTGAGAGTGAATCAGAAATAACCCTGTTGGAGCCAATGGAGTTACACTAGCATGAAATCCGCATGGTATCAGAATCCAGTCCGGGTTAAAAGTTTGGTCGAAGGCTTTAGCATGTCATAGGTTTACAAATCTTTTCTATTGCCAGTTCTCTGTCATTCAGTGCCTTGTGGTGACTGGCAATAAACTAACCAGGAACTTTCTTTATAGGGAATTGTATGTTCATTTTGCCTAAAAAGGCTAAAGCCAATGTCCATATTTGAATATTTTTAAACATGCCCAGATTTTCAAAAGTGCAGCTCCAAGGCCCAGGTGCAAAAATGCACCTGCAATCGAATTGTATGTATGATCACCAAAGTGCTTTTTACATGCAGACCTAGTTCTGTCATTTGAAAATGAAGCCCACAATGCCCAATTTGGGTAAATCATACCCATTTGTCATGGCATTGCCAAGTAAGCCTGGAAGATTCCTTTTTTAAATTGCACAGATTGTGCACCCTGATATGACAGTGGAAAATCTATGTGGACAAAATGTTCTGAACATATAATTTTTTTCATGAATCTGACTTAACATTTTGAAGCAATGTGGTATAAAAACTAGGCTAACGATGAAGCAAAGCTTACACGGAGTGCAACAAAAACAAAATGTAAATTCCTGGGTGAATATTTTTTAAAAAAATAGAGGAAAGTAGGTAACAAGCAGATCTGTCTGTTAATTATAGATGGGTAGGTGTAAGTTTGGCATTCAATTATCTTTCTTAAGTTATTTCATACTTTCTCTTACTTTGGAATTCTCAACAGAAATAATTTTCTGACATTTTTTGCATTCCTCTGCTTGTGGTGCTCTAGCTGTTGGTAATTCCTCTAATGGACATATTATACATTCCATTTCAGATATACACACCCTTCATTCTTAATTTTTACCCTCTCGTGCCTAACCACTTGTATTTAAAAAAAATTAAGATAAAGTTTTAAATATTTTTATTCCTATTGAATACATTTTGCTCATGATTTCTCAAATTTGCACAGTGAGCTAGAAAGATGAAAACTAGACTAGAGCATATTTTCCATTAAATTATGTTTATCCTTTGAACCACACAGGGTGATGTGTGTCAGTTGCAATTATTTTATACATGAAAAAATCCTGGCTTATGATTGGCTGACTGGAGTCATGCAGTGATTCAGTAAGTTTCCATTGATCACCCCCTGAGGCCTGGAAGATGTTCACCAATTAGAGTAGAAATGCAAATGGATGCATCTGGACTAGCTTATCAATGGTCAGTAGTGAAATAGATTTCACTCAACTGTCTTCAGCCAGTTGGCTCACATATGTACATCTTAATTTTTTTTTGTTCTACATCAGAAGTCAATAATACTTTTATTTTTTCCTGCTGGTTCTCTAATCTTCTCCTTTTAATGCTAGTCTTAATTTTGTTTTGCCTTTTTTTAAGAACATTTCAGAAATTCATCACCATAAAAACGGATCTTGGGGTATATCTGAAGCAAATTTGTACGTATGCCAAAATACCTTGAACACTGACTTTTTATGTTTTAGGAATCTTCAGGATTTATTGCCCCTCATGGTAGAGTATCAGGCCTAATTTTTAAGTGATTGCTGATTTTGGGTACCCGTAAGTCAGTCTTCCTGCTCACCAGGATTTCCACAGGCAGCATGTGGGTACTGTGCCCTACTGGCTTTTGCTGCTCATTTCTCAGATTATTATCCAAACCCTGTTCTGGTTGGACTTTTACGGTGATAACATACTTATATTTAAACCCACCATTCAAAAAACCTGTGGCCTGGACTCCAACCCAAGGCCAAACTTCTACACTGCTATTTTTAGCCCTGCAGCCCGAATCAGTTCATCTGGGCTCTAAGCCTCTTTGTCACAGATTTTTTTGCTGTATAGGCATTGTGGCAGGCTTTGTACCTCATCACCCCTTTGATTCCAGGGGGGGGACGGGGTTAACCCTGCCACCCTGCCCTTATGGCAGTTCTACTACCTCCCCGGTAGTCAGGGCTGTATGGCCCACTGGTCCAAGTCCTTCTAAATCCTCTTCCCCACCTCCCCCAGGGATAGCGCGGCCTAGCAGCCAGAGTCCGTCTATCTCCCTTGAGGTAAGAGAGGGGTTGGTGAACTGTCTTCACAAACTACGTGGTCTGGGGTTTAGACACCCCCGGTAGGGGAGCCCGGGCCTATCCGCCTTCACCGGGCTCCAACCCAGGGCCCCGTCCTTGATGGCGTGATCCACCACAGGTCAGCGGGGAATCCGACCACAGCAGGCTGCCCTCAGAGTGGGGGGAGATACCACTCCCTTCCCTTCCCTTGGTCACTTCCTACCCCTTCTCCAAATGTAGCAGTCCCTGTGGCATCAGTCTTCAGGTTCCTCAGCCCCCAGCACTCCCTGGGGTTCCGACAGCTGCCAGTCTCTGGTCCCACTCCTGTACGAGGCACCACTGCTCCTGGGCTGGAGCTTCCGCTGGGCATCCTCCTCCCTCAGCCACCAGCCCTGACTGAGCAGCTCTGCAGGCTTTTATACTTTTCTCCCTGTTGGAGCATGCCCAGCAGAGCCTCAGGGGTGTGGCTTCGTCTGCCAGCAGGGAAGGGTTAACCTTCTCAGTGCCAGTGCGGGGCCAGTCTGCCCTGTCACAGGCATATTCATAGACTTCTACTAACATAGGAAAGTTATTAGAATTTGGCCCTATGTTGAACAATACCTTAATCCTTGAGTAGTTTCAGATCTGACTATAATGGGAATCCATTCATATCTGGTATGTAGATAAGATCAGTGGGAGGTAAACAGATTCATATTGCTGTATGTATTTGTTAAAACACATGGACAAGGTAGGTGGATTTTGCTGCTCTAGTTTACAATGGGAATATCTTTCTATGGTAGTGCTACATTGGTTCTTAACTGGACTGAAAAAGGACAGAGGAACAAACAGACACATAAAGAGTGTAAAGCTGAATTAACAGATCTTTGCCCTGTAAGTGTTCTGGGTCTCATCTATGTACTTTACTGAAATAAATATCTTTGATTGCTTTCTCCTTCTGTTAGCACTGTAGAACCCATATAAATGCAGAAAACTGAGCTGGATTCTAGGCTGGCTCAACCATCATCAACTTCTTAACTAAGTTCCGAAATCAGAATTGCTGTTCCTGTGGATGATCATGTGTGAGCTAGAAAGAACCAACCTCAACTTTTAGATCCCAGGCTGAGTTGCAGGGGTGGCAGTTATAAAACAAACAAAAAATCATTCGTGTAAATTGAGCAAGATGTCTACAGAAACATTTGGAGACACGAAGTGTGCACCCCCAATGGGGCCTTTTTTTGCAATCACTTCTCAGAGTATAACCACTTGGATTGTCAGTATCTTAAGCAAACAACATAAATAACTGTTACAAAAGGTTGAATTCTTCAGTAAATTAGATGTAGATACATTGATGGTTCTGTTGCAAATGGAAATGAAAATCCTTTAAAAATGTTGGCAACAGGAGCTTTATCTACTTAGGTTCTTATGGCTCTCATCACTGTGACATCTGAATGCCTTAAATGATTGTGTGTAACAACAGAGTATGGTTTGTTATATCACATTCTGGTAACAAGTGGCTAAGTGGTCAGCTGGATCTCAAAAAGCAGAATAAATTGAAATTTTATCATGGGCGCAGGAGTGGAGAGGGATACCAAAGTGGAAGGGCAAGGGAGGCCACAGGTAAGCTATCGACCACATTTCATATAGATGCAATATTAAATTCTGTTAACACTTTGGAAGTGCTTGCGGAGACTAATGCTCCAAGAGTAAGACTTACATCCACTCACTTAGCCAACTCTTTAATAACAGCTTTCTGAGAAAACAGAGGTTTAAGAATGCATTACATTTTACTTCTTCTACAGACCATCTTGTGTACATTTTCTTGTATTTGATGATTTACAAATAGGAACATCCTGTAGCTAAAACCAAAATCCTGAAGTTTGAAATGACAAGCTACCTTCCTGTTACAGGGCAGTTTATATTTGGAACAACACTCTTATCAGAGATTCTTGTTCTGATGGTGAAAGAGGAGTCAAGGCAGGTTTTCTGGTGTCCTGTTATGAACCTCAAAGACAAGCAGAGCAGCATGTTTCACTAAGAGCGAGACAAATGTTGTTGAGTTAGTGTGCTCCCTGGGGGTTGGTAGGGAGGTAATGAGCGGGGTGGAACCTGCTGCTGTTTTTGAGATGTTTCCTCCAGAGGTTTAAAAGAAATAATAATAATAATATTTCAGGTTAATTTAGGGGTCACTTCCTGACAGATGGCAGGACATAATGAAATAAAACTGGTCTTGCATTCTGTTCTAGTATACGGAATGAGGAGGAGTACTGCATAAGAGGAGGAGTTAGAAGGGATCTGTGGCTTTGTCCTTTTACCAGTCTTATTTACCTGTTTCTACTAGGGAAGAAATATATATCCCAGTTCTGAGTTGACAGAAGAATCCTACAGCAGCACGGGGTCACTCAGCACCAACATAGCTTCCAGGAAACCTGAGGACCTTTTGTGTGTGTTTATATACAACATTGTATTTAATAACCATAAAATCTGTTATTAAAATGTACAGCACTGATTTAGATAAAGTTAATTAAACAAACATCCTGGAAATATGTGGATATATTTTCAAAGGTAAAGTATACCCTAAAATGTAAGTAATGGCCACCCATGTAAAAAGTATTTAATTTAAACAAAATAAATGAGAGGTTTGGGGGGCTTTGGATATCTGAACCATAATTCTGGCAATTACCCTCTGCAAGTATGAATAGCAGGTCTACAGTATGTCCTTTGTGTCTTTTGTCAGAACCAGGATAGTTACCTTGAAAGACTGATTTCTATAATGTGCTGTGTGCTCTATTTAGTAATACAAATGAATTACAGTTATAACAAAGGCCCCTGAAGCAAGCAAGTTTTTGTTAGGCTTAATTAGTGTTTTGTTATTTCCATATGTTCAAGACCTTTCCATTTTAGTGCTTCTGTTCAGTCAGAAATTAATTTCCTATTGAATATTTCTATCTACAGTATGTCCTTACAGCTAATCATTTTAACATGACAGTAACATCCATGATCATTGTACATAGTGTTGTAGCTGTGTCAGTCCCAGGATATTAGCAATACAAAGTGGATGAGCTAATATCACTTATTGGACCATCTTCACCAACAGAAGTTGGTCCAGTAAAAGATATCCATGATTATGTCTAGAGATAGTAGGCTGTGCCAGACACAATACAGTAGAACCTCAGAGTTATGAACACCAGAGTTATGAACTGACCAGTCAACCACACACCTCATTTGGAACCAGAAGAATGCAGTCAGACAGCAGTAGAGACAAAAAAATAAATAAAGGGGGCGGGGGACAAATATAGTACAGTACTGTGTTAAATGTAAACTATTAAAAAATAAAGGAAAAGCAGCATTTTTCTTCTGCATAGTAAAGTTTCAGAGCTGTATTAAGTCAATGTTCAGCTGTAAACTTTTGAAAGAACAACCATAACATTTTGTTCAAAGTTACGAACAACCTTCATTCCTGAGGTATTCGTAACGCTGAGGTTCGACTGTATGTTTTAATTTTGTTTTCAAGATCACATGCCATAAAGTGTTTTATTTTTCATCTCAATGGAAAATATCTCTGCACCATTTGTAATTCTTTTTACTTGCAGTAATATTCCTGTGGCTTTGTTAAACTGGAATCTAAAGGGCTAAAGTGTGCCATTTAGAAACAATTCTACATTTATGAAGCTCTGTCTTGTCAACTCTCATGACATTATTGTGTTTCTTTTCTTAGAGCTCTAGCTCTTGGAGTTGTTCAATTATGTGAGAATCTGTGCTTTAAAAAAAAAAAGTTTCTAGTCCTTATGTTTGTGGAGAAAAGTTGAAAATGAGAATCAAAGCTGCAAAAACCAGAAAGCAAATGAACAGAATTCAACATCTTTTTTTTTTTAAAATCCTCTGTCTTAAAAACCGTATCTCAAGATAGATCTATCTAGAATTGTATTAAGGGCCTGACTCATTAATTTTTAGTATTTTAAGGTTGGAAATACTGGGAGGCTACAGGGTAGGCAGTATTAGGAACTTCACTGTGCCCTTCCTCGGGGAGGGATTGTGCCTCTCTGCATCTCCCTATGAATCATCTGGCACTGACTACTGTTGGAAACCTTATACTAGGCTAGCTGGACCTAGTTTATTGTGATGTGATCCAACATAGCACTTTCTGTATTCTTAAGAGATTTTTTTCCCTTTAAATATCATATGGGTAATGCATGTCCATATACATTAAGTGTATGTGTGACAGGGTTGGGGAAAACCCCATCCTGTGCAGGGTGTGACGAAGCGGGAATGTTCTTAATGTTTTCTGTGAATAATGTATGAGTGCCTCAGTTTCCCCAATTCATTTCTTAGGTATCTAGGTGGTGGGATAAGGGTGTGTGATTGTTGCAGAGCCTTGAGGGCCAGTGTGATGGTGTCTGCACAGAGAATGGCCAACACCCTGTCTCCTGGCAACTGATGGCCTGGGCCCCTCCCCTGCTGAAGGTGTTGGAGAATAAAGAGATCAGGTGGTCTCCTGGCCCGGGAAAGAGACAAAGGCCAGAGGAGGGGCTGGAGAGTTTCAGTTTAGAGCTGGCTGGGGAAATGGAGGGAGGCCCAGATGGGGCTCTGGGCTCCCTGCCCCCCAAGATGGACATGACTGAGGGGTCCTGTTCTCTGTACCTACAAGCTCTGTTTTAGACCATGTACCAGTAGTCTAATAAACCTTCTGTTTTACTGACTGCAGGGACGGCTCCAGGCACCAGAAAAGGAAGCAGGTGCTTGGGGCTGCACATCTGAAGGGGCAGCATTCCGGTCATTCCTGGGGCGGCACATTTCAAGGGCTTGTTTTTTATTTGTTTTTTTTTGCTTCTGCAGCTACGTCCGGCTTTTTTTTTTTGCTTCGGCGGCTTGGTGCTTGGGGCGGCAAAAAAGCTAGAGCCGGCCCTGACTGACTGACTGAGAGTCACGTCTGACTGCGGAGTTGGGGTGCAGGGCCCACTGGCTTCCCCAGGAGCCCCGCCTGTGAGGACTCGCTGTGGGAAGCGCAAGGTGTGAGAAGGGGATACTGAATGTTCCGAGGTCAGCCGCAGGAAGGTCGAAGCTGTGTAAGCTTCTTACCCTGGAGACAATCTGCTCAGAGAGAGGAGGCTCCCCCAGAGTCCTGAATGGCTTCATATGGAGTAGTTCCAGAGCATTGCCCGGAGACTCCGTGACATAGGGTGAGCGTGCCTGCCTCTCTTAGGGAATGGGGGTGGGCATACATATCTGATGTCTACATCCCTCCCAGCCCAAGTCATATGCTCGCCCTTATCAGCAAGGCAGGGCAGCCTAATGGCCAGAGTTCATAAATTCACCCTTGTCAACTGGGCAGTAAGGCTTACGGGCCAGTGTTAGTCAATCCACCCCTTTTCACAGAACAGTAAGGCCCAAGGCCAGAGTTGGGAAATCCCCCCAATCTTGCAAGGCGGTCAGGCCTAGTGGCTCAAGTCACTACATTCGTTCCTGTCCACAGGGCCATAAGGCTTAGTGGCCAGAGTCAATAAACTCACCCTCATCAGCAGGGTAGTTAGGCCTAGCGGCCAGAGTCAATAAATTCACCCTCATCAGCAGGGCAGTTAGGCTTAGCAGCCCGAGTCAATACATTTGCCTTTCTGAGCAGGGCAGTAAGGTCTAGCGGCTACTGCTGGACACGGGGAGGGGGCCCGCCCTCTCCACCGGACCCCAGCCAAGGGCCCTATTAGTGGCCATAGTGTGGGTCACTGAATTAGCAGGCGAAGGCTCTGACTGAAACACACTGACTCAAGACTTCGGCTCACTCACCGCCAGGGCCAGCTCCAGGCACCAGCGTTCCAAGCTGGTGCTTGGGGCGGCAATGTGGAAGGGGCAGCAGTCTGTGTCCCATTCGGGTGGCACGCGCCACCCGCTGCGGCAGCAGTTCGGCGGCTGGTCCCACCTTCAGCCGCCCGCGGCAGCAATTCCGCATGCTGTTTTGGGCAGCAGAAATGGTAGAGCCGGCTCTGCTCACCGCTCTGCCATCTGATTCCCCATGGCTGCTTTCTGCCATTGTCCCTGCTTCTTTGGTCTGCGCGTCCCTGTTACATCTAGATTCTCCGGTCTTCCATTTCGTCAGTGCCTCTGAACCCTGCCAGGCCTCTGGGGTTGCCTTGGCGTCTGCCTGGGCTGCGGCATCCCCGGCTGCTATGGTCCCAGGCTTCCACTGAGCCTTGGCTGGAGTGGGAAGTGCATGTCCTTCCTCCACAGCAGTCCATCCCAACTGAGCCGAGCTGCTCCCTTTTATACCAGTGCACCTGGAGAATGCCCAGCAAAGTAAAGTGGGCATGGTTTCTTCAACCCACAATGTAGGGTTAACCTTCCCCGTCCAGTGAGGGGTGAGTGCGGCCTTTCACAGTACGTCACATCCTACATGCATGAATACATCCATGATGCTGTACATCACGATGCATTCCAGTTTGTCCCTTGGGAACTTTACATTCTCAGATCCTTTCAGGAAGATGTCCTGAGATCTGCTGGATTGTTTTGCATCTCATTAACATTCTATGTCATTTTCACTACAATCATTTTTTGCATAGCCATTTATAGTAAACCTGTAGTGCTGGGGACAATGCCAATGCAGATGCTCCAGCATTTCATTCTTGCCAGTGTAGCCAGCTAGCAATTACTTGCTGCTTTCAAACAAGTTTCTTTATCTATCATACTAAGAATTAAGACTCTTTTAGATTGTTGACCAGTCTATTAATACAGAGGGTTGGTACTGTCAGTTAATACTGTGCAACAGGCTTCACATAATGTTGACCAAACTTCGAAGTAGTGCTGATTTGCCATTGCAGACTATGTGAGAACAAAAGGGAATACACTCCACAAATGACTTGCTTTCACTCTCTCTTTGGTTTTAATTGATCATATTGGGTAAACCATTTTGTGTCGCTGACCAAAAGAAAATAGCATGTACTTTAAAATGAAAGGACAGTTTTCTTATTTTATCTATCGTTTGTTAAATGGTTTAACTGAAAGGTCAGAAAAGTAAACAGATTTGCAACTGTAACCCGCTGGTGAGCGTATATTACAGGTCCCCCTCATGCTAATCCACAGAGAATATGCGTCCCTTACAGCCCCCATCAACAGAGGCTTCGATCTTTAGCTCAAGCTGTTGCAGCTCATGCTTTAAATCAGAGATCCCCAGCCCAGTCTCCAATGTGTTGGCCATGAGGACCTCAGTCACGCAATGAGCACACACGTACTGGAGGCATAGCCGGTTTAGAGGGTGTTTTTTTAAAATATCTGAATTTTTCATGCACAAAGTATCTTGGATTGATTGGTTCTTCTTCGAGTGCTTGCTGATATGTATTCCAATTAGGTGTGCGCGCGCGGCGTGCACGATCTTCGGAAGATTTTTACCCTAGCAACACTCGGTGGGCCGGCTGGCGCCCTCTGGAGTGGTGCCGTTGTGGCACTGAATAAATACCCCAGCCGGCCCAGTGCCCTCTCAGTTCCTTCTTACTGCCCGTGACGGTCGTTGGAACTGTGGAGCGCAGCGTAGCTGATCTCCACCTCCCTAGCTTAGTTAGCACTCATTTACCATTGTTGATAGTTTTAAGTATTCTTTAAGTAGTTGTTAATAGTTCTGATAGTTTTTTATTTGAAGCTACTGTAAATAGTAGTGGGAGATAAGGGGTTTCCCCCCGTCTCCCTCCCGGTACCGGGCCGATACCTGGCTCTCTGGGATTCAAGCCGTGCTCGGCCTGCTTGAAGCCGATGCCCATGGGGGACCCCCACGATTCCTGCCTGAAGTGCCTCGGGGAGTCCCATCTTCCAGATAAGTGCCGTATCTGCAAGGCTTTCAAGCCTCAAACCAAGAAGGAGCAGGACTTTCGCTTGAAGCAGCTCCTGTTAGAAGCGGCACTTAGCCCGATGACGGCCCCGCACCGCAACCCGTTACAGACTTCGGCGACAAGTACGGCATCAGCGGCCCTGGAGCGCCCGAGTTCGAGCAAAGAACCCCGGCACTGGACAACTCAGGCCGCAATCCCTCAGAAGCACCGTTCGATGTCTCCAACATTGAGAAAGTTGGGACTGGGACCGGCACCAACCCCAGCGCCGCTGCAACCGCAGCCGGTTCAAGACCATGCGACCAAGCCTCCCAGCCCGGCTCCAGCACCGATGACTCCGGTACCACAAGGTCCGTTGAGCTCAGTGCCCTTGGCTAAGACGCCCGCACCATCAACTCCGGCTCTGCAGGGTCCATTGAGTTCAGTGCCACCGATGATGCCGGCACCAGCCCCATTGAGTCTGGTACCGCAGAGACCGTTGAGCTCGGGGCCGCCAGCTAAGACTCCGGTACTGACGACTCCGGTACCGCAAGGTCCGTCGTGCTCGGTGACCGCCAGCTCCCCGGTGCGCACCGAGGTAGAGCTCATGCTGCCGTCCACTCCGGACACCTTCTCAGTGGCACGGGACCTAATCACAATGGCTGATCCGGCACCGCATCAGTCTCCGGTACCGCCGTTGAGAGTCATCCCATCCCGAGGCAAGCCAGCCATGCTACGTCCGGTGCTGCATGCGGACATCGGCCAACATCGGTCCAGATCTCCCCCTTGGCGCCGCTCGCAGTCCTGGCACCGATCCTCTTCTCGGCGCCAGTCATACTCGCGGCGCCGCTCAAGATCGATCTCCAGGCACGGTCGGCATTACTATGACTCCCGGTACCACTCCCGGTCCCGCGGCTGGTCGCAGCGCAGATCCCCGGACGATCAGCCTCGCTACTGCTTGCCAAGACGTACGCGATCCAGGTTGGGCTCCCGGTACCGAGACAGCCATTGGTACCGATCCAGATCCCGGTACCGATCCAGGTCCCGGCACCGATCCCTGTCACCACGGCACAGCACAGTTCCACGGACTGGACTACAAGGTCACTCCGCTCTGCCTTGGCCCTCTCGTTCGGCCTCTCGGTCCTCTAGGGCTGGCAGTGGCTACTGTATGGACCAGAGCCACATGGTAGAGGGCCATAACCGCTGGCAAGACGATGTACAGGACCTGACCCAAGGTCCACAACAGTGGCCTTTCTGGACTCCGATGGCGTTCCATCAGTCCCAAGGGGCCCCCTCCAGAGCCTCCCAATCGGCTCATTTGGAGTCCCGGGCACTGGAAGCAACACTGTCCCACCCTTCCCCAGAGGCCTCAGAACCACCGGCCCAATCATCGGCCGAGGTTCCAGACCCGGAGGCCACGGGCTTGGAGACAACAGAGTTTCCTCAACAGGACCTGCCCCAGGACTCTCTAGTCCCGGGACTGTCCTCCTCCTCCTCCCCGGACGAGGCAGTGGCAGGAGCATCATCCTCGGGCCTGCCTCCTGTTGATCTCCAGGACCACCAAGACCTGCTTCGCAGACTGGCTCTCAATATGAGCCTGCAGGTGGAGGAGGTGGTGGAACTCGAGGACCCGGTGGTGGACATCCTGACAGCCGGTGCCCCCACCCGGGTAGCCCTACCGTTCATACGGACCATTCATACCAACGCCACTTCAATTTGGCAATCTCCGGCTTCGATACCCCCCCACTGCCAGGGGGGTGGAGAGAAAGTACATGGCACCCCCGAAAGACTTTGAGTACCTATACACTCACCCCGAACCGTGCTCCCTGGTCGTTCAATCTGTGGGTATGTCTACACTACGAGACTAGTTCGATTTCTCTTAAACCGAACTTGTGAAACCGATATTGCAAAGTCGATCGCGCGAATCCACAGCAAGGACATTAAATCGAATTTGTGAGTCCACAGTAACGGGGCAAGCGTCGACATTGCAAGCGGTGCACTGTGGGTAGCTATCCCACAGTTCCCGCAGTCCCCGCTGCCCACTGGAATTCTGGGTGTAGCCCCCAGTGCCTTCTGGGGCCAAAAATGTGTCGAGGGTGGTTATAGGTAAATGTCATCACTCGACCCACACTCCTGCCCTCCCTACGTGAAAGCGCCGGTGGGCAATTAATTCGTGCCCTTTTCCGGTGATTGACAGCTCGGACGCCACAGGACAGCGAGCATGGAGCCCTCCGCGATTATCGCTGATGTTCTGTCCGTTGTCAACACCTCGCGCCTTATCGTCCACCTTTTCCAGAGGCAGATGCAGAGAAATCGGGCGAGGAGGCAACGGAAGCTCTGGAAGGACATGAACTCTGAGAGGGGCACAGACCTCTCGCAAAGCACGGGACCCCGGCCCGTAGAAATCATGGTGGCAATGGGGCACGTTGATCCTGTGGAACGGCGATTCTGGGCAAGGGAAACAAGCACTGACTGGTGGGACTGCATAGTGCTGCAGGTCTGGGATGAATCCCAGTGGCTGCGAAACTTTCGGATGCGTAAGGGCACTTTCCTAGAACTTTGAGTTGCTGTCCCCTGCCCTGAAGCGCCAGGACACCCGGATGCGAGCAGCCCTGACTATCCAGAAGCGAGTGGCCATAGCCCTGTGGAAGCTTGCAACTCCTGACAGCTACCGGTCAGTCGCGAATCAATTTGGAGTGGGCAAGTCTACCGTGGGGGTTGCTGTGATGCAGGTAGCCCATGCAATCGTTGACCTGCTGCTCTCAAAGGTAGTGACCCTTGGAGACGTGCAGGTGATCATAGATGGCTTTTCCGCTATGGGATTCCCAAACTGCGGCGGGGCTATTGATGGGACACACATCCCTATCCTGGGACCGGACCACCAGGGCAGCCAGTACATTAACCGAAAGGGCTATTTTTCTATGGTGCTGCAAGCACTAGTGGACCACAAAGGACGTTTTACCAACATCAATGTCGGATGGCCGGGCAAGGTTCATGATGCTCGTGTTTTCAAAAACTCTGGTCTGTTTAGACGGCTGCAAGAGGGTGTTTATTTCCCGGACCGCAAAATAACTGTTGGGGATGTGGAGATGCCTATAGTGATCCTCGGGGACCCAGCCTACCCGCTAATGCCCTGGCTCATGAAGCCATACACGGGAGTCCTGGACACTGAAAAGGAGCTCTTCAACTACCGGCTGAGCAAGTGCAGAATGGTGGTGGAGTGTGCCTTTGGCCGTCTGAAAGGTCGTTGGAGAAGCTTACTTACTCGCTCCGATCTCAGCCAAACAAATATCCCCATTGTGATTGCAGCGTGCTGTGTGCTCCACAATCTCTGTGAGAGCAAGGGGGAGACGTTTATGGTGGGGTGGGAGGTTGAGGCAAATCGCCTGGCTGCTGATTACGCACAGCCGGACACCAGGGCGATTAGAAGATCACAGCGGGACGCACTGTGCATCAGGGAAGCTTTGAAATCTAGCTTCCAGAGCGAGCGGGGTAACCAGTGACTGTTACGCTTGTTTAAACAGAAGCTGAACCTGCCCCCGGTTCTTTACCCAGTTTCTGTTGCCTGTCCTCTCCAATTACCAACCTCCTCCCCCCCCCCTTCATTCAACGCTTTAAAAGTATAATAAAGGAAACATTGTTTATTAAAACCGTCTCTATTAATGATTTCTCGGTTAAGGGTTTAACCTGGGACACATACCGCGGTTGGGGAGCGGGTGGAGTGTTGGAAAGTACGCTTCCAAACTCGGGGAATGACATGCTCCTGCTCCCAGAGCAGTCCGAAGTGCTGGACTGCTTGTTTCAAGGGAGCCAGCATCCCCTCCTATTCGCAACTGTGTGGTGGGGCCTTTGTGACTTTTTGGCCATGGATTGCGGCCACAGATCCCCTGCTGCATGGATCTGTCATGCAGGCTATCGCCGGCCGCAAAAGATCTGCAGCCACCCTCCCCCACCAGAAAGTCACAGGCCCCCCCCCGCATAGAGAACAAGACAACCCCCTCCCAGAATGACAAGTGTGCCCAGTGCATGCAATGTGAGAGTGACTTTATGTTGATCCTTTCCCCCTGTCTGTACCCTGGTTCTGGCGCCTGTCGTCGCTAATAACAAACCCCCTTACCCACTCCCCCAAAACCAAACCGTCCTGTGAAAGAAAGTCAGGGAAACAGCACTGTGTAAAACAAACGTTTTTATTAAGGGGAGCATACTTTTTAGATGATACCTGGGCAGGGAACTGTTGTGGGGTGCGGTTGCAGGGAGGGAAAGGACCCATCTAAAGTTTTGGAAATGAGAGCCTTCTGCTACTGGAGCAATCTGCAGGGGTGGAGTGATTATTTCCACGGCCCCTGCCTCCCCTCGTTCTAGTGACTTTGGGTGAGGGGGGGATTGGACTTTGTGGCGGGGGAGGGCGGTTGGAAATAACATATAGAGGTGCTCTTTCCTCCTGTCTCCTGTCCTGGAGAACGTCTACCAGGCGCCGGAGCGTGTCAGTTTGCTCCCTCATTAGTCCCAGCAGCGTTTGAGTCGCCTGCTGGTCTTCCTGCCGCCACCTGTCCTCGCGAGCTTCAGCCCTCTGCTCCCGTTCGCTGACTGCTCGCTCGGACCTTGAGACGTCCTCTCTCCACTGTGCCGCCTCCTTTCAGGAACAGACCATCAATTCTGAGAACATGTCATCCCGGGTTCTCTTTTTGCGCCGCCTGATCACCGCAAGCCTCTGGGAGGGTGATCCACGGGTAGGGCGGGAGACACTCGCAGCTGTGGGATGAGATAAAGGGAGTGAATTCCTCAGAAAGATACTTTTTCCAGAACAATGCCTATACTCTTTCCCTGTGAATAAGCCCAAGCACAGTACCTATCACATGTCCACTTACTACAAGGTCGAATATTATGTCTTTATCCTGAGTGTCTGGGGTCCCGGTGTACAGATCCCAGAAGCCTTGCTGAACACTGGAAATCTGCTCTCTGGAGACCATGGTAAGCTGTTGCCTTTGTACTGCTGAGAGCTTACTTCAGAGCAGTGCTCTACTCCCATGTTTCAATCACAGTTCCTGGCGGCGGCCAGTTCCTGCTGCTGCCCAAACCGCTCATCTACAGCGGCTCGCCAACCCTTTACCCGCCCTCTGCGTGGCCGCTCCCGGGAACTGAAAGTGCCCGTGAACCGCTCTGTTTGAACGGCTCGCCTACCCTTTCCCCCCCTCCGCGTGGCCACTCCCGGGAACTGAAAGTGCCCGTGAACCGCTCTGTTTGAACGGCTCGCCTACCCTTTCCCCCACTCCGCGTGGCCGGTCCCGGGAACTCTCCCTGCCTGCGCACCACTAAGTTCGAATGGGTAGCCTCCCAACTCCCTCCCCCCCCACGTGGATGGAAACCGCCGGGTGTCTTTCTTTAAAGGGAAAATGAAGAATTCACTATACTAAAAAAAACACTCATTCAAACCAGGGCACCATGACTGATATCACTCTGATGAGGATTACGGAGACAGAGAAAGACCGCATGCTGCGTCAATGCCAGCAAACCCTGGGGCCGTATGCAGCCATGCTATGCAAGGCAATGATACCAGAGTACCTGCAGCTTGCATGGCGCGGGAAAGTATCCTATCATGGAGGAGACAATAAGGCCGCTCTCCCTGGGAACCTGATACAAAAGCTTTCACTGTACCTCCAGGAGAGCTTCGCGGAGATCTCCGATGGGGATTTCTCCTCTATCCCCATACATATTGACAGACTTTTCGAGTAGTTGCACTGGAAAATGACTCAAAGCTGAAGCGCCTAAGGCCAATTAAGCAATACAAACACAGTGCTTATACACCATGCCTATTGTATTCCAAATAAATGTTTAAAACACTGACCTGCTGATCCTTCGCCTGGTTCCTGGTCTGGGATGCTGCCTTGGGAGGGTTCGTAGGGGATCTCAGTCAGGGTGATGAATAGATCCTGGCTGTCGGGGAAATCAGCATTGAAAGCGCTGTCGACTGCCTCATCCTCCTCCTCTCCTTCCTCATCTTCACCGTCCGCGAAAACCTCCGACGACGTGGCCGTAGATAAGACCCCGTCGTCGGAGTCCACGGACACTGGTGGGGTAGTGGTGGCAGCACCACCGAGAATAGCATGCAGTGCCTCGTAAAAACGGCAAGTGTGTGGCTGCTATCCGGAGTGTCCGTTGGACTCCTTGGTCTTCTGGTACGCCTGTCGCAGCTCCTTGATTTTCACGCGGCACTGCGTTGCATCCCGGCTGTATCCTCTCTCCGTCATAGCCTGGGATATTTTTTCATAAATTTTTGCATTCCGTCTTTTGGATCGGAGCTCGGATAGGACGGATTCATCTCCCCACACAGCAATCAGATCCAAAACTTCCCGATCAGTCCATGCTGGAGCCCTCTTTCTATTCTGGGATTGCATGGTAACCTCTGCTGGAGAGCTCTGCATCGTTGCCAGTGCTGCTGAGCTCGCCACGATGTCCAAACAGGAAATGAGATTCAAACTGGCCAGACAGGAAAAGGAATTCAAATTTTCCCAGGGCTTTTCCTGAGTGGCAGGTCAGAGCATCCGAGTACGGATTGCTGTCCTGAGCGTCCACTGAGTGGTGCACTGTGGGATAGCTCCCGGGGCTATTAGCGTCGAATTTCCGTCCACAGTACCACGAATTCGACATGGCCATGTCAAATTTAGCGCTACTCCCCTCGTCAGGGAGGAGTACAGAAATCGAATTAAAGAGCCATTTATGTCGAAATAAATAGCTTCCTAATGTGGACGGGTGCAGGGTAAAATCAAGTTAACGCTGCTAAATTCGACATAAAGTCCTAGTGTAGACCAGGCGTGCGAACGAGAGGGAGAGGCATGGCCAACAGGCACCTGCACCTAAGTTCAAGGATGCCAAATGCCTGGATTTGTTTGGCAGGAAAATCTACTCCGGGGTGGCCTTCAGCTCAGAGCGGCTAACCAACAAGCCCTCCTGAGCCGTTACAATTACAACACCTGGAACTGCATGCAAAAATTCAAAGAATTTGTGCCCCAGGAGTCCAGGCAGGAGTACTCAGCCTTGATAGAGGAGGGCAAGAAGGTGGCCAGAACATCATTACAGGCCTCCTCCTTGGACATAGCTGACTCAGCGGCCAGAACAATAGCTTCAGGAGTCGCCATGCGGCGTATCTCCTGGCTTCAGTCCTCCACCCTCCCTCCGGAGGTGCAGTATACCATTCAGGACCTGCCTTTTGATCGGCGGGGCCTGTTTTCGAAGAAAACAGACTCAAGGTTGCAGATGCTGAAAGATGGTCGCACCATCATTCGCACGCTGGGGATGCATACCCCAGCCACGCAGCGCAGGCCCTTCCGGCCCTTCGCACAGCGCCCCTACACCGTGCCCAGGCCTAGACAGAGCTTCTCAAGAAGACCACGCGGCCGGGGCGGTAGAAGGAGGCAACCGGGTCACCAGACTGGCCAGAGCCAGGGCCCCCCTAAACCATCGGCGGGGCCCAAGCAAAACTTTTAAAGTGACGCCCGAGGGCGGAGCACCAGTCTCAACACAGGACCCGTCCCCTCCTTTCAGAGACCGCCTTTCCCATTTCTTCTGTGCGTGGTCGAATATCACCACAGACCGTTGGGTCTTACGCACGGTGGAAAGCGGATACCACCTACAATTTGTCTCCCCCCCCCCCCTCCCTCCCACCCTCCCTTCTTGTCCCTCTTCAGGGACCCTTCTCACGAGCAACTCCTAATTCAGGAGGTGCAAACGCTCCTCACCATAGGGGCAATAGAGGAGGTTCCAAGGGAGTTCAGGGGCAAGGGGTTTTACTCCCGCTATTTCCTAATCCCCAAATCAAAAGGGGGGCTACGTCCTATCTTGGACTTGTGCGGACTCAACAAATTTATGGTAAAGTTGAAGTTCCGCATGGTTTCCCTGGGTACCATTATCCCTTCTCTGGATCCTGGAGACTGGTACGCTGCCCTCGACGTGAAGGACGCGTATTTCAATATAGCAATCTACCCACCACACAGACGCTTCCTCTGCTTTGTGGTAGACCAAAGTCACGTTCAGTTCGCTGTCCTCCCCTTCGGCCTATCCACGGCACCAAGGGTGTTCGCGAAGTGAATGGCCGTTGTGGCGGCCGCTCTTTGTCAATGGCAGATTCAAGTGTTCCCTTACCTCGACGACTGGCTTATCCGCGGCAACTCCAGCAGCCAAGTCCAGTTGCAGGTTCAGACGGCCTTGAGCATGTTCAATCAGCTCGGCCTGCTCCTGAATGTAGAAAAGTCCACTTTGGAGCCAACCCAAAGGTTAGACTTCATAGGGGCAGTACTGGACTCGACTCTCGCCCGGGCGTTTTTGCCAGAGGCACACTTTCAGGTCCTCGTAACCATCATACGCGGCCTTCAGAGCTTCCCAACCTCGACAGCTCGAAGCTGCCTCAGCCTCCTCGGTCACATGGCATCCTGCACATTCGTGATCGCTCACGCCAGTTTATGCCTCCGTCCATTCCAGGCATGGCTCTCGTCCGCATATCGTCCACACAGAGACAGCATGGACTTGGTGTTGAAGGTACCACCGCAGGTCCTAGCCTCCCTAGACTGGTGGCTGGATCCCAAGAAGGTGCTAGAAGGGGTGCCATTCCATCTGCTACAGCCATCCCTAGCCCTCACCACAGATGTCATCGCTCGGTTGGGGGGCCCACCTGAAAGGTCTTCAGACACAGGGCCTTTGGTTGGCTCAGGAATTAGCCCTCCACATCAACGTCAGGGAACTGCGGGCAGTGCGCCTTGCCTGCCTAGCTTTTTCCAAGCACCTTCAGGGTCGCTGTGTCACAGTCCTCACGGACAACACAACAGCCATGTATTACATAAACAGGCAAGGAGGGGCACGTTCGTCCCCGCTCTGCCAAGAAGCCATGCGGTTGTGGGAGTTCTGCTTAGCCCACTCCATCCACCTGGTGGCCTCCTTTCTCCCAGGGGTTCAGACCGCCTCAGCAGATCCTTCCAAGCGCACGAGTGGTCCATTCACCTGGATGTTATCCACTCTGTCTTCCAGAGCTGGGGATTTCCCCACATAGACCTGTTCGCAACTCGCGAGAACCGGAAGTGCCACACATTCTGCTTGCTCCAGGGACGCTCCCCAGGCTCCCAGATGGACACTTTTCTCCTGCCTTGGACAGGCCACCTGTCCTATGCCTTTCCACCTTTGCCGCTGGTCCACAGGGTCCTGTTCAAGTTACGCAGGGACAGGGCCCGCCTAATCCTGATTGCCCCGGTGTGGCCCAGACAGCACTGGTACACCACTCTCTTAGAGCTCTCGGTGACCGCCCCAATCACTCTCCCGTTGTGGCCGGACCTGATTACTCAGGAGCACGGCAGACTCTGTCATCCCGACCTGCAGTCTCTCCACCTCACAGCGTGGCTGCTGCATGGCTGAACCAGTCCGAGTTACGTTGTTCCGACCCGGTTCAACAAGTTTTGCTAAGTAGCAGAAAGCCCTCTACCAGGTCCACCTACTTGGCCAAGTGGAAACGCTTTTCCTGCTGGTTCGGCCCTCGGGGTATCAACCCTTCGCAGGTGCCGGTGCATACCATTCTGGACTACCTCCTGTCTTTGAAGGAGCAAGGTCTAGCACTTTCCTCATTAAAGGTCCACCTGGCGGCAATCTCGGCCTTTCACCCTGGTGAGAATGGACGCTCGATCTTTTCCAACCCCATAGTCAGCAGGTTCCTCAAGGGGTTAGAGCGACTGTATCCGTTGGTTCGCCATCCGGTCCCCACTTGGGACTTCAACTTGTCATAACCAGGCTCATGGGGGCCCCATTCAAGGCTATGGCCACCTGCTCGCTCCTGTACCTCTCCTGGAAGACTGCCTTCCTTGTAGCCATCACCTCGGCGAGGCACGTATCTAAACTCAGAGCACTCACCTCGGAACCCCCTTACACGGTGTTCCACAAGGACAAGGTACAGTTGCGACCACACCCGGCCTTCCTTCCCAAGGTAGTGTCGGCCTTTCATATTAACCAAGACATTTTTCTGCCGGTCTTCTACCTGAAGCCGCATGCCTCTCCAAGGGAGCAACAACTCCACTCCTTGGACGTCCATAGGGCTCTCGCCTTCTACATCAAGCGGACAAAGCCCTTTCGGAAAACGACTCAACTCTTCGTTGCTGTGGCAGACCGGATGAAGGGCCTCCCGGTCTCCTACCGATGCATCTCGTCGTGGATCACGTTGTGCCTCCGGGCGTGTTATGACTTGGCTGGTGTTCCCACCACGCACGTTACGGCCCACTCCACCCGAGCTCAAGCCTCGTCCTCCGCCTTCGTGGTGCATATACCTATACAGGAGATATGTAGGGCAGCAACCTGGTCATCGGTGCACACCTTTGCCACTCATTAGGCCATAGTCCAGCATTCCAGGGAGGACGCTGCGTCTGGTTCAGCAGTCCTACACTCACAGTATCTCACTCTGACCCCACCTCCTAGGCAAGGCTTGGGAGTCACCTAATTGGAATACATATGAGCAAGCCCATACTCGAAGAAGAAAAGACGGTTACTCACTGTTGTAACTGTTGTTCTTCGAGATGTGTTGCTCATATCTATTCCAAACCCGCCCTCCATCCCCACTGTCGGAATAGCCGGCAAGAAGGAACTGAGAGGGCGCTGGGCCGGCTGGGGTATTTATTAAGCGCCGCAACGGTGCCACTCCAGAGGGCGCCAGCCAGCCCACCAAATGTTGCTAGGGTAAAAATCTTCCGACGATCGTGCACGCCGCACGCGCACTCCTAATTGGAATAGATATGAGCAACACATCTCGAAGAACAACAGTTACAACGGTGAGTAACCGTCCTTTCCCTTTGATTGCATAAGCCCACTGGAGTGGTGTGGAACAGATTACCACTGAAACAGTGGAATTAGCCTGATGTAATGGAATGTTGTTTGAGCTGTTTCAGAGTTCTTAATTCCATTATCCTTCACATTATTCCCATTAATGCCACATTGTAGAGAAATAACAAGTAGCTTATTTTACTCTAATCAAATTTCCTTTAAGAAGTTAACTCTAAGCTTCTGATAGGAAAAAAAAATCCAGCAAAACCCTGCATAAAATGTTATCATGAAGGGGACAAAAGACTCGGCAAGATGATGGATAACTTACAGGATAACCAAAAATGTAAATATTGCCATTTAAGGGATTGTCTCATTCATCCTCTCTTTTTAGCTCCCAAGAAGTCTGTTCTCGTGCATTTTTCTAGATTCTCTGTGGCAACCTCTCCTAATTTCCAAAATGCACTTAAATTAAATTATTCTACATCTTGACATAAGTATTGGAGTGGAATTTTGAAACAATGTTGTGCATAATGATGCCATATGAAAGGATCAGAAATGATAAATATTGAAAGAATTTAAACTTAATTTTAGCAAAGATGGCTCCCACTATTACTGCTGGCACTCAGCTATTTTCTGATGTCCTAAAACTCTGCAAGCAAAAACAAAGATGCCTAAACAGTGGGTAAATGAAACCACTGAACATTTAAGGCAAAAGAAAATTTGCAAAGTAATTATAAATAGCATTTAAATAGAATTCTTTAGTTTAATGGGGGATCTGGTATTCCTTGGCTTATTAACAGAAGACCTCCAATAGGGAAAATAAGTAACTATAAAAATAGTGTTCAAATGTCATGGGCCAAAACACTACACCTAACCATACTGCTACTGCAGTATAGTGTTTTGCACAATTATTAAAGAATATTGTTGTATTTGTAATGGGTTAATCCTGAGCCAGAGTTTGCCTCGGCCCTTTCAGTGTGGGACCAAGGTCTTGCTAGTGCAGTAACAGCACTGTTGTTGATGCCAGCCAAGACATTGAGCCGAGTGTACCCGCAGTGAGGTTGCAAAGAACCCCGGGTACTGACCAATGGACCATAGCCAGCTTGTTTAAGCTTGACTGAGAGGCATTCCAGAAACGGTTCTGGTGCAGACACCCAAAGAACTACAATGTTGGGCCACATGGGACCCCTGCCGTCCGTCGGCCAGGGAACCCTGGCCTGTTTAGTCTTTTGTTTTTTATGACACATGGTATTTGCATATTTTGAAGATAATGCCTTGATCAAGCTTTCTTACCCTGCAACTGTTAACCCTTTCAGAAGTCCAGGAAATGCGTTGTAAACTAGATGCCAAATACAAGCCTCAGGGTGAGCCCATGAAGAGCGGAGCTCTCATAGGCTCAAAGGGGGGAGTGTAATGGGTTAATCCTGAGCCAGAGTTTGCCTCGGCCCTTTCAGTGTGGGACCAAGGTCTTGCTAGTGCAGTAACAGCATATTTGTTGCAGAAAGAGAGATTAAGCCTTAGCTAATGCTGAATTAGTATATTCATTGCCAAAGGTATGACTTCAGTGCCTTCCACTCCTGCGCAGTATGAGTTGTTTACTTGTATGTATAAATATGCCCTGTAACGGTCCTTCGTTGTCCGGACCCACCCACTTCTGTTTGTAGCATGGGTGTAGAATAAAGCTTTGAACTCTCTACCATTGTCTGCCTCCCTTGACCAGAGCAAAGAACGAACCAGGAAAGAGTTAATTCTCTTAACATATTTTTATAAGGTTTGCTCTTAGTCACTTATTCCATGCAGATAGCAATAGTTTTGCCACTATAAACGTCAACATTCATAATTTCAAACATACAATAGATGCTATGTTTGTATACTAATCTAATATTATATTTTAATAAACATATACCTCCCCATGTGCAGGCGACATTAAAGTGATGAACTGATGAACCCTGTGACAAATAGCAGGGCCACATGCATCATTCACTTTTTGCCTCCTCTGCTGTATCTGCCCATTGATTCAACAATCCAAACAGGATCTTAATAACTGAAAGGGAAAGTCTCAGCTTCTAAATGTGATTCAGACCTTTCTACCAGATGTAGAAGCTTGTGAATTATTAAAACTTATATGGTTTCAAGATCTATCTCTGGAAAAGCTATTTTAGACCAGCTGTAGAAGTTTGGCATCTGACTTTACATCTGAGGGATACAAAAACAACCCCAACATTTAAAAAAAAAGTTGTATATTTCTTAAAATGCAAAAATTTCTGTAACATGGTAAACATTCAGAATACAAGGTGGTGTGGACCACAACTTTTAACAGTGCTTGTCTGGGATTACCTGCATAGTTTGGTTGTGGTTATAAATGTTTATACTGCACCTTACAGTGCTGTGGAGAATGGGAATGATATAGATGTGGTGACACCATCTTGGGATTCCCATTCCAGATGAATGATCAGGAGCAATAGAAAGGGGATAGAGCAGGGGCTCAGGATCTGGCTTTGTGTTTGTATGTAATATAGTGAGAGAAAATGTTCCAGGCTTTTCCAAGGAGTATCTGTAACTTGATTTATTATGGCTTAAGTAATTGTCATAGAGCAGCAACACAAAAAAAGCATGCAGCATGAAAATATTATAGAACCGGAAGAGGATGTGAAGGCAAATAATATATTTAGAAAGGAATGTACAGGGATGAACATTAAGTAGCAATTACAGTTAATTTCTCATACCATTTCTGCGCATTTTTAAACAGTATTTTTAATATACTGGAAGCTGATGAGAAATTACGCTGTTACTCAGTGACACCAAGCAAATTTATTTTTAATAGCTTTACTTGAGTTAAAAGGATCATAGAAACACAGGGTTCCTGGTTATACTGCTCAAGGCAATCTCATTTGCAGAATCTTTCCAAACAAAGGCATCTGTATATATCATAATTTAAACAACTCGGAACAGTTCTCTCAGAACTAATTTGAGTGCAGCCTGTAGTTCCAGCACAGCTTGGGTAGTATTGAGGTGTTAATTCTTTTCCAAAAGTGGCTTCCCATAGCATTCTTTTCTTTCTTTTTTCTGTTTGCATCTCTGTTTTGTAAACAGAATATTCTGATCAGAGATGAAAGTGGATCCATCTATAGTGACAGATAGAAATATGTTCTATCTATAATGCAGTTAGGAGGCAGTATGGCCTAGTGGATAGGGTGCTGGACCAATAGTCAGGCTATTTGGGTTTCGTTCCCTGATCTGTTACTCATGTGCTGTGCCTGTTTTCCCTCCCAACCTATATCTGTCTTGCCTATTCAGTTTGTATTTTCTTTGGGGCAGAGAAGGCACTTTAAGAATTACTGATTAAAAGAGCTACGTGTTGTTGTTTTATTAGGCTGACCATACGTACTGTTTTAAACGGGACAGTGCCGTTTTTTTCATATTTCCCGACCGTCCCATCGTTTTAATATAAATGTCAATTTTGTCCCGTTTTTAATAAACTATATATAGTTTTTAATTTTTTGTAAAAAACTGAACGCGGGTTGTTTATTTCTCATAAGGCTCTATGCTAATCAATGCGTACACTAAAACCACTAGTGTGACGAAAGAGGAAGTTCCATTTACTTTATCCAGTCAGGGCCAGGCTTCTTGCCCAGAGAGAGAACACCGCTAGTAAGAGACGGAGCTAACGCGTTCTCACTGCTTAGTACGATCAGAGTCCCATATTGTACTCATATCGTTGTTTCCTTAGCATTGGCGGCTGGCAAACTGATCCCCCACCACTGAACCTACTAGAAATCCATTGTGCTTCTGACTCAATAAAGTAAATGCACTGTAGTGGGGTGTGGGGATGCACATGTCGGTGACGTTTTTGTTTTGTTAGTTTTTGTTTTGCCTGTATGCTAACCGGTGGCTTTGTTATTCATTGTCGGTGGTTTAAACTTCATATTTTTAAGTCTTATTTTTTAAAGCTTAAAGTATACCCTTGCAATGCCAAAGACAAAGAGGCGAAACTGCAGTTTTAATGACGATCTCCAGAAGGAATTCAAATTTATTAAACCGGACAAACTGTGTAGTGATGGAACAAAAGTGGTATGCCAACATTGTAATGTCCATTTTTCCATTGCTCATGGAGGTAGAAGTGACATCAGCCAACATCTACGTAGCCAGAAACATAAGGATGCTGAAAAGACTCTGGCTTCAGTTAAAAACATCAGTTCGTTTATGAGACGTGATGGTGATAGTGAAAGCGATAAAATTGCAGCAAGTGAAGCTCTTTTTGCTTATCATACTGTGTGTCACGGCCAAAGTTTTCGCGCAAATGATTGCTTGTCGACATTGATAAAGAAAATTTATGAACCAAAATTTTCTTCAGCACGTACCAAATCAGAAGCAATAATTACCAACGTTTTATCACCATACATATTGGGCAAAGTAATAGAGGATTTGAATAAAACAAAAAGCATTACAGTCAGTTTAGATGCATCAAACAAAAAAGACATCAAACTTTTTCCAATCGTTGTGCAGTACTTTTTGCCAAATTATGGTGTTCAAGACAAAATTATAGACTTTGTTTCCTTACCTGGTGAAACATCCGATCTACAGTGTGCTATGTTGAAGGAAGTAATTGACAAATTTGTTTTACAAAACAAAATTGTTGCTTTGTGTGCAGATAACACGAACACCAATTTTGGTGGTTGCAAAAGACTTGGCAAAAATAATGTGTGGCGAAAACTTGAAACTGAACTGAAGAGGCCGATTATCGGTATTGGTTGTGGAGCACACATTATACACAATTGTCTCCAGTGTGCTGTCGACTGTTTACCAATTGATATTGAATGTTTTGCAGTGAAAGTAAACAAATACTTTCATATATACACAGTGAGAGTTGAACAATTACGCTACATTGTTAGAGCATAGAAATACAAGATTTTTGTCCTTGGGTCCATCAATTGACAGAATTTTAAGCATGTTTGATGGGCTTACTTCTTATTTTCTTTCTCAAGAAAAATGCCCTGTTATGTTGCAAAAATGGTTTGAAAATCCCTGTTTGAAATTGTGGTTGTCATTTGCAAGAGATCAAGTGTCTACGTTCCAAACATACATTAGTTTAATTGAAAAAGATTATATTTCAGCTACAGAAGTAGCCATAAACATTGAAAATCTTGTGAACAATTTAGAGTCCAGAAAAAGTGAAGTGTTTGTAACTACTGATGTCAAAACACAACTGAAAATGTTAGTAGATTCAGGAGAAATTAATGAGGCTAAGTTTTTTGAGGTAGTTGAGAATTTCTATGAAACCAGCTTAGAATATATCAACAAGTGGAAGTGCAGTGTAGGAAACACTGAGAAGTTCAAGTGGGTGCTACTAAGGAAGACACCTGAATGGAAAGAAATACAGGACAGCCTGAACGAGGAACTCATCACACACACAGAAACAGAAGAAACTCGTGTATTCGATCAGTGGACCTTCATAAAATCTACAATTGTGAGGCAGTTGGATACATGGAATAAAGAAAAGATTTCTGTATCTGATAGATGGGTAAAGATTTTTTCTGAAATGAGCGAAAAACGCCTAGACTTTCAAGACTTTTGTAATACTGTAGAGTTTATTCTTTGTCTTCCAGGAGGTACAGCACCTGTTGAGAGAATATTTTCTGTTATGAACAGTATATGTTCAAAGGAGAAATCTAGATTAAGTGTTGAGACAATGAGGGCTATGTTAGTTGTAAAACAAAATTGTGTCATGGAGTGTGAGAACTTTTATGATAAGGTGTTGAAAGACCGAAATTTGCTGCGTAAGATTACTTCATCGGAGAAATATTCATGGTACGATTGTGGTGAAATACAGTCCCCCTCTACGTCTACCTAAATTTGTGTATGAGTTCTGTCACTGAAGAATAATTGTTAGCTCAATATATTCATGTAATAAAACTTTTATAGTCTTACTTTTTCATGAATATTACATAACCCTGTCCCGTTTTTGCCATCCCAATGTCCCGTTTTTGTCTCAAGGAAATATGGTCAGCCTATGTTTTATGTTTGTACCGTGCCTAACTCAAGGGGGGCCCAGTATTGGTTGAGGTCTGTAGGTGCGCGGCTGGAAATCAACTAAACAACAATAATTACTGTAGTTTCAGAGGAATGAGAAAGTTGTCCTTTGACAAAAACTTGCAGTTTTTAAAGTCTTATTTGAAATTTATAAATCTCAGGATCATTATTTAAAGTGATTAGACGTCTGAAATGGCATCCCGTTATTTTCAGCTAGACTGCTTGATCTTTTTACAACAGGAAGAATAGTAATGCTGTTGGAGAGATCAAGTGACATCATTGCAAAAATGTAAGTTAAATCCTTTCCATGCCACCCTCACTCACATGAGTGTTGAGATTCCTTTGCTTATAACCCAGTCTAAATCAGGAGTGATTACACTGAAGTCTGTGGAGATAAATCAGTTTGAAACCTGTGTTTGTGAGAGGAGAATTAGGCTGATCATCTCACTTTGATCCCAGGTCCCACACAGGGCCAGCCAGAAGGCTGTTTATCTTTTCTCCCCTGTCCAGGCAGAGCACCCAGGCAAAGGTGTATCACTCTTGAGCTGTTTCCTCTGTCTAAATCCCCCTTTTTGGGGGGCTATCAGGTTTCACCACAGTCTAAATCCCCACCAAGCCCACAGAAGGATAGTGCTCCAGTTGTTTGTGTCCTAAACAGGCACAAGTGTGACTCTCTTTTGTGAATTGCGGCTGGGCACAGAGCTTGAGTCATTTAAAGCAGGTGAGCTTTAGTTTCCTGATTTATTGTTCACTTTAATTATCCACTGTGAAATAAGGCAGCATGAGAGAAGGGGTGTTAACATTAGAGAGGGATCTAGCATTGTTGGGATGTGGGAAATAACAGGCATTCAGCAGGAGTAGGCAGGAACTGGAGAGGTAAATTAGAAAGGGGAAGAGACTGGACTAGATAGATGGTGAGAATGCATGCATAGACTAATGTAGCTAGTTCACTGCATGGAACAGATGGCGCTAGTCCAGGGGTGGCCACATCCAGCCCGCGGGCCACTTCCAACCCGTGGGCCACATCCGGCCTGCGGGCCAGTCCTGTCTGGCCCCTGAGCTCCTGGCTGGGAAGGCTAGCCCCTTCCCCCTTTCTATGCTGCCGCGCGGGCAGCGCTCTGGAGGGAGGGGCTGCGCGCTCTGACAGGGCCACACGGCTGCCAGACATGCTGCTCTGAGCAGCGTGGTAAGGGGGCTGGGGCCGGGAGGTTGGATAAGGGCCAGAGATTGGTCCTGGCAGAATTTACTAGAGTCGGAGACCTCCTGGACTACGACCGGGGAGACTGGCTGGATCCCCTGACGCTCACTCAGCACATGGGGCTCTCCAGACCTCGTACTCCCCGGCGCGTACTTCAGGAGGTGAAGGCCGCTTTGCCGCCCGCTGCTCGGGCTTACCTCGACTGGGTCCTGCGAGAGGGTATGCCCCGCCCTCCCTCCGCCCCAGGCCCTCCGGACCTCTTTATTGGGCCCCTGCCCCATGGACCCAACCGGCTCCCCTGTCCTTTCACTGCGAGCCAGTTGCATGAACTACAGCCAGTCTGCCTCCAGACTGTGCCCAGGAAACATCTCTACACGCTCGTGCTCCACACCCGTCATCTCCTCACCCTCGCGTCCCGCCCCGATACGAAATGGCGGGACCTCCTGCCACCTCTAGCGGGTGAGAAGCCCCGGTGGGCCAGCCTTTACTCCACCTTAGTCCCGAGGCCCACCAGGGATGTCAGTTGGCGGCTCCTTCACGGAGCCATGAGCACGGGCGTGTACTTGGTGCAGTTCACAACTATCCCTGACACCTGCCCTTTTTGCGGCGTGAGGGAGACCCTGGCACATATCTGTCTGGAGTGTGCCAGGCTGCAGCCCCTTTTCCGGCTCCTCTTAGACATTTTGTTAAGTTTTTGGTTACACTTTTCCCCTCACCTCTTTATTTATGCACTCCCTATCCGTGGCCCCACAAAGTCGCGGGACCTCCTGGTCAATCTCCTCCTGGCCCTAGCTAAACTGGCCATCTACAAAACCAGGGTGAGGAGGTTGGCCGATGGAGGCTTCTGTGACTGTGGGGCCTATTTCCGATCCTCCATTCGTTCACGCATCCGGGCAGAGTTCCTCTGGGCAGCGTCTACTGACTCCCTTGACGCCTTTGAGGAGCAGTGGGCGCTGTCCGGGGTTCTCTGCTCGGTGTCCCCATCTGGTTCACTTTGTTTGACCCTTTGAGCACACTCTCGTCCCTGTTTTCTCATTTGTTGTCCCCCGGAATTACTTGGAATCCAGGTCCTGTGCATCTCTCCCCTTAGGCTAGGGGGTGGGATCCTTTAGCAATGGACGGGCTTCGCCCACCCACTTCTTGGATCCCAATAGGATAAGGGGCAGAGGGTCCCGCGGTGCGGGGGGGCAGTCAGGGGACAGGGAACAGGGGAGGAACGGGGTTGGATAACCATGGGAGTCCCGGCGGGCCTGTCAGAGGTCAGGGGTGTGGATAGGGTCGGGGCAGTCAGGGGACAGGGATCAGAGCAGAGGGGTTGGATAAGGGGTGGGATCCTTGGGGGTGATTAGGGTCAGGCGGGTCTTGGGAGGGGGTGGTCAGGGGACAAGGAGCGGGGGAGGTTGAATGTGTCGGGGATTCTGAGGGGGGCAGTTAGGGGGCGGGAAGTGGGAGGGGGCAGATAGGAGGTGGGGGCTAGGCTGTTTGGGGAGGCACAGCCTTCCCTACCTGGCCCTCCATACAGTTTTGCAACCCCGATGTGGCCCTCGGGCCAAAAAGTTTGCCCACCCCTGCCTTAAACTGTAGGAATATGTCTACACTGCAAAATATATATATCTATCCCATGGAGGTGAGTCTCAGAACCTGGGTCAGTTGACTCCAGCTCATGCTACAGGGCTAAAAAACTCGGTGTAGACTTCCCTGCTCAAGATAGAGCCTGGTCTCTGAGACCCTCTCTCTCGCTGGGTCTCAGAGCCCAAGCTCGAACCCAAACCTGCAAACTTAAATTTTTTAGCCCCATAGCATGAGTCTGAGTCAGTTGACCCAGTCTCTGAGACTCTCACTGCTGTGGGGTTTTTTTTGTTTGTTTTTTGTTTTTTGCTGTATAGACATGCCCTCTGACTCTGACAGAATGTGGGGGACAGGATTAACAAGGTAGCTGTTTGACAATGCCTCATGTAGTTCATAGGCTTAACTGTGTTTTGTTTAAGGAGACAATGCAAGAATCATGGCCCAAATGTGTTTTATTGTACTTTTAAAAACCTGTCTCATATCCCAAAGTCTCTCTCCTAGATTTTAAATTAGAGAGCCAGTTAGAAGTTATTTATTTTGACCCTTACAATGATGTTGACAAGGTACAGATCCATCACTGGTATAAGTAGGTACAGCCCCATTGGAGTCAAGGTGTCACATTGCACCCACTCATACTGGGGTGAATAAGACTTGTTGTAGTCTCTTCGCTGGAAGGTAGTAAGTACTTTTCCAGAGACAAATTCTAAATTAAAAGAAGTCTTTGCTCTGAGTCAACACAGGGATTTAGGGCTTGGTGGTTTCATGGTAAACACCTACCATACAGGTTTGGAAATCCTGTTGTTTGTTTGGTTTTTGTTTTGAAGAAAAGTAATTTTTGGAAAGGTGTTATCAGGTGCTGTTTGAGGAAAATTATGCTAAAATAGAGATTTTTATTGTTAATTGTCCCACAAATATTCTTTCTTCCCTCAAACAAGTTTTTCTGTAATCAGGTGCTTCCAGGACAATTTGTGGGACTTCATTGAGCAGTTGAACTTGTTTGGGAAATTGATTTCAGGAAGAGATGTCCTTCTGAGTATAAACAAGATGGAATTTCTGGCAGTGTAAAAAGGTCTCCCATTTGTTTATATTTCCTCAGGGAACTTATCCTGATATTTCCACAGACAGTGCAAAGTTGTTAGATGCCTTCTTTAAGCAACTGCTGAAAGTATCTTAAGTAAGATGGATGTAAAAACTAGCCTATTAGACACTGCATCCTTACTTCATATGCTTGCATGTTAAATAATGTCACAGAAAATATGTCAATGCTTTCTAGTTAGCAGAAAAGGATGATCAATGGTTTTTATAATAATTAGTATAGTTGTCACTCAAAGTGATGAAAAATGAAAGCTCTGATCAAAAGACCTTTTCCTCCATGCATTCTAAATTAGCAGACACAGTCATTAACTCATCAAATGAATGCTTATATGGTTAAGGGGCAATGAAATTTAACTTACCATAACATGTGTATTTTTTCTGGTTCCTTTAATTTGTATTAAACAGATTTTAAAAATAACTAATGGCTTGGGGGAGGGAGGGGTTCTGTTTGTCTTTAATAGCTGAAAATGCATAATAGGAGACTAAGGCCGTGTAAGCTGATGGAATGACTCTGCTTAAAAAAACAGTTGCAGTCAGTGAAGTCTTAGGGATTGAGGGTTAGTGGCTGTAACAAGAAAGTATGAAGATTAACATAATCAAAACATTTACAGAAAAAAAATCCCCCTGAACAACCCATGGATGAGGAGCCCTTCCTTCTCCCAAGCAGCCTTCTCCCTTCTTTTTCCCAAGTAGCTGGTCTTGTTGCCCTTCCTCTGAGCACTTATGCAAGGAGAGTGGGAAGCTGAGCTTTAATGAACCGGACGTTGATATGAGACAAGAGGGTGCCCTTACACCCTATCACAGCCTACCGTATAAAAGCACGTGAATTTCTGTGTTCATCACCAAGGCCCACATCCTGCACTCACTTAACTTTGCTACCATAAATGGTCCCATTGAAACCAATGGGATTAGTCAAAGTAGTAAAATTAACCACTTCCATGAGCGTTTGCAGGATTGGGGCCTTACTGTGTTGGGTCTTCATTGTCAGCTACACTAGTGAGGAGTTTTTCTGTATAGTGATGATCAGGAAAAGCAAAAGCTAGGAACAATCTTTCTCTCATGGACACCTCGCTGTGTTTCCACTTTAGCATTTGTTCAGTTTCCCTTGGGTCTGTCCTATGTTGCCCCATGTGTTTTATGATTGGCTGAGTCACGTTGTTTCTTACTGATTGGTCCAGTTAAACCACTTGCTTATGATGGAGGGTTTGTGTTTGCTCACTGCAGCACCAGCAAGCAGAGACAAGACACTATTTGTTTTTGTAGCAGCAGCTTTTTGAGAGGATTCCCCTAGCATAGCAGGTTACAGATAATCTTCCTCTGAGCCTGTGGAGGTCCTACTGCTGTGTGGGGCAGTAATTATTTAATTCATTGATTGAGCCCCACCCTCTGGTTTTGTAAGATGAAAAGAGACACGGTAAAGCAGCAGTGTTCTCTGCCCCCCACCCCCGCCCCAAAAGAAGAAAAATAATATTTTTCTGATGCTAATGCCAGTTCAAATGGCTACGTTCCTCATTGCTCCCACAGCTGCTGCTGCTGATAGCTGCATTAGTGGAGCTGGGAGACTGCAAGCAGCATTCTTCCATGGGGGTGCAAAAAAAAGGGGCAAACTTCCAGCAATGATCTAAGTGGAAAAGCTCTGTGGCATCAATAACTTTAAGTAAAGGTAGGGGAACCAGCAGAATCCACTTTACCTGAGGCAGACAGCTCCTCTGAAGAGGAATATTTTTCTGGGACTCAGCTGGGCACTCAGGGTGCATGACATGGTCATGAGAAGGAGAAGGTCATTGGTGGTGGAAATATCAACACGTGGGTCATGCATAGTGAATGAGTTTGGACAGACCAGGGTAATACTTATGCCAAGCTAGCTGGACTCTAGCCTAGGCTGTGCTTGACATAAGTGTTGCTGTGGACTTGCTTAAATAATGAATAATGCTTAATGTACTGGGCAAAGATGATGTTTTGTACTGAGTTGGAGGACACAGCCAAAAGGAAGTTAGAGTAGCCTCTTGATACACAAAATGTAATGCCAAAAGGTCAATGTATTGGGGAAAAACAGGGTAGTCCCTGTATGGGGTAAGGTGACATTATGACATGCAGAAACTGTTACCAGCTAGAATCCCCAACCCCTTCCTGCAAAATGCAAAGAGGCAGCCTCTTTGTGGGTCTGGAAACATTTCCAGATTGATACAGGGGACAGGAGCTGTGCCATTTGCCCGCTCTACAAATGTAGGGTGAGTCTGGGCCATGACCCAAAAAGGATGTGAACATCAGAGATGATAAAACATATAGACAACAATCACATGCTGCAATTAGTTAGCTGAGAACTTGCATAATAGCAAACAGGCATTTATCTACTACAGAGCAGAGGTTGACTGTGACACCTCCAAAGCTTTCCATGGCTTGGTCAGTTAAATACAGCAGCATCACTCAACAGATCCCAGTAGATGCTGTGGCAGAAAGGGAACACTACCATGGATGCTGCTGAGATATATCTATATCTATATCTATATATATATCTCCTTCTCTCTTCTGGCACAGGTTGGAGGACTTTGAAATGGTCTTCATTGCCTCTTCCCACCGTTAGGAGGAGGAGAGCACTGCTGTTGCAGCAGAGAGGGTGGTGGAGAGATGCTTTCAGGATAAGATGCTGATGTCCACTGACTCAGACCCTCTTTCTTAATGGCAGCTGTGAAAGGATGTATGGCAAGCATTGTAGTAGCTGGCTGTCATCTACATCTCCTGCCCTCCATTAGGACTTTATTTGGAGTGCCTCTTTAGTGCAGCAGGTGCTATAGTATCAGAATGTGGAGAGGCTTATCATTGAATGGAAAGTGGCTTCTTGAGGGTTGAGGGTTGAGAGTTCTTGACGGAGAATACTAGCAGCAGCCTGCTGGAAATGTTTTGGAGATTATTTTTACTCAACCTCCCCTCCCCCCTCTCATTTTAATCTTTTTTTCCCCACCTGCAATAACATAGTGGGGTTTGATTTCATTTGTTTGTTTGTTTTGATGCTGAGTAATTAAGACTCTTTTTCACTTGGGAAACTGGTGTTGAATTAAGAGGGTACAGATCAGCAGGTGTTCAGATTAGAACCAAAATAAATAAATTAGCAGGTCAGGAGGTTGCTATTTTTTTAAATCATGCAAGATGTTTTGTTCCGTTCTTTTAAACCAATGAATGTATAATCAGCGTGGGACCTAGAGTTTGATATGTCATTACAGTCAGTTGGGTACATCCCTGAAAAATGTGAAAATAATTTATAAAACAGAGTAGAAGCCATTTCATTCTCTGAATATGATTTTGAAAAATATAATTTGCCAGCAATTAAAATCCAAAGGAACGTAAACTGAATTACGCTTCCTCTTGGGATTCCCACCACCATTTCATTTGTTTTTGTTTTATCCTTTGGCATTTTACCCTCTTATACGCCTCCTAAAAGGAATAAAATATTAGATTTTTTTTTTACATTAAAGCAAAGGACAAACAAACTGACAATCAGTACATTTATATCACCGAAATACCCAAACATATTTAGCCTCAGCATCAAACAGTAAAATGTCTGCATATGTTGCATTTGACAGGGCTTTGCATATCTTCAGCCATTCTGGTATAAAAATACCTCTGCATATTGGAATTGATGGATTATTGTCAAATTGAGGACATTTGTGATGGCTAGTGAAAAAGTTTCACATAGGCTTTACTGGGTATATTACAGAACACTGACAAATTCAGAATTAGGAAAATAATGTAAATGGTGTTTTTGAGTAGGAAAAAAACCCTATAAAAGGCATTTAATAAAATGACAGGTGTAATCCAGTGCAAAGAAGACACAAGGAATACCTTTTGCAGCCAGCAGTTTAATGGTGGCTCTAATTTATTGCTTAAATTATTACTGTAGATGAACATGCCCGAGACTCATGGCATACTCCTGTCTATTTTTTGCATGTGAGACAAGCTACTCAAAGAAATAGGTCACCTTATACTTGTAGCTAGATATTATTGAATCATATTTGCAATATTTTACTTAATTGCACAGACCTGAGGCATATAGTATGGCTCTGAAGAATATAACCTGTCATGTTTATAGGGCATGTGCATAATGCTTCTAGTTATTCGTCAAAAGCACTGCAGAAGTTAAATTTTGGCATTTACCTATACTTTTTTCTTGTTTTATGGTATCCTGCATAGTTTTTGTGCTGTGTATACTAAATAACTAAATTGTATTTTTGTTCAACAAAGAGATTCAACTTGTGTACCAGATTTTAGCACTCTCTTTTACTGAAGCCTTGACTCTGCAGTCTGATCCACACTGGTGACAGAATCCAACCAAAGTCAATGCAAGCATAGGATCTTCTATTCAGATTGCAGGGCCAGGATCTAAAATTTTAGTCTATACTTCAGGGAGAGCTCATGGTTTAATGAATAGCATATGGGATTGGGAGCAAGATGTGTTTTATTCCTAAATCTGTCACTGACTCTGTGGGACCTTGGGCTAGTCACCTGACCCTTGTGTCCCTAACTTTCAACTTCTGTTACATGTGAACAATAGTACTTAACTTTTTAGAACAGTTTGAGGGCCTTGGATTAAAGACTTTATGTAAGTGCAAGTTATTTTTGTTGGTTTACTATTAAAATATAGTTTTCAGAGTAACCCTTTATATGGAATAGATAAAGGATTGTTTCACAAATTTGCTGTTCACAGCATTGACAACATATATCCTTAAGGGTGTGATAGATAATAACTGTGGTAATGTAATAAGTATACAGATAAAGATTCTCCAAAACCAAGAGCCAGGATGCCCTCTAGAAACAAAGGACCTGTGAGAAACTACTGTAAACAATATTGGAGAAATATTGTACTCATTTGGGGCAAATGCAACCTAAGCCCCAGTTCAGCAATTTGTGCTGTGTGGGCAGATCCTTTACCCATTTACCCATAAATGGTCACAGTAACACTCTGATATTGCATATGTAGCAAGCAAGCACTATTATATTTTAGGTCCAATGGGTTCCATACAGGCACAGGGTCCACCCCATGAAGCAGCTTTCAGGATTGGGTCTTTAGGTCCTGATCCTGCAAACACTTGTGTAGATGCTTCACCTTACTACTATGGGCAGTCTCAGGTCAATGCAACTACTCATAGTAATCAAGTTAAGTATCTGCATATGTGTTTGCAGGATCAGGGTTTTAGTGTGTGTGTTTTGCTATCTGGAAGAAGCTTCCAAGTCTCCACTTTAAATTGTTTCTGATTTTTCTCTTCTACTCTTGTGATTATGTAAACTTCTTTAATAGGGCATGGTGCATATTCTACTGAGTTCTTCATAAAATCTGACACACACAAAAATAGATCTGTTTTAAGACAGCAAAAAGGTAAAGAGAACCTCTGAAGTACAATAAAGTACAAGCCAGTCTAAGTTAATCATGTTTCAAACCATTTCAAATGTGAGACTGTGCACCTAAGCATACTTCCTGGTACATTAAAGTGTCTTGGTGGGATAAAAAAGCTAGATATTTTTTTAAACAAATTTTAGACAAAAATGCTCTAGTTAACTTTAGTGTCAGGAATAAAAACTGAGTTAGAGGAATGAAAGGAAATGTCTAGAGATGAGGAATTCCCCCTCCCCTCCAGTTAACGTAAAAAAAAGCTGCCCTAATATTTATTTTGGTGGCATTTTTGATGATTTTAAGTTCACAGTTGGCTGGCCATTTCAGCTCTGAAGTAGGCAGACTGATCAATGAGCCATGCAGATCACATGTGGGACCTCTGGACTGTGAACGAACAAATAACAAAATTTAAAATGAAACATGCACTTCTCAATAGAAAATTCATCCCATCTTAGTTTTGCCAGTCTACTTTATAGATAAAATGGGAAAACTGAAGTGACTGTTACTGTATGATAGGTACAGAGCTTTAGCTGGTCTTCCACAGATAATTTCAATAAAAGTTTGCTCAGGTTTCTCAATCAGTGGAGAATAGATATTAAGTAGTACACATTTATATTGGGGGTGGGGGAGAACTGTCTGTCTGTCTGAAAGAGTGGCGCCCAGGTATCAGGGATTTATGTCTTCATAGCATATTTACTCTTGGTGAGCATTATCATGGAAGTGTGGGACTGAAAGGGACCTCAGTAGATCATCTAATCCAGTCACCTGCACTCAAGGCAGGACTACATAATAACTAGACCATTCCTGATAGGTGTTTGTCTAATCTATTCTTAAAACCTTCAATGACGGAGATTCCACAGCCTCCCTAGGCAATTTGTTCCAGGGCTTAACTACCATGACAGTTACGTTTTTTTTAATGTCCAACCTAAACCTCCCTTGCTGCAATTTAAGCCCATTGCTTCTTGTCCTATCCTCAGAGGTTGTTCTCCCTCCTTCTTGTAACAACATTTTATGGACTTGAAAACTGTTGTCATGTCCCCTCTCAGTCTTCTTCTCTCCAGATTAAATAAACCCAATTTTTTAAATCTTCCCTCATAGGTCATGGTTTTCTAGACCTTTAATCATGTTTGTTGCTCTTCTCTGGACTTTCTCCAGTTTGTCCACATCTTTCCTGAAATATGGCACACAGAATGGGATACAGTACTCCAGCTGAGGCCTTACCAGAGTGGAGTAGAGTGGAAGAATTACTTTTTGTGTCTTGCTGACAACAGTCTGCTAATACATCCCACAGTGATTGTTGCAAAAAAGCCAATGTTACTCTGTTTATTCATATTTAGCTTCTGATCTACTACAACCCCCAGACCTCTTTCTGCAGTACTCCTTCCTAGGCGGTCATTTCCCATTTTGTATGTGTGTAACTGATTTGTTCCTTCCCAAGTGGAGTGCTTTGCATTTGTCGTTATTGAATTTCATTTTACGTACATCAGACCGTTTCTCCAGTTTGTTCAGATCATTTTGAATTTTAATCCTATCCTCCAAAGCATTTGCAACCCCTCCCACCTTGATATCATCCACAAACTTTAAGTGTACTCATTATCTAAATCATTGAGGAAGATATTGAACAGAACTATACCCAGACCGATCCCTGTGGGACCCCACTTGATATGTCCTTCCAGCTTGACTGTGAACCACTGATAACTACTCTCTAGGAACTGTTCTCTGACCTGTTTTGCACCCACCTTGTAGTTGCTTCATCTAAACTGTATTTCCCTAGTTTGTTTACGAGAAGGTCATGCAAGACAGTATCAAGAGGCTTACTAAAGTCAAGATATACCACATCTGCCACTTCCCCCATCCACAAGGCTTGTTACTCTGTCAAAGAAAGCTATTAGGTTGGTTTGACACAATTTGTTCCTGACAAATCCAAATCTTGACTGTTATTTATCACCTTATTATCTTTTAGATGTTTGCAAATTAATTGCTTGATTTGCTCCATTAGCTTTCCAGGTACTGAAGTTAAGCTGACTGGTCTCTGATTCCCCAGGTTGTCCTTATTCCCCTTTTTATAGATGGGCACTATATTTGCCCTCTTCCAATCCTCTGGAATCTCTCCTGTTTTCTGTGAGTTTTTGAAGATAACTAATGGCTCAGATATCTCTTCAGTCAGCTCCTTGAGTATTCTAGGATGTATTTTATCAGGGCCTGCTGACTTGAAGACATCTAACTCATCTAAGTAATTTTTAACTTGTTCTTTCCATATTTTAGCCTCAGACCCTTTCGCCTTTTCACAGGCATTCACTATGTTAGAAATCCAATTGCTACTAACCTTTTTGGTGAAAACTGAAACAAAAAAGTCATTAGCACATCTGCAACTTCCACATTTTCTGTTACTGTCTTTTATCTTCATTAAGTAATGGGCCTACCCTGTCCTTGGTCTTCCTCTTGCTTCTAATGTATGTGTAAAATGTTTTCTTGTTACCTTTTATGTCTCTATTTAGTTTAATCTCATTTTGTGCCTCGTCATTTCTAATTTTGTCCCTACATGCTTGTGTTATTTGTTTATATTCATCCTTCCTAATTTGACCTAGTTTCCACTTTTTGTAGGACTGTTTCATGAGTTTCAGATCATTGAAGATCTCCTGGTTAAGCCAGGGTGGTCTCTTGCCATACGTCCTATCTTTCCTACACAGTGGGCTAGTGTGCTCTTCATTAATGTCTGTTTGAAAAACTGCCAATTCTCTCAAACTGTTTCTCCCCTTAGACTTGCTTCCCATGGGATCTTACCTACCAGCTCCCTGAGTTTGCTAAAGTCTGCCTTTTTGAAATTCATTATCTTTATTCTGATGTTTTCCATCCTACCATTTTTTAGCATCATGAACTCTATCATTTCATGATCACTTTCACCCAAGCTGCTTTCCACTTTCAAATTCTCAACCAGTTCCTCCCTGTTTGTCCAAATCAAATATAGAACAGCCTTTCTGCTAGTTGCTTTCTCCGCATTCTGAAATTAAAATTTTTTTTTGTCTCCAATGCTTCCAAGAAGTTGTTGGATAATCTGTGCCCAGCTGTGTTATTTTCCCAACAGATGTCTGGGTAGTTGAAGTCCCCCATCACCACCAAGTTCTGTGCTTTGGATGATTTGTTAGTTGTTGTTTTTTAAACAACTCTCAAAGCTCTGTTGATTTTACTCTATTATGGTCTTACAGACAAACATTTTCCTGCATAAATATCCCTAAAGCTAATAGTTTAATCAAGCTCAGCTGAAAATTTGGGTCTACTTGTGGCTTTAGGCTACTTACTTTTGGTTGAAGGTTTGCTAAAAAAATTCTGTCTTTAGGGGCTTGTTTATATTCTGTAAGTGCTGGTTGTTGTGTCTTTTTGTTTTTGTGGGTTATTTTTTTAAAATGTGTGTGTTTTAAAACAGGATACAAGAAGACTTTTTTAAGAGCAGTTTTGAACCTTGGTGTTTCTGTAAATTGAACGGCAAGGTTCTTATGTTAATTCACCCGTTAACAGGTGGGGGAACCCTGCAGAGAGATGCAGACTGAGTCCTACTGACTTATTATGGCAAGTATAACTCATTAAGTCCATTCTGGATAAAAGGGATGTGGTGTGGCTTTCTGACCACATGGAACATAGGATTGAGGATTGAGAGTTAGCTATAGAGAAACCTTAAGTAGAGGTTTATAGGTTTGCTGTTTGATTCATGGAGAGTGGCATGCAGTTAGAGTATTTGGTCATAAAGTGATGTCTTGAAAGGCTCCAGGAATCTAAGTGGGATTATGGAAGAGAGTATGCAGTGATGGAAGATATCCTCTAAGCCTCCATCACTCCCATTTGTAAAATTGTAATAAGTGGTCACTGATTTTTTGGATACTCAACTTCAGATACCTTAGGCCCGATTTTTTTCATTGTTGAGCATTCACAACTCTAACTTAAGTAAATGGCATGTACAGGTGCTGAGCACCACTGAACATTGTACCCAGAGGTCTCAAGTTGGGTACCAAAAATTAGTGATTACTCTTAAATATGTTGTGCATCAGTTTACTGACTTATGAAATGGCGTTGTTTGGCTGCTTTGTCAATTAACTTAGGAAAATTGTTTTGAGATCTCAAATGGAAGGTTCTATATTAATAAATGGCTCTTAAGTTGACATTTAATTAAAACAAAGTGTCTTTATGTGCTAACAAACTATATTTGTTTTAGTTCATTGCCTAGAATTATTTAAACTGTTCAAAACCAAATAATGCAAGGATTAGAATACTTCAGACTTTGATTCTTTATGTAAACCAGACAGAATTACTGATTGGAGTTTTGGTTTGAATACTGGCCTAATAAAATAGAAACATTTTGTAGCACATATTTGCACAAAGTAAATTATAATAATTGTACATATTTTCACTGGGTGAGATTGTTTTCAGAAGTGCATAAGTGATTTAAGAGCAGTTAGATGCCTTTGAAAATCCCACCCTTTATCCCTCTCCATCCTTTGCATTTTGCTTCTTTTGAGGGGAAAATCCAGTGGAACCTGCACGTCTTGTCTGTTATCACCCTGGTCACAATGACTGATCTTGAAATGTAATCTTCTAGTGCAGACCCTTGTGCCTACACAGAGTCTCACTGAGGCTAAGGGGACTCTGCATGGACAGGCTGCATTTCAGAATCCGTGTTTTTGAACGTATGTTTGTATTTTTATTTTCTCCTCTTACTTCCCCCATCTGGTTCTAATCTTCTTAGACTGCAAGCTCTTCAGGACAGGGACTGTCTCTTAGTTTGTACAGTGCTGAGTATAATGGGGCCCCAATCATAATTAGGGCCTCTGGACATTAGTGGAGTATAAATGATATGACAAGTAATTAGTAATAATCTTGATTGTCCTATAGTGACGCAGTTTGTCATTCACTATATCTAGAGGGGCTGGTCCAGAATAGGCTAGGCAAGTGCCACCTGCTCTATTCTTCATGGCTTTGCTCTAAATCCAAGACTGTGACAAAAGGAAAGGAATATTTTTTAAAGGAACGCAGTACAAATCAATAGTAATATAATTCCTAGTGTGCACGTGTGGAGCGGGGGAGAGGGGTTCTCAGCACTATAAATGTGCATAACACTTTGGATAAAACATGTCCCTATGCTGACGAATTTACAATCTAAAGGCCCAATCCTGAAAACACTACTGGGTATACTGTTTACTGCAATAAGCACTACACCTGATGTAAAGGGTTTTCCAGATTAGGCCCACACATATAGCACTATGAATGATGGTAGCAGAAGGAGGGGAGGCTAAGGAAGAAGTGAGGATGAGGATTACAAAAATATAAGATCATGTGATTGCCTGGTTTGATATATGTGCATTTAATTGATTTTGCTCTTTAAAAAATTGTTGTATGGTGTTTATCATACTGTTTCATGGCTTGCATCTCACCAGTCTCCACTAGTAAATTGAGGGGGTAGGGGAAGGCTGGCAGGAATCTTTTTTATGTTTTATTTCTGTGTATTCCTGATAGGTAAGGGAGAACTAAGGTTTATTACACAGTGATATCTTGGAGCTTTACAAGGAGGTGAGTGTAAACTAGAAATAACTGCTACTTCAGAATCTGCCTCTTAGCAGGATAAAGTAGTAAAATGCGATGCATTTGTCAGTTAAATGATTCCCTGTATTGTAGGTTTTAATGCCTTTAACTGTTGCCTATTAGATATTGCCTCTTGTCTAAAGCATGCTACAAAACCTAATCCCTAGAAGCTAGATTAAAAGATCTTCCTTTTAGTCTTCATTCAGCTTCAGTTGCAGAATAAATGGCAACAACATCACGTGGGAGCCATTCAGATGAACTGTATTCTTCTACATTGCCTAGAGGGGAGAAGATTAGGGGGTGTGTGTGTGTGTGTAATTTCTTTTTCCTTCTTCCTGCTTCCATGTATTTTAAAAGTACAAAGAATGGTTTGCAATTGGAATGTTTATTTAAAATCCCACAATGAACACTACTGCATATAATTTGGGTAAACCAATAGCTATTTCTACAGTTAGTTTGAAATTTGGACTTTATTGTTTTGTCTGTATTTTGGAAGGGGAGGAGGAAGAGAGAGTGCGGGGGGGGGGGGGGGGGGGGAGAACCCTTAAGCATGGTTTTTCTGTCCATTCTGGAATATATTTTATCAGCTACTTCTCTTGGTTTCCTTACCAGTCTGGACATCTTGACAGTTTTATGTGTAATGCTGGTTCACACTCATTACCCAGCAAAGTGGAATGGTGAACATACAGCGAAACACAGGGTCTGATTTGCCTCTAAATTACATCAGTTTTAAATAAGCATCATGCCATTTACTTCAGTGGAATTACTACTGATTTACACCAGTGTAATTTGAGAGGAGAATCTGGCTCAAATATACCAGTACAAGGTTACATATTAGAATATAGTTGGTGATACTGACTGTACAAACTCCTGTTTAGACTGGTCAATTGGGCTTATTTGATTTGGAAATGATTCTGGAGCACAGGATTTCATGCTGGGTAGGGGGGAAACCAAAATCCTCATATACATGAATTGCAGATAAATATAATGGGTAAAGTAGGAATACTAATATTTTAGTGATTTATTTTTACAATTTCCCTTCTTTAATTGTCAAGTTAAACCCTGTGACACACTCCACATTTTCCCTTCCTCTTTCCTTCCCAAGTGTGAAGCTTTCCCTAAGGCTGCCTCTGTTTTCTTATCCTACCGTGTCCCCCGCAATCTGTGACCCCTTAAATGGTTTTTTGTTTTGCCCTTAAAAAAAGTGGAAGCATATATTGCATGCATCTGCTTCCACTGCTCTCAAATGTTTGTTGTGTATTTTGAAAATCACAAGCCATATACTCCATTAACACTGGGCTATGGCAGGGTGTATATTAAATGATTACTGGTCTATATTATCAAATGATTGGACACATACTGAATGTAAAACAGTAACTTGTGTGTGTGTTGGATTGGTCTTTTTTTTTTTTTTTTATTCAATTATGGAATTTAAAAAAAAGTTCTGACCTGTATTGAGTGGAGAATAACAGATTTTGAGGTCACAATATAAACCTACTGCTGCCACCTTCAAGGGAAGCAGTCTCCCAACTACCTCTCTCAATGTCTGAAAAAGCTGAAATCTCTTTATTTTTATTCCTGATTCCACTGTGGATTGTTCTAATGAGGGTTTCCTAAGAATTTCTCTCCTGGGCTTATTGCGCTGGCAGTCTTTCTACAGTGCAATCTTTTCAGTTTATCACAATGTAGAAATCCTCAAAATGAAGTGGATTAGTATATAAAACCACAAATACATTTCACCAGTTCTAATCAAAGCCATAAACAAGTTATTAAATATTAATAAGTTGGATCATTGTGATGTCACTTTCAAGTAGCATTATAGGTTGTCACCAGTCTCAAATACTCAAATACCAGTCTCAAATACTGTGAGCTCACAACAGTTTAAAAACTCAAAATACTGAATATTTGCAGGGAGGGAGAAAAGCAAAACCTCAGACTTCAAATGAGTGAGCGATTGAAAATGATATTATTGTTCTTGTGTCATCCCACCTCTTCATCAGCCTGTCAGGAAGTGTGGCTGTGTCTGTCTATAACTAGGTGCTCCTGGTGCTGCACACAAAACACCTCTACACCCCTGAAAACTCCTGCCTTAATTGGGATCTTCTCACATGGTGGTCAATTTTTACTCATTTGTGAGGCTTCAGTGACAGGCCTGGGCTACTCCAAAAAGTTTTATTGGTATAGCTGTGCTACTCAGGGGTGGGAAAAAACCACACCCCTGACTGATGTAGCGGTGCCGACATAGCTGCGTCTACACTGGGGGGTTCTGTCAATGGAAGAGGGTTTCCATCGGCATAGCTCACTTGGTTGGGGGAGGTGGTATTCCTATACTCACAGAAAAACCCGTTCTGTCAATGTAGGCTGTGTTTACACTACAGGGCGATGCCAGTATAGCTTTGCTTACAAGGCTATACCAGTATCATCTCTGGGGTGTACATGTATCCACAGCTTCTGGTGATCTCCTAGAGACAAGAGAAGGAACTGAAGTGAAAGTTATTTAGAGTATGTCTACACTGCAACATAAGCCCATGGTTGAGTCCAGGTTCAAGCCTAACCCCCATTGCGTGTATTCTTCAATTACGCTAACCCAGGACTCGGATATCAGGGCTGGAGGCTCCGAACTCAAGTTAAGCTGGGACCTATGGTCCGAGCCCTATTGCGTTGCAGTGTAAACACAGCCCCGCTTGACATCGGTCCCAGGAGTCAGGTGTAAGTATCCCACAATTCCATGAGACAACTTCCTTAGTCCTCTCTATCCCAACAATCTGCAATCCACTCTATTGAAAACAGAAGCCACTCCCACTTTGAACAGCAGCAGCTCAGGTCAGCGTTAACCCATTCTCTTCTGATCACTAATCTGCAAGCACAGTAATCAGAGAGCCTCCATGGTTTGCAATAGAGAACCAGTCAATCAAGCATTTTGCAAAGTGAGCTGCTTCCTGGTAATGTGCAGGGTGGGCAGTAAAGTTTTCCCACAGTGCACCGCAGTCATAGGGCTAGAGCAGTGGTTCCCAAACTTTAACAACCCACGAACCCCTTTCACTAAAATTTCAAGGCTCATGAACCCCCTCCTATAAATGAATATTTCCATAGATGTTCTCCCTTACCTCAGCATAAATTATAAAAGCAGTGATCTTGGAAATATAAAATTTGTTTTTATGACATGCTTATTACACACTATTTATCAATTATTATTTATCATTACAGTATTTTTATTACATTATGAAAACAGCAACACTCTTCCAAGATCTCACTTTTGTAGCTTGTATCACTTTTGATTAAGCCTGTTATAAGACAAGGCTCCTATCAGAGGCGCCAGTAGAAAAAAGGGTGCGGGGGCACCACCAGAAAACTGGGGGGGGGGGGCACGCAAAAAAGGGGAGGGACCTGTGGGGGAGGCGCACCAACATAGGGATGGCACGTGACCCTCATCGTCCCCCCTACTGGCGCCTCTGGCTCATATGTTTCATCAAGGAGTATCAGATGTGAAACAGCATGAAGGTATTTAAGAAGCCAACTCAAAGAGTTCCTCCTACACAAGCATTCAGGTCTTGAGCAGTCCAGGCAAACAATTCACATTACAACAAAGCTTAAACTTGTTCTTCATAATAATTTAAAAACAACACTAGCAGCTTATTTAATTTTAAATACAGCAAAAAATATCTACGTCCCTTTCTATTTTGTAAAAGAAGTCCTGAAATTTAAATCTCCTCAGTGTGATAAATATACTTGCCAAAGTTCCCAAAGCTGTGGGCTGCTGGCCCCGTGCTGCCCAGGGTCCCTATGGACAGCTCTGTCTGCCATTAGGGAATTTTTTCCCGAGAATCCTCTAACATTTCATGAACCCCCCCAGGGGTTCACAAACCCCAGTTTGGGAACCACTGGGCTAGAGCAGTTCGGGGGAGGGGGGCGTGCACTAGAAGTTCTGGGATATGGTTACTTTGACTCTGGTCTGCGCATGGCAGTTTGGACACCAAAGTCTTAGGTTCGAGGATGGGTTAGAAAAGTCTTAACATAGTATTAAAATACAATGTAGATGCTGAAGCCCAGGGTACCTTAACACGGGGAAGCTGACTCGTGTCCCATTAACCCTGGGCTTACATTGCAATGTAGACATACCTTTAGTGTTCATTATAGCAGAACTAGGATTCCCTGGTCCAGTGGTACCAGAGCTAGATAAAACAGAAAACAGAGAATTGGGGATGACAAAATGGGTGTGCATGTGATATGTGGCCTCTGGTATTGGGGGTGTCCTATGTAACCACTCAGGCTAAGGTCATCACTATACACAATAATACTGAGGAGTTTGATATTGAACCTATGGGGGTGGAGTTGAGTAATCTTCCTTTGGTGCTATAAATAGTGTCAGGGCTTTATAAACTTTGTTGTACTTCCAACTACATATTTATGCATCTTCTGCTGGAGTTCACTTGCTTTTGCAGCACACATGTATACTGACAAAAAGACTGGGTTAAAAATCTAAGCACTTCTTTTTGTGGCTAGTAATAGTATTTTAGCCAAAAGTCGCCTGAGAATCTTATTAGAGCAGAATTAGTTGCTTTATGGAACACATTCTATTCCACATCTTTTTGAGCTCTAGAAATGTACATCATTTAGCCAAACTGAGTAGAAATTATGACAAAAAGTCTGCAAATGGTGCTAATTATTCTTGTGAGGAGCAGTTTGCACACCCTTGGTGCTGGTTTGTAATTACAGTATAGACACAACATATGCATTAAATTGTAAGCAGATGTAAAACTGCTTGACTTTGAGAAAGCTGAGAGAATTAAGGGGCTAATAGACATAGATCAAATTCATGACTTTGTGTTGAATGCAAACAGTATATCATATACTGAAAAGTATCTCTAAGGCTTGTAAACAGTATGATTAATTTGTATCTTTTAATATGAAATCAAATGCAATGGACAAGATCCTCTCCTAATGTAAATCTCTACAGCTCTATTGACTCTGACCGAGCAATGTCAATTTCTGTCAGCTGAGGATCTGACAAATGTCACCAAAGTATTCACATCATTAACTATTATATGGTGTACAAGCGATTATATATACTGTAAATAAATGTACCTGCAGGAAACATTTGTTACAAAGGAAAAAAATAATCATTATGTCACAGCATTCAGTTTGTATAACAGAATTATGTTTTAGTAATTTTGGGGCTCTGAATTAACTTCCCCAACCAAGCCCAGAAACATTGAATTAAGGCTGCAAATCCAACTTGAGATGGCTGTTATCGTTGACCATTATGTGGAGCAAAGCTGAGAAGTAAGGTCCATCAGCATGGTCTTTCAGAGTAGTCTTGGAACGTCCTTTGCTGTTTTTAAAACAAACGGTTAGGACCAGATTGTGATACCCAGAGGAGTTGTCTTTGCTGCAAAATTAACTCAATCTGAGTCCCACTGAGGGGAATAGATTAAATCTTAAATTAGCACAATGTATCAGCTGCTAACACGTGTACTGAAAACATAAGTTTTTATCTGAGAATTCCATTACGTTCCTCATGCACAATAACCTGTTTTTTAAATGAAGTAGCTGGGAGGGGTGTTAGTTCATGGAGTTTGTTTTTATTTAAAATAACAAAATTGTTTGTTTTGACTGATCTTTGTAGGACTCAGCCATAAATCTGTGTTTTGACTGTGCTTGATGGTCTAACCCCCTACCCCCAAAACAACCCTGTTTTGAGTTAGGTTTCAAATAGTTTTCTACCTATTTAAAAAGGTTGAAATATACTGTTAGTTTTTTTCCTACAAAGATTTTTAAAAGAAACAAACGTCTTATTTCAGAGCAAGGAAGTTTGGCAAGTTTCAGCCCAGAGTAACTCAGTGACAAGCCTATGAATCTCTAAAAGGCATCCAATACAGCAAGTGAGCATGGTGCACATTATTTAGCTCCTCTGACTGTCACTTACAGTGAAATCCAATAGAAAACCCTTCCCTCCGCATTACTTCTAAGGGGAGTGCAGGTATTTACTGCAATGGGAGTTGAGGAGTTGTGGTAGTCAGACTCAGCACCTCACAGGATTGGGCCCTATTGTATGTCTTTCTCAACCGATAAAAGATCATTTTGTTTATAAGCATTTCTATGGCACACATCACCTTAATATTGTAATTCCAAAGTGTGTGTCAATTACTCAGTGCAAGGTTGGTTTAACTGGTAGGCAACATCCTCTCCTGACACAGACTATAGGAGACAAGGATAAACTGTGAATTCCAACAGGTGTTGCTTCTTAAATGATTGATGGCTTTTAATTCACTGGTTGGCTATTAACTTCACTGGATGGCTAGTGAATACTATGGATCATCAAACTAAATTGATGGAACAGCTTTTTATTTTATATACTTGTTAGGATGATCGTGGCTTCTGCCTTATTTATGTGTTAGAGCTAGAATTCAGATATTCTCCTATTTCACATAGGAGTGTGGTACTTCTGGGATATCCTAAATAAGTATTTATCAAGAAACATAGTCATTTTCAAACTTCACCACAAACAACTGCTTTAAATGATATGCAGTTCAATAAGTGCTTATCTCTAGTGATGTTGACCAAAATTTTCAAAAGAACTCAACAGCCACAGAGGCCAGGTTTTTAAAGGAGTTCTACTTTCATTTAGACACAAAATAAATGGCCATATTTTCAAAATTGTTTATGTTGCATGCTAGCCACTTCTGAAAATCTGACCCATTTGTGGCACTATGCACTTGGAAATGAGGCCCTGAGCTCCTTTTACAAAAGTTGGCCCCACGTGTACCATGTTCTTAAACTTTTACTAGTGATTGTCTCTCCTCTGATTTTTATTTGTACAGCACCCACTGACTCTGTTTTCTTATTTCTTAGACTTCACTGCGAGTCAAAATTGCATGTCTGAACATAATGTGTCCCTTTGGCTCTCTGCAGCTTACATCAATAGCAACTATCTAATCTGAGAATGCATCTGTACTGCATCTAAATATTAGCCACCTCATCACACTGTGTATTTTGTGCTCACTTGAAATAAGTTCTGAGATCCCGTATGATGTCTGAAACTGAAAAGAGAGTACAGTGGTCTTCAGCTGGTTTGAATACTTTCAAAAATAATCTAACATCTGTTTGACTCAGAGGGTTACAATTTAAAAAAAATCATGCATAAGTCTCTTTTAGGAAGGCAGTACTTATTACATGTGCATTTTATGCACATCTTAAGAAACTCTGTTTTTCACAGTTATGATGAGAGTTCTTAATATGTTGTATTCCCATGAATGTCTGACTGCATAAATAAGTTTGCAAATTTGCATATATTACACATTTGTTTTGTTTTTTACTTACAAATATTAGTAGGCTATTCTCTCAGCTACATATAACCTAGTGCTTCTGGTATTTTGTAATCTGTTTGTATTATTATTATTATTATTATTTTTGGACAAATGGTGTGTCTGTTTTCAAAGATAAATGTAGATGTTTGATATAGTGTACTGTAAACCTTTTATATTATTTAATACGTTTTCAGCTTGCCTGCCTTCAAATATCTGCAAAGTAACCATTTGTAATTGGCTGGCTGGCTGAATCCTGCTCATACATCCAAAGCATAACATCTTGAATTATGTCTTTTGCTAATTCTTAATTAAAACATTTTTTGCTCATGTGATTTATCAGTTTAATTTAGATGTTTAACTCTTTGGGACAGTAACCATGTCTTTTTGTATTTATACATCATCTACCACAATGAGGCTGCAATCTTGATTGAGGCCATTGGATGCTACTACAATGCAAATAATATTAGTAAAATATGGTGTGGTTTTTGGGGGGATGGGTTGGTTGGGTTTTTTTAGGGGCACTTTTTAAATACACATGAGGAGCAGATCTATTAGGTAAAGTCATATTGTGTCTGCTTGGTTTAGTAGCAAAAGATTTATTATTTTGTCACTTTGGCATCCCTGTTATCTGTGTGGGCTTTACAAGGCTATGGGAATGTGAGCTAGATTCTGTTCTGCCTTGATTGTCATCAACAGAAATGTTAATGAAGTTCTGAATGCAAAACTCTTACTAATGCTCTGAGTCACAAAGAACACAGCTTGATTTTCAGATTCCAAGTTGAATTTGCAGGATGGCCTTAGAAAAGCTGTCTTTGGACTTGTAACAAATTGGATATGGAGTCATTGAGAGGCAATAAACATGAAACAAAACATAGCACCTTTTCAAAGTTATCAGGAATATAACATTTTAAAGCTGAGAGAGGTTTATATGAGTTCATGCCATAACTCCTTCAACTGATAACATTATGATGTCGCACAAAGGTCCTGCATGACTTACTAAAAACAAAATACAGTAATTACTTCACCTTAGAATATCATTGCTAAATTAATCTTAGTTAATTAACTTGCTATTAAAAAGCTAGATTGTCATTCCTGCCACTATCATTTAAGCATGTCTCATAGATGTGACTTTACAAACTTTATGCAGAGATTCAACATGCTATTTATCAGTTATTTATAGTTTGTTCCTCCATGAGGTGCAAAAAAGACACCTACTAGGGCTGGGCAAACAGAGTAAGTCAGATTTGGATCATTTAAATTAAAAAATCCTGATATCTGGGTAACATTTTTAATAGCCCTAATCATATGATCTCACTTACAGATCATCCCCTCTGTATCTTATCTCAACCTCCCTCACAACAGGCCTTTTGTGTCTTCTCAAGAGAAACAAATTCCAGTATTTTGGGAAAGTCATTTTCCCTCTCTGTGCTTCAGTTTCCCCATCTGTGAAATATGGCTAATGATACTGACCTCCTTTTAAAGCACTTGGAGCTCTATGAATGAAAGACACGATATAAAAGCTAGGTGATGGTATTATTATTATTATAACAAAGAATAGCAGAGTTGTGTGTTTCAACAAATTTATTAACCAGAAAAACAAACAAAATGCCAAGTAATTTAATATATAATCCCAGGTTGGGGCTATTGGGCTCATCTATCCCAATGGCTCTATCACGTGAAGCTCTGTTCAGGCTCCCCTTCTATTCAGAATGTATATGGGGCACTTAGGAAGTTGGGTTAGGAGGGCTGGCTTAGGTTACATTCAGTGGGCAGGTAACATCCATCTCTCCATCTCAACTTTAATCAGTTTGGCTGGTGAAGTTGAACAGTTTACAACTGCCCAATGGAGACTGGGGCAGAACCAGAATTAGCTGACCCAACCCAGAGAAAACTCAGGTCATTCTAACAGGTTGGGAAGCAACTGCAAAAAGCGACAAACTATAGCCCATTGGTCGTGATACTCAGTTGAGATGTAGGAGACCCTGGTTCAAATCAGGCAGAGTAGAGACTCAAACCCGGGTCTCCCACAGTCATGGTCCTAACCACCAGGGTATTGGCTACACTTCTAAAGGGCTTGGTTTTGTCCTGCTTTGGAAAATTTTCGCAGGATGGGAAAACAGTTTTCTGGCCAGCTCAGATATTAAAATGATATGCCTACCACTTCTTACTCAGGTTCTCAGCTTGAAGGTTTCATTGGATCTCCAGCTGCTTTCAGATGTCCAGGTTGACAAGAGCACTTTTAGTCATTTGTGGTTAGCAAAAAAATGTTGACCATTCTTTTTTTAAGGTGGACTTTCCACAGTTATCCGTGCAAACAAAGGCTAGGGACACCATCCCTGCCCATCTTGGCTAATAGCCATTGGTGGACCTATCCTCCATAAATTTATCTAGTTCTTTTTTGAACCGTGTTATAGTCTTGGCCTTCACAACATCTTCTAGCAAGGAGTTCCACAGATTGACTGTGCATTGTGTGAAACAATACTTCCTTTTGTTTGTTTTAAGCCTGCTGCCTATTAAGCCTCCCCTAAATCTATAAAGAGAATTTCAGAATTTAGCTGTCTGCTTAACAGGGGCCAAATTCTGCTTTCCTTATTCATGGTGAGGTATAAAGGACACATGATAAGTAAAGACTGCAGGATTTGGCTGTAAATGGTGCTCTGTGCAGATAACATATTACACCTATACTTCATAGTCTCTGCTGGTTACCTTCTGATTTCTGGTTGAAGTTTAAGATGTAAATAGATTTGGATCCTGGCTATTGTGGACACCTTCAGTACAAATGGGTGGGAATTTATGGCAGGGGATTCGTAGTGAATGGCCCTTGACCCCAGAATCCCCTTTCCTCCTACCTAACAGATCTCAGAGTTGATGACCTTCAGTGCATGCTGCAAGGCTCCTTTTCTTGAGGGTGAAGTTAAATTGGGGTTTTGGAGTAAATTAAACAGGAAAAGTTATTCTTTGTGGGCAGGGAGGCCTTCTTCTAGTCTTTTGATGTAATGTTTTTATAACGATCACACACTTCTGTGTATCCCTGGATAAGCGCTTCTTACATATTAGACTATATTTTTAATGTATGAAGTGATTGCACCTCAATGGCACTCTCTTGAATAGTGTGAGTGCCCTGCCATTTGTCAGATGGGTACCAAGGCTATTTGGTGTTGCTATGTACTCTTGTCATCCATAGCACACATAAAATACTCTAAAATTAATCCAGTAAAGGTTCTGGGTCTTATTTTTCTCTTTTCATTAATAAACAAGGAAGGATCTGTATCATTTGAACTACAAATGTAGCTTTCTGATTAAATATTTTATATTTACATAAAAATAGCGTATGCCTTTTTAGAGCTTTATCTTAAAACAAATACAATTGAGATAAATAAACACTGGGCAGCATTAACTTTTGTGTTTAAAACCAGTAACTTTTTGCAGATACTCAGACTTGTTATAGATATGGGAAATGTTTAAATAATATTTCCTCTAAATTCAGCAATGTGACTAAAAGGAATAGAACAGGAAAGTTATTCAGAAACAAAAATATCACATGAAAGGCAAAAATTGCACTTTTGAATTTTGGCCCAGTGAGCCTGATCCTGCTTCCAGTTAAGTCAATGGCTAAGCTTCCACTGAGTTCAGTGGAAGAAGGATTAGGCCCCAATTGAAACTTGTTAAAAAAGTTACCAAAAAAAGTGAGTTTCCATGAATAAAATATCCATCATGAGCATCATGTTTCAGTGCTAAAGTAATTGACACACAGTTTTCAGAATGCAGCTTGATCTTGCTCACAGATACAGGGTGAAATCTTGAACATGTTGGGGTACGTCTTCACTACCCGTTGGATCGGCGGGTAGTGATCGATCTATCAGGAATCGTTTTATTGTGTCTCGTCTAAACGATAAATCGATCCCCGAACGTGCTCCCCGTTGACTCCAGAACTCCACCTGTCGACTGCCCAAGAGGCAGAAGCAGAGTTGACAGGGGAGCGGCAGTGGTCGACTCGCCGCCATCCTCACGGCCAGGTAAGTCGACCTATGATACGCCGACTTCAGCTACGCTATTCGTGTAGCTGAAGTTGCGTATCGTAGGTCAACCACCCCCTAGTGTAGACCAAACCTCAGTGATCAACCAAAGAAGCGGCAATATGCTGTTGGAAAGGAAGTGCTTTAAAAAAATTAATTAATAAACTTCACAGGATGATGTATGTGTTCATCTGAGAATTTATTTTGGGCACTGTATAATACATTTCCTTATTTAAAAAGGAGCATTAACTGTGGTATATTGCAAGTTATCTCATTAGTCATTGCCATTTTGGATAGCACCCAACAGAACAGAAAAATAGAGGAATTTTATTTGGAATAGATAAAGTACACCGAGGATTTTGCAACATTCTGGTGACATCCTGTATTGTCCAGTTTTGTAAAGATGTTTCCATTTTACCACTGAAGAGTACATCTAGAGAAGGGCGAGATCAGAAAATTGAAAACCCATTCAAACAGAATATACAAATATGCCTCTGTGCACATATTTTTCTCTACTGGAATATTAATGAATTGGAATTTTTCTGATTCATCTCCAGACTCTGAAAGTATGAACCAAAGTTGTGTGTGTGGTGTTTTTATCTTTTGCCAGTCAGCTGTCCAGCTCTGAAGCATGTGTACCAAACTTTCTTCTTCTATCCTGAATCCCTAGGAAATTGGGGTCTCATAAATCATCTTTCTCCTTATGTTTGCATATTTTCTCAACTCTTTTACAGAAATATATATTTTGTTTTATCAACAAGAGATCAGTTCTAGCTTGCTCTCTGAAATTTGGGAAATTGGCCTAAATAATCCAGTAATCCTGAGTCCTTTCTCTAAGGATTTCGAGAAAGCTCCCAGGGGAAAAGCCTCCATAGTGTATCTCCTTTAACCTTCAATTGAGTTAAAGTGGAGAGGAATTTGACACATCGTGTCCATTCTTCATCCTCTAAACTAGTTTATTTGCTTTGGGAATAGTAATAATTAATAAATACTTTGCATTTAGAACAATTTCATCCAAAGATTTCAGGACAGTATATTTCACAGCTAGCATAATGTAACTGCTGAAAAATGATGCTCCAATCTGTAGGAATCTTTGCTTCATTCCTCTTGAATAAATGCCTTATAATCAAATACAGCCATGTTACTTTGTGTAGTTGGCATGATCTCTTCTGCTTCCACAGGTTTGGAGTGAGTCAGATAGGTACTTAGTTAAATAACCTTCTGGGAACACATAGGTGTTTTAAAAAAGGATCATGGAATCATAAAAGCTAGAGATTGGAAAGACCTATTAGACCATCCAGTTCATCTTCATGCCAGTGTTTAATTGTTTCCTTTTGTACATAATTTATTAGCATTTTATCTGGCCTAGTTTTAAATGCCCCCAAATGATAGGGCTTGCGCTACTGCTCTTGGGGGACTAATCCATGACCTAATGAATCTTACTGTTGGGAAGTCTTCCTGAGACTGGGCTTTATTTTTCTTATTCATATCCGTAATTATTCTTATTGTTCCAAGTTCCAACCTGCATAACTCCTCTCCCACCTTACTATCATCTGGATAGTTTTCAGTCAATTTAGCTGTAATTGATGATTCAGTAAGTGGTGCCCTCCGAAGACTATATTGAACCAATGCCATGATATGGTGGTAGGGGGCACAATAAATAAATAAGGGTACTGCCAGTTGTGTGAGATGTAAAACTGAGGTCCTTTTGGTTGCTAAAGATCTTGTGGAATTTGTCATATGAGCAGGGCTGTTATCCCTGGTCAAGTTCTAATTTTAGTTGGTTTTATTCTGCACATTTAAAATCTCCCTTGCTATTTTACATGGAGAAAGGTATTCTATTCCTAAATTGTTGTACAGTACAGTAATACATAATGCTAAAGTATTGGATAAAGTGATCCTTGCGTATAGTTTGTATATAAGTTTGTAAAATGTGTTTAGGATGAAAGACACTATAGCAATATAACATCATTAACACTTATATTCCAATAGATCATTTTAATTAAATATATTCTGCAAGCAGAGTTTCTTTGCAGTATTTATGTTGCCTGGTTAGAACAGGTAATCTGATTTTGAGTTTTGTTTCTTCTTGAGATCCCACAGGAGGATATTTTAAAAGGGATTGATATTGAATTTAGGCATAACCCCATCTGTAGTCTACTGTGCATGTCCTCCTTCCGATTGCTAATCTACACAATTTGATAGCTCGCTTATAAATAAAGATGATTACCTTTTTAAGATCCAGTGATTTCTAGAAGTCAGCTAAGAATACTGGAGTTGCTGGATTGTAAATAGGGTCTACATGGACCAAAGTCTTCCCTGGTTTAATTCCATTGAAATCAATAGAGGAACAGTGGGGGGGGGAATAAGTTTTAACCCGTCTCAAATAACTCCACCACAAGATGAGAACATGACTCAGAACAGCCAGTAGATGCCAGTAAACCTTAACCTGTGTGAGAAGAATTTGAAACTTTTTCTTTGCCTTTATGGTTACTCTGTATTGAAGTGTGATATTTTAAGGGTCTTTTGAAGGATATGCATATTGTACTTTTATATATTGATGGTACATGTGAAAAATTATTTTTGAAGGCAACTTTTCTGGGGCAGAGAGAAGTTTTCCATCTGTAGCCACTATTCTAGTCTAAAGTCTATGCGACTCTAGTGCTCCTCTTCAGTGCCCCTCCACAGAGGGAAAAGGAGTGGAGGGGACACTGCAGCTGTGGTTCCCTTGGCTTATTGCTGTCTTGCTCTATGTACATTATATAGTGTCCTCAAATCTTGTGTTCTCCCCCTACGAACTCCTGACATACACACTCATATAGGAACCACACTGATTCCATCACAAAGACACCTAGTACCTGTGAAGGAGAAAGCAAGATTTGCCCCCGAGGATATGTCTATATTGCACATTCCTTACAGTGGCATGTATAGTACATACCCATGCTAGGTGGACATGTACTGTATAGATAGCAGTGTCATCGGTAGGGTTGCCAACTTTCTAATTGCTCAAAACCGAACATCCTTGCTCAACCCCCTGCCTGCCGCTCCCCTGGGGCCCTGCCTCTGCCCCGCCCCTTCCCCAAGGCCCTGCCCCCCACTCCATCCACCCTCCCTCTGTCGTTTTCTTTCCTCTACCCTCACTCACTTTCACCAGGCTGGGGCAGGAGGTTGGGCCCAGGGGGTGAGGGCTCCAACTGGTGGTGCGGGCTCTGGGTTGGGGCCAGGGATGAGGGGTTTGGGATGCAGAAGGGGGCTCCAGGCTGGGTCCAAGGCATTTGGAGTGCAGGAGGGGGCTCAGGGTTGGGGTAGGGAGTTGGGGTGTGGGAGGGGGTTTGGGATGCACGCTTTGGCCAGGAGGCGCTTACATCAGGCGGCTCCCGGTCAGCGGCATAGCGGGGCTAAGGCAGGCTCCCTGCAGCTCCCGGAAGCAGCTGGCATGTCTGACTGCTAGGCACAGGGGCAGCCAAGGAGGTGCCACACGCAGTCTCCGCCCTGAGTGCCAGCTCCAAAGCTCCCATTGGCTGGGAACCGCGGCCAATAGGAGCTGCAGGAGCAGTGCCGGCGGGCGCAAGCAGTGCCCTGAGCCCTCTGGCCCCTGCGCCTATGAGTGGGACATGCCGGCCGCTTCCGGGAGCTGCGTGGAGCCAGGGCAGGTAAGGAGCATGCTTTAGACCCACTGCGCCGCCAACCGGACTTTTAACAGCCCGGTCAGCGGTGCTGACCAGAGCCTCCAGGGTCCCTTTTTGACTGGGCATTCCGGTTGAAAACCAGATACCTGGCAACTCTAGTAGCCAGTGAGGCACTTTTTAGGTGAGTAGAGTAAAGGCATGCCAGAATGTTAGGGTATATATCCTACACAGCTCTCTGCATGCCAAGCCACTCCTCCCATGTCTACACTGTTGTTTTTAGCAGTGTAGTGTACAGCTGCCTCCCCACTGCAGGAACCGTTCCCTGCAGCAGGGAAAGGCTCTGGCAGCAGACAGGGCCGGCTCTAGCTTTTTTGCTGTCCCAAGTGACACACACAAAAAAAGCCACGGCTGGAGCTGCCACCGAAGCAAAAAAAACAAAAACAACCCAGCCCTTGAAATGTGCCGCCCCAAGCAGCTGCTTCCTTTGCTGGTGCCTGGAGCCAGCCCTGGCAGCAGGGAAGGCTGTGGCAGCTCCACTGATGGAGCCTTTCCCCACTTTAGAAAGTGGCCAGTGCCTTTTTCTGCTGCAGTGAAAGGCTCTGGCTGCTGAAGCCTTTCCCTTCTGCCTCCCTGTGCCAGAGCCTTTCACTGCCTTGTGTAAGCTACACTCTGAAAGGTGGACACCTCCTGCTTTTCTCTGTGGCAGGTAGCTGCACATACCCTACATGCTGCTGTCATGAGTGTGCAGTGTGGGCCTACCCTGAGAGTGCATCTTTTCCCACCAAGTCCCAGTGAAGATTCAGATCACATGTGACACTGGAATTAGTTTAAAAATCAACAAAAGCAAACATGGTTTCAGACTCTTCATCCCCAAATGTTCAACTTCAGGCAAGATGAACAACATAAGGGGATTTTCTGTTAATAAAGGAACTGCTGATGCCATTGATAATGATAAAAGTCCTGTTCAAAAGGCTCTAAAGAACAGCTGACTAATACAGCTGAAGTGCTCTTACCACAGAGAATATTGAGGTACCAAGTACAGCTACTCAAGTCATTAATCATGACCAGTAACATTGTAACACAGATTCACAAACAGATGCAAAATTACCTAATTAGAACCCCCCATTTATGGAGAGGAGGAGGAGAGGTGGCTTTGAGTTGTTAGAGAAAAAGGATTCTCAGAGTGACAATTAAACTACGACTCATCATATAAGAGACTACGTGAGAGTAAAAATAGATACTTCTTATGGGCAGTTAAATCTGAGTTAGAGGCTGCTGGAATATAATATGGCATTGTTGCTTTAAACAGAGAGGGCTATGGGCTGCCCTAAGAGACACATGGATATCTCCAGTTGACATCACTGGGAGCTGTGCATACATATTGCAATGTTAAGTGAAAGTGGAAAATGCAGGGAAAATATTGCTTTTTATTATAGTTGTCACTGCTTACACCCTCTTGTTAAGGGTTACAAAACATTTTAACCCCTGTTCACATGTGCCTCAGTCAATTTGAGTAAGAAGAGAAGGAAATAGAAATTATATATATGCTTGAATGGGGCTTCAGCAAAAACAGACAATGAAGCACAAAATGGGATGTTTGAGAAATACAGTTTATTTAACTTTATACAGTAATTACATTACACTGAAGTGCTCATATCTTTGTTTCTAGGGTGTTTTTACTCTGCAGGGACAACCGCCATTTTGTTCGTTAGTTACTGCAACCTGTGTAGAAGAGAGATACGCATAGTGTTCTCTTATGAAGGCTTTACTTTTGATGTGTGGGTATATCTCCTTCCCCATGCTCCTGAATGACTGTTCCAGTGCTGAGGAAAAGTTGGCTCCAACTATCATTTGAATATTACTTGTATTTCCATAGTGCCTAGCCTAGGACCCCTAGGCATGGACCAGGACCCCATTGTGCTAAGTGCCGTACAAACACAGAACTGACTGTCCCTGCCCCAACGACCATATAGTCGAAAGCATCAGTGATAGAATTGCCATTGTACCCTAATGGTTTTTGATTACCCCATTCCATGTGTCCAGAGACACTTGTTTCCTTCTGTCCTAGGCCTAGTTTAAATACAAAGTTGCACTAGTTTAGCTAAACTGATTTAAGATAAATCAGTGCAAATTCCATGTGTAGACAAGGCCTCAGAAGGTTGTTTACAAGGGCACAGGTTCCTTCCCTGGAGTTCTAAGATACACTTGAAACAGTAAGCACAGAAACCATTTGTCACAGGTACAGGGCGAGCTGCACTTTGGACCCCTTTTAGTTCCTCTTGCGAGTATCGCTTTAAGGACAGATTTTGCTACCTCCATCCCACTCAGGATACCGTGGTTCCACCCAACCACTCAAAGATTGGAATTCTGGACTGCAGCCCCACTGTCTGCCAACCCTGTTAAACCACAGGCCCAATTGTGTTTGGCACATGTAAGCCCAGCGAGGCTCGGGCGGCGCCTTAGCGCCGCTTTTCCTCACAGGGGGAGCAGCCGCTCCCCCTGCTCCCCCCCCTGGCTATGCTACTGGGTGGGGGAGAGCCTACTTGTGGTTTCTATCTCTCCCCCGGTCAGAGCCTCCTCGCGACTGCTTCTGAAAACCTACTCGGTCCCCGCTTCTTCCCTTTTCTAGGTCTGGGATCCTTTAAGGGTTTAGTATCCTCTTTGATCTTAAGCTCAGGCCTGGGAAGGGTAAATTTTGCTAGTCTGGATGGAGCCAGGCAGGGGCATTCTCCCGTTAATACCCTACATTGCTGATCTCTACTGTGGTTTGGTTTCCTGTTTGTTTCCCCCTAACAGGCTCCTTTGATTTAATTCTGGGCAGTCAGGCAGGATAATATCCAACAGCTAAACTAAAGTCATATGATATTTATAAAAATAATACCATCAATCGCGACATCATATTTCTGCCACACATTAAAAAAAAGTATTAATTTCTCCCAAATTAAGCCACATATCTATAGCTCTCACACTTGCTGATTTGTCAGAGTAGTGTTTTACATACACTTTATACTCACTCTGCACTGGTGTAAAACTAGCCCTACTATATGCAGGGATTCAAAGACATAAGCCCTATAAAAGATGTTAACATGTAAGGAAAATCGTATTTTTGGCCTACAGATATTTGTTGTGGGTGAAATCCTGGTCCCACTGAAAGCAATGGCAAAACTCTCAGTGACTTCCATGAGGCCAGGATTTCACCATAAATCTTAATTGCCACAGTAGCACAAAATTGTGTTAAATGTTATCTCACTTATTGATGGCTAATTGAGGAAATGCAAAGACATTTCTTTTTCCTTTGTTCTTAAATGTTGCTCCACTGTAAAAAGAAACAAAAACCACAAAGCAATTACCCTCATATGCATGAGTATGGATTTACATTTACTGTTGTATTCTGTATGTGCCATTCAACTGACAGCTCAGTAGAAAGGAAAGCAAGCAAGTTTTATAACAAATTTTATAAGGAGAAATCAAATCCAGATGACAAATTAATCTCACATAATTGAGCATCTTGTCAGTTAGAATTGTATCAGATCAGAAGCACTACTGGAAGTGAGATGAAGTAATTCCAATGTCTGTATCACTTCTATATTGTTCCGCACTAGTAAGATGGAGGTGTGCATTATTAGGTGCAATATGTTTCCAAGTTGGAACGAGTAGACCTAGGACAAGGTCCTCCATTACATCTCTTGGAGGGCATGGGGGAATAGACAGCAGTCTAAAGTGTTTGAATGATATATCATTACATGCTAAAGAAGAATAGCCAGCAAAGATTACGTTTCAGTATAAGTAAGTCTGCAGTTATGTCAGAGTGTGGAAAATTGTTACTGTTGTAAGTATAATATGGAGGACAAATTGACCATAATTCATTATAATTAATACAATATTAAGCTGATAAAGTAACTAGTCAATCATTGAATATATATTTATGTAGCTTCAGTTCTGTATGCAGCAAGTTAAAAGTAGCTGTATAGGAGTTTTCTTGTAAAAAGACTACAAAACACAGGCTATGCATTTCAATCCTTTTTTTCATTTTCTGTGCTGCCCTTAGAATATCAGCTGCAGGCAAAAATAGTCTGTCTGTTATTCATGCATGAGGAAACTTAAGTCAGTTCTGTGATTTAGCAACAGACAGTGATATCCAGCATGAATGTTGTAGCCACTGCAGAGAGTCTAACTTTGAATAAGATCTGTGTGTGTCACAAATCCACCATTCCAACCTTTACCAAATGCAGGGAGGAAATCTTCCTTCTGGATCTATGCTGTTGATTTCTTGCATATTCTTCACTGGTTCTACACATTGTGCTGCCAGCGATGTGACTGGGAGTTCCCTGCATGGAACAGTGCTAATAGGAGTTCCAGGCATCAAACAAGTGAAGGATAAGCAAGAGATGTGTGCTGCCAATAAGGATGCACGGTGAAGAGCTGAGTATTTTTCTCCCTTTCTTTTAACGTATCTTGTCCTTTTGCGTGCTTGCCTTGCACTCTGTATTATCAGCACACAATTCCTTTTGTTTAGGCAAGGATAGGTTGCCAGTGAACTCTCCCAACCTTGAGGGATACTGATTTTTACACACAAGGTTATATTCTTCCCTCCATTCTTTGCATGGAACCCCATTTACATCAGTGATCACATATCCAAAGATCAAGGGTACAATATGACTGATGCACTCTCTCTCTTGAGATGGATTACAGCGAGGGTTAGTTTTGTGATTACAGTGATCACACAACTGGAGAATATCTTTTTAAGAATTATAATAATTACTGATCTTCACTGATAACTGCAAAATTATACCTCCTTCCCATCCAACAGAGTGATATGATGTGTAAAACACATTTATTCACCACAAAACCACATATAAAACATTTCAAAATCATTAAAAATATCAATTATTATATTTTGTGTGACACTTGTAATGTAATAAATAAATAAATTCCACCCCAAGCAAACACTACACATTGATCACTAAGGCATCACCATCACAAAGTTCACCAAGTCAGTTCATAAGAGGTATGGTCAATCTGCAGCTGGCCACGATCAATGCATGGAACAAATCCAGCACATCACACAAATCTGTCCTGATGGAATTTCAAAATGGCCAGTTTAGCCTGGTAAGAAACAGCATTTCACTCAGAGAGAGAGGTTAGCACAGTTAATCTAATGTAGCAATATTTAAACCCTATCCAGATTTGACGAAAAGGTTACAGAAATTTACTTCACTTTTCTTAATCATGCTGTCTGTGTTGGATAGCTGACCGGCACACATGTGATGAGATAACCGAAATTTCTTTCATGCCCAAAGAGAGAACTCTTCTCAGCAGTGAGATTGATGTTCCACTACAGGCTGTGTATCTACGTTCTCCTTATCAGGGCAGACACCCAGAAAGACCTCTCTTCCCTTCAACTGCCATAGCTACATCTGAACAGCTACTTAAATCTCTTGCTGGTTTCTGCCCATCCAGCACCTCATGCCAGAGTCCTCTCTTTTTTCCCCTCCTCCATTTTTTTTCTTGGAAGCACTGAAGGTTAGTTTAGGGCATGGTTACTGTGATGGTGTACCCCATAAGGCTTTATGGGGAGATGCTTATAAATGTATATATGATATAACTGGAATATGTTTTATGCTACATGTGCCATGTAACATATCTCTGTAAAAGTTATGATCTACTGAATCTATTCCTCCTGTTTGTATGCATGTATCATTTTTGTAGTTGAAGTTATGAATATTGGTTGTATATTTGCTGGTTTTCTACATAGCTTTAGTAAGGGCATTTGATCAGTGTCTGGAGAAAGGAATGTGCAGGTTAAGTGCCCAATCAAGAAACACTTACAGACAATAGAACTTGGGGACACCAATCCACATCTGAGCTTTGCTAGGAATGTGGCTTGGCTGGTAAGGAACTGAGTTGTGCATGGACATGTGACTTGCCCATGTGACCCCCAAACTCCATTTTGTAACTGGATGCTACACAGGGAGAGGGAGGGGTGTCCACCCAGAGGAGAAAGTCTATTTAAACCCCTGGGAGACCCCTCCATTTTGTCTTCAGCTGGTTAAAGGGAGAGCCTCTCCACCCGCCAACGACATATCTGAAAGAAACTGGAACAAAGGATAATAACTATAGGGGGTGTGAGTGATTGCTGGACCCAGGCTAGGAGGACCATAGCCTGTAAAAATGAAGTTTACTGGAACTGGTGAGGTTTTTATCTGTATTCAGTGTGATTAGACATAGACTTGCGTGTTTTATTTTATTTTACTTGGTAATTCACTTTGTTCTGTCTGTCACTACTTGGAACCACTTAAATCCTACTTTCTGTACTTATTAAAATAACTTTTTACTTATTACTTAACCTGGAGTACGTGTTAGTACCTGGAGGGGGCCAGCTGTGCATATCTCTCTATGTGTGATATAGAGGGCGAACAGTTTGAGTTTACCCTGTATAAGCTTTATACAGGGTAAAAACGGATTTATTCAGGGCTCGAACCCCATTGGGAGTTGGGCATCTGGGTGTCAAAGGCAAGAACACTTCCTAAGCTGCTTTCATGCAAGCCTACAGCTGTTAGGGGACGTGCTTCAGACCTGGGTCTGGGTTTGTAGCAGCCTAGCGGGTCTGGCTCAAACCAGACAAGATTCTGGAGTCCCAAGCTGGAAAAGGGAGGAAAGCAGGGGCAGAAGTAGTCTTGGCACATCAGGTGGCAGCTCCAAGGGGGTTTCTGTGATACCAACCCATCACAGCTACACTTGTGAGTTAGAGCGCATTAAAGCAGCCCCGGGCGCCCTAACTCAAGGTGCGTCCACACTGGCAAGGCACGTAGAGCACCTGGACTCAGCGGCTGGAGCGCTCCTGGTAATCCACCTCGACAAGAGGCATAATGCTTCCGATTAACGTACTCAGAGGCTAGGTGGGCTGGTGCCAGAATTGGAATATGCATCCCATCTGTCACCCCTCCGCAGTTAGGGAAACCCATTTGTGCAAAGCCAGCCACAATGTCATACACATTGCCCAGAGTCACAGTTCTTCTGAGCAGGATGCAATTAATGGCCCTGCAAACTTGCATCAACACGATTCCAACCGCCGACTTTCCCACTCCATACTGGTTAGTGACCGATCGGTAGCTGTCTGGAGTTGCCAGCTTCCAGATTGCAATGGCCACCCACTTCTCCACTGACAGGGCAGCTCTCAATCTCGTGTCCTTGCGCCGCAGGGTAGGGGCAAGCTCATCACACAGTCCCTTGAAAGTGGCTTTTCTCATCCGAAAGTTCTGCAGCCACTGCTCATCATCCCAGACTTGCATGATGATGTAATCCCACCACTCAGTGCTTGTTTCCCAATTCCAAAAGCAGCATTCCATGGTGGCGAGCATGTCCATGAATGCCACAAGCAATCTCGTATCATATGTGTTACATGAGTTGACATCATCTTCGGACTCCTCACTGTCCGTTTTTAGCTTACTGAGTAACTCAACTGCCAAACGTGACATGCTGGTGAGACTCGTCAGCATATTCCTCAGCACTTCGGGCTCCATTCCCACAGACCGAAAGGGAAGCCTGAGCGTGCAGTACAAAAAAGGTTGAAAGATGGTGCCAAATGTGGACGGAAGAACAGCGATTGCTGGGATGCAAAGTGACGCATCACGGGGCATTGGGACAGGACCCAGAATGCCCCGCATGCCTCCGTCCCCTTCCCACAAGCCACAGCGCCAGAATGGGAAGAGGTGCTATGTGGGATAGCTGCCCATAATGCACAGCTCCCAATGCTGCTGTTAGTGCCGCAGATGTGGCCACGCCAGTGCGCTTGCAGCTGACAGTGTGAATACACTGGAGCCCTTTCCCTACTGCGCTCTCCGGGGGCTGGTTTAACTCACAGCACTCTACATCTGTAAGTGTAGCCGTGCCTTTAGTCTCAATAATGCATTGGGCCTGATTCTTCTCTTATTCATACCAATACAACTTGATTTATTTCACATAATTACTCCTGATTTAGCTTGGTGTATGTAAGAGGAGAATCAGGTGTTAGGACTGGTTTGATGCCAACTGCCCTCTTCCTCAACTGAGTTTCACAGTTAACCATTTTCATGTGCTGACTGCAGCTAGACAGTGAGCCATCAGTTATGCCTTCATTGCTATGTGAAATAATTAAATCTTCCTTGGCATTAGTTTCTGCTGATTGTAAAAGAAGTTTTCATCCCAGGAACCTCTGTCACTTAGGTGGAGTAAAAATATCTGTATGTTCTTTCCTACATCTTCCAATTCTCTTCTAAAGATGCCAGACTTTGCCCGATAAGATGTGAAACTGGGTATTTGTGTGTGTTTGTTTCCCACAGAAAAAGTCAACTTTAGGCCAAAATGTTGGATCTCTTCAGGTTTGTAGATGCCTGGATAAAACATAAGTCTTTATCTCCTCCACATTCCCCAACTGATATTTTAGTGAAAAATTAATATGGGGTGATTTTAAAAGTTTAGCTTCATTGTGTCAGACTGGTGGGGGTTCTATTCCTGCTCTAAAATCCAGATGTGGTCCATTGACTTCAATAGTTACTCTGGATTGACGCCAGTGGAAGTGAGAGCAGAATTTCACCCTTTGTTAGGAAATTTCCCACTTTAGAGGGAAATAGTATTAGACAAACGGGGAACCCATATATATTACAGCCTTTCAAAAGTCCATCATCTGTTTGCTCAAGGCTTTATTAAATGATGTTTGTCCTTCTAGAAGACATTTAAAATCATTCAGTTAAACTCCGATTGAAATGATAAAGAAAAAATATATTTGAAATTCTAACTAGCTTGTTGGGTGAGCACCCAAAGTCAGATTGATTATTTGAGCACCCAAATGATTATTGATTCACTGCATTAAATACTCTACTCAGTTGGTAGAATACAACTTTTTGGTAAAATCCAAACATAGGAATGTTTCTGTCTGGATAAAGTATAAGCCACTGGATTGTAAACCTATATTTTTTTCATTACTAGTCTTGTTCTTTTACAGCATGCACAGTAAATTTTACGTCTGAGATTATTGCTCTTTACATTTTGATTTGCTTTGTACAAATTAACATTAATGACCAATTTAAGAGTGAAATTGATGTTCAGGAGATGGAGGAGTCAAGCTATTTTTTAGAAGTTATTAAAAACTGCCGAGCATACCACCACACTGAGCTACAAAGTGTGTTCTTTATACAACAAATCTACTGCACCCTTCAAAAAGATTCATATTCAACCCCTTTTCAAAATTTTGATTAACTCCAATAATTTTTTAATTCATTTGTACATTAGTAGTGGAGAGATGCTTCAGTTACTTTAAATCAGTTTTCTTTTATAAGTATTTCAGTCTGGCATGTAGACACATAGCGGACTATCACTGTGGAACAGAACATACCATAGGCGCCGACTCCGTGGGTGCTCCGGGGCTGGAGCATCCACGGGGAAAAATTGGTGGGTGCAGAGCACCCACCGGCAGCTCCCCGCCATTCCCGGGGCCCGCACCCAGCTCCCCGCCAGTCCCGGGACCCGCGGCAAGCTCACCTCAGCACTGGGAGATCTTGCGGGGCCCCGCCCCCGACGCTTGGCGACGTCACCCGACGTCGGGGGCGGGGCCCCACAACGTCACCCGGTGTCGGGGGCGGGGCCCCACAACGTCACCCGTCCCGCCCCCGACGCCGGGCGTCAGCCCCCACCGGCGCCACCGGAAGTCGGCGCCTATGGAACATACTGAGGTGATCTAAAATAAGGAAAACTCCATTCTAGAGAACAGTGACACTTCTGGGAATCCGAGACTGAGTTCTATATTTGTGTGGCTTTCTAATAAATACATGGTGAGCTGCTTTGAGTCCTGTGAAGCATTTGCAACAAATCCTTCAGTCAGTGTTAGTGAAATTAACGCAGCATAACTAAGGAATCTAGATTTCATTTATGGATGAATCTAGCAGTCAACTGACAAAACCTCCAGCTAGTCGAGCAAGTTGGCTGGAACTCCTGCAGTTGAATCTCCTGGTGATGTAATACTTTCTGGTCTTGACTATCTCTACTTAGGAGTTTCTATTTCAGCTTCCACAGTAAGTAATCTGCATGTTGTTTTTTCTCTGTCTTTAGTCAGGTCCCCTTTCTGCCAATCTTAAAGGAACAGAATAATAAATAAAACTTAAAACTCACAGTTTGGCTCTTTCCAAAAGTATTAAAAACCCAGAGAACCACTTATTTTTAAAAATACCCATACAAAAGGTTCATGCATTTGTGTGCAGGCAGATGCTGTTGTTACATGTGCCAATCACATATAGGGATGAAGTGGCACTCACACTTCTGTGGACAGGTATGAAATCTCCTTTCTTGCTTTGAAAACGTGTCCTAAAATATTCCATTTTGTTTGAAATTCCCCAAAACATATTCCTATTGAAAATCATAGTTTTTCATAGGTCACTTCTAATTTGGACACTTCACTGAACACAGCTGCCACAATTAGAGTCAAATTTGTGATCTGCTCCACGGTATGGTACCAGTTTGAAGGCTGTATTAACACAGCTGGTGTGAATGCAGGTTTCTTTACATGATGAACTGTAGTACCAGTGGCAGTTCTCTAGGGCACTGATCCACACAGAAAAATGAAACCTCAAAGCATAGCAAATGCACCTTCATTACAATTCATACGTTTACAATAATTAACAGATAGGATTTGTGCATGGGAAATTGACATACCGTCCCTGATTTTGTAAGCACACGGTCCAATATGGGACTTCACAATAGCAGCAGATATTCAGGGAGGGCTATGATTTCCTTTTACAGCCTACTAGCCCCAGCAGAGGACTAAAGTACTCTTTCAAAGGAGCTTTACATTAAGGAGCATACTGACCAAAATACCATCTTTTTTCCCCTCCAGATGAAGACAAAGAAGAATGTATAATGGTTTCATTTTCTGAATGGTTTTCTATATAACTGTACATAAAATATCAACTTTGGTGTGGAAGTCGCATCAAATTTTATGTTTTTAGATTACTATAGTGTGTTCTAAAAATAATCCCCCAGGCATGCTTATGGACTCTATCAAAATATGTGCCAGTAATTATACAATTTACAATAGTCAGAAATCTATAGGTTGAAAGAGTTTGTATGACAGTTTGTCCGTTAAGGTTTTTAGAATGTTTAAGGTGAATTTTCATATGCCAAAATAGTTAACTAAAATATGAATTGTAAGAGTAATGGAATATCTCTATAAATTGCACACAAATTATTTTATGGTTTCTCTCGGTGCTGGTACCTGAACCTCAGCAACTCAGAGCTGCAGTTGTATGGAAAGTCCTGCTCAGCCCTTGCAACTCTAGGTTGTAGCATGCTCAGTGCAGATGGTATATTCAGAGAATTTAGCTGCCAGTCTCCAGCAAGCCTCTACTGAGCATGTACAACTTGAGATTTTTCAAAGGCTTGTAACTTGGCCAGTTTTGGACAGTTTCCATGTGAACAGCTCAAGGCATATCCCTCACAAAGAGGTTACCTCCCTGTCAAATATTGAGTTCCTTCTCCAAAACCTGGAGGAGCTAGAACTTCTCAATTACACAGTTGTAATTTTTTTTAACATAGGGGAAAATACGCTGGTTTTTCCCATCTTGTTTTCAAGACTTATAGAAATGTATTGCTGGAAGGGACCTCAAGAGGTCATCTAGTCGAGCCACCTGCACTGAGGCAGGATCAAGTATACTCAGACCATCCCTGTCAGGTGTTTGTCTAACCTGTTCTTAAAAATCCCTAATGATGGGGATTCCACAGCTCTCTTGGTAACTACTCCAGAGCTTAACTATCCTTTGTCGTAAGAAAGTTTTCCTCATATCTAACGTAAATCTCCCTTGCTGCAGATCAAGCCCATTACTTTTTGTCCTACCTTCAGTGGATGTGGAAACTATTGGTCACTGTCCTCTTTATAACAGCCCTTAACATATTTGAAGATTGTTATTAGGTCCCCCTCAATCGTCTCTTCTTTAGACTAAACATAACCAGTTTTATTAACCGGTCCTTTATAAATCATGTTTTCTAAACCTTTTTATCATTTTGTTCTTCTCCTTTGGACTCTCTCTACAAATTGTCCACATCTTTCTTGAAGTGCAGTGTGCAAAACTGGTCATGATCTCCAGTTGGGGCTTCCCCAGTGCTAAGTAGAGTGGGACAGTTACCTCCTGTGTCTTAAATACAACACTTCTCTTAATACACCTCAGAATTATATTAGCCTTTTTTGCAACTGCATCACATTGTTGGCTCAGTCATATTTAATTTATGATCCACTATAACTCCCAGATCCTTTTTTAGCATTTGTACTCCTTAACCAGTTATTTTTCTATTTCATATTTGTGCATTGGATTTTTTCTTCCTAAGTGTAGTAGTTTGCACTTGTCTTTATTGAATTTCACCTTATTGATTTTAGACCAATTTATCAAGATTCCTTTGAATTCTAATCCTGTCATCTGATGTGCTTGCAACTTCTCCAGGCTTAGTGTCATCTGCAAATTGTATAAGCATACTCTCCACCCCATTATTGAAGACCTTAATGAAAATATTGAGTAGTACCACACCCAGAACAGACATGTGGGTCACCACTAGATATGTCCTCCAAGTTTGACAGTAAACCACTGATAACCACTCTTTGAGCATGGTTTTTCAACCAGTTGTGCACCCACTGTATAGTAATTTCATCTAGATCATATTTGCCTAGTTTGTTTTTGATAATGTCATGTGGGACTGTGTGTGAAAAGCTTTACTAATATCAAGGTAAATCACATCTGCTACCTCCCTCTATCCACTAGCTCAGTAACCCCGTCAAAGAAAGAAATGAAATTGGTTTGGCATGGTTTGTTCTTGACAAATCCACGTTGGCTATTACCTATCACACTATTATCCTCTAGGTGCTTACATTTTGTTTAATAATTTGCTCAAGTATCTTTCCAGGTATAGAAGTTACGGTGACTGGTCTATAATTCCCTGAGTCCTCTTTGTTCCTCTTTTTAAAGATAGGAACTATGTTTTCCCTTCTCTAGTCCTCTGGGATCTCACCCATCCTCCATGAGTTTTTTGACAATAAGTATTAACAGTTCTAAGATTATGTCAGCTAGTTCCTTAATACCCTGGAGTGAATTTTATCAGGACCTGATTACTTGAATACTTCTAACTTATCTAAATATTCTTTAACCTGCTCTTTTACTATTCTGGCTTGTGCTCCTTCCCTCTTGTTGTTAATATTATGTTAAGCATCTGATCACAGTTAACTTTTTTACTGATGACTAAAGCAAAATAGGCATTAAACACCTCAGCCTTCTTGGTGTTATTGAGTATTAGTGCTCCTTTTCTGCTAAGTGGTGGACCTACACTTTCCTTAATTTTTCCTCTTGCTCCAAATATAGTTATAGAACCTCTTCTTATTGCCTGTTATGTCCCTTACTAGGTGTAACTCATTTTGTGCCTTAGCCTTTCTGAGTTTGTCCCTACATGCTTATGCTTTTCTTTTGTACTCATCCTTAGAAGTTTGTCCATTTTTCCACTTTTTGTAGGATTCCTTTTTGTTTTTCAGGTCATGGAAGATCTCCTGATGCAGCCATATTGGCCTCTTACTAGTCTTCATTTCTTTCCTTCAAATGGGGTTGGTTTGCAGTTGTGCCTTTAGTATTGTCACTGAAAACCTGCCAGTTCTCCTGAACTTCTTTTCCCCTTAGATTTTATTCCCAAGGGACCTGACTTACTAGCTCTCTGAGTTGTTAAAGTCTGCTTTTTTTTAAAGTCCACTTTCTATATTCTTCCGCTCTCACTCCTTCCTTTCCTTGGAATCATTAAGTGTATCATTTCATGAGAACACTCACCAAGCTCAATAATTTTTGCTTTAACTCAAAAAAACCCAATATCAGCCAGAGGCAGACACCTAGCATGGAAAAATGTAAGTTTCATCCAGAATAACTGACCCATTTCTGAGCATGTGACTAAGGAAAAGTATGTTGTTTTGCAATGTTTAAAAATTTTTAGCACCCTCATGCTTGGGAGCAGGAACTTGAAATTTGGCAGGGGGGTGAATGACTTTGTTTCAGAGATGTGCATTTTGCTGTTCCTGTTGAAAATCACCGAAATTTGGCACCAGAACTGAGAGCAGGAAACTTCTCTGTCCTGTGCTCTTGATGACCCTCCCCACCTCCCCCAAGCTGGTGCCCAGGTAACTTGGAGGAAGAATCTGCCTGACTCAAATGCAGAGGGGACAAGAGTCAGAACAGGGGAGAGGGAAAGGAGTAGATTGGTTCAAGATGCCTAGTGAGACTAGTATTGTCAGCTGATAAGGGACATGCTTACCGTGTGTTCCATTCCATGCATCTGATGAAGTGAGCTGTTGCCCACGAAAGCTCATGCTGAAATAAATTTGTTAGTCTCTAAGGTGCCACAAGTATTCTTTTTCTTTTTGTGGGAACACAGAGATCATTTAAGAAGTTGAGGGGAGAGGAGGAGACTAGAAGTGGCTGGAAAAGGAGATTGGGACTGGGAACCAGTGGGGGCAGGGGAGAATGGGGACACAGGAAGGGGAGACAGATTTGAGAAGGAACCAGGGTGCAAGGGGAGAACAGGGAAGGGATGGCCAAAGAGACACTAATCTGAGGAGTATTAAATAGGTCATTTTCCAGAGCCCTTTATAGCAGCTCTAGTAGCACAAGGGCTACTAGAGAGCACTGTACTGCCAGTCCTTTGTTTCCTATAGTCTAATATTTATAGTTTCAAACTCCTAATTTTAAATGCATTTGCAAGTAATTTAATATAGATTTAATGAACAGCCTGTAGAATTCCTTATGGTCAAAACGTTGGAACTTAAGGAGTTTCATGGAAGGGAGGGTCTGTAGCTATCCCCATCTTAGTTTATCTTGTATTCTCAAACTTGCCTCCACACATTTTCACTGCATCCTTTGTTCCCCTTCACTTTCTATAATTACCCTTGGGGAAATTCTGTGTCAAAACATTTAAAATTCTGTGTACAATATTTTAAAATTCTGCAAAATTCTTCAAATTTTATTTGTCAGAATAACACTTTATAATAGGGCTGCCAATTAAGCACAGTTAACTCACGTGACTAACTCAAAAAAATTAATCGTGATTAAAAAAATTAATCGTGATTAATCACACTTACAACAATAGAATACCAATTGAAATTTATTAAATATTTTTGGATGTTTTTCTATGTTTTCAGTATTGATTTCATTACAACACAATACAAATTTCACAGTGCTCACTTTATATTATTATTTTTTATTACAAATATATGCACTGTAAAAATGATAAACAAAAGAAATAGTATTTTTCAGTTCACCTCATGCAAGTACTGAAGTGCAATCTCTTTATCGTGAAAGTGTAACTTACAAATGCAGAATTTTTTGGTTACATAACTGCACTCAAAAGCAAAACAGTGTAAAACTTTAGAGCCTACAAGTCCACTCAGTCCTACTTTTTATTCTGCCAATCGCTAAGACAAACAAGTTGTTTACATTGACAGGAGATACTGCTGCCTGCTTCTTATTTACAATGTCATCTGAAAGTGAGAACAGGTATTTCCATGGCACTTTTTGTAGCCGGCGTTGCAAAGTATTTACATGCCAGATATGCTAAACATTCGTATGCCCCTTCCATGCTTTGGCCACCATTCCAGAGGACATGCCTCCATGATGCTCGTTAAAAAAAATAATGCGTCAATTAAATTTGTGACTATACTCCTTGAGGGGAGAACTGTATGTCTCCTGCTCTGTTTTACCTGCATTCTGCATATATTTCATGTTATAGCAGTCTTGGACGATGCCCAGCACATGTTCACAGTAGATTTGACAAAACGCAAAGAAAGTACCAGCTATTCTAAAAATAGCTACAGTACTCGACCCAAGGTTTAAGAATCTGAAGTGCCTTCTGAAATCTGAGAGGGATGAGGTGTGGAGCATGCTTTTAGAAGTCTTAAAGAGCAACACTCTGATGCGGAAACTACAGAACCCAAACCACAAAAAAGAAAACCAGCCTTCTGCTGGTGGCATCTCACTCAGATGATGAAAATGAACATGTGTCAGTCTGCACTGCTTTGGATTGTTATCAAGCAGAACCAATCATCAGTATGGAAGCATGTCCTTTGGAATGGTCTTTGAAGCATGAAGGGACATATGAATCTCTAGTGCATCTGGCACGTAAATATTTTGCTACACCAGCTACAACAGTGAATGCCATGTGAATGCCTGTTCTCACTTTCAGGTGACACTGTAAACAAGAAGCAGGCAGTATTATCTCCTGCAAATTGTAACCAACCTTGTTTGTCTGAGTAATTGGCTGACCAAAAAGTAGGACTGAGTGGATTTATAGGCTCTAAAGTTTTACATTGTTTTATTTTTGAATGCAATTTTTTTGTACATAATTCTACATTTGTAAGTTCAACTTTCATGATAAAGAGATTGCACTACAGTACTTGTATTAGGTGAATTGAAAAATACCATTTATTTTGTTTTTTACAGTGCAAATATTTGTAATAAAAAATAATATAAAGTGAGCACTGTGCACTTTGTATTTTATTCTGTGTTGTAATTGAAATGAATATATTTGAAAATGTTGTAAACATCCAAAATATTAAAAATAAATGGTATTCTATTGTTTAACAGCGTGATTAATCATGTGATTAATTGTGATTAATTTTTTTAATCGCGCGATTAATCATGATTACTTTTTTTAATCGCTTGACAGCCCTATTTTATAATCATGCCAGTTTCAATTATTTTGGTAATTTTATTTCAAAATACAGCAAGTATGTCTGTAACAATACAGACTGTGACAGGGTCAGGCCAGATGGCTACAGGAGAGTATTAGAAGGCAGATACATTAGTCCCAGATTAAGTAGATCACTTTTTCCCTGGGTAAGGTAACGGGCAGTTCCAGAACAAGCAGGAACTTGTTGGAACCAATTAAGGCAGGCAGGCTAATTAGGACACCTGGAGCCAATTAAGAAGAAACTGCTAGAATCAGTTAGGACAGGCTGGCTAATCAGGGCACCTGAGTTTTAAAAAAGGAGCTCACTGCAGTTTGTGTGTGAGAGGAGCTGGGAGCAAGAGGCACACAAGGAGTTGAGAGTGAGAAGGCGCATAGTTGGAGGACTGAGGAGTACAAGCATCATCAGGAGGAAGGTCCTGCAGTGAGCATAAAGAAGGTGTTGGGAGGAGGCCATGGGGAAGTAGCCCAGGGAGTTGTAGCTGTCATGCAACTGTTATAAGAAACCCTATAGACAGCTGCAAACCACAGGGCCCTGGGCTGGAACCTGGAGTAGAGGGCGGGCCCGAGTTTCCCCCCAAACCTCCCAACTCCTGATCAGACACAGGAGGAGTTTGACTGTGGGTTCTACCAGAGGGGAAGATCTCTGAGGCGAGCAAAATCCACCAATATATGCAGAACCCACCAAGGTAGAGGAGGAACTTTGTCACAAGACACACAAAAATTCCTCCAGGAATAGTGTTAAAGAAACCCCTATGACAACCCAGTTCCTACTTCTTTGCTCCCTCTTCCCATAGCCCAGCCAGGGGGCCAGACACTCACACCCCCTTCCACCCCAGAGCTCAGCCATGCCCCACCCAGACACTTACACCCCCTCCTTCCCAGAGCCCACCTGTGCCCCCCCCCCCGCCCTAGACACTCACACTTCCTCCCCCCCAGAGCCCAGCTGCACCCTCCCCTACATGAGGTGAGCTAACTCCTTTGTGGGCTGTAGTTTAGCCTATCCATTGTCATTCCCTGTTTTAAAGCCTTTAAAAGTTGAGAGGCAATGTCTTGAGGCCAGATGGCTGAATGAAAATGGCATGAGTGTTTTAACGTATGAGAATTATATATAGCAAAAATTTGTGATATCCTTGCCAAAGCAGAAGTGTCTTATATTTCAGGCATCATTGCTATATGGAGGAGTCACTCTACAACCCTTTTTCAGACAGTATATGAACTGCTACATCCAGAAAGCCCAGATACTAATTCATCATTGGCTAGATGGATCTTTGGTCTGAGCCAGTATGGCCATTCTTGTGTTTTTATCAGTTCACTCAGTTGTCTGTAATAAATTATTAAAATTATTTTTCCTCCATTAGATTTCCATTTTGAAAGTAAATTGTATAGATCAGCTCAGTCTCCTGATTATGCTCCATTGTCTTTGCTTTTCATGCCGTTCACTGAGCAACATCCTCTGTCTATATCTGATATATTTTGATGTAATACAAGCAGTAGTGCAGCCAGGTCCGGAGCGCAGGGGGAGCGGAGCTATAAAAGGCGCCTCCCCCTGTACTCATGCGGCGGCGCTCCGGGTCTTCGGCGGCTCACTCCGGGTCTTTGGTGGTACCCCGCGCCAAAATGCCGCCGAAGACCCGGAGCGCCACCGGGTGAGTGCAAGAAGCGGCGCTTAAAAAGAAGCGGCGCCTTTTTTTAGTGCTGCTAAAAAAAGGCGCTGCTTCCGCCACTTCTGCTCAAGGGGGAGCGTCCGCTCCCCCTGCTCCCCTCCTTGCTACGCTACTGAATACAAGGTGTCAAAGCCAGTGATGTGATTTGAATCCTAGTCCTACCTGCCTGTTGGGGCAAATGTTCATTTGTTATGAGCATGCAGTGTTTTAGGGCTAGTCTACACTTACCCGCAGCGTCAGAGGCGTCGGATCGATCTTCTGGGTTCGATTTATCGCGTCTTGTCTAGACGCGATAAATCGAACCAGGGAGTGCTCCCCCGTCGACGCTGGTAATCCTACTCTGCAAACGGAGCAGGCGGAGTCGACGGGGGAGCCTGCGCGCCGCCGTGTGGACCAGGGGTAAGTACTTTTAAGTTCGAAATAAGATACTTCGACTTCAGCTACGTTATTCACGTAGCTGAAGTTGCGTATCTTACTTCGAACTTGTGGGCTAGTGTAGACCAGCCCTTAGTCCCAGGATATTAGAGAGACTGGTAAGGTGAGTAAAGTAATATTTGTATTGGACCAACTTCTATTGGTGAGAGAGACAAACTTTCAAGCTTACAGAGCTCTTCAAGTCTGGGAAATGTACTCTGGGAAGGTCTACATTACAGAATTAGCTGTTAGAACACATCACTCCTCTTTTACAGTCTTCATACTTGTTCCTTTTTAACTTTACATATTGACTCTCAGGTTTTACTGCTACACTTTAAGGCACTTAATGGTTCTTGTCCCAAGTATTTGACATTTTTTTGTTATCTGTTCCTGGCCATTCATTAATGTAAGTCTTGGCAGTTTATTTAGTCTGTCTCAGATACAACCCTAAGGCTTTTAGCATCTTTTCCCATTGATTGTGGAATTCACTTCTGGTTCCTGTTTAGTTTAAAAGGCTCATTGTTTTTATTTAAAATTACAGCAAAGAAATGCAATTTTGTTGCTGCTTTTGACTCTCTTTTTTTAAAGGTTTCAGTGTAGTAGCCGTGTTAGTCTGTGTCAGCAAAACGAAAATAAGAAAGAAAAACTTGTAGCACCTTAGACTAACAAATTTATTTCAGCATAAGCTTTCGTGGATTAATACCCACTTCATCGGATGCATGGAATGAAATACACTGTAGACAGATATTTATACAGTCAGAGAAACATGATAAGGTCCAGGTGTATAGACCAATCTTAAGAGGCTAATTAGTTGAGAGGAAACATGACAGCAGGGGAAGAAAAAACTTTTGAAGTGATAAACAAGATGGTCACACAGGTGTGAATGAGGATCGTTAACTTAAGGGAAATAGATTCAATTAACAGTGTGGAGTTACAGAGCTGCCTGACAGCTGCCTGACAGCTCTGTAACTCCACATTCTACAGGCCTTTATCCTCTGACCCCACTGAGGAGTACCAAAAGAAACTGCACCATCTGCTCCAGAAACTCCCTGGAAAAGCACAAGAACAAATTTGTACAGACACGTGCCTAGAACCCCGACCAGGCACATTCTATCTGCTACCCAAGATCCATAAACCTGGTAATCCTGGACGCCCCATCATCTCAGGCATTGGCACCCTAACAGCAGGATTGTCTGGCTATGTAGACTCTCTCCTCAGGCCCTATGCTACCAGCACTCCCAGCTATCTTCGCGACACCACTGACTTCCTGAGGAAACTACAGTCCATCGGTGATCTTCCAGACAACACCATCCTGGCCACTATGGATGTAGAAGCCCTCTACACTAACATTCCACACAATGATGGACTACAAGCTGTCAGGAACAGTATCCCCGATACTACCACGGCTAACCTGGTGGCCGAACTTTGTGATTTTGTCCTCACCCACAACTATTTAACATTTGGGGACAATATTTACCTTCAAGTCAGTGGCACTGCTATGGGTACCCGTATGGCCCCACAGTATGCCAACATTTTTATGGCTGACTTAGAACAACGCTTCCTCAGCTCTCGTCGCCTAACACCCCTACTCTACTTGCGCTACATTGATGATATCTTCATCATTTGGACCCATGGAAAAGAAGCCCTTGAGGAATTCCACCATGATTTCAACAATTTCCATCCCACCATCAACCTCAGCCTAGACCAGTCCACACAAGCGGTCCATTTCCTAGACACCACTGTGCTAATAAGTGATGGTCACATTAACACCACCCTATACCGGAAACCTACTGACCGCTATACTTACCTACATGCTTCCAGCTACCATCCTGGACACACCACACGATCCATTGTTTACAGCCAAGCTCTAAGATACAACCGCATTTGCTCCAATCCCTCAGACAGAGACAAACACCTACAAGATCTCTATCAAGCATTCTTACAACTACAATACCCACCTGCTGAAGTGAAAAAACAGATCGACAGGGCCAAAAGAGTACCCAGGAGTCACCTACTACAAGACAGGCCCAAAAAAGAAAATAACAGAACACCACTAGCCGTCACCTTTAGCCCCCAACTAAAACCTCTCCAGCGCATCATCAAAGATCTACAACCTATCCTAAAAGATGATCCCTCACTCTCACAGATCTTGGGGGACAGACCAATCCTTGCTTACAGACAGCCCCCCAACCTGAAGCAAATACTCACCAGCAACCACACACCATACAACAAAAACACCAACCCAGGAACCTATCCTTGCAACAAAGCCCGATGCCAACTCTGTCAACATATCGATTCAAGTGATACCATCACAGGGCCTAATCACATCCGCCACGCCATCAGGGGCTCATTCACCTGCACATCTACCAATGTGATATATGCCATCATGTGCCAGCAATGCCCCTCTGCCATGTACATTGGCCAAACCGGACAGTCTCTACGCAAAAGAATAAATGGACATAAATCTGACATCAGGAATCATAACATTCAAAAACCAGTAGGAGAACACTTCAACCTCCCTGATCACTCAGTAACAGACTTGAGGATAGCAGTGTTGTGACAGATTAACTCCAAAAGCAGACTTCAAAGAGAAACTATTGAACTCGAATTGATATGCAAACTAGATTGCGTTGCCTCCGGATTAAATCGAGATTTGGAATGGCTCGGCCATTATGTTAATTGAATCTATTTCCCTTAAATTAACGATCCTCATTCACACCTGTGTGACCATCTTGTTTATCACTTCAAAAGTTTTTTCTTCCCCTGCTGTCATGTTTCCTCTCAACTAATTAGCCTCTTAAGATTGGTCTATACACCTGGACCTTATCATGTTTCTCTGACTGTATAAATATCTGTCTACAGTGTATTTCATTCCATGCATCCGATGAAGTGGGTATTAACCCACGAAAGCTTATGCTGAAATAAATTTGTTAGTCTCTAAGGTGCTACAAGTTTTTCTTTTTTTAAAAGAACTGATGCTGTTGTTAAAAGGCCTGCTCTCCTTTTGTGAAGGATGTTGTATAAATACATCTTTCTTTTTGTTCTGCATAGCTTCATTTAATCTTTTGCCCTTTGTCTTATTATAAAATAAATTGATAATCAGAGAAGATTTTGTAATGCTTCATATACAACCCAAATCACCTACTGTCCTCCACAAAATAAATGAATAAATGTGTGGTGTAGACTTGTAACAGTCCTGATTTGGTGCTTTTATTTCAGGGATGCCATGTCACTAGTTCCAAATGACCAGGCATATTACTAGAAGGGGGCACTACTATTCTGAGTTTTCCATGATGTTCTGAGCCGTTCCTTTGTGTTTCAATATAGAATGACAATTATGTGCTAGAATTACAAAGAAACATGACTCCAGCTGTGCTATTCAGCTTTCATAAGCCCAATTAAAAATACACGTAAATGGCTTAATGATCCTTTAGCTTGTAATATGTAAACTCGAGTTGTAATTAGTTTTTCATAGCTGCTAATATAGGGCCAGTATCAGTTCATGTTTAATGCAGTGCTCCTATTATATGGCCTAAGGAACTGATTATCACATAGTGGACAGTAAGATAAGGGATGTGTATGAAAGGACTGTCCATTGGCAGATGCTGCTCTGCAAAGTTGTTGCTCACTGCTGTTTTTCTACCCAGTTTGACTTGTTGGATTCTGATGAATGTTCAACAAGTAGCCAAAGCTCATCAAAGGTCAGAAGGAATGCATTCAAAGTAGCTGTTTATTTGGGGTTCATTTACAGAAGTTGTTTTAGAGTATCAAATTTCATTTTGGATATCGGCAACATCTAGTCTGTTTACAGGGTTCATATTTAGCTATCAGTGCTTGTGTAACCCATGCTTCCTTTGAAGAGTAGTAACCAGGGGGGTTTTGGCAGAAAGGTGGAGCAGCGGTTCATCGACTCCAGTTTGTCTGGGACCAGCAGAAAAAAATTCACAAATCCTTGGCACTTGCTCAGTAGGGCATCTCCATGGGTAGGGGCCAATTCCACTCCCAAGTGTTGGGGGCAGTAGCATAGCCGGGGGGGGGAGCAGGGGAGCGATAGCTCCCCCACTGAGCAGAAGCGGCGCCTTTTGCTCCTGCGCTGCAGGCGGAGCGGAGCGTTTTTTTGTTGTTGTTGTTGCTCCGGCGCCTTTTGCTCCCACCACCTTTTTTTGCTCCCGACGCTTTTTGCTCCCAGCGCCTTTTGCTCCGGTGCTACCAGCGGAGCGGAGCTAAAAAATGCACTCACCCTCCGGTGCTCCAGCTGTTCGGCAGCACTTCGGTGGCGGGTCCTTCACTCGCTCTGGGTCTTCGGCAGCACTTCGGCGGCAGGTACCACCAAAAACCCGGAGCAAGTGAAGGACCCGCCACCGAAGTGCCGCCGAACAGCTGGAGCGCTGCTGGGTGAGTACAAGGGGAGGCGCCTTTTTTTAGCTCCGCTCCCCCTGTGCTCTAAATCTGGCTACGCCACTGTGGGGGGTGGGAGTCAAACTCATCAGGGCAGCCAGCCCTGGAGGGAGACAGCCATATTATAGGGAAGGTGAAGATCTCTGCTCTCACTGGCCTGCTTTTTACTAATGGTAGCAAGAAGATAGCCACAAGGAGAAGGATACCAGCCTGTTCAAAGAACTGGGCACTTGCTGCTTGTACATGATAGGGGGAGCATAATAACTTTTGCTAGAATGGAAAAAATATAGTTTTTCTCTTTCATAGCTAAAAGAGAAATGCATTTAGTTCAAACTTTCCTGAAGGGTTTTTTTGTTGTTTGTTTCCAGTTGTGGCAAAGCATGTATACATTTTTCAGCCAAAAAGGAAAATATCCAAGCAAGGTATGAGGATGTGAAAATGGGGGTGTGAAATTTGAGTCTGATGGTATCATTAACCTTATCTCTTTTACTTACAATACTGTTTGTTTTGTACATCCCAGTGTGTAATGTAATTCTCTCTCTCTCTCTCTCTCTCTCTCTCTCTCTCTGGGGGAAGTTTTGATAGTGGGTAGAACATAGGATTATGTTTCAGGAGACCTGTTTGTTGTTCTGGTCTTTGCTGCCGACTCATGGTATCTTGGGCAGGTCATTTAGGACATTTTCAGACTTGGATACTCAAGGTTTGACATAAAATAGCATATTTAGGCACCTAGGTAAAAAGGCTGGATTTTCCACAGTGTTAAGCGTCCACAATTCCCATTAACTTCAGTTTCCTCATCTGTAAAATACTTACCCTTCATAGGACCCAATGCTGCCACCCTTACACATGTGGAATAGTAGCTTACTCGAGAGGTGCCATTGAAATCACAGAGACTACTTACAGAGTAAGGTGCTGCTCAATGTGAGTAAGGCTGGCAGTACACGATGTCATGGACTTCCATTCCAGTGCCCTCTCTGCTCTGTACAGTCCCTGGGAGGAACCCCCTTCAGCATGGCATCCCTCCTTGGGAGTCACACCTCTCTGCGGGGTTAAGCCCTGGGCTCCTCTGCCTCCTGGAACCACACCTCTGAGCCTTTAGCATGCCTGTCTCTCTCCGAGAGCCCCCTCAGAGGGTCCACTCGCTCTGGACCCCCTGAGGAACCTCCACACCCAGAGGGAGCAATGTAACCCTGATCTCTAGACTAGAGTGACTCTCTCAGCCAGCGTAAAACAGAAGGGTTTATTGTATGTCTGGAACACAGTACAGAAAGTTCTCCGGGCCTTGAGCATAGAAAGTCTCAGCTCAGTTCATCTGGGTCTGTCCAGCGTCCAGGTGGGCTCAGATTCCTCTTTGTTCCTAGTCCAGAAGTGACTCCCTTTCCAGCCAACCACCCTATATCACTTCCCCAAAAGCCCTTCCAGTCCTTAGTCTTCTTTCCCCAGGAAAACAGCTCACCAGGCGACCCTCTCGCTCTTCTGCTCTTTGTTTTCTCCGCTGGCCAAAACCAGCTGGCACCAGGCTGGGTTGGGCCTCTGGCTCCATCTTGGGGAAGGGCTCTCGAGTCATCAGTGGCTAGGTTACTAGGAGTCCTGTCCATGGTCTAGAGTTCAGGCTGCTAGGTAGGGTCACACTGGCTCCTCTGCAACAATAAATAACCTCTCCCACAACCTGGTTAGACATGCACCACATAGCGGAAACTGAGGCACACACAGTAGTCATACAAAGCATCAAGAAAATTCCCTACTTCAACACACATGGCTTCTAATGAAGTGCTTTGAGATTCCAACATACATCTTATATAAATATATGTTGTACATGCATCTAAATTATTTAAAGAAAGAAGGCAGCTTGTTTCAGTTGGAGAGGAAATGTGGAAAGTGTAAAATGTTCCCTGTTTACATATACTATAAATCCATAGCCAGGTTGACTTTGGCTTTGTGTCTGTAGAACGAATGCATGGTGGCTGAAGTTTTGTAAAATAAAATCCATCAGCAGCAATAGTCCTCCTATTTGTAGCATCAAAGAGACTCTAAAGTACGTGTAGCATTAAAATAACTTGCAGCTGTAAATCACTATACAGAGAGACAGAATTTTTATCCTTAAAATTGTCTCCATCTCTGCAGACTACCAAGATCATAAAAGATATAAAATCACGAGAGGGAGCCATTACGCTAAAGAGCAGGCTTTAATGCTCTGCTTCCTATATCTTTCTTTTTAAAATGTCTCCATCACACTAATAGAGGAAAATTCTGCTGTTGTGGTTCTGTCAACTGTGTATAGATTCTGTGCATAAATAAAGCAATGAAAATCAACCCAAATGCTACCCTGTCAGCAATATATATCTCTGTGAATGAATTTGGCTTTGGGAAGCATTTCCAGGTCCATTCTGCTCACACACGATCAATCCTCAACCATTATCTAATCCCATATATAGTGTTAGATTTAAACATCTAAACCCTGTACAGGTGTGTGCACACACACACACACACAATCTTCATTCATACAAGCACGTCAGTGCAACTGCTTGCATGAATAAGGACTGCCAGATTGAGCCAAGATTTCTGGTTCAAAGTGTCTTGTTTTGAATGCCAAAAGGGTTCCTTAGATGTATTCTAGCTGAAATGTACACAATATATCATCCTAACATTGGAACTAGTATTACCTAGAGTACATTCATAGTTATAATGAGATCCGGATCACAGTAGATTGTCCAAAAGATTTATTCCATGTTTGATTTGTCTCCAACAATATTTTGTAAGAATGTGTCACATCACAAATGGGCCAAAGATTCTGTGATTCCTCTGCTATGCTGTGCATGAATTCAGGTTTACTGTAGCTAATGGATTTAGATTCCCAAAGGAAAAGTAGAGGTTGTAATGTGAAGATGAGAAAGTCAAGCTACATGTCTGCTCCCTCAGTTCTCTTATTGTGGGCCTAAGTTTTTAGAATTGAATAGGAATAATGTTTGGAGTTTTGTTGGTCCCAGCATATTAGGGACTGCATACTGGAAGCTGGTCCAGTAAAAGATATTACCTCACCCACCTTGTCTCTAGTAATAATGTGTCTGTCCCAAGATGCCAGTATTTAAACAGCTGCCATATTCCACTCAAGTGCTGGCTGCATTTTCGATGCTCTTTCTGAATATCTTTTACCAGTTTCACAGGGGCTTATTTAAATTAATGTTTACAAACTGCTCTTGAGAACCTCAGGTAAAAAGCAATACAAAACTGAAAATTGGTGATGTTATTAGTACTAATTATAAATAAATATAATTGGATGATTATGGGGATATTCTACAATTAAAGCATGTGTGTAACTCAGGACAAGATTCTGACACCCTTACTCATGCTGAATAGTACCTTATTCCCATGAGCTCTGCTGAATGAAACCTGTCATGAAATAAGGAGCCACTTAAACTGAGTACGGGCAGCAGGATATGACCCATAAGATTTAGAGTACTATGCTTCTTAGGACAAGTGAAATAGCTTTTTGAAAGGGGCACAGTCTTGGACCCCTAAGCCAGGCAAAATCCCCATTGATGACAATGGAAGTTTTGCCTGAGTGAGGAGCACAGCATATGTTAGGAGTTACGAAAAATAAATTTTGAGAAGTCTGTCCTGATGCTTGCCCTTTGCAAACCCTGTCTTTAAGCTGTCTGCCTTCTCTTTATGCATGACACTAAAGCTTTCTGTATTCTTCCATAAATATGCTGTGTTTCAGCATCCGATTACCCAACTGATATGGTGCATAATTACATTGTAAAAACAATCTCGATTACAAATTGACCAGATGAGATTAGAAATTCCCAGTGTAAAAGACCAGCTGGACACCCCAATTAAGAAGAGTGAAGATGATGGATGTTATAGTTTAATTTGCCTGTTGCCTGCAAGTAGGATCACTTAAATAGTTTGGATTTCATATACTTCAGAAAGCATCTCCCTCTCCCTAAAATACTGTGATAGTTGAGATCATCTGAGGTGCTTAAGTTAACACCCACGCTGGTTGAAATGGGAAGGGGGTTGACTGAAAGGCATTCTCAGAGGGGGATCATGGGTTCTGGATTTTACTTCCCAACTGAATTCACTAGGACCCTCCATTAGTGGCTCACAAAAGGTTTGCCTGTTCTATCAGGCTTTTTGTGAGAGTCAGTGGTTGGGAGGGTTGGATTGAAGTAATGATAAAGAGGAGAGCTGGTTGTGAATGAGAATTTCTGTTCAATGGGAAATTCCAACATTTGGGGGGAAAGAATTGTTCCGATTCAGAACAAAAGTTAATATTTCAAAGTTTCCCTGAAAATTCCAATCACGTTTGATTCCGGATCCTTCAAACCATTTTGTTTCGAACATATCATTTCAATTCATTTCATGTAGACTTAATAGTATTAAATATGATTCATTGTATATAATATTAAAGATTGAATAAAATATAAAACATTTAAATGAACCAAACCCGCACTAGTAAAATGAAATGTTTTGACTATTTTTCCAGAATTTTTTTTGTCAAAACTGACAAGTTCCCATTTATTTAGACAAAACAGAGTTTTTTCAACAGAAAACTGTTCCATAAAAAAATGTCCACTAGCTTTAATAGAGACCTTGTTTGTGGCTGAAAGGTTGTTTTGCATGCTATCTTTTTAAAATGAATCTTATTTTACTGATGTATTTCATATTTGGCCAATGTGTGTGTTTAATATGTCTATTGTTTTAGACTTAAGGTCTGAAATAAATATATTTACTCATCAAGGTAGATAAAACGATAGACTGGCACTAAGTTCAAGAGTAAGCCAAACAAAAGCGGGGGCGCGGGGGAGAGAGAGAGAGTGCACTGAAGAGAAGAGATGATAAACAAGAACTACAGTCTCCTATTAGGCAGGAGACTGAGGAATTCCATCCTACCAGAAACAGAACCCTCTGTCAGGCACAGGCAGACTTTGTGACTACTCTAGATGAATAGCTGATTCAATTTCTAATTAATTTGTTTCAGCCATAGTGAAGCAAATACATACATTCGTGTTCACCTCCCAAGAATATTTGAGCAATCAAATTCTACTGGCATAGCTTTTCTCAACAAGTGAGTTTCAAAGTTTCATGCCTGAGTGTCTGCAGTTCTCTGATCTTATGTTTGCACATGAGAATATTTGCATCTCATGTGCCTGATCGCTTCTCCAGCCAGGGAGCTGAAACAATTCTATGTAACTTATGTGACTGATGCAACCACACAGCACAGCATGAACTTCAGGTAGTCACAGTGAATTATTCATGATCAATCCATGTAGTGTTTAAAAAAGAAAAACAATCCCCAAATACATTTGAATAATCAATCCAAGGAAATTACAATCTGCTCTCAAAATATTTTGTGAGCAGGAACAAAAGGGCTAAATTATTCACTGCAAATTATTCATACAGCTGTAATCATAGGCAAGAGGAAACTGTGCTTTAGAAAGAGTCCGTTCAAGAAGAGCATTCATCTTAGGGCAGGGGATGACTTGCTTCACCCAGGAAGCTGAAAACCAAGAAAAGATGGACGACGACAATGATTCCTTTGGCACTGAAATGCTTCCGGATTGCATCAAATTAACAATGTTTCAGAGGACACAGTGGACAGGATTGGCCCTCAGACCTTTCCTAGGGATGAGGTTCCGAAGCTTTTGGTATCTCTTCCTATCTTTCACTCATCTCCCCATCCCACACATAGTTCAAAACCTGCAAGAAAATACGACTTGCAGGTGCTTCTCTCTCCTCAGAGATTTCCTTTTTTGTACTATTTCCCCCTCCAACTTCTGTTACTCAGTATTTACTGCTCACTGCTCATTTTCATTATACTCTATTCATTGATAGAGCTGAGTGAATAGTAGGAAAAGCTACCCATGAATATTTTGGTAAATTAGAAATTTAGGCCTGGATCCAGAGAAGTAAATTGGAGTAAATTTCTTAATTAAACTGCACACGTGACAGCCCCACCTTGTGACAGTGAGCCTATTTATATTGCACTAGAGGTTTGCATAAGTGTCATCCATTCAGATTTTTATAATTCAAAATGGCTTCTGGCCTGTGTCTATGAATCTATGGGTAGGGCCCTACCAAATTCATGTCCGTGAAAAACATGTCATGGACTGCGAAATCTGATCTCCCCATGAAATCTGCCAATTGTACAGGAGATCAGATTTCACAGAATTGGGTGGCTAGATAGCAGCGGCTGCTGGCCAGGAGCCCAGCTCTGAAGGTAGTGGCACAGCCAACAGTAGTGCAAAAGTGAAGTGGCATGGTATGGGGTGATCATCGGGGGCTTTTTTTGGGGGGTGGGGGAATAGCTGGCCTTACAGGTGGGTGAGTGGGCAACCGCCTGGGGTGCCATGGTCATCCCCTGTCACCCTTCACAGAGCGAGCCCAAAGCCCCTTTAACTTCCAAGTGCTGAGCTCCAGCTGCTAGTCCTGGAGGAGCTAGGGAGGGACAGGACTTCCTCTTCAGCTGCACGGGCTGCTCCCGAGGTGAGGTCAGACCCATCTTTGGGAACCTCCCCTGGCTGCAGGAAGCTCCGTGGCTGTTGGCTGGGAGTCCAGCTCTGAAGGCAGTGCTGTGCCAGCAGCAGTGTAGAAGTGACTGTGGCATGGCATGGTATGGTATGGTATTGCCATCCTCACTTCTGCGCTGCCTTTAGAGCTGGGTGCCCAGCCAGAAACTTCGCTCCAGCTGCCCAGCTCTGAAGGCAGCAGCACAGAAGTACGGGTGACAATACCACAACCCCCCTACAATAGCCTTGTGACCCCCACCCCCCAAATCCATTTTAGGTTGGAACTCCTACAGTTACAATGCTGTGAAATTTCACATTTAAATATCTGAAACTGTGAAACTTACCATTTTTAAAATCCTGTGACCATGAAATTGACCAAAATGGACCATGAATTTGGTAGTGCCCTATCTATGGGCCTTAGTTGCATATTACATTTAACTGCTCATCTAAAATAGCATATGATCTCTCTATGTACTTATATACCCCTTCTTCTCCCTCCCTCCCCCTCAATATATTGATCCACATGACACCCTAGGAAGCAGGGAAATACTATTATCCCATTTTACCGGGGAGGAACTGAGGCACAGAGTATACATCTACACTGCAATCAGAGATGCAGCTGTAACACTTGTAGACATACCCAAGCTAGGTTTGATTTTGCTAGCTTGCTAAAAAAGCAGTGATGCTTTTTTAGCATGGCATGGTCTAGCTGCCTAAGTACTAGCCCCAATGGGACCCTGGACATGTATTCAAGTGACTAGTCCATGCAGTGGCAGCTTCACTGATATTTTTAGCAAGCGAACTCGGTCAGAGCTAGCTTGGGGATGCCTATATGTGCTTCAACCACACCACCCAGTTGGAGCCAGGGAGTCCAGGGAGGCTTTCTCTCTGAGCTAGGATGTCACACAGCACTCCTCTGGAGAAGATTGGCTATAGGCTGTGACTAAATTGCAATCTTGCCCTGCAGCAGTTAAATGTTACTTTTAGGCCAAAATGAATTTAAAGCACAGTGGGACTGTTTGATTCAACAGCTTAATTGATACACACAGGGCCGGCTCTATGATTTTTGCTGCCCCAAGCAAAAAAAATTTTGGCCGTCCCCCCCCCGTTTTTTCTTGCCCCCCCCCACCCCCGCCTCAACTCCGCCCCTTCCCCAAATCCCCATACCCACCTCCTCCCCCTCAGATGCTGCATTTCCCCCACCCCATTGCTTCCTGTGCCCCCACCCCCGCCATAGCTCACCTCCGCTCTGCCGCCACCGCTCGGGTTCTCCCCCTCTCTCCTAGAGTTCCAAGCCTGGGAGGGAGTGGGAGAAGCTGAGCGTCCCCCCTCCCTCCCAGGCTTGCAGCGTGTGAAACAGCCGGCCCTGGATACATACAACACTATCAAAACTGATGACCTGTTGGTGGTTGTATTGCCCAAACATGCAACAAATTGTGCAAAAATTCCAGCCTTGTAGTACCACCACCATGGTAAATGCATGTTTACTTTGCATTAACATACAGTTGAGAAATTACATATGTATATTAAATTAATTGAATTACATTAGTGCCTACGGGCCCCACTGTGCCATGCTGTCTTTCCAAATAGAAACTTAGAGGCTGCAGGAGTTTATAGTACTCATTTTGGAGAGAGTCCTACTTGCCATAGTCCTGATCATGACTTTACAGCTTATGCATGTTAAAATTAGCCCTAAGAATCAATTTGTTAGAAATGCAAAATAACACTCAGACATCTCCCAATAAATAGAATTGAAGTAAAAGTACCACTTGTCCTGACATATTGAATACTATAATCTTGCTGGAGATGGATAACTGGGATCAGCAACATGCATCTGTAAAATAAGTTAAGTGCCACTGAGAGATATACAGTATATGAGAAGTATAGTACTTAATGTAATTTGCATAATTGCTCCCAGCTGTGCCTCACTGTGTATTCATAAACTTTTAGAATCCAAGAAAAGGTAATCTCAGTAAATTATCTAAAATAAGGAGTTTCAATGTAATATAATCTACAGTATCAAATGGCAGATTCTTGGGATCAGTATTATGCTGTTGATATTAAAACAGTTCTGCCTTTAAGGAAGAAAGAGCTGGATGGAAAGAAGAGGCTAGGGTTAAATCCAAGAGTAACACACAAATTCAGCTTGCCTTAGCTGTCCGCACCTACCCAGGCTGTTTTGACCTTTAAGCTGCACATTTGGCAGACAGAACAAAGAAGAACTTACTCTCTGAATACACTTCATCTGTTATTCTTGCAGTCTCCACCTGTTCTTTTGCCCACCCTACTTTTTTGATCTTGTGAAGACCAGCTAGCACGAGTGTAACTAGTAGTGTAGCCACAGTAGCCCAGGAAGTGGCAGCAGAAGCATGGCTTAGTATGCACTCATGGGGTTTAGGCCATGCTGCCGCTGCCACTGCCTATGCTTCTGCGGCTACACTACTGTTTCTACTTGCGTTAGCTCTCATCTAGCTAGCCTAAGTATGTCTATGTGAGCTGGGAATCACAGCCCTAATTCCTAGCGTAGGCATAGCAATAAAGGCATAGCAACTTTACCCGCTCCCATTGCCCCCCACTGATTTTTTCTAAAATGACGCTTACATTGTTCCCAGGAGTGAGTGCCAGTTTAGGAGAATACATATAATATGCACCCTGTGGCTAGTTACACTAACTGGGTAGCTGCCACCGGCTACTGTAACTTCTGAGTGCTAAATCCTTAATGACATTATGGGCCTGGTGTGTTAGAAGTGCAAAGCACATGCAGCTCCTATTGGCTTTAAATGGAGTTGAGGGTTCTAAGTCTCCCTGAAACTCAAGACTTAAATTAGTTTATATGGGCATGGCCTGATATAAGAGAGCTTTATTTGAATGCTCATATTTTAGACTAGCAATGGTACTACTTGGGTGAGTTCATATCCCTTTACTTGTACTGCCAGGGGAAAAAATACTAAGTATGTACCTGCTCCATAGTGAAGATTTGGATTCTTTCTTCTGAGAAAATGGTTGTACATCCAGCTGGGAGGCCAAGCCCAAAATTCTTATATGATTAACAAAGTAAGTGTTTCTGACAAGAAAAGTTAACATATGCCTATTAATGTATTGTGCTTTAGTGGAAAGGGTCAGATTTGCTACTTTCTAAAATTGTTAAAGATATGTTTCTTTTAGGTCAGGTTTTGTCATTATCCAGCAAGTTTTAGTTTTAAAATTTCTTCCTCTGTTCTTTGGCAAATGGCCTAGCGCAGGGGAGGGCAAATTACAGCCCACAGGCCACGTCCGGCCCGCATGATCCTCCTGCCCGGCCCCTAAGCTCCCGGCCGGGGAGGCTAGCCCCCAGCTCATCCCCTGCTGTTCCCCCTCCCGCTCAGCATCTGTGCGCCGCGCCGCCAGCGCTCTGGCCCACTGCTCCTGGGGAGCATTGCAGCGGTGTGGCTGGCTCCAGCGGGTCTGCGAGCTCCTGCTGCTCTGAGCGGCATGGTAAGGGGGCAGGGCTACGCTCTCCTGCGGGGCAGTGTGTCTAGCTCCGGCAGGCTGCACGGCTGCCAGACATACTTCTCTGAGTGGCATGGTAAGGGGGCCGGGGCCGGGGGATTGGATAAGGGGCAGGGAGTCCCAGGGGGCAATCAGGGAGCAGGGGGGGTTAGATGAGTTGGGGATTCTGAGGGGGGCAGTCGGGGGGGGGGGGGGGGTTGGATAGGGGGCAGGGCCAGGCTGTTTGGTGAGGCACAGCCTTCCGTACCCCGCCCTCCGTACAGTTTTGCAACCCCGATGTGGCCCTTGGGCCAAAAAGTTTACCCATGCCTGGCCTAGCGTCTACTTCTCCCTCTCCTCCCCTCCATTCTTCTGAGAAATGCTGTGACGTTCCATAAATCCTGATAATCCTGTTTTATTCACTCTTATATACTGGCCCCTATAGCCTTGGGCTTCTTCTCCAAAAACAAAACAAAACCATAAATTGGAACCTCATATAATCAGTGAGTAACAAAGGCAAATTGATTTAAGTTTAAAATGTATCTTTTGGCAATTAGGTAATATTCCCTTTTAGAACTGAGTGGGAAATGGTTTTCCATTCCTGTGAGAGTTTTTGAGATTTTAATTTTTCGTTTCCCCTCCTGAAATGGGACAAAAAGTTGAAACCCAACATTTTGGATCGGGTCAATCAAAATGTTTCCCTTAAGTAATTTTTAAATGTTTGGTTTCAATTTTGACCTTTTTAAAGTATAGATTAATTATAGCTTTTAAATGAAAAAATCGGTTTGAATTGAAGAATGGTTTGGTTAGAAAATGTCACAATAGAACATCTCAACAATTTTGAAACTTTTCCAAACATTTTTTGAATAGGGAGATTAATCAAAAATTATCTTTCTTGCAAACAGTTTTGGTTTTGACAAATCAACATTTTCTGACTACAAAACATTTTGTCAGAAAATTCCTGAACAGTCCTATCTATACCCTTTGCTCTATTACATCCATGGAACTTATCCAGGACTCTACCCATTGTATCCAATTATCTAAATTTACAGATCTGGATAGGGGCTGGGTTTTCAAGTCCACACTGCTCAGTAACCCAGACATAGCAAAACATCACAATGCCATGCCCCTTCCTCTCTCTTCCCATCTCCTGCCTCCCCTCCCCATCTCTGACATGATTCCTACCCTGGCTTCAGGGGTGCCGGAACAATTTGTATAGTGGGGGTGCTGAGAGCCATTGAACTAAACTGTAAACCTTGTATATAATGGAAACCACTTTAAGACAGGGGGTACAGTAACACCCCCCACAACACTAGTTCTGGCACCTATGCCTGGCTTAGGGTGACCAGACGTCCCGATAAAATTGGGACTGTCCCGATTTTTCTCCTTTTGTCCCGCGTCCTGACCGATGAATGGTTTTTTTTTACTCAACAACTCCGGCGGCGGCGGGAGAGGGTTGTTTTTTTTTTACTCAACAAGTCCAGCGGGAGAGGTCTGCCCCCCACCCCTCAGACAACTCCCGATTTTTAGGTTCTTGCATCTGGTCACCCTAGCTTATGGCAGGCAGCTCATGGGTAGAAAGTGGTGACTCTGGTTTTACATTGGCGGGAGATTACCCGCTACACAGGGGGAATTCTACAGAGGGAATCTCCAAGTAGTTTAAGTTCACTTTGTGCTGTTTACACAGTACACTTGGCAAACTAGATCTGTTGCTCTGCATTTAATCCACACTTAACTCCTACCTTGGATTTGGCTTTATTAATGTCTCAGGTGAGGACAACAACAAATGTAGAAATCTCAGCCTACACTTTATTCCAAATCTTGGATTCGTTGCACATACCTCTCTTCTAGGTCCTCAGTTCCCCTCTGCTTGGAGAGCTATACCATCTCTCTTGTGTCCAAGCTGGAATTAAAGAGCTGTACCTGTCACAAGGAGTCAGCAGGAATCAGTCAGAATCTCCCTGCAGGGTTCCAACATCTGCTAGTAGGGGAATCACTAAGAACCTGACACCTGGCATGGGCAGATTTAGTTCTGGGGATTCAGATCCAATTGTTTTCCCCAACCCTACATTTAAATGGGTTCAGATTCAAGTTTTCCTTTGTACCTTATTTATATATTTGAAGCATGTGTCTTGGTTCAGAATGCCTTTTCAAATCAAGAGGCATGCCCTCTGCTTAGATCCAAATGGAACTTGATGTGCTGGAACCCTTATGCCCTGCAGTTTCATGCCTCAGTATTAAAGAAGACAGAAGCATGCCCTACATGTGGCCTATGGGCTATACTTTGGCCCCCCTTCTACAGCTCAAGGCATAATAGGATTCTCTTGGAGTGGTATTATTCTACTCTTAGTGAAGTCTTTTTAGTGCATAGGAGCCAGAATGAGGTTGTCCTTTGATTAAACAGGATAAAACATAAAGAGGGGCAGAGGAAGTTTATGTGGGTGTATAGAAACTTTCTTTGATTAACCTTGTCTTACTCTCTTACCTTTTCCAGCACATAAAAGTGTCAAATATAAGGAATGGAGTTGGATATGATACTTCCCTTCAGTGAAATCTCAGCATCCCACTCTTCTGATCAGGAGTAGGCCATAGATACAAGTAAAAGAGGATAGGAAAACTAAGATTAAAAGCCACTGCATCTTTGTTCAGATTCTCATTATATGTTGGCTGTAAACTGATGAATGACTTACCGTTACAAGGAGCTATAGCTTAAATTGTTTACAGCTATTGATTTTGTCATCCTGAGTGCAATGTAGCCTTTCCCTGATTTAAATGAATGGCTAACAGTAACATAATACTTAATAAATCAAAGCAATACAAGATTGTATTTAGAGAAAGAACTAATGCAAGATGGTTGAATTCTTTATTTTAATCATTAATGGAAGTGTGTTTATAAGGTAACTTTGAAAAGCTTATTTCCATTTTGTAAACTGGATTGATGTGATTCAATCAGCAAGTACAGAACAAAAGATGGAATAAATCAATGAGGCAGTGTGGTCCAGAGAATAACATACTGGACTGGGACTCAGCAGACCTAGGTTTTAGTCCTAGCTCTGTCACTTGCTTGCTGTGTGACATTGGGCAAGTCACTTCACCTCTGTTTCCCCTTCCACCCTTTGTCTGTCTGGTCTACTTTAATTGTAAGCTTTTCGGGAGCAGGAACTGTCTCTTATTGTGTGTTTGCGTAATGCGTAGCACAATGGGTTCTAATCTCTGTTTGGTGTCACTAGGAAAAAGTGTAATGCAAATAATAAAAAAACCAATAAAATATACCTTGAACTCTGTACCATAACTGAAGGATAGGAGCCATAATTCTATTAGAACTAATGCATATTACAGTGGAAAAGAGGGCAAACTGTATAGTTAAAAGAAAACAAGAAAAATACCTGTGGCACCTTAGAGACTAACAAATTTATTTCAGCATAAGCTTTCATGGGTTAAGGGCCCACTTCATCGGATGCATGGAACGGAACATACAGTAATCAGATATTGATACATTCAGAGAAACATGAAAAGGTGGGAGTGTCTATATCAATGTTAAGAGGCTAATTAATTGAAAGGAACTGTTATCAGTAGAAACTTTTGAAGTGATAATCAACATGGCCCATTACATTACAGACAGTTGACACAAAGGTGTTAAGAGTTTTTTAAGGAGGGGAAATAAATTCAATTAACATAATGACCGAGCCACCCACAGTCAATATTAAAGCATATTAATTCCAATTCAGCAGTTTCTCGTTGGAGCCTGTTTTTGAAGTTTATCTGTTGTTAAATAGCCACTTTAAAGTCTTTCATTGAGTGATTAGAGAGGTTGAAGTGTTCACCTACTGGCTTTTGAATGTGATGATTCTTGATGTCAGATTTGTGTCTGTTTATTCTTTTGTGTAGAGACTGTCCAGTTTGGCCAATGTATAGTTAAAGAAATTACATAATAGTTTCCCTTATAACCACCTATATTCAAGTATCAGAGGGGTAGCCGTGTCAGTCTGGATCTGCAAGAGCGACAGAGTCCTGTAGCACCTTATAGACTAACAGATATATTGGAGCATAAGCTTTTTTTTTTTTTTAAAGGTAGGGTAAAAATGGTTCAACTGTTTCTGAGAATGAGAAAAACAGAACAACCAATGAAGAAACCCACTTACCCAAGCTTTTGTACTGAAACCGTGTGGGGAAGAAAGTTGAAGTTTGATACTGTGAAGTCTTTGAGTAAAAGCGAGCTTTTGAAAACTTGTCGTGAATATGTAATACACTTTTCATGCCTTTTTTGCTATGTTGATAAAGTGTGCTACTAAGTGTCATCTGTGAGTAAGGCAAGGGCATTTGTGGAACCACTCACTGTGCCACTACACTTCGAAAAAACTATTTGCTTGGCAAAAGATTTCAGCTTAGAAAATTTCATGTGCTGAGATTGTGTATTTTCCATGTGAAGTGGTACAAGTCTGGTACCCTTCAAAATGAATGCACAGGACACACAATTTTCATCACTGTGGAAGACTTTACTCAAGGCACAAAGTTTTCCACACTAACCTTTGCACATCTGTGGGCAGGCTGCAGAAAATGCCATTTTTGTGAAAAAGGCCATATGGCCCTTATTACTGTGGTCTCTGAACACCTTACATTCTTTAATGCATTTCTCCACACCACCCCCCGTCAGGTAAGGAAGTATTGTTCTCCCCATTTTTTACAGACGGGGAACTGAGGCACAGAAAGATTAAATCACTTGCCCACAGTCTGGGCAGGGATGGAATTAAACTAGGTTCCCCAAGTCCTAAGCTAGTGCCTTTACCATTGAATCATCCTTCCTTTCTGCAGCTGGTAGTATTCATCAGTTCAAGTATTGGTTGGCTGACCTCTGTTCACAGTGTGGGGCTGCATACATGACTTCTCAACAATTGATCTGTGACAATAATGGATTTTTGGGTCTGGTGGCTGAACCGGAAAAAAAATAGTTTCAGGCTGACCCAAAAAAAAATTCTAATTTTTCAGTGAAATTAAAAAGTTGAAAAAAAATTCATTTTGGATCAAATTAAACATCTTATTTGACCTGAAAATAAACATTTTGTTTTATTTTGAGAGGTTTTTTCCATTAAAAAAATAAAATTGAAGTAAAAGTCAAAACAAAAAATTGTTTTAAAAAAAATTCTAAATGTTTTGTTTAAAAAATGTTGAAATTAAATGTCAGTTTTTTGGATTTATTTTTTTGAGCCGGGGATGTTTCAACTGACACAATTTGGGGACTTCAGTACAAATCCACAAAGTGTTTCAGTCAACCCAAAATTGCATTTTTCAGTGAAAAAAAGATCTGTCCAAATTTTTTGCCCAGTTATACTGACCAGACATGGAATGGAAAACAATGGCTTAGCACAGGGGTTCTCAAACTGTGAGTCAGGACCCCAAAGTGGGTCGTGATCCTGTTTTAATGGGGTCACCACGGCTGGTGTTAGACTTGCTGGGGCTCGGGGCTAAAGCCTGAGCCCCACTGCCCAGGCTTTGGCTTTAGCCCTGGGCAGTGGGACTCAGGTTACAGGCCCCCTGCCCGGGCTGAAGCCCTTGGGCTTCGGCTTTGCCCTGCACCCCCGTCAGGGGTGGCAGGGCTCCGGCGGGCTCAGGCTTTGGTCCCCCCTCCTGGGATCATGTCGTAATTTTAGTTGTCAGAAGGGGGTCATGGTGCAATGAAGTTTGAGAACCACTGGTTTAGGATGAATGTGCAATAAATGGTGGTAAAACTCCACTTCGATCAAATGATAGTTTTTGACTGATGAGATAAGCAGCCCTCATGGCAATCAAACATATGCATGGAATTGGACACACGTGCAATATATTCAGGTGTTTTACTTTTTGGAAAGAAGCTGATGTGCATTTTTGTTTGTGGAAAACCACATTATTCTGAATAATACCAACAGAACAACTAGCATTGAATCATAGAATCATAGAAGATTAGGGTTGGAAGAGACCTCAAGTCATCTAGTCCAACCCCCTGCTCAAAGCAGGACCAACCCCAACTAAATCATCCCAGCCAGTGCTTTTTCAAGCCGGGCCTTAAAAACCTGTAAGGATGGAGATTCCACCACCTCCCTAAGTAACCCATTCCAGTGCTTCACCACCCTCCTAGTGAAATAGTTTTTCCTAATATCCAACCTAGACCTCCCCCACTGCAACTTGAAACCATTGCTCCTTGTTCTGTCATCTGCCACCACTGAAAACAGCCTAGTTCCATCTTCTTTGGAACTCCCCTTTAGGTAGTTGAAGGCTGCTATCAAATCCTCCCTCACTCTTCTCTTCTGCAGACTGAATAAGACCAGTACCCGCAGCCTCTCCTCATAAATCATGTGCTCCAGCCCCCTAATCATTTCATTGCCCTCTGCTGGGCTCTCTCCAATTTGTCCACATCCTTTTTGTAGTGGGGGGCCCAAAACTGGACGCAATACTCCGGATGTGGCCTCACTAGTGGCGAACAGAGGGGAATAATCACTATTTATTGCTGGCAATATTCCTACTAATACAGCCGAATATGCCATTAGCCTTCTTGGCAACAAGGGCACACTGCTGACTCATATCCAGCTTCCCATCCACTATAATCCACAGGTCTTTTTCTGCAGAACTACCACTTAGCCAGTCGGTCCCCAGCCTGTAGCAGTGCATCGGATTCTTCCATCCTAAGTGCAGGACTCTGCACTTGTCCTTGTTCAGCCTCATCAGATTTCTTTTGGCCCAATCCTCCAATTTGTCTAGGTCACTCTGGACCCTATCCCGACCCTCCAGCATATCTGCCTCTCCCCCCATCTTAGTGTCATCTGCGAACTTGCTGAGGGTGCAATCCATCCCATCATTCAGATCATTAATGAAGATGTTGAACAAAACCAGCCCCATGACCGACCCCTGGGGCACTCCGCTTGATACCATCTGCCAACTAGACATCAAGCCATTGATCACTACCCGTTGAGCCTGACATTCTAGCCAGCTTTCTATCCACCTTATAGTCCATTCATCCAATCCATACTTCTTTAACTTGCTGGCAAGAATACTGTGGGAGACCGTATCAAAAGCTTTGCTAAAGTCAAGGTTGTGACTTGTGACATTCAGAGGTTCCGCTTAGGGCACAAGTCTGCAGAATCAAACAATAGCCTGTAAATACATAGTGCTTGATCTGAAAATGGTGTCAGCAATCAAGACAGTCTTATGCCCTCTCTCTTTTCTTCCCTGTTGATCAAAAAGGAAAAGATGAAAAGCATTTCAAAAGAAAAGGCAAGGGAAACCAAAGTTAAACTATTGTACTGTATATCCTTACTAACTTGATGCCAAAGTTACTCAAATAAGACTTTTGGTTTATTACCGTACAAAGTTGACTAAAGAGTTCTGCAAGAAAATAGCTTAGTTAGGCAAAAGTATGAAAAAATCATAAAAACATTTATAGTCCTTTCAGAAGACTTTTTCAAAAGTATTTTGCTGAAGATAAGTGTGTGTTCTCTCTCTTACATATACATGGCTTTGTGTTGGCCCCTGTTGTTGGTGGCTTTAAATATTTCTTTCAAATATTTGCCACTACAAATTTAGGTTTATGTAAAATCTGTTCAATACTCAGTTATTGCTGTCCTAGATTTTACTGTGGAGCTGAATATAAAAGATAATCATAAGGATGCTAGGACAGGGTAATTCCCCGTCCAGATGCTTATGGAAATAAAGAAGTTTGGGACATGTTACAGAAATCCAGGAAACACTCTTGCCACCTGACAGAAATCCACCAAATCAGTTTTTCACACTGTTTCTAACTGATGGATGACTTCATTGGCACAGTTATTGATTTTACAGTGGAATAAACAATGGTGTAGAAAATTGGCTGACAAAAACAAATTCAGATAGGGAAAATTTTTACTTTTGTTTGTTTGTTCTCTTAGGAGTAACAGGATTTTTGCTGGAATACTTTGCAGCTTGGATGGGTTTGGAAGAGCTATTAAAGTTGTTGCAGGCATTCTCAGAAAGAGATGAATAATTTTGGTGCATACATATATGAATATCTTCAATGGGCAGCCCAGTTTTCTAATTGAGATGATCATTCTTTCTCTTCTGTTCCTTCTCTGTCCTAAGCATGTCAATTTTTCCTTATTACATTTCTTTGTTCATATTCAGGAAGGCTAGAAAAATAAGCAACATCAGAAACCTGAAGATCTGTTTTCAGCAGACCAAGAACAATATAGACTATGATTTCAGCATCTCCCGGTGCATGAAAACTATATCAGTTCAAGTTTCCAGAGGTTGCATTGTTTTATGATAACACCTTTAACTTGGATCAGCAATTTTCCATCATACACTGTTAGTATTTCTTTTTCCATATGTGATATATAAGTCTCATCATATTAATAGAAATGTGATGATACTAATATGATATGATGGACAATTTTTATATGATACAACTTTCATGTTGTGTTAGTACAAAAAGCTGCATCTGACCATTGTACCTTATTTCCAGCAATGCCTGTAAGTATACAAACAATTCCTGTAAGCATATGGACTTAGTATGCAGTTTTGTATTAGGAGCAGGGCCGGCTCCAGGCACCAGTGCAGGAAGTGCGTGCCTGGGACGGCAAGCTGCAGGGGGCGGCGTGACGGTCACCGTGAGGGCGGCAGTCAGCCAGCCGTTGGCGGCATTTCTGCAGGAAGTCCGCCGGTCCCGTGGTTTAGGCGGTGTTTCGGCGGCGGGGCCACCAACGGCGCAGGACCGGCGGAGCTCCCACCGAAATGGGAGCCGAATCCGCGGGACCTGGGACCACCTGCAGGCGTGCCACCGAAGGCCGCCTGACTGCCGTGCTTGGGGCGGCAAAATTCATAGATTAGGAGTAGTTCACATGCACGTTGCTTATGGAAAGATGCATTCAGTCCACTCTTGGTGAAAAGGTGGGTTCCATGTTTATATTAGCTTTCTTCATGATTTTGCACTAACCTAGGTCGTTTGTGGATGACACACATCATCTGCACACACAGCACTGTCTCTATGAATCAGGAGGACTGAGGGAGTGGGCATACTGAAATCCAAATGTGTTTCTTGCACTTGGGCAAACATACAGTTTTTTAGTGAACTGGTTTGCAAAACATGACTTGAAACATAAATCATGAGACTGTCAAGGATGCTAAGGAAGATGTGGTGACTTTAAGTTAATGTGAATCTACTGTTTAAAGAAGAACACAATAGAAGTTACAGACATGGTAGGGGTAAAAAGTGTAAGGTGTCACTGACAGGTAAGTAGGAGTCTATAGGAAATCCTCATAAAGTTCTCTATAGAAAAGGAACTCGTAAAGCAGCATGTTTCTATTGAAGAGTGGTTTTAAAAGCAGTGTTAGTGAAAGTGCATATATAAGTAAACTCTCTAAGTCAAATTTTGCCCCTGGATGCTGGCTCCCATTGAAGTTAAGGATCATTGTGCAGCCACATCCCCGGGGAAGTGTCTGAAAGCTTTCTTTAGAAGTGACTTTTCTTTTTAGGCTTTGAGGCACACAAAAACATGATTAAGTGTAACTGCTTAATTAATAATAATGCTAATTAATGGGTCATATCTTTTTAACAGGGATTTGTCTCAAAGATAACCCGTAGCACGTCTATGGTGCTTTGTATCCTCCCAGCACTTTGTTAAACAATAGCTATTCTAAAGTAATTGGTGAGCACTTAATTCTGCCTTCCTTCCTTAGAGTTAGCAAGCCACATCTTACACATCTTACATGGCAAGTAGTGCCACCCATCTCAAGGGGATGATTTGGGGCAGAAAGTTCTGCTCAACTTGAGTAAGGGAGACAGAATAGGGCTCCGAGTTAACAAATGTAGTGGAACCATTGTGGTATTCAGTATAAATGAAAGCACATCACCCGTGAAAGTAAAATTAAAACTGGAATGGAAGTGCCTTATCAAGGTGAGTATGTGTGAGCAAAGGTGATTATCTGGCCCGATTCTTTCCAATGATATACAGCCTCAACTCCCACGGATACCCATGGAAGTTGAGGGAGCTCAGCGCCCCGCAGGATCCAGGCCCAAAGAATGAGTCTCAGCATGGGGCAGTGCACAGGGAGGTGTGGAGTTACTGATCATACTTTATTTTCAGTTGCAAAAGAAAATAGCACGACAAGGAGTTTTAATTTTTTTTAAAAAAATTAATTTTTAATTTTTCAGCTGATATTATTAAAAAGTGAAACAATGTTAATGAACTTGTATTATGTCTAATTAGTTTAAGGTGAGCTTGTGTCAGGAAATCCATCCATTTGTGGTTGCTGTGAGGATTAGATCTCACACCGGCCTGTGGCTATTTTCTACAACTGGATCAGCAGGGGAAGGAGCGCATATCATCTTGTTGGCACAAGCGATTTTGGTCCATGCCTTACAGTCATTTCAATAGGGCAACTGTTTGAACTCTGTTGAACTTCCCTTCTAGCAAATCTCTGATTAAAAATAAATGGTTACATCAGTTATCAATTTAACTGGTCTAGTTTTCTCCCAGTCCTCTGAATGAAAGGTTATTAACATGAATGTAATTAATCTATCTTTCAGTTATTCTAAGCAATAACTAAAAAGTAAACTGTTTACATGCACAGTATAGGAAAGTAACCATTCTCTAATGAGGCTATGGCCCAGGGTTTCATTCAGAGTTGAATAAAATTGTCCAGTGGAACTGAAGTAATGAGACTGAGTTATGTGCCCCAGTTCTGACAAACTACGGAAGAGTCTTGCATTCTCTCCTTCTATCCACCTCAATAAATTTGGATGCCTTCTTAAAACTCCCTTATTACCTACTTAAATCAAGTCAGGATACTGTTATACAGTCCCTATCATAAAAGCAGCAAAGAGTCCTGTGGCACCTTATAGACTAACAGACGTATTGGAGCATAAGATTTCGTGGGTGAATACCCACTTCTTCGGATGCATGTAGTGGAAATTTCCAGACTCAGGTATAAATATGCAGGCAAGAATCAGGCTAGGGATAACAAGGTTAGTTCAATCAGGGAGGATGAGGCCCTCTTGTAGCAGTTGAGGTGTGAACACCAGGGAAGGAGAAACTGCTTTTGTAGTTGGCTAGCCATTCACAGTCTTTGTTTAATCCTGAGCTGATGGTGTCAAATTTGCAAATGAACAGAAGCTCAGCAGTTTCTCTTTGAAGTCTGGTCCTGAAGTTTTTTTGCTTCAGGATGGCTACCTTTAAATCTGCTATTGTGTGTCCAGGGAGATTGAAGTGTTCTCCTACAGGTTTTTATATATTGCCATTCCTAATATCTGATTTGTGTCCATTTATCCTTTTACATAGAGACAGTCCAGTTTGGCCAATGTACATAGCAGAGGGGCATTGCTGGCACATGATGGCGTATATTACATTGGTGGACATGCAGGTGAATGAACCAGTGATGGTGTGGCTGATCTGGTTAGGTCCTGTGACAGTGTCACTGGTGTAGATATGTGGGCAGAGTTGGCATCGAGGTTTGTTGCATGGACTGGTTCCTGAGTTAGGGTTACTATGGTGTCGTTGCTGGTGAGACTATGCTTCAGGTTGGCAGGTTGTCTGTGGGCGAGGACTGGCCTGCCTCCCAAGGCCTGTGAAAGTGAGGGATTGTTGTCAAGGATGGGTTGTAGATCACTGATGATGCGTTGGAGAGGTTTTAGCTGAGGACTGTATGTGATAGCCAGTGGAGTTCTGTTGGTATCTATCATGGTCCCTATCATGTTACGTATGACTTTGATTATGATGGTCCCTATCATGTTACTTACGACTTTGATTATGATGGTCCCTATCATGTTACTTATGACTTTGATTATGATGTTAAACAATGGCTTGAGGACACAATCCATGCCTAATGCAGTGCAGATCCACTAGAAATTGACCAGAACCCAAAGTTCAGCTCTGGATCCCAGATTCTTATCAGATTATGTAAAAACAATAAACATAATATACAAATGAAAAAGATCCCATGAAATAAAATGCAAACAAAAATTTGGAATTCTAAAACAATTTTTTTTTAATTCTGATTTGAGGGAAATTTGAAAAAAATATTTGTTTTCATTCTGATTTGGATCGAAAACAAATGTTGAAATGTCAGTATTTCCCATGAACCAGAAATCCAGAGTTTCTACCAGCTCTCTCTAGTTCAGATAAATATTACTACTACTTCACTTATGTATTAGGAAAAACAATTCCTTATATTGCATTTTGAGGTGAAATTCTTTATAGTTTGTGTTATGCAGAAGGTCAAACTAGATCATAATGGAATAAAACGCATGACTCTAAGGGCTGATCTACACTGGGGCGGGGGATCGATCTAGGATATGCAACTTCAGTTACGAGAATAGCGTAGCTGAAGTCGACGTTTCCTAGATCGAAAGAAATGTTACTTACTTCGAGTCCACGCGGTGCAGGCTCGCTCCCCCGTCGACTGTGCTTCCTCCTCTCGCCGAGCAGGAGTTTTGGAGTTGACAGAGAGTGCTTCTGGGATCGATTTATCACATCTAGATGAGACGTGATAAATCGATCCCAGAAGATCGATCTCTACCCGCCGAATCGGGCGGGTAGTGTAGACCTACCCTAACAAGGCTCAGCAGTGATTGCCATTTCTCATGAACTGAGAAGTTATAAGTTTAAAAAAAATCTTAAGTAATATCAGCTATATTTTATTTGGACCCAGCAAATAAAGAGATAAATACAGAGAAGAGCTGATAGCTATATTTCTATCAGCTGTGGTGACTTTATTGTTCTGGCAGCAACAGAAACTAACATGAAAGTGAGGCTGTGCCTCAATGAGCACAGAATGCCTAACCATTTAAAGGGGCAGGACATCACAAGCTAAATCAAGGAGTGATGGAGGGCACATTAAAATAAATATACAGATATTTTGCTATCAGTGTGTATGCAAATTTTGTGTAACAAGCTATCAATGTTTACCTGAATCATCCACACTGTTAGTATATGTTGATCCTGCTGGCAAAGGGTGAAGTGAGATCTGATGACTCACTAAAGCAGGGAACTCATTATTCCACTTCCATGTAAGAGAAGTGCGAGTTGATCCCAGGAGACAGAAGATCTAGGGTGGGGGCTGAACAGTTCTGAAGGAGGAACTCTAAGGCTACACATACACTCTGAGCTTGGGATGTGATTCCCACCTGGTGTAGACATACCCGTGCTTGGTCTCATCAAGCTAGCAGGCTAAACATAGTAGTGTAGCCGCAGCAGAATGGGCAGCAGCAACCGGCAATACAAGCTAGCTGTGCTAAGTACATAACCGCAAGGTTCAAGCAATTTTGTACTTGGCATAGCTAACCTGTGCCGCTGCTTGCCACTGCCTGTGCTGCTACAGCTACCCTACTATGTTTAGTGCGCTAGCTCAATGAGAGCTAGGACGAGTATGGCTGTGCAAACTGGGAATCACACCTCTAGCACGTAGACCCTAAGAGACACACACCTGAGGAAAAGTCCTGAGCTGATGTTCATCTTGTTGCAATTTTACTCTGTTAATATATCCAGTTACCAGAGAGGAGGTGAGTTTGAACTTTACATAGTGTGTGGACTGTGTTTATAGAGCAGGTTGGGAAAGGCACCAGCTCAGACTCCAGTTGTCTTCTTAGCAGCCTGCAGAAAGGTGGCAGGATTAGTTTTGTTTAGAGTGCATCAATAAAGAATGAACAATTTAATTACGTGAAGATTTGAAGGCAGACATTACTGTAGATGATTCAGTTTTGCAGTGCTTCCGAGAGGGCATTTTGACTTTGTCTTGATACTACCAATTCATATTATGTGGCCCGTAAGATACTGTAACTAAAATCAGGGTGGCAGTGGTGGGGGGAACAGGAAAATCAAACCTTCATCCAAAGTCAAGCAATTCCAGAATTGCTGTAGTTGTCTTGGTTATCTAACTACTGAATTACCTGAGAATTTAATCTATGAAGTGCAATGTAATCCATTATATATTAAGAATTCTCTTCCATCCACTTTATTTACTAGTGAATAGCTGAAACTGACATCAATAGGGACTATCCAATTAGAAGCAGAGTTGCAGTATTGAGTAATATGTATTATAGTGACTGCTCCTTTAGAGAAAGTATATATTGCTCAATTCTTTATACATCTCTCAGATAGTACAAAGACATTCATTCTACTTTTAGCTTGTGAAAAGACCCCTCACAGCTGTACGAGTACATTTTTTGGAGGTTGTACGATATTAATCTTTCTCTGTGTTTTATAGGTGAACTGTGAAGCATAATCTCAGAATCAGTTCATTAACTGCTGTAGGCAATTACATCCATGCTCTCAAATGTCTCTCATTTTGAGGGTCATTGCTCATTTTAGTCCCAAGGTTACCTATATTCTGCACAAATGAGGTATCCCCTTGCTTCTATTATTGAAGATAATTTATCCCAGAAATGAAGAATCATGAAAATAAGATTATAGAAAGCTATTTACACTGAAGAAATGAATCCCCCAGCATTTTAAATTTCCTGCCTCAACATGTTTTTTGTGTCTCATTTTGGGACTTTATCACACACTTCATCCCACATTTGGGCCTTGGAACTGTAAGAGTTATGATTACATCTCAGGAACAAATTATGCCGATAGATTTTGTCACTTATCTCAGTATTTAATAGGAATTTTAAAACTGCCCATTGAAGTCAATAAGGCCTGGTCTACACTAGGACTTTATGTCGAATTTAGCAGCATTAAATCGAATTAACCCTGCACCCGTCCACACAACGAAGCAATTTATTTCGACATAAAGGGTTCTTTAAATTGATTTTTGTACTCCTCCCCGATGAGGGGAGTAGCGCTAAAATCGACATGGCCATGTCAAATTAGGGTTAGTGTGGACGGAATTCGACGCTAATAGCTCCGGGAGGTATCCCACAGTGCACCACTGTTGCCTCTCTGGACAGCAGTCCGAGCTCAGATGCTCTGCCCAGCCACACAGGAAAAGACCCGGGAACATTTGAATTCCATTTCCTGTTTGGCCAGTTTGAATTTCATTTCCTGTGGCGAGCTCAGCAGCACTGGTAACGATGCAGAGCTCTCCAGCAGAGGTGACCATGCAATCCCAGAATTGAAAGAGGCTCCAGCATGGACTGATCGGGAAGTGTTAGATCTGATAGCTGTATGGGGAGATGAATCCGTGCTATCAGAGCTGTGATCGAAAAGATGTAATGCGAAAATCTACGAGAAAATCTCCAAGGCCATGACGGACAGAGGATACAGCTGGGATGCAACGCAGTCCCGAGTGAAAATTAAGGCGCTGAGACAAGCGTACCAGAAGACCAAAGAGTCCAACGGACGTTCCAGGTCTCCGCCCCAGACATGCCATTTCTACGCCACACTGCATGCTATCCTAGGGCGGGCCGCCACCACTACCCCACCTCTGTCAGTGGACTCCGAGGATGGGGTATTCTCATCGGTCGCTTCCTCTGAGGTTTTCGCGGATGGGGAAGATGATGAAGGAGATGATGAGGACGAGGTAGTCGACAGCGCATTGCACGCTGATTTCCCCGAAAGCCAGGATCTCTTCATCACCCTCACAGAGATCCCCTACCAACCCTCCCAAGGCAGTATCCCGGACCGTGAATCTGGAGAAGGAACAGTAGGTGAGTGCATCTTTTGAATAGAATAGACATGGTAGTAAAGCAATTGGTTTTTAATGAGTAATTTGACCTGAGGACTTTGGATGCATTCGTGGCCAGTACAGCTACTGGAAAAGTCTGTTAACGTGTGGGGATAGAGCAGAAATCCTTCTGGGACATCTCCATGAAACTCTCCTGGAGGTACTGTGAAAGCCTTCGCAGAAGGTTTCTGGGGAGAGCGGCCTTATTGCGTCCTCCATGGTAGGAGACTTTACTGCGCCAGGCCAGTAGCAGGTACTCAGGTATCATTGCCTGACAAAGCATGGCGGCATATAGCCCCGGTGTTTGCTGTCAGTCACGCAACATCCATTCTTTCTCTATCTGCGTAATCCTCATCAGAGTGATATCAGTCATGGTGACCTGGTTGGAATTAGGTGCATTTTATTACGGGGACTGTTTGCCTGTGCCTTTTAAAAAAATCCTCCCAGGAGTTTCCAGCCACGCGGTGGGTGCGGGGAGGGGGAGCGTTCATGCTGAGCGGTTCGCAGTCACCTAGCAGGGAACTTCCCTGAGACCAGCCACACGGTGGGGGTGGGGAGGCGGACCGTTCATGCTGAGCGGTTCGCGGTCACCTAGCAGGGAACTTCCCCGAGACCAGCCACACGGTGGGGGCGGGGAGGCGGACCGTTCATGCTGAGCGGTTCGCGGTCACCTAGCAGGGATCTTCCCCGAGACCAGCCACGCGGTGGGGTGAAGGCTAAAGCAACCATCCCAGAGAATGGTATGGCCGGGGTTACTTTGGTTTCTGCCGCTGCACGTTAACCCGCACAGCGCAGCAGTAACTGGCCAACTCTAGGAGCTCTGCTTGGAACGGGAAAGGAGGGCGCTGCTGTTAAGTAAGCTTTCAGCAGCCAAAAGTCTATGGCTTACCATGGCCGCCTGCTAGCCGAATTCCATTGCCCGGCCCTGCTTGTGTGAGCTGTACACCACAACCCCAGGCACTCAATATAAAGATTCAAAATGCGACCTTGTACTGAAATCACATGTGATAGGTTGTGTGCATGGTCTTGTTCACCGCGAAAGACTATATTAATTGTTCTGAAAAATGTATCTTTTTAAAGAATTCACTCCCTTTTTTTCATCCCACAGCTGCAACTGTCTCTAGGCTTCCCCCGGCATCTCCCTCCCAAAGGCTGTCACAGATAAGGCGGCGAAAGAAACGCACACGAGATGAGATATTCTCTGAGCTAATGCAGTGCTCACGCACTGAGGTAGCCCAGCAGAATGAGTGGAGGGACACAATTTCCCAGTACAAGCGAGCAGCCAGCGAACGTGAGGACAGGAGGGACGCCCGTGAGGACAGGAGGGATGCCTGTGAGGACAGGAGGGACGCTCGAGATGAGAGGTGGTGGATGGAAGACCAGAGGGTGACTGAGGCGATGCTTGGGCTACTGCATGAGCAAACCGACACGCTCCGGCATCTGGTGGATGTTCTGCAGGAACGGAAGCAGGATGACAGAGCACCGCTGCAGCACATCTATAACTGCCCTTCCCCGCCCCCAAGTCCCATAGCCCCCTCACCCAGAGTCCCAAAAACGAGGGGTAGGAGGCTCCGTGCGAACAACCAGTCCACCCCGGCGGACTGCTCAAGTAGCAGAAGGCTGTCATTCCCCAAGTTTTGAAGCGTCCTTTCCCTCCCTCCACCCGCACCTCACCCTGCCCACTGTCCCAGTTCACTCCCTTTATTGAAAAATCTTGAATAAAAAATAGTTTTTTGTTGAACAATGCTGCCTTTATTTTCTTTTCAAAGCAAGGTGTGTTTGAAAGGGGGGAAGGGGATTGGTAATTGGAGAGGATAGGCAATATAAACAGAGTAAACAAACGGGGGCAGGTTCTCCTCAAGGAGAAACAAACGTAAGAGTCACTGGTTAGCCTGGTCTGTCTGGAAGCTAGTTTTCAAAGCTTCCCTAATGCGCGTCCTGCTGTGCTCTTCTAATCGCTCTGGTGTCTGGCTGCGCATAATCAGCGGCCAGGCAATTTGCTTCAACCTCCCACCCCGCCATAAACGTCTCCCCCTTACTCTCACAGAGATTGTGGAGCACACAGCAAGCTGCAATAACAATGGGTATATTGGTTTCGCTGAGATCTGAGTGAGTCAATAAGCTGCGCCATCCCCCTTTCAAACGTCCAAAAGCACACTCCACCACCATTCTGCACTTGCTCAGCCTGTAGTTGAAGAGCTCCTTATCACTGTCCAGGGCGCCTGTGTACGGCTTCATGAGCCAGGGAATTAGCGGGTAGGCTGGGTCCCCAAGGATCACTATAGGCATCTCCACATCCCCAACAGTTATTTTCTGGTCCGGGAAGTAAATACCTTCCTGCAGCCATCTAAACAGACCAGAGTTCCTGAAAACACGAGCGTCATGAACCTTTCCCGGCCATCCGACGTTGATGTTGGTGAAACGTCCCTTATGATCCACCAGTGCTTGCAGCACCATTGAAAAGTAGCCCTTTCAGTTAAACTGGCTGGCCTGGTGGTCCGGTCCCAGGATAGGGATGTGCATTCTGTCTATAGCCCCACCACAGTTAGGGAATCCCATTGCAGCGAAGCCATCTACTATCTCCTGCACATTTCCCAGGGTCACTACCTTTGATAGCAACAGCTCAACGATTGTGTTGGCTACTTGCATCACAGCAACCCCCACGGTAGATTTGCCCACTCCAAAGTGGGCTATGGAGTGGGCAACCCTAGCCAAAATAAGGAAACACCAGAAATTCCAATTACTTGACCAAAGTGATTCATGATTCATTAGGATAAACTTCTGGCATCCAAAAGTATGGATGCCTATCTGAATTCATTCCTTTGGCGGTACCTCAATTTGGAACCTCCACTTGACCAAAGTGGAGGGTTGCCCACTCCAAGTAGGGTTGCCCACTCCAAAGTGATTCGCGACTGACCGGTAGCTGTCAGGCGTTGCAAGCTTCCACAGGGCTATGGCCACTCGCTTCTGGACTGTCAGGACTGCTCTCATCCTGGTGTCCTGGCGCTTCAGGGCAGGGGACAGCAAGTCACAAAGTTCCAGGAAAGTGCTCTTATGCATGCGAAAGTTTCGCAGCCACTGGGATTCATCCCAGACCTGCAGCACTATGTGGTCCCACCAGTCTGTGCTTGTTTCCCGGGCCCAGAATTGGTGTTCCACTGTATCAACATGACCCAATGCCACCAGGATGTCCAATTTGTGGGGTCCCGTGCTTTGAGAGAAGTCTGCGTCCCTGTCATCGTCACTGTCATCACCTCGCTGCCGTAGCCTCCTCGCCTGATTTCTCAACATCTGCCTCTGAATAAAGTGCACGATAAGGCGCGAGGTGTTGACAATGGCCATAACTCCTGCGATGATCTCGCTGGGCTCCATGCTTGCGGTGCTATGGTGTCCGCGCTGTCAATCAAGGGAAAAGGGCGCGAAATGATTGTCTGCCGCCGCTTTCATGGAGGGAGGGGGGGAGTGAGGGTTGAATGATGACAGTTACCCAAAACCACCCGCAACACATTTCTTGCCCCATCAGGCATTAGGGGATCAACCCAGAATTCAAATGGGCAGCGGGGACTGCGGGAACTGTGGCATAGCTACCCACAGTGCACCGCTTGAAATGTCGACGCTTGCCCCATTACTGTGGACTCACAATGCCGAATTAATGTGCTTAGTGTGGATACACACTATTGACTTTGTAATATCGATTTCAAAAAATCGGTTTAAGTAAAATCAAACTACTATTGTAGTGTAGACATACCCTTAGAGTGTTTCCATTGATTTCAGTGGTCTTTGGATCAGGCCGTAAGCAAGAGCTAAGGCTGGTCAGAACCTTGCAGAATCTGGATAATCTGACAGATTTGTTCACACTTGAAAATGTACTTCCAACCCACTATTCATTTTACCCTCACAAGTGTGTACTTTGATTAATACTGAATTGTGATAAATGAAGGGGACAGGTAGCTCCCTTTTATGGACACCCAGCCAGCAAGTTAACTATAAAACCCCTGTTAGTAGCTGTTCTCTGCTTGCTTTACCTGTAAAGGGTTAAAAAGTCCATAGGTAAAAGGAAGGGAGTGGGCATCTGACCAAAAGAGCCAATGGGAACTTTTTTTAATTGGGGAAAAAACATCACCTTTCTCTGTCTGTGGTGTTCTCCCAGAGAGCAGAGACAGTGCTGGAACTATGCTGTAAAAAACTTTGGACCAGGTATGAAAATCGTCCGATCATACCTAGAAACTACTCATTTGAAACCCCAGCTATGTAAGTAGATCAGGAAATGTCTAGGAAGACGCGATTGGGTTTCTCTCTTATTTCTTTATGGCTTGTGGATGACTCTGAACTAACCCCAGGTGCTTTTGTTTTGCTTGTAACCTTTAAGATGTACCTCAAGAAGCTATCTTGATACTTAATCCTTGTCATTGTTTTTTTTAAAAAAACCTAGCAAAAAGCCTAAGTTCCAGATTTTCCTTCTTTTTGTTTTTAATAAAATGTACCTTTTTTAAGAACAGGATTGAATTTTTGTGTCCCTAAGAGTTTTGTGCATATGTTGTTTAATTAGCTGGTCGCAACAGCTGAATTCCTTTGTTTTTTTTCTCAGCTGTTCCCCAGAAGGGGGTGAAAGGGCTTGAGGGTAACCCACAGGAAGGAATTCCCAAGTTTTGGGGGTTTTTGGAATTGGGTGGTGGCAGCATCTACCCATCCAAGGTCAGAGAACATCTGTAATCTTGGGAGCTTAATACAAACCTGAAGTGGCCAGTATTAATTTTTAGAACCCTTATGGGCCCCCACCTTCTGCACCCAAAGTGCCAGAGTGTGGAATCAGCCTTGATATAAATACTGCAATAATAACCCCCCCATGTAAAATTAATAACACTTTAAAATGTTGAGAAGCTCATTCAGCTAAACCTGATCCAACTCCCACTGAGGTACCGCCAAAGGAATGAATTCAGATAGGCATCCATACTTTTGGATGCCAGAAGTTTATCCTAATGAATCATGAATCACTTTGGTCAAGTAATTGGAATTTCTGGTGTTTCCTTATTTTGGCTAGGGTTGAAATACCATACAAAACAGCCCCTCTTGTGGTATTTTGGTTCTTCCACTCTCAGCTAAAACCTAGAGTTGCAGACGTGTAACATTACATCAAAATGTATGAATTCTCACTTTTTTCAAGACTCCAGTTTGGTTCAGGTTCAGTTCAAATTTGAGGTGAAGATCTGGGTCACTTAACCAGCGCTCTTTCCAAATGAACTTGTGAATTTAAAAAAAAACCCTCTTTCCTTAGAACATCCAAAAATTAAACTTTCCTATCCAAAGCAGGGAGAGGTAGCTTTTCCAAAAAGCTCTTAATTTGGGCCAAGAATTTCTCCTTACCCCTTCTCTAAGCAGAGCTGAACTTGCTTACACCAGGGCTGAATTTGATCCCCGTCTCAAAGAGTTTCAAGAGCCCTAGGGAAAAAATTAGGCTAATCGAATAGATCTATATATCCATTAACGCATGATTTCACTTTTCCTTGGCTCATTCCTCTACTTTGAAAATAGCAGCACAGTCATAAAGCAGGTTGGCATGTGAATGTGACTCAAATACCCACTTGGCACCCTATTTTCCTAATGATTATCATGTGGAATATAGTCCCCTTTGGCCTCATTCTCAGCTCCAGCCCAGCTGGTGTGGCATCTGCAACAAACAGATGCCAAGCTCTGTAAGGTATATTTTAACAGCAGTTCTGATCTTTGGTTGGCTTCCTGCAGGGTCTTGTACGTGGACAGCAATGTAACCACCTTTCTCAGCTGGAGTGGAGGGTCAGCTGGACTTAGGTATCTTGTACACTTCTGTTTACTGTATTTAAGGCTTTTTTAATGTAATGATTAAGTTAATGGGTACATTTTCAGTACATTACATAGAATATTTAGACACTTATTTTACATCTCAAAGTCCCCACATGCCATAATGAAACTGTACTCACTGCTGTCTTGCATATACAGTACTTAAAGCATCACTATTTGACCTACTTTTTATAATTCTGTTTGCAAAACTGTCTTTATTATTATTAATTATTATTATTAATGCCCATTTTCTCCTAAAATGCTTTGTCTATTTACTCACTAAAAGAATAATATAATTCATTCCATTAGCCCACCACATGTGAATAACACTGAAACAGAAAGACAGAATGGTTTTACTTTCTCCACACTTCAGATTATACCAGGATTTCTTGTATCAGTCTATGTCCTCTAGAACAGTGTTTCTGAACCTTGTTTAGGTTGTCAACCCCTTATTCAAAGTCAAAAAATGTCATGACCCTCTTATATTTACTGTAAAAGTAAAATGTGCATCAGTGATAACAATAAACCCAGATAATTCATTTGAGTGTGTGTTTTGAAAGGCTGGCAGAGAACACTTGACCTGGAAGGGTAAGGGGGTGCACGGAAAGGGGGAATGAGATTTCTATTTGCTTTGTATTGTAATAACATTTTCAATGACCTTCTGGGGGTCGCAGCCCATTGATTGAGAAGCAGTACTCTAGAACCCACATGCAAGGTCTTTTGAGATTCAGATTTTGTGTGTGTGGCCAGAGGCAAAAGTGTTGAACAAACGGAGCTGTATTGAAGAATACTTATTGGGCTTAGGTGCAAACGTGGTTTAGTCAAATACTCTTGGCAAGATCTCATGCACAGTAACATTTTGGAGAAGTGGGGCTGCATGATGTTATATTCGCTACCAAATTAGGAGCATCAAACTCTTCAGGATCCAGTAAGGGTCTGATGAGGCAGAGTGAGAGACAGAGACCTACAGAGACAGTACGGTCTACTGGATTCAGTAGATGTCTGACCGCCAGGCATTCCTGTGTTTAATCACCGTTCTACCATCCCATGTGGCTTTAGTAGTCCTTTGCACTATAACACCTTTCACCCAAGAATCTCAGTCCAAGTTTTACAAATGAGAAGCAGTTATACAGCACATTTGACTTTTCCCAGGCATATCAGAAGCAGAGATGGGACAAAAATCCAGATTTCCTTTGTCTCAATCCAAAACTCAGTTTGCTAGACCATCAATTCTCCCATCTGTAAAATGGGGTTAATGATATTAACCTAGTTCCAGAGGGCTATTGTGCAGCCAAACTAAAAATGTTTGTAATCCACTATATACGTACAAAGTATTATTAAAATGGCTATCTATCAAAGTTAGGGAGGAACTCAATTACTGGGTTTACAGCCTTTTGTTCTTTCATCTACATCGACTGCTCCTATTTCACAATATCCTTGACTTCCAGAAGTGCTTGTAAGGTCTGCTGGACTTTCAGAGTCCTTGAAAGTTTAGATTAAGTTTAAAGCACTAACCAGCAACTCCAGAGTTTGCTTTAAACACAACCGAAAAAAAGGAACACTATTTTCAAAGTCTATTAGACTGTCAGAAAGTATGGGGAGTAATCAGGGATAATAAGGACATTACAGAGAAACTTAATGATCTCTTTGCATCAGTTCCTATCATGGACAATGATGGGTAGATGTCTACTCTAGAGCTACTCTGTGTAGATAACAATGAGGCACTGTCAGAGACTGAGGTGTCAAAAGAGGAAGCATTAGAATTAACTGCTGCAATGCCAGACTTTGCTTGACCTCCTGTCTCCGACTCCAGCCAGACTCTGGCTGTGACTCTTGCCTCTTGATTCTAGCCTGATAGTACCTCTGATCTCCGACCGTGGCCTGACTCTTACCCTGACTCTTGCTTACAGAACCTGACTCTTGCGATTCCTCCAACTCCTGGCCAATGACTACCTTGTGGGCAGACCTCAGCCCAACTGTGACCACTAGGCCGGACGGCTTATGCACTGGTCCCTTACACTTATGTGCTGCACTTGTGCACCCGAACATTCTAGATTATGTATTGAGCGATTCATAGGTGCTAACTCCGTGGATTCTCTAGGGCTGGAGCACCCATGGAAAAAAAATAGCAGGTGCTTAGCACCCACTGGCAGCCAGTTTCCCCCCTCTACCTTAACGCCTTCCACCTACCAGCAGCCCAGCTGGTCAACTACTCCGCCGCATACAGGAGGTGTTGGGAGGGAGGGGGGAAGAAGAGGGGATGGGGAGCACTTGGGAGAGTTAAGGACAATAAGGTGAAGTTTTTTAAGTATATTAGGAACAAAAAGAATCTTAACAATGGTTGGATTATAGGTGGAAATGGTGGAATTATAATGCAAAAAATCCCTAAGAGTTAAGTACATACTTCAATTCTGTATTTGGGGGAAAACATGATGTATTCATATCATATGATGATGATGACACTTTTTCCATTCCATTAGTATCTCAGAAGGATGTTAAACAGCATCTACTAAAGTTAGACATTTTAAAATCAGCAGGTCCAGATAACTTGCATCCAAGAGTTTTAAAAGAGCTGGCTGAGGAAGTCGCTTGACTATTAATGTTGATTTTTGATAAGTCTTGGAACACTGGGGAAGTTCCAGAAGACTGGAAGAAAGCTAATTGTGCCAATATTTAAAAAGGGTAAACAGGATGACTCAGGTAATTATAGGCCTGTTAGTCTGACAGACTTAGGCAAAATAATTAAGCAGGTGATATGGGACTCAACTAATAAAGAATTAAAGGAGGGGAATATATATTATGCTAATCAACAGGGGCATTTGGAAAATAGATCCTGCCAAACTAACTTGATATCTTTTTTGATGACATTACAAGTTTGGTTTATAAAAGTTATAATGTTGATGTAATATGCTTAGATTTCAGTATGGCATTTCACTTAGTACCACACAACATTTTGTTAAAAAACTAGAATGATATTAAATTAACATGGCACACATAGAATGAATTGAAAGCTGTCTAACTGATAAGTCTCTATATGTAACTGTAAACAGAGATCATCATTGAGTGGTGTGTTTCTAGAGGTGTCCCTCAAGAATATGTTCTTGGCCCTATACTGTTTAACATTTGTATCGATGACCTGAAAGAAAACATAAAATCATCACTGATAAAGTTTGCAGATGAGACAGAAATTGGAGGAGTGGTAAATAATTAATTGGATAGATCACTGATACAGGGTGATACGGATTGCTTAGTACATTGGGTACAAACAAATAATATGTGTTTAATATGACTAAAGGTAAATGAATGCATCTAGGAACAAATAAAGTAGGCCATTCTTACAGGATGGGGGGATTCTATCCCGAGAAGCAATGACTCTGAAAAAATAGTTGGGAGTCTTGGTGTATAATTGTCTGAACATGAGCTCTCAGCATGATGCTGTGGCCAAAATGGCTCAGGTGATCCTGGGATGCACAAATGGGGAATCTCAACTGGTAGTAGAGAGGCTATTTTATCTCTGTATTTGGCACTGGTGCGACCACTGCTGAAATACTTTGTCCAGTTTGGGTGTCCGCAAAGCAAGAAGGATGTTGATAAACTGGAGAGGATTCAGAGAAGAGCCAGGGGAATGATTAAAGGATTAGAAAGTCTGCCTTACAGTGATAGATTCAATTAGCTCAATCTGTTTAGGTTATGGGTTGACTTGATTACAATGTATAAGTACCTACATGGGAAACAAATATTTGATAATGGGCTCTTCACTCCAGCAGACATAGGTATAATACGATCCAATTGCTGGAAGTTAAAGCCAGACACTCAGAGTGGAAATAAGGCGCAGATTTTAACAGTGAAAGTAATTAACCATTTGAGCCACTTACTATGGGCAAAGGTGGCTTCTACATCATTGACAATTTTCAAATCCAAATTGTGTGTTTTCCCAAAATAATATGCTCTAGGAATTATTTTGGGAAAGTTCTATGCATACAATATGATGGGGGCTAAATTAGCTACAACTAATTAGGAGAGAGATCTTGGAGTCATCGTCAATAGTTCTCTGAAGACGTCCACGCACTGTGCAGTGGCAGTCAAAAAAGCAAACAGGATGTTAGGAATCATTAAAAAAGGGATAGAGAATAAGATGGAGAATATGTTATTGCTCTTATATAAATGCATGGTACTCCCACATCTTGAATACTGCATACAGATGTGGTCTCCTCATCTCAAAAAAGATATACTGGCATTAGAAAAGGTTCAGAGAAGGGCAACTAATTTTTAAAATGATTAGGGATTTAGAATGGGTCCCATGTGAGGAGAGATTAAAGAAGCTAGGACTTTTCAGCTTGGAAAAGAGGAGACTAAGGGGGGATATGACAGAGGTATATAAAATCATGAGTGGTGTGGAGAAAGTGAATAAGGAAAAGTTATTTACTTGTTCCCATAATATAAGAACTGGGAGCCACCAAATGAAATTAATGGGCAGCCGGTTTAAAACAAATAAAAAGAAGTTCTTCTTCACACAGCGCACAGTCAACCTGTCGAACTCCTTGCCTGGGGAATTGTGAAGGCTAGACCTACAACAGGGTTTAAAAGAGAACTAGATAAATTCATGGAGGTTAAGTCCATTAATGGCTATTAGCCAGAATGGGTAAGGATTGGTGTCCCTAGCCTCTGTTTGTCAGAGGGTGGAGATGGATGTCAGGAGAGATATCACTTGATCATTACTTGTTAGGTTCACTCTCTTTGGGGCACCTGGCATTGGCCACTGTTGGCAGACAGGATACTGGGCTGGATGGACCTTTGGTCTGACCCAGTATGACCATTCTTATGTTCTTATGGCTTGTGCTCTACAGCAGGTCAGACCAGATAATCACAATGGCCCCTTCTGGCCTTGGAATCTATGACAGTGCACAAAATAGCAGAATTTTTCCTACTCTTACTATAAATCAAACATGGTAGATTGATGGCCTCCTTAAGAGCTAAAATTATTGTAAATACTGCCCTAGGATAGTGAACCTTTAAAATGTGAACTTGACATCTTAAGTAAACAAGTGAATTATCAACCATATCCATATATTGTGCTTCCTTCATTCTAAATGTGGCCTTTTATGTCCCTGATGCAGTTCTGTAATTCCAGGGTTGAATCGGGACTTGTGATTAGGACATTTCACTGAATGGACATTTCATTGACCACACCATGCAAAATAATGGTGTTTAAAATTCAGAAATAATGCCCACCTAGTTTAATAATGTGTAGTTCAATTGATATTTTTACTACTGCTACCTAATTTCACTCTGAGTCTGTAGCTGTCTTGGGAGGGGCTAGTCTAGTAACACTTTTAATCCGCTTGCTTAACAACTACCGTATTCCTATGATGATCTTTAAAATGCAGTTGTTCTGTTGAATTATCCATTTTTATATTTTTATATCCATCTACCTAATTGACTGTAATAGACTTTTATGTGGACTGGAAGACTAATCAAATATACCACTGTGAAACCACATTATTGCCATCCTGTCTAAATGAGAATTCAGAGCATTAATGAAGGATAATGAACCAGGAATGCATATGTAAAAAGGTCACAGATTGATCCCCTGTTGAGATAACAAGATTCTGGAGCAACACTAGGTCTTTCAGAAATAGAATTCCAACTCAGATTTAGGCTTCAGAATGTCTTCTTAAATCCTTATGATTTAGAAAGTATAGAGAGAGGACAGTGATAATCTGGAAGTCAGCAATTTTAAGCATAGTCACGAGGAACAATAAAAATTCAGATAGAAGAGCAAGAAATTAAGCATAGAGTCAAAAGTGTAGAGGTCTGGGCTTAATTCTACTCTAGCACTGGTTTGATGTTGGTGGAATTGTACTGACAGGAAAAATGTTCTAACATAGGTGCCTAAATTAAAGCACCTAAATCCATATTTAGTCACTGAAATACAAGTGGTTTAATTCTGAGAGATGCTGAACTGCTGCTGTCAGTGATGCAGGGGACATGGAAAAATCTGGCCTATGGTCTGTTGACTGCAGCAATGTTGCACAAATTGGAGATTGCTTCCTGAGTCTGGGTTGAGGAAACTACAGGACAGAGTTAAATAGCAATGGTCTTGAGGTCACTTTTGAGCCAGCCCATCTCCTACTGCAAATATGTTTCTGCAGCTGTGTGAGAAATGGAAGGTGCATCCTTGAAAGACCGTCTTTTCCGCTTTATTTCTTCAGTGGTCTGTAATGGAGGCTGCTGCAGAAGCTGCTCACAGATGTAAGATGTCAGGGTGAGGTAGAAGCCTGCCTTTCCATGCTTCTCTTCTCTGCTTCTGTAGCACTCCTCTGGGAGAGCACATATGCCTGACTTTGTGAAGACATGGCTGAATTCCCACACGCTACTCTGCAGACCATGTAGCCTTCCGGTGAATGGGATGTTGTTGGAGAGCTAGCGGAGGAGAAAGGAAGAGTCACTAGAGGAATGGGCACAGTAAACAGGGCAAAAAGAGAGAGACAAAAATAAAACACCAGTGAAAAAGGACAGAAACTAGACTTAAAAATAAAAAATAAAAAATGGCCTAACTCTGCTGAGGCATGCACAGGATGAGAGGACACGGAATGAGATGCCAGTTTGCACATCCATTGCAAGGAGGGTAATCACAACAAAAGCAGGAAACTGCTGATGTAAAACATCCAAAAATATTTACTGAGCCATGGAAGTGTAATCTTGGAAAAGAAGGGTGTGAGGTGTTTTCATGTATTTAAGTATTTTAAATGAGGCTTTTAATTGTAGTTACAGTAGTGAAATTGAGCAATACCAAACATTTTAGGTTCATCAGCTGCACACTGGGCAGCGAATGCAAATCTACATCAACTGTTGTGAGTTACAGAGAGATCTACATGACTATGATGTTGCTTTTAGCAGCTTTGTCTATGCACAAGCATTGCCAAACTGCATGCAATGAATGGGCTTTTCACTTTCTTTAAAAATGGAGGGTTCAAGAATTCCTATGTCATTACATTCCTTATGCTATACGGAAAAGTTACTAAAGCACAAACACATTTCCATTGCTGCCCTGATTTATTCATTAAAGACGTACGATGACAAATGACTCAGTTCATAAATCTACAATGCTCAAGACCCCCCCACCCTTATCAGTAGTTATTGCTCAGGTTAAGCTTTTTATGTGAAGCTAGCCTTTACTATCCCTTTCATTGTTTATTATGATTTCAACTTAAACTAGTTTTAAGTAACTTTTATTACAATTTACGGGGTTTTCAAATAATTTATTTCTTAATGGACTTTATGACATAGCATCTGAGTGCTAACCAGACAAAAAAATACAACCACAATATTACCCACAGAGGGTCTGCGACCACTGATGCAGAATGCCAATTACCAAGAACAAGAGTAGTCAAATTCTAAAACACATAAATAATGTGTAGCTAAATCCTGATTTCAATAATCACCCTCCTCCAACTCCAAAAATATGATGTCACTTCTGTGCAAAATTCCCATTACTTGTTCTGGAAAGGAGATAAACACATATTTTCTGTAGCATATATTATAAACAACTTTTTTATTGTGTTGTATTCTATTTATTGTATTTTTTTTAACCAAAGTGCTATTGTAAAATTAGACATCAAGGCTGAAAAAGATCTACAGCAGGATATTGTACAAAATCTATATGGGGTGGACTGGGATCCAAGCTACAACTAATCCATTTTTGAATACATTGGACATTTTTAACAATTGATTTTATTGGGAAGAAGCCAAAGTTGTTTCCTACAGCCAAGAGCTATAGTGGTTTTGGCTGAATGAAATGAAAGCATGCATAAAGGAAATCTTATACTGTTCATAGCTAATTAATGTCTCTGGTACAAATTCAATATTAAGTGCAGATTACGGCTGGAATGGTTCTTGGGGGAATTCAGAAAGATATCAAATCTTATGGGGGATGCTAATTTAAAAGAATAGCTGGCCAGGATGCATTTAATAACCATAGATTTTGAATGAAGTAAAAGAGAGGCGTCAGAAAACGTGCTTGGTGTGGTATAGAGAGAGAGAGAGAGAGAGAAGCAGTAGCGTAGCCAGGGGGGAGCAGGGGGAGCGGCTGCAGGAGCCGGGCTCGGGAGGCGCTTTAAACGGCCCATGGCTCCCCTCAGCAGCAGGAGCCGCCGACCTTTTAAAGCGCCCCCCCCCCCCAGCCTCACTGCCGGAGCTGAGCTGGGCTGGGGCGGGAGAGCGCTTTAAAAGGCCGGCGGCTCCTGCCGCTGCGGGGAGCTGCGGGCCCTTTAAAGCGCCCCCCCACCCAGCCCCGCTGCCGGAGCCGGGCACCAGCGGGGATTTAAAAGGCCCGGGGGCTCCGCAGTGGCTGGAGCCCCGGGCCCTTTAAAGCGCCGCCGGGTGAGTACAGGGGGAGCGGGGAGGCGCCTTTTTATAGCGCCGCCGCTCCCCCCGTGCTCTAAACCTGGCTACGCCACTGAAGAGAAGAGAAGAGAAGAGATGTGCAGTGGAAACAGTCTTCCTTAGAAACAGCATGAGATTGATTCGGATTTTATGGAGTAGATAAGGTACTGTACCCTTACTTGCTGAAAGGTGAGAGGACACATGCAGGCTAGATCCATAACCAGTATCTCCTCTGAAGTAATTATTGTTTTGTACAGAAATTAAATCTGTATAGTTTTCATTTGGATACAGTTACTTTAGAAGAACAGGAATCAGCGCTGTTATGCCTCATTCACTTACTGAAGCAGAACATGAGTAAAAATGAGTTTTTAAAATTCAGGGGCATGGTGGGGTTTTGTCCCATTGTCTCAGGATAATCCATTTGTCCTTGGCTGCTAGGAGGTTCGCTAAACAAAATATAAAAAATAAGATGTTCCATGTTATTTTAGAAAGGACCTTCTCTCTATGGCTTCGTTTTGTTCTTTTGATTTCCCCCCCCCCTTTTTTTTTTATTCTCTTCTGTTTTTCCTGTCTTTCTGGACACTTCCTGCTTTGTGATTATTTTCTTTTTCTTTATTTTTGAATGTTGGCAGCTTAGTAATTAAAGTTTCTACGTTCAAGCACATTGAGGGCTTCTGTGAAATAATCTTCCGAAGAAATATCTGCCTGTTAACATGACATTTTAAATATAATATGAATATCTTTCACTTAGATAGCATCTTTGATCGAAGGAGCTCAGTGTTTTGCAAACCTTAATTAAATTAGCCTCAAAACACACCCTACAAGGTGAATCGATATTACAGTCCCGATTTAGAAGTGAGAAGACAGCTGCACAGAGAGAGGAGGAATGTAGACATTGCCGTACAACATCAGAGGTTCTATGGCCTGTGTTATTCAGGCGGTCAGACTAGATGATCACAAGGGTCCCTCCTGGCCTTGGAATCTATTAATCTAACCAGTGGTCCATATAGTCCTGCCTCTAACAGAGGTTAATACCAGATGCTTCAAAAGAAGGTGTAGAACCCTAATGTACATATATGCTGTAGTCTTTTTTATGGAAGGAAGCCTCTTCCTAACACAGATCTTATCATTTTTCAGCCAACATGTTGTAATTTAAGTGACTTGAGCAAGCTCACACAGAATGTCTGTGGCAGAGCCAAGAATAGAAACAGATCTCCTGATTCCCAGTGCCTTAACCGTTAGGCATTTCTTTCCCTGTTACAAATGTTTCCCCCGGCCACCAGGCTGTTTTAAACCAAAGCAAAAAGCTCAGTACTGGATGAAACTCCAGGGGTTTGCTTTAGAAAGGCATGCCAAAGCTTGGGAGGCTTAGATGAAGTTTAGCCAAACCTTTTGGGTCATTAACATTCATTTGGAAATGTCAAGAGAAAGAACTTCTTGTGATAGTTCTAGTACCTCCTTCTCCTAGTCAGGCTCTGCTCATAGAGTCTCAGTCCTTGTTAGGGTAATTTGGATCTTCAGCTCGTGGGTCTGGCTGGAGCAATGGTGTGCAGGGGTGCAAGAAAACTAACATTAATTTTGATAAACTAACCAATGGGGTTTTTGAAACCTCAATTTGCATTTGAATCTGTTGTTGTTTTAGTCAAACTGCTCAAGCCATCCCATGGCAATTCAGCACTAGGCACCAGATTCAGCCTTCCCACAGTAAAAAGAACGAGGAATACTTGTGAGACTAACAAATTTATTTGGGCATAAGCTTTCATGGGCTAAAACCCACTTCATCAGATGCATGGAGTGGAAAATACAGTAGGAATATATATATATATATACACAGAGAACATGAAAAGATGGGTGTTGCCATACCAACTCTAATGAGACTAATCAATTAAGGTGGGCTATTATCAAAAGGAGAAAAAAAACTTTTGTAGTGATAGTCAGGATGGCCCATTTCAAAGAGTTGACAAGAAGGTGTGAGTAACAGTAGGGGGAAAATTAGCATGGGGAAATAGTTTTTAGTTTGTGTAATGACCCATTCACTCCCAGTCTTTATTCAAGCCTAATTTAATGGTGTCCAGTTTGCAAAACTTCCCTACTGTTACTCACACCTTCTTGTCAACTGTTTGAAATGGGCCATCCTAATTATCACTACAAAAGTTTTTTTCTCTCCTGCTGATAATAGCCCACCTTAATTGATTAGTCTCATTAGAGTTGGTATGGCAACACCCATCTTTTCATGTTCTCTGTATATATATATATATATATTCCCACTGTATTTTCCACTCCATGCATCTGATGAAGTGAGTTTTAGCCCATGAAAGCTTATGCCCAAATAAATGTGTTAGTTTCTACGGTGCCACAAGTACTGCTCGTTCTTTTTGCTGATACCGACTAATATGGCTACCACTCTGAAACCTTCCCACAGTGTTGTTGACCCTGGCAGAAGTCCCCAGTGGTGGTCAGTAAATTTCAGCGATGGAAAAGGTGTAAAACGCTTCATTGGGTGGCATGTGGGCTGGGAATCATAGGGAAAATTCAAAGCCCCAAAAGTGGGCTGCACTGACCAGAAACGGGGTATGCTGAGGACAGCCTGGGGATGTCCCAATTCACCTCACCACCTTGGTGAAGTTAGTTGAAAGAGCTACTAGCAACACTGCCACAACTTATAGCTGCACTTCCATTCCCTGCCAGGTTACATCTCTTCAAAACAGCTTCTTTGAACCTGGGCCTACATTTGTTAAATTGAGTTAATCTACAAGTATTCAAGCTGCTGCCAAACCAATCTGTAGTAGCATGGCACAGAGTGTGTGTGTAGATGTGCATTAGTCTTCACTCCCATTTTTAGGAATATCATCTTTGGGCATTTTAAACATTCTGTGGCGATGTATTAAAAACTCATTATCACAACAAGGTCATCTGGAGTCAAGTTAAATCAGATACATGCTAATGAGTGGAGTGCAGTTTTTGAATAATAACATTCAGTTTGGATCACCCAATGTATGATAAGAAAATCACAGCAGATGCTGCTGCAGCAAAGGTGGGAAGATTAGGGCACAGCATGCCAAGAAATGGCAAATCTATTTTGCAGAAACTCCAGAAATTCGCTGGTTTATGTCAGTGTCTTTTTTTATTTTGTGTGCCATCATTCTGCAACTAATTTTTCGCGAGGAAGTTGTAAGGTCACATTGACCTGTATGTTCAAACCACAGTCAGGAACAAAAGAAAAGATAAAGGCATTTGTTAAAATACTTACAAAAGTTGATACAAAAGGAACCCTTTTGCACAGGAATAGCTTTTCCACTGGCTTTTTCAAACTTAATTTCTAAAGCAAATTTAAAGGGCAAGTTACGGCCTCTGACTTGATCCAGAACTTCATGCCATTCTACAGCATATTCACAGTGCAAAGGCAGAAATAATCATCATTAGAGCTGGCTGGTCACGAAATTTCCAGCAAAACAGTTTTTTGTTGGAAAAATGCTGGTTTGTTGAAGCCTTAACTTTTCATGGGAAAAGGTTGGTTTAGACAAAAATTGGTCATGAAGGTTTCTGGAAAGAGAGAGAGAGAAAGACCCACCCAAGAATAGCCAATAGCCCAGTACTCAGGGCACTCAACTAGGATGTGAGAGACCCAGATTTAATTCCCTGCTCTCCCTGATTTGGAACCAAACACCTGATTTGAGGAATTGCACTTTTATTTATTGACCACTCTGTTATCCCAAAAGGCAGGGCTGGCTCCAGGCACCAGCGCAGAAAGTGCGTGCCTGGGGCGGCAAGCCATGGGGGGCGGCGTGACGGTTGCTGTGAGGGCGGCCATGAGGCAGCTTCTGGCGGCATTTCTGCGGGAGGGTCCGCCAGTCCCGCAGATTCGGGGGCAATTCGGCGGTGGGTTCGCTGCCACCGTGGGACTGGCGGAGTGCCCACAGGGACTCCGCCGAATCCGCGGGACCGGGGACCGCCCGCAGAAACGCCGCTGACGGCAGCGTGAGTGCCGTGCTTGGGGCGGCACAATTCATAGAGCCACCCCTGCCAAAAGGGGTAGGGCTAAATTGCGGCCTGTGCAGAAGGCTGAGTTAGGGGGAAAGAGATCATCACAGAGGCAGAGCAACTGTCAACAGGCATGCTAAAGAGGAAAGAGCCCTCCACACCATGCTCAACCATGAGGGGTGCTCCAGCAGTAAGTCCACTCATCTACACAGACACAAATAATTGTGACCACCAACATGGAGGCTAGTGGCATAAAATCTTCTGTCAAGTCATTCTCACAGTCTTTCTTGCATAAAAAAAGACAAATCAAGGTGGCAAAGAGATGGTGGCAGAAGAGGACATGTCTAAACGCTTAGAAAAACAAGAGAATTCAAAACCCCTTGGATTTGAGAGAGTAATCTTTAAAAGGTGCTTCACCTCCTTAAATAGTGTTTCTCAAAGCCTGGTTCTCAAACTTCATTAGAATTCTTTAGTCATAAAAGACCTTATCTGACACAGGAAATAGTAAAAGATATGTAGCAAGCACAAGTGTTACCTAAGCTAACTGTTTGGGGTGACATTTTAAAGGCAGAAGATTAAAGCTGGCGAGATAATACCGACCTTTCAGCCTGAATAAATAAAATAATATTTGCTAAAACTAAATGGCTGCCTCTTGCTGCAGCAAATGTTATGTCTTTTAACACTACTATGCAGGTCTTTGGTAGAGTTAACTTTTAGTAATCTCTCCTCAGCCTAAATACACTCATCTGCAGCAGAACATGGAAGGGAGAAAATCCCAGGAATGTGGTCCAAGGGCTGGGGGGGATGGTAGCACATAGGGGGAGAAAACACGTGACCATACAAACCCCCATTCCTCAGAAGCTCTATGTGGCCAGGGACGAACTAGGGAACAGCCATTCTATGCAGTATGTATTCCCTCCTATAGGTGCCCATTTTTTGTGTGTGCTAAAATACAACTGGGTAATGCTCTTCGAAGCTACATTAACTCCTCTCTGTGCTTTGTGAAAACCTCCTCTTGTCACCTGTGAGCTAATGGCAGCTGGACAGACTGCTCTAAGGCAAAAGGCCTGAGGGAACTATGAAAGGACTCTTCTTCCTCCCTCCACTCTCCAAAGGAAGATGTGCTTCATGCCATATAACAGTTGCTGTGTGGGAAGGGGAAAAGGCTATATTGGTGTGAGGCACCGTTATACCAATATAATTGCATCCACATTAGGGATTTTTAGTGGTATAACTATTTCAATTAAAAAAATTAACCCCCTAACTAAAATAGTTATACCTATACCAAAATGATGTATAGACTAGGCCTTATTTAAATTGGTGGACAATCTTATTTTAGCATGAATGGCTTGTTTCAGTTTAGATTAAACCCAAAAACCCAAATTGAAATGAGTGTCCACCCAAGGTTTGTGCTGGTTTACTTAAACCAGCTTAAATTCACATTTTTAAACTTGTGCAATTCTCTCTCTACAGACAAGCCCATACTGGTAAAGTGAGTTAGTTTGGGAAGGATGGCTTTTTCTCAGTTATCCCTTTAACTGGACTCACACATGGACAACTGCACAGGACATCTGAGTGTGAACCCTTCCCACTTAAGACATAAACAAGGCTCCACCTTTACTATCTATCATGAGCCACTCTTTGCATATCCACTACGTTGTTAAGTTCTGTAAATTTTCTATCTTTAATACTGTTTTACAGAGGGATTCTTTTGGTTGGCCCATCTTGTGTGTTCCTCCAGCTGCCCAACGGCACATCTGCCACAGCAGATGCTCTGGCTTCATTTTTAATGCATAGCCCATGTATTTCCATCTTCTTTTCTGGGTAACTTTGTAAATAAGGGGTGGTTGAACTCTCTGATGAATATTGGCATTTGTTATAAATTCACTCAATTTAATACCTACTATTTTCCTGTGGCATTTGCTTTCAAAGGCATTTAGCTGTCTGTCGGTACCTTTGGCAGATTTCCAGCTTTCACATCCACATGCTGAGTTGGACATACCAGCTGAGTTGAAGATCTGAAGTTTGGTTTTTAAGTTGTAGATTTTCAATGTTCAAATTACATTTAAGCTGGTGAATTTACCTGCCACTTTGCTAGTTGATGACGTTATGTTGTTCATGTCCCCATGGACTTGCACATTACTGCCAAGACATGAGAATTGTCTCACCTTTTGTAATGCTTGAGTTGGGACAAATCTGGAGATTCTTACTCAGGCAAAACTCATTGGGCACTTTCTCTAAATTAGGGCTTGAGGATTTGGCCTGAAGGAATTGAGGAAAGACTGAAACTTTAAAATGCTGCCATTCTGATGACCTTTACCCTAAACAAAACACAAAGCCAAAAACCTCAGTTCAAAGATTTATGAATGCTATATTTATGAAACACACAGAAATAGCCTACAGTTCAATGTTCAAGTTCATAGTCAAGATCATTCATTTTGTGAAACTGCTGTTGAGCATTGCTGATGTGTTAGCTAGCAAATTCACTTTTGAACTGAATGATGTACCAAATTCTTCAAACAAGCAACACTAAAGTGCACTCTACAATAAGTTCTGAATAATAGAAGCACCAAAAAGTTGACAATCTGGAATTCTGTGAAGTAGGTTTTAGCTGTTGGGTTGGCAAGTGAAATCATATGAGCACTGCCTGTGGATATCCCAGTCGGTAATGACACCCACTCTGTTGCCTGCATGTTTATAGACTGTTTAGGTGGAATATCAGCCCCCTGCTAGGTTCAGCACATTGCTCTTAGCATTCTGCTTACTGAACTTTTACATCAGATGGTCGAGTGACATTTTTTCCTAAAAAATAAAACCTGAAAGCACAGATAGCTGTATAAATACAATTTTAAAAATGTATAGGAGCTGAGATCTCTCTTGCTCCAGCCTGAGACCAAGGTAACTAAAGTAGAGCAGAGCTGCGGGAAGGCAAGAGGAGCTGGGGAGCTCCAGCCTGGTAAACCCCCAGGCTGCGGGCCTTCTTAAAGGCTCAAGAAGATACTCTGGAGCAGTGCTGGGGAATAGGGCAAGGGAGCTGGGGAGCTCCAGCTTGGTAAACCACCAGGCTGCAGGCAATGGGAAAGGCCTATACAAGTACTGGGGTTGCAAAGGTGCAGCCCGGGGTTAGGCAGAGGCAGCTAGTCCAAACCCCCCTTACCAGTGATGAGTGGCCATTACAGACTGCAGTCTGCCCCAGTGAACAGGGGCAAGATGGTGATTGGCAGTAGCCACTGAGGCAAGATGGGGATAGAGGGTTGGGGGTTCCCCTGGGAGGGGAATCCCAGATCTGTGGGTTACTGCAGTGGGCAGAACCCAGAGACAAAGGGGCACTGCCAGGGGGCAGCACCCCAAGGTAAAGGGGCACCAAGGTCCAGGAGGGACACGGGGGGCCAGCGGCAGGCAAGACACCGGTCTGCAGGGGGCGCTCTGAGCTGGAAGCGAGCTAATTCCCACGACGACCAGCAGGAAGTGCCGCACTGGTGAGTCGCACTTCACTACACGGCTATTCCCCCTAAATTCTTGTTTCTGTCTTTTCAATCCAGGAATTAGAATGGGCAGGCAATTCCCACTACAGTGCCTTTTGTTGTTGTTGTGGTCTGGCAATAGATAATGTGGATAATGAGCCAGATAGCTCCTGCTATCTGTGTGAGATTAGATGCTAGGACTCAACAGTGACACAGACCAAGTCCAAACTCTGGTATATACTAGTGTAGTGAGGCTGAGAGGGAAAGATGTATGTACCAAAGGAAATGCATTACAACTAGAACTGTCAATTAATTGCAGTTAATTCATGTGATTAACTAAAAAAAATTCATCACAATTAAAACAGTTAATCGCACTGTTATATAATAGAATACCAATTGAAATTTATTACATATTTTTGATGTTTTTCTACATTTTCAAATATATTGATTTCAATAACAACACAGAATGCAAAGTGTACAGTGCTCACTTTATATTATTTTTATTACAAATATTTTCACTGTAAAAACAACAAACAAAAGAAATAGTCTTTTTCAATTCACCTCATACAAGTACTGTAGTGCAATCACTTTGTTGTGAAAGTGCAACTTACATTGTATGTATTTTTGTTACATAGCTGCACTCAAAAACAAAGCAATGTAAAATTTAGGAGCCTACAAGTCCACTCAGTCCTACTTCTTGTTCTGCCAGTCACTCAGACAGACACGTTTGTTTACATTTACGGGAGATAATGCTGCCTGCTTCCTATTTACAATGTCTCCTGAAAGTGAGAACAAGAGTTTGCATGGCACTTTTGTAGCTGGCATTGCAAGGTATTTACATGCCAGATATGCTTAATATTCGTATGCCCCTCTATGCTTTGGCCACCGTTCCAGAGAACATGCTTCCATGCCGATGACGCTCGTTAAAAAAATAATGCATTAATTAAATTTGGGACTGAACTCCTTCAGGGAGAATTGTTTGTCTCCTGCTCTGTTTTACCTGCATTCTGCCATATATTTCATGTTATAGCAGTCTCTGACAATGACCCAGCACATGTTCATTTTAAGAACACTTTCACAGCAGATTTGAGAAAACGCAAAGAAGGTACCAATGTGAGATTTCTAAAAATAGCTACAGCACTCGACCCAAGGTTTAAGAATCTGAAATGCCGTCCAATATCTGAGAGGGACGAGGTATGGAGCATGCTTTCAGAAGTCTTAAAAGAGCAATACTCTGAAGTGGAAACTACAGAACCCGAACCACCCCCCAAAAAAATCAACCTTCTGCTGGTGGCATCTGACTCAGATGATGAAAATGAACATGTGTTGGTCCGTACTGCTTTGGATGGCTATTGAGCATGGACACATGTCCTCTGGAATGGTGGTTGAAGCATAAAGGGACATATGAATCTTTAGCGCATCTGGCACATAAATATCTTGCAACGCTGGCTTCAACAGTGCCATGCGAACACCTGTTCTTACTTTCAGGCGACATTGTAAACAAGAAGCGGGCAGCATTATCTCCTGCCAATGGGAGCTTCGGGGGAGGTACCCACAGGCGAGGGCAACACGTGGAGCCCTCTGCCCTCGCTCCCAGGGGCCGCAGGCACATGGTACCGGCCGCTTCCGGGATCGGCGCAGGGCCAGGGCAGGCAAGAAGCCCGCCTTAGCCCTGCGGCGCCACGGGGCTGGCAATCCCGCAGGCCAGATCCAAAGCCCTGATGGGCCAGATCCGACCTGCGGGCTGTAGTTTGCCCACCCCTGCCTTAAAGGAACACAAACATGTCAGTATGGCTGACCAGCAGCCCAGGATCCTAGAGCTAGGACTGTTAGAGCTCTGCCCAGGGTGAGGTTCACCAGCAGTTCATGAACTGAACACTGAAGGTTTCACTAACAAAATTGGCAGTGAACTAGCCCATGTAGATTTGCTTGGGCTCTTGAACTGACTAACTCAAACCATTAAGGGTAAACCTCCCTCCGCCCAACCTGTCCCTCCAGCACCTGTATTTCCCATTTCTCACCTTATGTTAGATGTATCATATGTCAGATGACCCCTCCTCATCCTCCCAAGGTATTGGGGGGGTTGCCACTCCTCCACCAAAAGAGTCTTAGGAGCATTTCAGAGGGGCAGCATGGGTCTGTCACCATAGTGGGGAAGGAGCAGGGAAACAGTCCCACTGCAAACACTGGTTCTAGTGAATTAAGATGCCCCATAGCCATGAATATAGTGCCCTGCCTGCTGCGTAGGGGTTCTTGTGCATTGCTCCTAGTAAACCTTTGCTAGGGAATACTTGAAGTTCCAGAGCTTGTCTCATGAAGGATTATGGGGAGATCTCTGCTCTTGGATTCTCATTGACATCCCCAGTCAAGGAAAATTGAGATGAAAACCGAGATCCAATTACCTGGACACTTTAGGATGATTAAAGCATAGGCAAGATCAGAAACCACTGAAAATTTGGTAGTGAGAGGAGAAATTGGAAAATAACTCCAGTGTAGGCAGATATAGTACAGGGGAGGAAAGTTATTGTACAGAGAACGGACTATTCAAAGTCTACCTCCCACACCCCCAAGCATAAACCTAATGAAAAATTGCTGAAATGCTGCTATAACTGTGGTGAACACACCTTAAACATTAAAAAAGCTAAAAATGTGGGTCAGTGAGCCACAAATAGGTGAAGTGGCTTGTCAATGGTCACCTAGAATGTTTGTAGCAGAACCAAGCATTGAACCTCTGTCTTCTGTAGGCCTGGTTTAGGGTCTTAACCACATGGCCTTCCTGCCTCTGAGAGCTTGTTATACTATAATCCAAGACTGTAGTTTAGGAGTTTCATACACACCATTCCAAAGAGGCAGAACAGGCTTCACCCTCTTGGAAAAGGTCAGGTAGGGATGGTGTCTTGACCCTACCCTGCTTGGGTTTCTCATTCAAAAAAGGTATAGCCTAAAGTGCCCTCTCGCACAAAGTGTCACTTTCAGGACTTCAGTCCAAGTGCTACATGGGACATCTACTGTCCACAGATGAAGGCAGAGTTATGGGGCCTGTGATGATAGTGAGAAGAGGATGATTGTGATTAATAAATATCCAGACGGAGAGCTGGGTGAGTATTTTTTCAGTTTGCTGGCAATGCTGACAAAAAATATTGGTTTGGGTTGAAATAGAATTTTTACAGCAAATTGAAAAGGTAAAAAAAAATCATTCCTGGCCAACCTTGTCATTTCATTCAACCCACAACAAAACATTTTGTTTCACTTTGAACATTTTTAATATTTTACATTAAAACAAATAAAAGTAAAGAAACTCTACATGTAAAGTTGTGTAGAATAGAAAAATCAAAACATTTCATTTAGAAAATGTCAAAATGAAACATTGTGGATTTTTTTTTAGGTTTTCTTGACTGAAATTATTTGGCAAAATTAACACAACTTCCCAAAATGTTTCAGTGTCGCCAAATCTGCACCTCCCCGCCACACCATGTGCGCGCGCAAACAGATTTCAGCTGAAAAATTTCACCTAGCTCTATTCAGCTGTTTAGCAGCTCATGGGCAGCATCAGCCTTGTGTAGGGTGACCAGATGAGAAGACCCAAAAATCGGGACTTCCCACCCGAAGTTGTTGAGCAAAAAAACCCCCCAAAATGGAAGAACCTCTACCGCAGAAGTTGTTGAGCAAAAAAAAAAAGGAAAAGCGGAAGAAGACGGGAAATCGGGACAAAAGGCGTCCCGACTGACCATCGATTGGGACGTGGGACAAATGATCAAAAATCGGGACGGTCCCGATTTTATCGGGACGTCTGGTCACCCTAGCCTTGTGCAGTTTGTCAGTTACTCTATAAGCATATCTAAATGCTGGTGTTCCCCCTGATTATAACAGAACTAGCTGTACAGCAGCATCGGTGACATTTTTTCCCTTTGCTTTGTCAAATTCATGTTGTAGAGTGAATGCCTGGGAATTTTTCACTTAACTGTGAGTTTTTTTAATTATGACTCTTAATGGGTTGTGCTGGGAGTGTGCTGAAGTTGACTTTTGAGGAGTACCAAGGCAAAGTCATCGGGAATTTAGGCATTTTTAGCTCAGTGACTGAACCAAATTTTAACATTAAATCACCCTTGTGATTCACTCAGTACAACAGCCCAACTGGTTCATTGAAGTTAAGTTCTGGCTGGTTCTGCGCAGGTGCACTAGAGAGGAAGACGCTGACACAAGTATTACACCCACAAAGGAGGCAGACATATTTTGGTTGGCAGCAACTGGCAGTGTGAGAAATCTGGGCCAGCTAAAGATGCCACTGACCCCCAGACAGAGCCGGCTGGGATCCGGGGGATGAGTAGCGTGCATGCTTTGGATGACTAGACTCTCAAAATGCAGTTATTGAGGCACTGTAGCAGGAGGTGGGCTTGCAGGGCCAATTTTGTTTGGAAATCAAATTGGTTAGGTGGCAACATATGGCAGACTTCGTGTGGGGGCATCCTGGGATGTACCAATGCACAGAATTGTCTTGGGGGGAAATCTTACCAGCTCAGCAGAGGGACAGAATATACTTGGGAGTTTAAAGAAAATGACAAAACTGTTATATAAATCCGTCAGGGACATCAGGACAGGCCCTAAGAATGGAAATCTTCATTGTTTCCAGACACAAGGTCACCCTATGCAGTTGCACCCTTCTAATGACGCAGTGAGACTTTCTCCCCCACATCCCTGAGAGGTGTTATGCCTCACACAAATGTAATGCCTCCCCATACTATTGCCCTACCCAACAATCTAGAGGATTACCGGTCCAGGGTTTGGCCCTATTACTAGTACACAACAATTATGAAGAAAAAGGGTTAAATGTGTGTGGTAATGGGTCGCAACCAGCTTGCTCAAATGGCAGCCAGCAGGCCAAATGTAGTTCATGGAATACTGCTTTAATATTCTGTGCCCACCTGTGAGGATGTGTGTATTATTCATGAAATCTCTAGCTGGAAGCCAGTCAATGAGGTGGCATGGGGATGTTCTAGGCTCTGTGAGAAAGCAGAGAGCGAAAGAGAGGACACATTTTAAGGATAATAGTACTTTCCTTGTTTGTTGTAAAAGAAAGTGACTCTTTGTGATGCTTCACTCTTGCCACAGACCCTTTTCTTTAACATGGAGGTCTATCTCAAGATAGAGCATGGTCTACTTGGTTCAAGTTGGAACATTTAATGCTGGGACCTGTAGTCTTCATGGACCATAACACAATATTAATGTTAAGGACATCTGCAGTCTTACTTCTAGGTAAATTAAGTGCAGACTTCTAACAGCTGGCACATTGCCAGCATGACCTTTGGGCAAATTCGGAGCATCCCTCTGCTACAGAATCTAGTTCAATTTCCTTTCCCACATTAAACATTAATGTTCCTGATGAAAAATAATGTGGAAGGAAAATTAAAAACCACCTGCTGAAGCCTTCCTTGTGAGATATAGGAATCAAAACTGAAGAGATTTACCCTGTTCTCCAGAACAAAAGGAAGAGCATTAGCATGTTCCTGGTAAGGAAACAAAGTTTTTTATTTTTGTTTATCAATATTCAGACACACCCAATAAAAAGGTACATTAAAAGCAAAATGTCTTGTTATTTAACAGCAGCTATTGTTGAGGTAAAAATATAGTAAAGTTTCCTCTGGTAGCTAGGCAACAAAAGAAAATACCACTTATTTGAATTGCTGTTTATTCTACTATTTTTTTACGCATTGCTGTAGAGGTTCTTACTATCCATACTTCTCAAACAGTAGAAAAAGCAGCTGTTTATGATATGGAGAAATTGTTTAATGTACTATTTGATCCAGGAGGCAAATTAGACATCAGAATAAATGTCTAGAATAGCTACAACCGGCCATTAATGATTTTGATCTTCCTGTAAGTGTTTCAGCAGATTATGTAACACAAGCAAATGTCCTCTGCTGACATAGACAATTGTCACAAATATGGACTATATGAAGCATGAAATCAGTACATTTCCATTTTTTCAAAGAATGCAAATGTTGTCTCAGTCATGTGTCTCTTCCTAAAGACTTTTCAGATTAAGCACATGGTAGCAATATACTATTTGACACTTTCAAACTGAAGAGTTCTTTCCAGAGCTGAATGTATTACCCTCAGATAAATGGTTTCATTATGGTGAAAATCTATAGTAGAAAACACTCAGAGCTATAGTCTGACTGGAATTGCACTGACTAGCTCACTTTTTTCAGAGTCAGAATGAAAAGCAACTGAATCCTGCTCTTCTCTCTAATTTCTGTGAAATCTGACATCTTGATTTCTGACTAACCATCCGCAAACAAGGTGGAGGGTTGTCTGGATGGGACTCAGAACACTGAAAAATGATGATCTGGCAAACCACGTGCAGCAAGATACACAAAATTCTACCCCACAAGCATAAGAAAAATTGATGGTATTTCATATTGTAACACATCCATGAGCACCTAGATTTTGGATTTTCGGTCCGCAGAAAGCAGTCTTCCACAGAGCCTGCAGCTGGGGGAATTATCCCACAGCCAGAAACAGTACTATTGGGTTGCCTTGATGCTGCTCTGGCCCTTGTTTGCAGTGTAAAGGGGCCAAAGTGGGGGTTAAAGTCTCATCAGTGTATTTAGGACCAGATCCAGCATTCCTAAAATCAGAGGAGGAAGGAGGGAGTTATGCCTGTGCATAAAAAATAGATACCTACTTCCCGGTCTGGACATTGAGAGCTCACCTCAGGCTGCCTTTCTTGAATAAGTACCATACCTTCTTCTGACAACAAGGGGTTGGTCAAATAGATTGAACCCTGCAAGCTTCTGTAAGTGCAGCCCAGTTAATTAATTAATGTTTGTAAAGCACTTTGTAGTTGAAAGTACTATTATAAGTACTTGGTATTATCATATAATTACCCTATTACATCTAAATTAAATGCACACTTGGGCATACTTTAGTCACATAATTAAAATGTCACCCAAAACATTTCAAATGTAAGTGTGTGAGTTTATGCCGAGGGGCAGCAACTTTAATTTCTGCACATATGATGTGGCAAATAAGTCAAGGGGGGCGGGCAGCGCTGGAGAGCAGTATTCATATCAGAGAGAAAGCCACAATTTCTTCAGCCGATAAATATACTTTTCTAGATCATCAAATGTGCCGGTCTTCTTGGTCTAGGTCTCTTTCTCCTTTAACATTTTTGGGGGGTCAATGCAAGGACTATCCCGCTTTCCTGCTTGTTTTTGAGTTCTCCTCTGTCCCACATTTAGTATAAGAGAACGATGGTGCAGGGCAATGTCCTGCCCCAAACATAAGCCCTTCAGGGTCACATTTAATCAGTGATCAGTTTGTTGTGCTGCTTGATTGGTGAACCAAATAAATTAGGACTCTTCAAGTGCTTTGTTGGGATAAGAACGTTGTCTGTTGCCTCAGAGGGTAGAAAGAAAATTATGCCACATATATGATGCCATCGAATAATTTTGCAGGTGGCAAGCTATGAGTGCTGCTACCTCATCTTGCTGCTTGTTTATATCAATATTACCAACCCCGAGCATTTTAAAAATCACAAGTCAAGCCCCAAAATCATGCATTTGACTTTAAAAAATCATGAGATTTGATTTTTTAAAAAAGTAAATGTGGGTTCCTTTTCATTTCTGAGCCTTTAGGTCATAGTCAGTTCATGTTTTCAAGCTTTTCTCCACAAGCATGAGGGCTAGAACCGTTTCTGTAATGAAATCTCTAAGATTCTCATACAATCACTTGATGCTAGCAGCTGGGGCTTTAAGAAAATCATGGAACACCACAAGACTTCAGATAATATTATGGGATTTGGTAACCTTGTTACACTAAACATGCTATTACTTGTCCTTTGTCTTTGCCACCAGCCTGCTATTTGTTCCGCTTCCATTTGGGGAAAAGGACTATGGTGCCTAACACAATGTGTCTCCCAACCTGGTTCAGGCCTATATGAATTACTGCAATAATGATAATTAACAATTAAATGATATATGCTGCTTTCATAACTCTGGATGCAGCTAGACTCCTCTGGGTTGACTAAAACCATTTTATATTATGAATATCTTTACTCAACCTTTTCTGGTGCTTAATTACTAATCACTAAAAATCACTGATCCATATCTTTTTGAGATATTCATATACACAGACAAACCAGATAGACATAAACAACAAAGAAGCAAAATGCTTGGGTCCAGGACAGTCTTTTTTATTGTGTGTTTGTACAGCGCTTGGCGCAGTGGGACCCTGGTCTATGACTGGAGCTTCTAGGTGCTTCTGCAGCACAAATAATAAAAGGGTTGTATTCCAGTTATTGCTAGTGTGAAGCCACATCCAGGAATATTATATCAATTGTTGATATAATTGTGAATGCAAAGGATAATTTTTAGATGTCTAACTACCTTAGTGTACCCCTAAATCAGGAATAGTAGTTATGTGTGTAAATGCTTATTTCTGTCTGTAATTAGTTTGGCCAATAGTGATACCAGGGCAAAAAGACAGTCCGAGTTGAGGCCTCATTTAAAAACTTGGCCTCTAATCTGTAAGAAAAGAATAGTGATCTTCCCCAGATTTTCTGTTTCCGCTTCTTGTTTAAATACTGAGGGGGAGGGGGAGGCAGAATGGCTACCCAGTCACCTACCTCATTGTCCCATGTTGCACAATAAAGAGCAAAAGGAGAGGAATTATGTCGTTAAGTGCTCATAAATCACTGGCCATAAGGCAAATGTAGAACAGCAAGTGGTATTGCCACTAGGAGCACACCATTACTGTAAAAGGAAGGCTGTTGATGGCTCCTATTAGTGATTCCAAAAGTGAGAGTGAGTGATGTTACTACAGGGATGCTGGAGATGGTGTTTGCATAGGTGTGCTATACACCCATGTCTGCTCCTTGGAGAGAGGTGAGGACAGCAGAAGAAACCGGTGGCTATACTTTTTTAGTATATGGTGTACAAGAGACACAGCTGACTGTATTGTGCTGCAGGGTTCTGGAGACTGGTCCAGGAGCCATTTTTGTCCATTGTGACCAAGTGTCTTGTCAGCCAGTGGACTGGCTGTGTTAACAGAACTGAACAATTTGCTTATGGATATAGGAATCAAGCCATTTACTGCTTGTTTTTCTGTGCCTTAATATTAATGTCATCCCTCACTCTGGCCAACATTTACCATAACGCTTCATTGTGCCTCCAGGTATCTCATCATGCTCATGCCCATATAGTCCTTCTTGTTTTGTTGCCTTCTCTAAGTCACTTGGGATGGCAGGGTTGCTGTCTTGATCATCATTGTGATGTTGCCATATGCCTTCTGTTGCCTCATTGGTCCTTCCTGGATTGTGTTCTTTGCCAGCCAATCACCATGAGGTTTATTGCTGCTTTGCGCCATCCCATTGTAGCTAATTGCTGCTTCGACCCGCCTCCACTACAACACTCAACATGGGCAGAGTCCAGAGCTGCCTTAGGCAATATTAAGTTACACTTCCCTCATGCGCCACTGTGGTGTGCATTGAGGAGCATCCAGTATTGCAGACTCGCACCAACATTTCTCTAGACTATGCCCCTGTTTTTGTTTGGTGTGCGCTGACTGAGTACAGGCTGGAGCTCCACTCACTGCACATCCCTGCAATTGGGGAGAGTGACGCAAGTGATTTTTCTATGTGAACTGACACCGTGGTGACTGTGTCTGGAATATTCTATGTCACAGAGTTCAGAAATCCTGTCAGATGCAGCTGAAGTTAGAGCCCGAGAGTGAAGTGAGGCTGGATGTTGCCTGTAAATCAAGACCCCGTCTCGCTGTGCTAACTCAGTTTTGTTGTTGGGGGTTTTGGGGTGGGGAGTGGAAAGTGGGAGGGGTGTTGCAGTGTTTCTTTTATCTCATCAAATTAAAATGATTAGTTAATTAATATTTAATAGTTATTAATTACTAGAGCATGATTGGCTGATTATGATACATAACAATTAAAAGTGAATGTGATAAAGTCCTCGCCCCTCCTTCAGTGGGACGCATGAATTTTGTGGGTAACCAGACACACCCCTGTTCTCCATATCAGAAAGTTCCAGTCAGGCAATAACTCTCCAATTTGGAAACAAAGAGGGTCATAGTGAGTAAACGGCTAATTTAGGTCAGTTTGAAAACAAATTAACAATAAAGTAAGTTAACTGCTCTGGGACCACTGATTAATTTTACCTTTTTCTTCCCTTTTATAGGTAGACTTCTTTCTCTTTCCTTCCCTCCCCCAACCTCTCCTTCTGCTTGAATAGTTTGATCCATCAGGGGCAGGACCAGCAGCAGCAGAAATTAGGTCAGCAGCACCTGCATAAAGATGACAAGATGCTGATGCTTCATTGTAGCAAAAACTGCCTGAGTAAAATTGGGGTGGGAGTAAGGAGAAGAACACCTGTGCCCGCTCTCAGGTGTTGCTTAGTCAGCAAGGGGGGGAAGCTTTCCTGTCCTAATAAATGGAATGATTATGGAGCAGGAGCAACCTGGCCGAGAGGGAGGGGATAGACAGGGTAACTGGGCAAGACCCTGCTGACAGAGAAACCACTTGGCCACTGAATTCCTTCCTGTCTCGCATTGCCCCATCCCCCCAGCACATACTGCAACAGCTGCCAACTGATTTCTGTTCTCATCCTGCCTCCAGCCCTCTGTTAGAATGAAACATCCTCTCCTTCTCCTGCAGGTAACAGGTGGCTGGTAGAAAAGACTCAGGGTTTCCTTCCTGACAGCAGGTCAAACGCCACCCAGGAGAGAGCACAGGTGTCCCGGTAGCTGCTATAGTCTCCGCAAAGAACATGGGAGGTTTCTCAGTGACTGGGTAGCTTCACTGTCCATCAGCAACCATCCCTTTTCCTCCAACAAAACCAGTTGCTCCCACACCTGCAGACTTCCATTTATTTGACTAGTAGCCAGGTGTTTTTCCTCTTGCTCCTTCAGACTATCGGATGCCTTGATAGGCGCATGTGTTTTCCATCCACCTCTGCTCATCTTCAGGTTACTGCTGTCTGTAGCAGCAATCTGTTGTCTTCAAGCAGGTGCTGATTCTGGTCCTAACCCTCTGCTGCTCTGATATAGAAACCATCTGAATAGGGGCTAGTGCTTTTACATGGGAAAGGGAATTTGTAGCTGTCCCCCCTTCAAAACATATCCAGACTACCATAACAATATTTTAAGATGGTCAAGATTAGTAATTTATTCATCCTGCCTCTCACTCCGGAAAACAGGGCTAATGAGCACAGCAACTCTTTAAGGCCCTGATCCTACAATTAGCTCCATGTATGCTGGACTCCTCTGCCCACACAGTCCCACTGAAGCAGGGCCGGCTCCAGGCACCAGCCAACCAAGCAACTGCTTGGGGTGGCACCTGGAAGGGGACGGCGCTGAGGTTTGTTTAAAAAAAACAAACAAACAAAACACAACACTCTCACCAGCTAGGGCAGCGGGCAAGCCCCACTCCCCGCCCCGGCTGGGCCAGCCCCGCTCCCAGGCGGCATCCCGGCCGGGGCTGCGGGGGAGACGCGGTCCCCGCTGGTCCCCGGGCCGGGGCAGCAGGGAAGCCACCCTTCCCGCCGGCACGCTGGCCGGGGCGGCAGCAGGGAGCGGCATCGCCCCGGCCGGGGAACCGGGGCCGCGGGGAAGCCGTCCTCCCAGCCGGCACCCCGGCCGGGGTGGCAGCGGGGATGCCGCATTCCCCGCCGGCGCCCGTCAGCTGGGGAGCGCAGCATCGCCCTGGCTGGGGGAGCGGGGCGGCACGCATGCCGCCCTCCCCAGCGGGGTTGCCGCGCTCCCCGCCTGCGCCGGGGCAGCGGGGAAGACGCGCTCCCAGCCGGCGCCCCGGCCCGGGCAGTGGGGAAGCCGCCCTCCCCATCGGCCGGCGGGGTGGCAGCGGGGATGCCGCTGGCCCCCCGGCCGGGGCGGCAGCGGGGAGCGGCATCGCTCCGGCCAGGGGACCGGGGCTGCGGGGATGCCGCACTCCCCGCTGGCGCCCGGCAGCTGGGGAGCGCGGCATCGCCCCGGCCGGGGCAGCGGGGCCTGCCGCGCTCTCCGCCCACACCCCGGCCGGGGCAGCGGGGCCTGCCGCGGGCCTGCCGCGGGCCCGCCGCGCTCCCCGGCCGGGGCTGCGGGGCCTGCCGCGGGCCCACCGCGCTCCCCGGCCGGGGCTGCGGGGCCTGCCGCGGGCCCGCCGCGCTCCCCGGCCGGGGCTGCGGGGCCTGCCGCGGGCCCGCCGCGCTCCCCGGCCGGGGCTGCGGGGCCTGCCGCGGGCCCGCCGCGCTCCCCGGCCGGGGCTGTGGGGCCTGCCGCGCTCCCCGCCAGCGCCCCGGCCGGGGCGACGGGCGCGCTGTCCTCCTCGCCGGCGCTCCAGGTAGGCGGGGTGGGGGGCGTTGTTTTGGCGGGTGTTTGGGGGGGGGGTTATTGCGGGGGGGTCGGCGTTTGGGGTTTGTTTTTTTTTTTGCTTGGGGTGGCAAAAACGTTAGAGCCGCCCCTGCACTGAAGTCAGTATGGGTCTATGTGAGCATATGTGAAGTTAGTAGGTCTTTCCATTTACTTCAATGGGTTTTTCAGAAGGCCAAAGTTGAGCTCAGCTTTTCTATGTTTCAATCTAAAATGCCTTATCTTTGAAAGTAATAGAATGCATTTAACAAATAAGACAAAAGTGCTAAGCTTTCAAAAATGGTTTTAAGATCATTTTTTGTTTCATTTTCCACTGAACAAAATATTATGAACTAGATAGAATATTGTGTCCCTTCTGAATATAGTCCCCTCCATTCATTATCCTGGAGCATGTTGGGACAAGGTGGGTTAGTTTAGAGTAAAAATGGTGCTTGTGAAATATTCTGCAGTGTCTTCTTAATCTCTCTTTTATTTCTAGGTATTTCCACACGATATACTTAGGTATCCGCAGTCGACAGAGTGGAGAGAACGACAGATGGCGGTTTTATTGGAAAATGGTCTATGAGTATGCCGATGTGAGTATGCTGCACTTGCTAGCCACGTTTCTGGAAAGTGCACCACAGCTGGTTCTGCAGCTCTGTATTGTTGTACAGACTCGTACTCTACAGGCTCTCCAAGGTAAGGGGTCATTTCAGGTAATTTAATCATTTAGGAGGATGTCATTTATGGACATGCATGCTCTGTTCTTTCCAGCCATTGTGTATGTTCTCGCTTCATAAAAATGAGGTCTTCCTACTGATTTCTATTACTGTTTTAACAATGACTGTGTCAAAAACACACTATTTTCTTCAGCACTTCTTGTCACTCCGGGTTAGTGGTAGTTATTATTCTGTTTTGCCCAATCTACACCCTTGTAATAGAGATAGGGATGGCATAGTATTTACCAGAGATGGTTTTTACCAGGTAAAATCATGGTTTTCACCGCCCCAAGAAAAACTAGCTAGTCCCAGTTTAAGGCATTTTCTGTTTTAAAAAATGTTTTGTTAATGCACACCACATTACACTTAGTTTAGATACATATTCGAATTGTGGTTACATAAGGCAGTAGATTTACAGATTAATTTAGGATTGTACTAATACAAAGTGAAACTGCAGTAGGCGTAATACTAATATATGTAATTATAATACTGAACATCAGAATGTCTGTGTACACTTTGGTTCAGTATTTTCTCAACAAAGTTATACATGTCATGACTCATACTTCAGTTTTCAATATTATATAAACAAATCAAAAACATTTGATTATATGAAAACAACAATAATGCAGAGTTGTAGGTTTGAAGCATTAAGCATTCAGAAACATGCATGGTTACAGATTACTAGTCCAGGTCTCTTTGGTCATGCAGCATTCTGCAGAGAGGACCAACTTTGATGTAATGGCTAGACCAAGCCTACACCTAAATTTTGAATGGATTTAACCAAAGTTTGAAAAGATTCATTCTGTTCTTGCTGAACTTGCTAGACCCTGAAGCAATTATTTTTCCCAGTTTAAACCAAGTTCAAGACAGTATTTACCAGCACCCTGTCCTAAAGTAGTTTTTCCTGGGAAATTTTCAACCATAAATAGAAAGATGTCCTCATGATTATCCACATGAGGAAATAAAACCAGCACTATTTTCCTTCTCTTTATTCCTGGGCATGTTCAAACTTTTTAAAAAAAAAATCCAGTGATTAGGTTTATCTAGATATTGTGCAAAGCAGAAAATGGCATAGCTGAGAGCAATGATTTTGGAAAGGAGATGTCAAAGTCTTATGAAATGTTTGGCCATCAGTTCTCAGCCAGATGTAGTTGAAGTAGTGTGTTTGACTGATGTGTTTTGTAAATAGACCAAGTCCTTCAAGCTTTATACTTAGTTCTAACTTAGGTTTTGATTTTGTGCAGCAGGCCTTTTTATTACTTTAAAATAGTAAATGCAAACATGCATCCTTGATGTAGACTTTCTCTATGGATTGGCAGTACAGTGATACAGGCCTGTTAGCAATGAAAATACCCTTTTCTCCAATGCTTATTTAATACTTTTTTGCCCAATTCTTAGCTTTCCTTTCTTACTGTAGCATTGTTGTGCCTTATTGTTGAAGGTCATGCCAGGAGAGGGCACTTTGGGATCCTGGGGACCAGTGAACACAGACTACATGGGGAAGGAAGGAAGGATAGTATGACATACCCAGAGTACAATCTGGACTGATGAACATCTGTGTCACGTCAGCTGTCTAACCTAGGGTACCTTTTACACTGCTTCATTGCGAGAGCAACCAGTCCTGGTCTGCTCATACACATCCTCCAGCATGTAAGGGTAGGTCTACACTTACCCGTTGCGTTGGAGGCGTCGGATCGATGTTCTGGGTTCGATTTATCGCGTCTTGTCTAGACGCGATAAATCGAACCAGGAAGTGCTCCCCCGTCGACGCTGGTAATCCTGCTCCACAAACGGAGCAGGCAGAGTCGACGGTGGAGCCTGCACGCCGCGGTGTGGACCAGGGGTAAGTACTTCTACGTTCGAAATAAGATACTTTGACTTCAGCTACGTTATTCACGTAGCTGAAGTCGCGTATCTTATTTAGAATTTCGGGGCTAGTGTAGACCAGCCCTAAGATACTCTCAGTTACAGTGTATGAGTGCTGCAGCCAGCCACTCTTGAATTACACTATAGAGTGACACCAGCAAACTCCCTGTTCCAGAGTTTCCCCAGAAATGTATGTCTTGTACTGCCAAGCTCTCTCCCAGGCAATACAAGCTCATATAAAGTCCGCCATTTTCTAAATGATATGCACAAATCCTGTTATCTCAAATAGAGTTTCCCAAACACTTCAGTTCAAACACACTGGTTTAGATAAAATACGTTTATTAAACTACAGAAGGACAGATTTAAAGTGAATATAAGTAACCAGGCATTAAAAGTCAGAATTGGTTACAAGAAAAATAAAAGTAAAACACAGCTAATGCCTAACTTAGCAAACTAAAGTGAATTCAAATCAAGGTCTCTCTCACCACATGTTACAGCAATCTTGCTGGCTGAACTATATTCAGTCAGGATCCCCTCCTCCAGTCCAATGTCGCTTCCTTTGTTCTTCAGGTGTTGTGGATGCCACGGTCAGAGAGAGAGGGAGGAATAATTTGGGGCGTCTGCTCTCTCTTCTTACAGTTCTTTCTTTTCTTCAAGAAGCATCTCCAGCTGAGGTTCAGGAAACAAAATGTCTGTGTGGATGGGAACCCCAAGCTGTTTCTTTGTCAAGATACAGATTTTTCACCCACACCCTCCTTCCTGCCAGAGAGTGGCCACTCCCCAGAACTGGAACACATTTTAGTAATGCAATACAGTAGAATCTTACAACTTTGCATACAATGTCACTACAAATATTTTACCTGGACAGTAATGGTCAGCAAATTATAAGTTTTCAAATGATACCTCACAAGGTATACTTTATACAAAACGTATCACAGTCCTGTAAAAGGGGTGAACACGGTACAGACTGTCACAGGTATACATTATTATTACTATTTATTTTTAAGAACCACTTCTGTGCTTGCCACTGTACAAGGCAAAGAGTAAAGATAGCTCTTGAGTTGTTGTCTGTCAAGAAATTGGGAACCTCTCTGCATACATCTTTTGAGAATAGGTGGGGTAAGGGCAGTCCATAGGTTGTGATCTATTCTTTGATTTCTGCCTAGAGCACTTCAGATATCACTTTTTTTTAAAAAAAGCGATCACCCCATGCCAAGCATTCAAAGCTATTTACACTTAGAAGAACGTACTGTCACTTTAAGAAGTATATTGCTAACTGATTGTGCTTTGGCTCTCTAGGAAAAAAGACTGAAAGAAATTTAGTTAGAGAAATATAGCCAGAATATTGTACCATTAGCTGTAAATTGGGTATCTTCATAAATCCTTAATATATAAGGATCCTCACCTTCATTTTGGCGTAATAATAGATCTGTCTTTGAGAAATGTGACTAGTGGGGAGACATTCAACCTGTGAAATACCCTGTAAATGCTTTTTACTTAAAATATCTGAAATGCTTCAGTTTAGCAAAGAAGGTTCCTGAGACCTGCAATCAGCGAGCTGTGTGAATTTTATGGTGATACCCCTTCTGGTGTCTGATACATAACTAAGTGTGGGCTGGCAACAGATACTGATCTTCCATCCAGCCCTTTTCTCCCATCCTCCCAGGGGAGAAGACCCCACTTAAAAAACTAAGAAAATTAAACAAGACTTAAAACAACCTTAAAAATTGTATTCCCTTGATGAATACTGATGAAGTGCTAATATACTGCCAGCTGTGAAAATCCTTCCTCTGTTCTTTTTACTTATTAAAGAAATAAATTAAAGATAACGCATTGTGCTGTAGGCTGACAGACTTGCTGTAGAGTTCATAAGTAAAGCATAATTTCTCACAGCAGTGCCCTACGAGAGCTGGGTTTGTTTGTTTTTTTTAAATCCCCAAGCATCACCAGTATGGCTTGCTCTTTGGCTAGCTGTTCAGTGATCTTGTTGCCTATTTTACAGGTTTCTAACAGGAGTCAATACATACAGTTGTTTTTCTTTAGAAGATTGATGCTTATGTTTTATTACTCAATTTGTCCTTTGTCCCTAAGGGATCTAATTATCCTGAAGATGGATAGAGTATCAAAACCCTTCCTCTCAGCTCCTCAGGGTACACCTTAGCCATGAACCACAAATTTGTGGTAGGAAGTGCATGACACTGGAAATTCTTTGGCACATTAACAGGGTATTTTAACAATCAAGACATTAATGACCACAAGAAAAGCTATTTTACTTTTTTTCCAAGCTACAAAAATATGGCATTAAACTCGGCTTACAGACTTGAGGTATGGATTATTTTTAAAGTACAGTGTATTAAGTAGGCAAGTGAAAGGCATTATGATTAGCATGAGTATAATTTATCTGTTTTTGCAATGATACTGTTATGAGATGCAGATTATTGGTTCTTTTTGTCTTTTAAGATGCTGCTTCCTCATACTCAGATTCTACCATACATTTTCTTTTTTATTGATAAACTGTCTTTAGTAAAGTAAAACATTTGGAACAAAATAGCCGAGAGAGAGAGAAAGAGAGAGCAAGAAAAATAGCACACAAAATTGCAAACAACAAGGTCTGCACAAACACTAACTCTGAATCTTTACACACAAAAATGACCATCAATTTCAAATGCCAAGAGGATGCAATTTCTGGATCAGGTAACACTAGCACTTATTTGGGGTCACTTCGGTTTTGAATTAAAAAGTGAGACATGAATTTGAAGTAAGAATTGTGTGCTACAGTGACTATCACAACAAAAAGTATGCGGGTATGATAACATAAACTTGTACCAGAGAGTGGTATTTTTCTTACATTTTGGTACCCTGTGATCTGAGTAACGACATAACAGCACAGAGAGTGTGATTGAGATATAAAATATAATGTTTGTGTGTATAAATATCCTCTAGAGATAAATGGTCATGGATTTGTTTGCTCTAGCAACTATTTCAAAATCTTGTTTTGTCCCAATTTGGGATGAAAAATCAAGCTCAATATTTTTAGTGGAATAAAATAAGATGAAATATTTTGTTTTGGAAACATTGAAATGTTTTCTTTTGCTAACATTACAGCAGCACACACATCTGGCACTGCCTTGTTAGCAAAATAGGAACCACTATGTGTGTGGCAGCTGGGGGGCAGCTGCAGCCATAAAACCTCTGAGAAGCTCACTCTCCACAAAGGTGAAAGGAAGCATGGCCACAGCCACCCTCCTCACACATTCTGTGGTCAGCAACACAATTCTAGGATGCTTGAGATCGTGTTTGGCCCCTTTCTAAACACACTCTGCTGTGGTCTGAGTGATGCTGGTAGACCTAGCTGACGATATAATGGAAAAGGCTACTGGTGTCAGCCTCTGCTCTGTAGTAGAGCCAGTGCCTGGTTGCTTTTCTCCCAAGCTAACCTGTTGCTGCTGCAGGGTAGCCCCGTGACTGTGTTCCGTATGTTTCAGAATACCTGATGGCCTCAGTCTTTTGGGGTCATGGCCCATACTGACCCTATGACAAATGGCAGTGCTCTTACCCCACATGAACTTTGAAATGCTGCCAAAGCTGGCCAGTTGCCTGTTTAATGCACTTTGAAGGAAGGGGTTGGGGGAGAGTAGCTGGTGAGAGAAATGCAGTGTGGGAGTACTTCCTTCCCCCGCCTAGTGTTCCCACCAAAGCCATGTCCAGCAGAGATGGAGACAGTGTCTCTTCCCTGCACCTGGGAGCTGTGACTACCTGCACCAATCACATCCTTTCCAGGGCTGAAGTTTTGAAGCAAGGTTTTAGAGGAAACTGAGGATCTCTAGGCATTCTATAATAGAAGCAACCTCCTGTGCTGCTGGAGTAACTGAAGCTGTGCCAAGTTCCTCCTTTTCGTCACTACTATCACCACCGCCTGCGTCCTGACATTCTTTTGTGCCCACGGGGAATACTCCTTTACAGAGGAGCCGGTCTGCCTTGGGGAAAAATGAATTCTGCTGACTCCTGCATCTGACAATCTGGTTCCCTTCTCTTCCTGGGGTTCATGGTACAAAGCTTCCGTAAGAGCTTCTGGACCGAGCCATCCCAGACCTTGACTGTTGCTCTTTCTTTTTCCAACCCTGAACTGCTCCATAGAAGAATGCTGCTTCTGAGCAGCCTAGAGCGGGGTCTGCCAGTTCCTCTAACACAACTCTCGGGGCTGGTGGGGTGGGGTGGGAGAGAGGGGCGGAGCTGTGAGAGGGATTGTCCGGCATTGCTTGTAGCAGCAGGAGCAGCATCAGAAAAAACTTTGTTGTTTGTTTGGGAGTCAGACAGCTGGTGCAGACTGAGACTGACCTGGACTTCTTCCACTCCCTCTTTTTGTCATCCAGAATGGAGGTGGGCGGGTGGGCTGGCTTTGTGATGTGAAATCAAAGAATATGTCCTCCGTCACAGCAGTACCTGCCAGCAGTGGTGGTCAGAGACACACATGGTATTTGCTGCTGAGACTCTATCCTCCCTTTAGCCACAGATGCAGGTTCCATCACACAAACTTGATCCCAAAAGACTGAGGCCAGCCTGTAATAAAGAGCTGCCATTCACACTGTCACTTCCTGTGTCTCATCTGAAACAATTTCAGAGTAATAGCTGTGTTAGGCTGTGTCAGCAAAAGGAACAGGAGTACTTGTGGCACCTTAGAGACTAACAAATTTATTTCAGCATAAGCTTTCGTGGGCAACAGCTCATTTCATCAGATGCATGGAATGGAACACACAGTAAGCAAATATTTATACATACAGAGAAACATGAAAAGGTGGAAGTAACCATTCCAATTGTAAAAGGCTATTTAATTGAAAGGAACTATTATCAGCAGGGGAAAGAAACTTTTGAAGTGATAATCAAGATGGCCCATTACGGATAGTTGACACAGAGGTGTAAGGGTACTTACTAAGATACTAAACTAGGGGGGAAAATTTCAATTAACGTAATGACTGAGCCATTCCCAGTCTCTGTTCAATCCTAAATTAATGGTATCTAGTTTGCATATTAATTGCACAATGTACATTCATCCAATGAAAGAATGCACAGGGCAACACGTGACAAGACTGATACACTATGCCAAAATTGGTTGATTTTGAATCGTTCTGAAATGTTTTCATTGGGCTATTTTGTTGGAATGGACATGTTCCCATGTGAACATTTAAATGAAACTTAACTTTCCGATGGAAAGCTGTTCCACTAAAAAACATTTCATCCAGTAGTATTAGGAACTCTAGAGTTGTCACTGTTACACAGCTAGTCTCCCTTCAGAACTCCAGAGTGGCAACCGGTGTAAAGCTCATGTCCTCTCACTCCAACCGCACAGGGCATTTGTATTTGAGCTGAAGGGGTATTTCAGTTAACTGTTAGGTCTTATGGCATATAGGTCTTATGGCATATAGTTGAAAGGTATATACTGTTAGGTCTTATGGCAGGATAGGCCTTACGGCATACAGTTGAAAGGTATATATTATTAGGTCTTATGGCAGGATAGGTCTTATGGCATACAGTTGAAAGGTATATACTGTTAGGTCTTATGGCAGGATTGGTCTTATGGCATACAGTTGAAAGGTCTTGATTTTATCCAGTAGAAGGAAGGGATATGCATACTGTACATACCAGCTAGTTCATCACATACTTCCCTACTTCAAGCTTATCCTTGAGCATCTATCATTCAACACTCTCTTTTCCCACAGGGTAACAAATCTGTAGTCTTGTAAATTTTCACAGTTGTCACTATGCTGCACAACGTGGGCACTTGGAATAGTGGGGCAATGGGCATAGAGTTCAGAGCTTCCTTCTTTAAGGGCACAGGCCACTTCCCCTTGCATCACCTCACGTACAAAGCTGGACATCCAGAAGTTGAGTTTGGAGGCTCAGTACTATTCTTTTGAATGATTCTCCTTCCCTTGCACCCCTCAAAGCAATATTTTATCATTCTATTTGCTGTGTAGAACATTGAGTACATTCACAGTATTCGATAAATAAAAAACCATTCTGATTAAAATCCTATGGAGTTTTATGTACATGTATGTGGACATGAGGTGCAGCACTTGGGCTCTGGGCAGGTTGCCAGGCCCTCCTCAGCACTGTAAAAGTTATGTGCTGTTGCAATGAAACAGCCTATCTTTACAGGCAGAGAAAGACAAAAATAGTGCAAACAACAATTGTAAAATTTCCCTAAAACTATCTAATGCAGATTTTCAATAAACTGTGTGACATGGACAAAGGTGGTAAATGGTGGAATAAATATGTCATCAGCACTTAGTTTGGGATGATCTGCATGCCTCCTTTGTGTGTTTCTAAACGTTATCTCCCACTCATGACAATTTAACTACTAACACCACACACTCATGTGTAGAGCAGTATGCACGTACGCAAGAGAGAGAGAGAGCACATGTGATTAATAAGTTATGATTTTGGCACAGGTATTTTTATTAAAAGTCACAGACAGTACACGGGCAATAAACAATAAATCACAAATTTATTGAAACCCAAGCCCGAGCTCTGCCACCCAGGATGAAGCCCGAGCCTGAGCCCCACCACCTGGGGCTGAAGCTGAAGTGGAGATGCGTCTGTACTCTCCTTCCGTAATAAATAGAGGTGGTTCTGTTTTTACTGAACTTGTGACTGTCACTATTCTAGGGATTTTGCCTGCTTGTGTTAAGCCCCATTGAGGAGACCACAAGATCAGCTAAGAGTACAACGGTTTATCAGCGTGAGCTTTGGATGGTCACAATACTTAAGACTGGCAAAGCCAGGAGTGAATTGTGAAGCCATTCCAAGTGGATGTCAATATACACTAACCAATTATAACTAGAGCTGGTCGGGTTTTCATCATAAGATGCTGATTTGTTAAAAGCAAAATGTTTTGCAGCAACATTACAGTTTCAATGAACTTTTGCCAAACAAAGATAGGGTTCCAATGAAAACCTGCCTGATTTCCTGCTAGTTCGCCTGCTATGTGAACTGCCCTGGGGTTGGGGGGAACCCTGTGCTTCCAGCCTTTCTGCTGCAGAGTCAGGAGCCTCAAAGTCCTAAGAGCCCCAGCTTTAGCAGGGACTTTCAGAATAGGTCTACACTGCAATTAAACACTTGCAGCTGGCTCACATTGGTTGGCCCATGTCAGCTGACTTGGGCTCACAGGCTAATGGGTTGTAAAATTGCAATGTAGGCATTCTCCAAATGCTTTTAGATATGAACTTTATTGGCTGGCTTCCTATGTTAGTCCAAGATGGTCTTCCACATTATTCATCTTTTAGCTCACTTTTTGCCTCCTCTCAGAATTATTCTCATCCTTTATGTATCATAGAAGACCTCAAGGGGTCTTCTAGTCTAGTCCTGTGCATTCAAGGCAAGACTAAGTATTATCTAGGTGTTTGTCTAACCTGCTCTTAAAAATCTCCAATGACAGAGATTCCACAGCCTCCCTAGGCAATTTCTTCCAGTGCTTAACTACCCTGACAGTTAAGAAGTTTTTCCTACTGTCCAATCTAAACTGCCCTTGCTGCAGTTTAAGCCCATTGTTTCTTGTCCTGTCCTCAGAGGTTAGGAAGAATAATTTTTCTCCCTCCTCCTTGTAACAATCTTTTATGTACTTGAAAACTATTATCATATCCCCCCTCGGTCTTCTCTTCTCCAGACTAAACAAACCCAATTTTTTCAGTCTTCCCTCATAGGTCATGTTTTCTAGACCTTAATCATTTTTGTTGCTCTTCCCTGGACTTTCTACAATTTGTCCACATCCGTACATCCCAGAACGTTGTTTGCTTAGGGGAGGGCAACAGTGTTACACTGTTGACTCATATTTAGCTTGTGGTCCACTATACCCCCTAGATCTTTCCCATTTTATATGTGTGTGCAACTGATGGTTCCTTCCTAAATTAAGTACTTTGCATTTGTCCTTATTGAATTTCATCCTGTTTTATTCAGAGCATTTCTCCAGTTTTGTCCAGATCATTTTGAATTATAATCCTACTCTCCAAAGAACTTGCAACCCCTCCCAGCTTGGTATAATCCGCAGACTTATAAGTGTTCTGTCTATGTCATTATCTAAGTCATTGATGAAGATATTTACAGAACCAGACCCAGAACTGATCCCTGTGGGACCCCACTTGATATGTCTTTCCAGCTTGACTGTGAACCACTGATAAGGTACCAGAAGAGGTACCAGAAGAGGGTTTTGGTGCTCTGTACACCTATTTACCAGAAGAGTGTTCCATTGTTCAATGAGTGATAGAAGGGAATGATTTGGACATTTTTGGAATGTTGCAGGACTAAATTGGATTTGCATATATTAACAATATAAATTGCATGAACTTCAGACTTAGTATAATTGTTCAAGAAAAACTGGTGAAGAACTTAGTTAGACAGAGATAAGTATCTATAAAACATATTGGATAATAACTTTAACATTCACAAGTCATAGTCTATTCTCATTTTGTGCTCAGAATTCCATTAATGGCAATGGTAATTTTGTGCAAAATGTAGGGTAAAATGTCTCCCAAATTATGGGTTCAGTCTTTCACAGGTGAGTAGTCCTTATGTAAGGCTTTCCATAGAAGTAAATGGAACTACTTGAATGAGCAAAAACTACTTACTTCAGTAAGGGCTTGCAAGACCAGGGTCTTGCAAAGTAAAATAAAATAGCTTTGTTTGCTTTAAGCTTACATCTCGACCTATTTCTCCACTATGAGATAAAATCCCTTAAACATGTTTCCTCTGTTTTCTGTTCCTGTAACTAAATTATAACGGCATTAAATGTTTTATTTTACTTTTCCGTAGCCTCTATCTTTTGTAGTGTGTTGGTTAATAAAGCAGTAAACCTATGATCTGCTCACTCTTCATAATGAATGCAATTTAAAAACACATCATTAATGCCTTTGGTGCTACGAATGAAGAGACAATTTCCAATTTTAGTCTTAATTTAAGCATTATAGCACAGCCTTCGTGCCTGGTTGCCCATCCTGTTCTACTGAATTAAATAGTCTTGGCAGGAAGAATCACATCGTATGAGCCTACCGAATGTAACATTATTGATCTCATTCTATTACATTTAATGGGCACAGAGTCTGTGTGCTTCTTACCACCTTGCGGACACTTCACGGTGCAGAAGAATTCTTTCATTCTCTCATAATAGAGTCAAATGTTTGAAATAAAATCTCTTTCATTTTATCAGCCCCAGAACACCCATGAATAGCTTTCAGTTTGAATAATCTGTGGCAATGATTCTTGACTAGTGCCTCATAAATACTCAGATAGTGCCACCAGAGCTCTGCAGAGCCTTTCCAAGAGCTCCACAAAATGAAATGCTTTGAGAACCCAGCAGGGAGTTAATTGAGGCGGTGAGCAGGGAGATGGTCTAGATCAGGAAAAGATCTCTGTTGCAAAATGAGCAGCAGAAAGATCCATAAGGGACTGATCCATAGCCTGCTTAAATTAACAGGAGTCTTTCCTCTTAGACAGCATATAAAATTTTAGGCCGTTTTCAGGCTTTAACAAACGTAGTAAACAAATACATATTTTTGTGTTCACTTTTCTGTTCTCTAAAAATGTTTGAGTGGGAGTGTAAAGGGACAACACTGCAGGGAGGATTGGAGAAGCACCAGCCTGCAGAAAGAGCTCCTACTGTAACACCGATCTCCTGGTGCTCATACACTGTCTAGGTAGCTTCCAGGTATCCTAGCTGTCTTATGACACAAAAGGTCATTCAGAGAGTTCCTTTTTAAACTCCCACTTTAGCCACTCTTGGTAATGAAGCATAATAAAGAAGGGGAAGGGAAGCCATAAGAAAATTGAAGTCCCAATGTATCATGGTGTACTTGACCTTTTACCTGCCACTGACCTTACTGCAGTGCCGGCATTTATTGTCTGGCTAAGTGCAGAAGGCTTTTCTTTCTTATTACTCATAGGCACTAAAAATAACTACTTTAAAAGGTAACAGTTATCTTTACAGTCTTTGCTGAGTGGAAGGCAGAAAGCAAGCAAAGTGGGCCCAAGTTAACAGCAAATTGAAAATGGCTTACTACAGGATTTTTTTAAAAAACCACTGTAGTTCTAGCAATTCACACAGGCACACCATGTGACCAGAGTGCTCTCACATAGCTCTTTAATCAGTTACTGTCAACTTCAATCACAAGAAACCCTCAAGTAGTTTGCAGTAAACAGTGTTTTTTCCAGGTGATAAATATTTTATTTCCTCTTCTTGGCATTTCCTTTAGAAAACACAGTTTTATTTTCCATTCGTATGGAGTCAATTTTGTTTTAAGGAGCTTTCTTGGAAATGACTGCAAATGTCTTGAATGATGATTCAGCAGGAATAAAACAGTGCTAGGATCATCTCCTCTTGAAAGAGTCCAAAGGCGGGTGTGGGGTATATTTATTTATTTTCTTTACATTGAATTTCACTTCCTCCAGCAATTGGTATGGCAGCAAAATTGGGAAAGCAAGATGTAAAGAATACGTTGAAACCATTATGTAGCTGTACTCTGGGGTTTAGTCTCCTCTCACACCTGTTTTAAAATGGTGTAATTGCATTGGCTTCAATGACATTACTCCAGATTTACAACAAGGTAAGCGAGGGTAGAATCAGGGCTTCGGAGTCTAAGGAGCAAATCATACAGCATGGCATTGGAAGCCAGATGGGAGTTCTGAGAAGAGCATAATGGATTGAAATTGAATTGATATTTTAAGCTAACAAATGTTTAGATCAGAGAGATTCACAACACAAAAATGCACAATATAGGACTGATTGCAGTATGGCAGAGGCCGCTAAATGCAGTAATGGGTAAGGTTTTGTCAGCATTTCAATTCTAAGCTCCAATTTTCAATTACTTCAAGCAGCTGCAAAAATTCACTTTAGCTGAAGCTTGAAGAAATACAAGGGCAAAAACTCTTAGCATTTTTAAAAAAAATATTGATGTCAGTTTTAGATCCTGTTCTGTTTAATGTGAAATACCTGCTATGAGGCACAAATATAAAAGGGTAGTAAACAAAATCTCTTTATCCACAGATAATATGATGCTATATGTCACTAAACCAAAGACCCTACCTGGGCAATGAAAATGAATAGGGGTGTGGAAAAGCTCTTATGAAGAGAGACTGTTTACTTTAGAGAGGATTAATGAAAGGGGACATGCTAAAAGTGTACAAAATAAAAAATGGTCCAGAAAAAGTAAATCAGCAACTTCTATTGACCCTCTCATAATATAAGAACAAAAGGACACTCAATTAAATTGACAGGTAGAAAATTCAAAATTGATAAAAGGAAATACGTTTTCCACGCAACGTGTAATTAGACTGGTGAACTCATTGCCACAAGATATCACTGGGGATATAAACCTCACCCTGCAAGGCTCTAAATGCTGTGGGTTAGAAAGAAACTTTCCCTTTGGACAGGTTGTATCAAAACTGTTTACTGTGGGTTTCCTTGCACCGTCCTCTGAAGCATTTGGTACTGGTCACTGTCAGTGACAGAATAATGTAGTAGATGGATCATGGTTCTGATCCAATGTGAATATTCCTATGTTTATATGTTACTAATCTTTGGAAACACTTTACAAAAAAAATTGACATAATTGCAATATCCTGAGACTGACACCTTGCATCTCTCAGGACATCACAAAGTTGGAAACAGATTCCTTGAGACCAGTTCTTTCAGATTAACAGATCTAAAATTATTTGAACAACTTCCCCCAAAATGTAAATTAGAAAGGTCAGATTTTCATAAATATTTCCAGCTGTGACACCATCTTCACAGCTGCATATATGCAAGCCAGCATCCAAACTTGATTTTGACTTGAAGGCTTAGACATATAGGAAGAAATAAAGGGCTAACAGACACACTATATGTAGCCTGCAAGCAAAAACAAACAAATCAGTGCACATAAAAGAGAAGTAGGAGTCAGATTACAAGGTCTCATAGAAGACATAGTATCAGAACATATATATATATATATATATATATAGTACCAGAACATATATATAGTATCAGAACATATATATATGCATATAAAAGAGAAGTAGGAGTCAGATTACAAAGTCTCATAGAAGACAGTATCAGAACAACTTGCATGAACATCCCTTCAGCTTCTTGGAGAGAATTCCAGTAGGAGATTATCTATCACATATCCTTATACACACTAGTTATCCTAACAAAATTAAACAAAACACCCCCAGCCTCCGCTGGAGGTACTACAGTCAGATAGAAAATTTCTGTTCACACATAGATTGGCTTGGCAGGATTCAATTTAAATAGTTTAGTCTTCAGTAAACATCAATTTCACCTGACACACAGAAAGCGACCAAAAAAAAGATATCCATAGAAAACGGTCAGCAAGCGCCGCCTCCCCGCACTTTGTGCATGCAGTGATCCAGTGTAACTAGCACTACGGTTGCACAGGGAGCCCTCTGTAGCTCTTCTGCCACAGTCCCACTCATTTAGGATGACCAGATGTCCCGATTTTATAGGGACAGTCCCGATTTTGGGGTCTTTTTCTTATATAGACTCCTATTACCCCCCACCCCCTGTCCCGATTTTTCACATTTGCTGTCTGGTCACCCTACACTCATTCACTGGTGGGAAGTGCAGGGGCCGTCCCCAGGGAGTAGCTGTTCAGCAGCAAGTGGCCTCCCCGGCAACCAGGGGCTCATCCCCCACCTTATGGCCTTGGCTGGGGGGAGAGGGGGTGTCTGCTTTGCACTGCAGTCTTCACCACGCTTTGTGCCTGCACTGCTCCGGTGCACAGGGAGCTCCTGGCAGCCCTGCTGTCACAGGACTGTGGATGCTCAGGGAGCTGCATGCAGCACCGCTGTGAAACCTGTGAAAATGTATTAAAATGCATAAAAATTGAAAAAAAGGTTAAAAATAACAAGCAATACTAACTGTTGAATTTACAAAAAAATAAACATTGAAATCTGCCAAACCTACACAAACACTAGAGTTTGTAAAATGCCTTCAGTGCAGTTTGGTTGTTTTTTTAAAAGAAATTGACACAAAAGTTTTGGAGTCTGGAGGAATTAGCTAAGTGGTCAGAGCACAGGCTTGCTAGTCCAAGCTCTCTCACTGGCATGAGTAACTTTCAGCCCATCATGTTGACCAACATTTTCAAACTCAAGAGCCTAAAGTTAGAAAACTAAATTCATATTTAGGCAACGCACTAAGCAGTCTGATCTTCCAGATGAATAGGCATTTGTGGTGCAACGTGTTGAGCTTTTGCGATCCGTTAATATTTTTATGTATACTTGGTAGTTATCTGAATATTTGTGAACTCCGATAATATATCATCAGGAATAGCAGAGGACTGAACTCATAGCTTTTATTCATGAAAACCTTTGTGAATCATCTGTTTGTAGCATTTGTCCAGCTCTAGTGTTGTGTTTTATGATGCTACTTTGAATCCGTTTATGAAATGGTAGCACCATAATCGCTATTGGGGCTTGAGTTTGTATATTTAAATTCTTTTACATGTGGTCCTATAGTTCAAACATCCAAGATTCTTCCAACTTAAAACAGTTTTTCTTCTAAAAAGAGATGTCTTATAAACTTGTTTTGATTTTCTTTCTATTTTATTCTTTTATTGAAATAAATAGCATCTTGAGGCTGTCAGGTTGTAAATGTGTTTATCATTAGCCCTATAGATGTACTGGCTGCTAGGCAATCATAAACGAAATGTGTGTGAATCCTGTGTACTGAGAGTCTACATAATTATCTACTTAATATTTATCTTTTGATTGTTTCCTCTGAATGGACAGTAAAACTTACATACAAACTCATTAGCACCTATCCAGTAAGTGCAAAAATGTTTGTTAATTTGTGGCTAAAATTTTTCCCAGTGTCTATTCAGTGCTAGCTCTAATTTAGCACGAATGCCCAAACTTTAGTTTAGTGGGTTATTCATCTACACTGACAAGTCCTATGTCCTCCTCCTTCCTGTCCCCCACTAACTCCCCCCATCAAAAAAAACCCCACATTTTCCCTGCCACAGACATAAGATGTTTGTTTGAAAGACAGTTTAATAATTTTCCTGTTAACATAGATTTCAGAGATGGGTGAGATGACGTGACATCAGCCAGCATTTCTGCTGTGACAAGGAGAAACACTTTAGCTGCTGAGTATCAGTGTATAGAGAGACATTTCAAGCAAAACTGGGTGGGGGAGCCTCTGAAACCATTACATTGGGCCCCTGGCTACAAGGAACACAATTCACTGTGCACTTCCCCTCCTCCTCTCTCCAACTTCTTCCCCCCTCCACATACCCCTCCCTGTCCCAAATTCCTATACTATTGCTGTCTCTTCAGGGCAGCCTCATAAAGGTGGAGAATGATTAGATAATGTGCCCAGAAGTGGTGCATGAATATATTTATGGTAAGAGCTAGAGACATAGTGGATGGCGGTTTCAAGTTAAACAAGAAGGTGTGAAATCTGCAGTGTCAACTAGGCAAGGCCATGAAGGAGAAGACATCTGGCAGCTCACGTTATGTAGCTCCTAATGCTTTTATTCAATGCAAAGAGTTTTATATTCCACACCACAGGACACAGGAGCATGTGTGGTGAGCATTATGCAGCAGCATTGTTTGAACTGGCTGTAAGTATATACAGTAGTGTTGAGGGTTTTCTTTGACAAAACCTTGACTTTCTGGGTCAAATCCTGTCCCCAATGAAGTCAATAGCAAAATTCCATCATCATCCAACGTGCGTAGTCTGCCAAGGACCGTTGTGCCAGCCAGAGGGACCATGGTTGACGGCATTGCATAAGGCATCATGTAGTGAAGTTCCCAGATCTGGCTCAATCCTGCGAATCCATGAATCTGTAGGGTGCCCCATCGGCAGTGCAAGGTAAGGTGTTAGGGCATACACCCCTTCACGCGTCGATGGAGAGTGAGAGCACAGTGTGCTGAGGTGTTTTGTCCATCCTGGCAACATAGCTATATTGTTTTTTAACATAATGAGTGATTGAAGGAAGGCCACATCTTTGCAAGACTAATATTTTGCACAAAGGCAAACCACTTTATGCTCAGGATTTGGTACTGGCAGCACATATGAAATGCCTCTAGCCGCTCCATGTCTGCCTGTAAGAGGGTCCAGGTTTCTGAGCCATATAGCATTACCAGGTAGTACTCTGGTTAATAGATCCTGAGCTTTGTCTCAGACCAAAGATGTTTTTGCACCCATCAGTGAGAGACGAACTTCATGCAGGAGATGGTGAGAACTATTTATCAAAGAATGTCCGCTTTGCTGAGACCATTTGAACTCTGCAGCCTAGCTAGTTGAACTCATCAGTGCTCGCCATGGCACTCCACCCCAACCTCATGATGGGTTCTGGTGGCCCAGCTCTGAAATTGTAGACTCCCATTGACTTCAACAGGGCCAGCATTTCACCCTCTATCTTCATAAGTTTAAAAAGAAAAGAAAGACAGAAAGATGGAAAAGTAGCTGCATGTGTGTCTATAAATTGTACCTCCTCAGGGCTCTAGGCAGCATCTTTCCATATCCTAGTCAGAGTCAAGGTTTCACCAGGGAATACAAATGAAAGCTGACTGCAGTGCTTGTCTATACATTTTGGTCTTATGAAGCAATATTAATTTTCTTCAGTGCTGGGTTTCCTGCTATTACAAAAGAAGAACAAAAGAAAAGTAGTTAGAGAAATGCAGAGAACACAGCCTAAAATCTAAAATGTGCTGAAATTAGTTGTGATATTCTTGTTACCATAAAGTGATATAATCTGAGGACACTGAACCAACAGTTTTGAAGTATCACAACAGAAATTGTATGTACATTATGCCAGATAAGCAAAGCTAGTAGGTCACGGGTTAGGAGAGTGCAGGTATGAGACTGACCTTCTAAACCTAATGCAGTTATTTTTGTTACATTTTAATTCTCATCCTGCAGCAGAACTATAAAAGCTTCCATTTATGCCTTTTTGGAGCCCTGATGGGATTGATTTGGGTAGTTATTGTAACTTCATACTCTAGCAATGCATAAGAACAGTATCTAGACTTTTTAAGAAGCAGACAAAAGAATAAAGGTGGGTTTTCGGAACAATCACCTCAATGGCAACATGTGACTGATATCTAGTCATCCACATCAGCCCATAGGAGCTTAAAATTCACACTCTGCTGAATGGAAAACCTGTAAAATATCTCACAGATATTGGGTCATGTTCTCATTATAAGCCCCCAACTGACTTCCCTGGGACTCACGTAGTAAGATAAGCAGGTTTTGAGGGCAAATCTTGCTACCATTTCAATCAATGGCAAAATGCTGTGATTTCAGTGTGAACAGCATCAGGCCGATGGCCCACTGAGTATACAATCTTGCAGTCATTACTCATACGAGTACTCAATCGCCCCATTAGAACTACTCATCTGAGCAAGCACTGCAGAACTGGGCCCTACATGGATGTGTTTGATGTGATATAGAGACAAAAGGGTACAAAGTTAGTAGAGAAAATTTGTTTACACTGTTTTGGAATCTAACATTGTTTTTAAACTAGTGTTCTTTCAGGGGCAGACTCTGCCAGTGTTGTTCCAGTTATGTAATACTGTATGCTGCTTGTAATCTCATAGAAATCAACAGGAGTAAGGGTGATAGAATCTGGCCCTAATTCACTAGCACAAATGAAGTATTAGAAGTATGCATTAAGAATCATATCTGAGCTAATGTCAGAAAAATGTGACATGAAATTAATTGTACTAAGAAAAATAAAACTAAAAAGGAATTTCTATCCTGATTTGCTACAGTTGGAATTGTCTGAGGTGCCTGAGCAAGCAGGGAGGAGCTGTTGGCAGAACATTCCACATGAGGGGTCCTCACCTCTGGAAGGCATTTGGTCCAAAGTGCCTAAATCTACCCTTCAGGGAATGCTGTAAGGCTCATAGATTTTCATGGGATTTTATTGAGGGGTTCGTGAAGGAAGCCTTGTTGGGCAATTTTGTATATTTTCAACTGAGATTGATTACGCTGACCATGTCACTGTATTTTAATGGATTTTTATATATTTAATTACTGTGCAAGCACTTAGACATGGGCTAGACACTTTTAAAAAGAAAATTGAATAATTTGCAATAGAAACAAGACAGAGCAAATTATTTGTTTTCATGTCATATTTCACCCCATCCCCTCATTCTCACAGTGTTGTTGTAGGTGGTCACTGTAAACTAGCCTTAGTGGATTATGTCTGTTTTTTTAGGCTTTGCTGATCAGCACATTCAGGTGCTCTTTCTCATTTGTGTATCAAATGAGATCACATTTATGTTGGCTTGCTCGGTTTTCTGCCTTACTTCAACTTGTCTCAACCAAGCTTTCAGTTAATAAGGGCGACATTCTCTATTCTGATCTGTGCTTAGGGATCTAGGACATGATCCTTTTTTACCATTCCTGATACTATTTCCATTGACTTCAGTGTGCTTAGGATCAGGACCATATTGCACAGCCTGCACTGGTTCCATACACAACTCTCATTGTCAGCTGTTGGCATTATATCCACAGACTATATATTTCACTGGCAATCAGAGAAGAAATTTTTTCACTAAATCAGTACCAGAACATATGGTGAGGTGTCAGCCCTCTAGATCGTCTCTCTAGATTCTCAAGTGAGGAAAACATTGCTCTCTATAGAAATGGAAGCTGCTCAAAAATATGACAAGAGATTTTTATTTGGAATATTAAGTGCCAATAACATTCTATTCATATAATACAAATACAGGGTGTGAGTGTCCATACTACTAAACCACACTCAAGTCATAGCTGGGTAGCCACATCTACACTGTCACTGCATTAGCCCAAGTGGGCTGCTAGGACTTTTGGGGAATTATCCCATGGCTCTTTGTGCTGCACTAAGCTCCGCCGCTCTATGAATTGTTTTGCAGCATATTGTAGGAGAACTTGTCTGTCCTTCCTGGGTCCTCATGCAGAATGTTGTTAGTCAATCAACTCAGTAAAGTAAAGTACCCCCAGCTTGGCACACTTCACATCTCTCAATGGCCACCATCCTAATCAGTCGCGAGGCATGGATCCAGCTCAGGATGATGACCTGTTTCAGCTGTTGGCATTAATGCAACTCTCATTTTGGCAACAGAAGGCAGATTGAGGACATGAGACATGGTGGAGGGATTTCAGCAGCAACGTGTTGCCCTGAGAAGGTGGTGGGCCTTGCTGAGGAGATCTGCAAGCTATGTGCAGACATGGCAGAGTGGAGACAGCTAATGCAGTCATAATAGCTGTGTATTCCCCTTACGTTGACCTGCAGTTCTGTAGCTAGACCACAACTACTGGTGGGATCATATCATCATGAAGATGCAGGATGTCCTGAACTTCTGCATGAGGAAGGCCACCTTCCTGGAGTTGTGTGTGGAGTTTTCCTCAACCCTCCACACCAGGATATGCAGATGAAAGAGGCCAGACAAGTCTAGAAGTGGGTTGCCATCTGGAAGCTGGCTATCCAAGACTGCTACAGGTTGGGGGATAGTCTGTTTGGTGTTGGCCAGATGTTGGTGCTATGATGATAGGTGTGTGAGGTGATTATTGCTGTGATTTGAGTGGTGAAGATTTTTAATGTCCCCAAAATAATGAATGGTGGGCTTTGAGTAAATGAAGTTCCCAAACTACTGATATATAATGTGCCCATTGTTTTCCCCACACACACATCCCCCACCAAAGTGCACAGTAATATATCAGCTGGAAAGGATACTGCTTGCTCATTATGCTGGCCTTGGTTGATCACAGAAGGAGGTTCATGAACACCAGTGTGGGATTCACCAACAGGGTGCAAGACTCCAGGGTATTTCAGTGATCTGGTATTTTCAAATTTGTACAAGCTGGGACTTTATTCCCTCCCAATAATATGGTTATCAATGGGATGTCTGAGCCCACTGTTATTTTAGGAGACCCAGTCATGGCTCATGAAGCCCTACTCTCATTTCAGAAGAACTAGCAGAAAAAAGTTTAATTATGCCCTGAGCAGTTGCAGGAGGATGGTAGAATGTGCACTCGTCGACTGAAGGCAAGATGGTGCTGCCTACAAACGTATTTGGATACCAGGGTGTGTAATGCTATTCATATTATTGGGACATGATATACAGTGCACAACATATGTGAGGATACAGAGGAGAGCCAGGGGTGAGCTGGAGCCGGTTTGCACCGGTTCACAGAAACCCATTATTAAATTCTGTTGGAGTTTTAGAACTGGTTGTTAACCCACTTCCCCACGAGGGGGCACTGCGGCTTTGATGGGCTCCGGCTGAGAAGTGGTGTCATTCCTCTTCCACCCTCCGGGGGTGCTGCGCTGCGGGAGCCATGTGGGCTGCCGCCTGGCCTGGGCTGAGTCCTGCTGCTCGAGCTGCTCCGAGCCGCTCTCCCTGTGAGTACCCGCCCCCCTGCCCGCAGCCAGCCCCTGTCTCCAGCCCCTGCCGCACCCCCTGCCTGCAGCCAGCCCCTGTCTCCAGCCAGCCCTGCAACCCCTGCCGTGCCCGCAGCCAGCCCCACACCCCCTGCCTCCAGCTAGCCCTGCCCCACGCCCTGTCTGCAGCCGGCCCCACGTCCACTGGTGCCCTGCAGTTCCCAGGGCAGTAACCCTGCACACCTGCTTCAATGAGGGGGGGAAGGGAGCAGCTGGGAACCACACATGTGCACACCCTAGGGTGACCAGACAGCAAGTGTGAAAAATTGGCACTGGGGGTGGGGGGGTCAGAGGTTCTGGTGGGGTGGTCAGGGGACGGGGAACAGGGCGGTTTGGGTAGGTGTGGGAGTTCCGGGGGTCTGTCGGGGTGGTGGTGGATGGGGTCGGGGCAGTCGGGACAGGGAGTGGGGCGAGTTGGGTAGGAGGTGGGGTCCTGGGGGGCAGTTAGGGTGGGGGGGTCTCGGGAAGGGGTGGTCAGGGGCCAAGGAGCGGAGGGGGGATTGATGGGAACCGGTTGTTAAGATTTTGGCAGCTCATCACTGAGGAGAGCTTTAGTCAGATGTGGTCAAAGAGAATGCTAGTTTACAGGCCCAGTACAGGCAACCAAGCGTCTGATAAATCACTAGTTACACATTTAAATGTCCCCCACACTCCTTGTAATCCATCTTGGATCTCACATGCCTGGTGAGGGGGGTCTAGGGGACAGAAAATGGAGGTTCTTCTTCGAGTGCTTGCTCATATGTATTCCAATTAGGTGTACGCGCCGCGCGTGCATGATCGTCGGAAGATTTTTACCCTAGCAACACTCGGTGGGCCGGCTGGCGCCCCCTGGAGTGGCGCCGTTGCGGCACCTGATATCTACCTCAGCCGGCCCAGCGCCCTCTCAGTTCCTTCTTACCGCCCGTGATGGTCGGATCTGTGGAGCAGCATAGCTGATCTCCACCTCCCTAGCTTAGTTAGCACTCGATTAGCATTGTTAATGTTTTAAGTACTTTAAGTAGTTGTTAATAGTTTTGATAGTCTTGTAAGAAGTTTAGTGTAAATACTAGTGCGAGATAAGGGGCTTTTCCTCTTCTCTCGTCTCTGGTACCGGGCTCATGCCTGGTTCACCAGGATTCAAACCGTTGGCTGGCTCCAAGCCAATGCCTACGGGGGACCCCCCCACGACTCCCGTTTGAGGCGCTGGGGGATTCCATCTCGCAGATAAGTGTCAGGTCTCCAAGGCTTTTAAGCCTAGAGCCAAGAAGGAGCGGGGCTTTCGCTTAAAGCAGCTCCTAGTAGAACCGACACTTGGCCCGAGGCCGGCCCCGCTGTGACTCAGCAACAGACCCCGGGGCTGGCACCGCCGGACGCCGCTGTAGCTGCAAGTACAAGCCCGCCCAGCCCAGACTTTCGGCCTGGCGCCAGCACCATCGGCTCCCGGTACCGCAAGGTCCGTCGAACTTGGTGGCCGTGAGCTCCCCGGTACAACCCGAGGTAGAGCTAATACTACCGTCCAGACCGGCCCCAACGACTCCAGTACCGCAAAGTCCGTTGAGCTCTACGCCCCAGGCGAAGACTCCGGCACAGACGACTCCTGCACCCTAAGGGCCGTCGACTTCGGTGGCCGTGCGCTTCCCGGTATGCACCGAGGTAGAGCTAATGTGGCCGGCTGCATCGGCACCAGCACCCGCCAACTCCGGTACCGCCAGGGCCGTTGAGTTCCGTGCCCGACTGAGGCACCGGCACCGGCACCTCCGGCACCGTACGAGGGCCGTTGAGCTCGGTAGCCATCAGCTCCCCGGTATACACCGAGGTAGAGCCAACGCTGACGCCTGCATCGGCACCGGCAGCCTCAACTCCGGCACCGCCAGCGCCGTTGAGTTCCGTGCCCGACTGAGGCACCGGCACCGTCACCTCCGGCACCGCAGGAGGGCCGTTGAGCTCGGTAGCCGTCAGCTCCCCGGTATACACCGAGGTAGAGCCAACGCTGGCGCCTGCATCGGCACCGGCAGCCTCAACTCCGGCACCACCAGGGCCGTTGAGTTCCGTGCCCGACTGAGGCACCGGCACCGGCACCTCCGGCACCGCAGGAGGGCCGTTGAGCTCGGTAGCCGTCAGCTCCCCGGTATACACCGCGGTAGAGCCAACGCTGGCACCCGCATCGGCACCGGCAGCCTCAACTCCGGCACTGCCAGGGCCGTTGAGTTCCGTGCCCAACGGAGGCACCGGCACCGGCGACTCCGGCACCGCAGGAGGGCCGTTGAGCTCGGTAGCCGTCAGCTCCCCGGTATACACCGAGGTAGAGCCAACACAGGCGCCCGCATCGGCACCGGCAGCCTCGACTCCGGCACCGCCAGGGCCGTTGAGTTCCGTGCCCGACTGAGGCACCGGCACCGGCGACTCCGGCACCGCAAGAGGGCCGTCGAGCTCAGTGGCCGTGCACAAAGATTCGGCACCGGCGACTCCGGCACCGCGAGGTCTGTCGAGCTCGGTGGCACTGAGCTCCCCGGTTCACACTGAGGTAGAGCTAATGCCGCTGCCTGCATCGGCACCGACCCACTCCGGTACCGCAAGGTCCGTTGAGTTCTCACCGCAGGCGAACAGACCCGGCACGGATGCACCGCAAGGTCCGTTGAGCTCGGGGGCCGTGAGCTCCCCAGTACGTACCGAGGTAGAGCCAATGCTGCCGCGAGGTACGTCTGCCATGCTGTGCCCGCTACCGCACACCGGAGCTGGCTGACACCGATCCAGCTCCAGGCGGACCCCCAGTCTCGGCACCGCTCGCAGTCCCAGCCCCCGATCCCCATCTCGGCGCCGGTCGCACTCGGGGTGCCATTCGAGATCGGCCTCTATATACAGCCGTCTCTATTACGACTCCCGGCACCGCCCCCGATCCCGGTGCCGGTCGAAGCGCAGGTCCCTGGGAAGCCGGTCCCGCAGCCGATCGATGAGATGGCCCCCTTCAGGGTCCAGGTCGGGCTCTCGGCGCCGAGACATGTGTCAAGGGCACCGCCGGCAGGAGCATTCCGCTCCACCCTGGACCTTCCGCTCCGCATTTAGATCCCCTCCCGCCCCAGACAGGGAGTGGTTACCATATGGACCAAATCCACGGGATGGATTGTCCTAGACGCTGGCTGCAGAACGCACAGAATTCTGCCCAGAGACCACATCAGTGGTATTCCTGGACACTGCGGTCTTATTACCAGGACCAAGGGGTTCCTTCCATAGCCTCCCAATCGGCCCACTCGGAACCCCGAGTGACAGGAGCCACAGTATCCCGCCCTTCCCTAGAGGAGGTGCAGGAGATAGTGGAGCTCCAGGGTCACGTGGTGGTCATCCTCTTGGCTGACACCCTTGCCAGGCTAACCCTGCCTTTCGCACGTACGTTCCAGACCAACGCCACTTCAATCTGATGATCTCCAGCTCGATTCCCCCCACTGCCGGGGGGGTTGAGAAAAGATATATGGCGTCCTCAAGGTCCTGTGAGTACGTATACACTCACCCCCAACCGTGCTCCTTGCTTGTTCAATTTGTGAAGGAGAGGCACAGCCAGCAGCCTCTGCACCTAAGTCTAAGGAAAAGGGATTTCCCCCAGAAATCCAGGCAGAAGTACTCAACCCTGATTGAGGAAGCCAAAAAGGTGGCCAGAACATCTTTGCAGGCCTCCTTGGACGTCACCGAATCGGCGACTGGGACACCGGCATTGGGTGTTGCCATATGGCGTATCTCGTGGCTGCAGTCCTCTAACCTCCCGGCGGGGGTACAATTCACGATTCAGGTGTTGCCCTTCGATGGGCAAGGCCCTTGTCTTCTCTGAAAAAACAGACTCGAGACTTCACACCCTGAAGGACGACCGCACTATAATACGGTCGCTGGGGCTGCATACCCCTGCCACGCAGCGCTGGCCCTTCCGGGCCCTCGAGCATCGCCCCTACCCTACGCCCAGGCCTAGGCAGGACTTCATTAGAAGACCAGGCCAGGTGCTACAAGGAGGCAGCCTGTCATCAGGCTGGCCAGAACCAGGGCCCCCCCTCTAAGCCATCGATGGGGCCCGAACAAAATGCTTGAAGGTGCAGCATCACTCCCTGTCCCTCTTCAGGGACCCTTCTCATGAGCAACTCCTAATTCAGGAAGCGCAAACGCGCCTCAATATACGGGCAATAGAGGAGGCTCCAAGGGAGTTCAAAAAAAAAAAGGGGTGAGAGGTTTACTCCCGTTATTCCTAATCCCCAAATCAAAACGGGGGTTATGTCCTATCCTGGACCTTCGCGAGCTCAACTAATTCTTGGCAAGTTGAAGTTCCTCATGTTTTTTCCCTGGGTTCTATTATACCTTCATGGGATCCTGGAGGCTGGTACGCTGCCCTCGACATGAAGGATGCGTACTTCCACATAGCTACTTACCTACTTACCGACACACAGACGTTTTCTTCGCTCTGTAGTCAACCAAAGGCACTTTCAATCCACCATCTTTCCCTTCGGCCTCTCCACGGCTCCGAGGGTTTTTCACGAAGTACATGGCCATCGTAACGGCTTCTCTTCGTCAACGGTGAACCCAAGTATTCCCATGTCTCGACGACTGGCTCATCTGCGGCAGCGCCAACAGCCAGGTCCAGTCGCAGGTTCAGATTTCCATGAGCTCGACTCTCACTCGAGCGTTCCTGCAGAGCTTCCCAGCTTACCAGCATGAAGCTGCCTGGGTCTACTGGGTCTCATGGCGTCCTGCACGTTCGTGACCAGACACGCCACTTACGGCTCTGTTCGTTCCCGGCCTGGCTCTCGCCAGTGTGTCACCCACACAGAGACAACATGGTTGTGGGACTGAGGGTACCATCGCAGGTCCTAGCCTCCCTAGACTGGTGGCTGGACCCCAAGAAGGTGCCATAAGGGGTGCCATTCCATACCCCACAGCCCTCCCTGGTCCTGACCACAGACGCGTCATCCCTCGGTTGGGGGACCCATCTGTAAGATCTTTAGACGCAGGGCCTGTAGCCAGCGCAAGAGTTATCCCTCCACATCAACGTAAGGGAGCTGTGGGCAGTGCGTCTTGCCTGTCAAGCCTTCTCCAAACACCTTCAGGATCGTTGTGCTATAGTCCTCACAGGCTACACAACGGCCATGGTTTTATATCAATAGGCAAGCAGGGGCACGTTCGTTCCTGCTCTGCCGAGAAGTCATATGATCGTGGGAGTTCTGCATAGCCCACTCCATCCACCTGGTAACCTCCTTTCTCCTCAGGGTTCAGAACACCTTGGTGGACCGCCTCAGCAGACCCTTCCAGGCTCCAGAGCGGCCCATTTGCCCGGATGTTACTCACTCTGTCTTCCGGGGCTGGGATTTTCCCACATACACCTGTTCGCGACTCGCGAGAATCGCAAGTGCCACGTGTTCTGCTCGATCCGGGGACGCTCCCCAGGCTCCCTGATGGACGCCTTTCTCGGGCCTTGGACGGATCACCTGTCCTTTGCCTTTCCCCCATTTCCACTGATCTGCAGGGTCCCGCTCAAGCTGCGCAGGGATAGGGCCTGCCTACTCCTAATCGCCCCGGCGTGGCCCAGGCAGTACTGGTACACTGCTCTCCTAGAGCTCTCGATGGCCGCCCAGATCACTCTCCCTTTGTGGCCGGACCTGATTACTCAGCAGCACGGCAGGGTCTCGCACCCTGACCTGCAACCTCTCCACCTCACGGGGTGGCTGTGGCATGGCTGAACCAGTCCGAGTTATGTTGTTCCGACCCGGTTCAACAGGTTCTTTTGAGTAGTGGGAAGCCCTCTACCAGGTCCACCTACTGAGCCAAAAGGGAAACGTTTTCCTGCTGGTGCGCCCCTCGGGGTATCGCCCCTCGCTGGCGGCGATCTCGGCCTTTTCACTCTGGCAAGAGTGGGCACTCGATTTTTCCAACCCCATGGTCACTAGCTTCCTCAAGGGGTTGGAACAGCTGTACCCACTAGTCCAGCATCCGGCCCCTGCATGGGACCTCAACGTTGTGATAACCAGGCTCATGGGGGCCCCATTCGAGCCTATGATCACCTGCTCGATCCTGTACCTCTCCTGGAAGACTGCCTTCCTTGTAGCCTCGGCGAGGCACGTATCTGAGCTCAGAGCGCTCACTTCGGGACTCCTTACACGGTGTTCCATAAGGATGAGGTACAGCTGCGACCACACCTAGCCTCCCTCCCTGAAGGGGGTCGGCCTTTCATGTCAACCAAGACATTTTCTGCTGGTCTTCTACCGGAAGCCGTATGCTTCTTCAAGGGATCAACATCTTCGTTCCCTGGCCATCCATAGGGCCCTCGCCTTCTACGTCCAGCGGACAAAGCCCTTTTGCAGAACGACTCAACTGTGCGTTACTATGGCAGACCGGATGAAGGGCCTCCCGGTCTCCTCCCAACGCATCTCGTCCTGGATCACGTCGTGTATCCGGGTGTGTTATGACTTGGCTGGTGTTCCCACCACGCACCTTGCTGCCCACTCCACCCGAGCTCAAGCCTCGTCCTCCGCCTTCCTGGCACATGTACCTATACAGTACATATGTAGGGCAACAACCTGGTCATCGGTGCACACCTTTGCCATTCATTATGCCATAGTCCAGCATCCCAGAGAGGACGCTGCGTTTGGTTCACCAGTCCTGCAGTCTGCAGTATCTCACTCCGACCCCACCGCCTAGGCAAGGCTTGGGAGTCACCTAATTGGAATACATATGAGCAAGCACTCGAAGAAGAAAAGACGGTTACTCACCGTAGTAACTGTTGTTCTTCGAGATGTGTTGCTCATATCTATTCCAAACCCGCCCTCCTTCCCCACTGTCGGATTAGCCGGCAAGAAGGAACTGAGAGGGCGCTGGGCCGGCTGAGGTAGATATCAGGTGCCGCAACGGCGCCACTCCAGGGGGCGCCAGCCAGCCCACCGAGTGTTGCTAGGGTAAAAATCTTCCGACGATCATGCACGCGCGGCGCGTACACCTAATTGGAATAGATATGAGCAACACATCTCGAAGAACAACAGTTACTACGGTGAGTAACCGTCTTTTCTTGCACCCTCAATGGAAGCAAAAACCAGCCCACAGCATATAACATCCCCCATAACAATAATGAGATTGGTCATAAACCGGCAAAGCTGGCCCCCTTATGTTATAATATCCCTCATAACAGCAACAAAGATGGTGACCACATCTTACCCGATGGCTTCAATGTTGGTTCCACTGCAGCATCCTCTCCAGCCTGTTCCCTCATCTCCTTGATGAACAGGCTGGGGCCCCAGGCTGAGGTTGTACGGGGTGAGTCCTGAAACAGTAGGTGTCTGTTCTGGCTCCTCCACTCCCTCTGCCCTGAGTCTAGCAATAATACTGTCCAAAAAATCAGGGGGTTCCAGGCTCAAGACAGTGCCACACTCCAGTCAAACTCCTTATAGTATGGGCAGGTTGGTGGTGAGTTGCGGGGCTGGCCATTAGAGCCTTTTGCCTTGCAGTACATGGTCTTGCAGTTTGAGTCTTCCCCTTCACTGAATTCCCATCCAAAAAAATCCAGCCTTCTTGGAGCGATTCCTGTAGATAGGCTGATTGCAGGTACATCTCTACAAATCATGCTCCTCATGACCTCATACTAGAAGTGCACCATTGATGAGAGCCACTGGCCAGCTAGCAGCATGGTGGGAGGAGGATTTCCTGGATGGCATCTCTGTGTTGAAATGTAACAGTTTGCATGGAATATGGGGTTTAAATCAAGGGCATCATTTCAGAAAAATTCAGAGGGGAGCAAATGTTTGTGTCAATATCCTCACTTCTGATTTCCCACTCAGGCTGTGGCTGCTTGGGGGAGTGGTGGAGGGAAGGGGCCAGTCCCATCCCAGGGGGGGCCAGGAAGGTGGTGTTCCAGTCCTGTCCTGGGAAATAGGAGGGCGTGGCAGGACAGGAGGAAGGGATATCTCAACAATGGCCAGCCTGGGTCAGGGATCAGGACCTGACTCAGGCTCAATCTGTACTCAGCTCTGGCCCAGGCTGCCACTGCTGCTTCCTGTCCAGCTGGCAGGAAGAGGAAGTAACACTGACAACATTGTGATTAGAAGACCCAGCCTGCCTCCTACCTCCCCAGCAACTCCTACAAGCCTGGCATAGACAAGGTACAACCAGCTAGGGAGAAACTATGAAAAATCAGGGGGGCAATCCAAGCTCTGAGGGGCAACTGCTCCCTTGCCCTAGCAAATGATGATCCTGGTTTAAACGCTGAATGGGTTTATATACACTGATAGGGGACTTCTGGTGCAGATAAAGAGAGCAGGTAGAAAGGCAGGCAAATATGGCCTCAGGAGAATTGTGAGAAGACATTAGAGGACTATCAGCACCCGAGGTAGGTAGCCTGCATCTACACTACAAAGTGACAGGTTACAGCCAGAAGTATAGTGGATCCTGGGCTTTCACCATGTCAGCTAGCCTAAGTTTAAGCATCATCAAACCCAGGTCAAATGTTTGGACAGTAGGGGGGTTCAGGCAAAACTCAGGAAAGAGTCCAGGTTAATTCTGCAGTGAAGACATAGCCTTGCTGTGCGCTATGTCTTTATAATGAACATTCTCTCACTGTCACGGGGTCCACTCATTGCAAGCAGCATCTCCTGCTGGCTGTCCTGGGAATTAGCTCTTCCAGCTTACACTCTCCTTCCAGTGTTGTCTTCTCCCATCTTGTCTTGCTCTGATGCCCTGCTCACTCCCGGGTCTGCAGCTTCCTCTCTGTAGCTTGGCCCTCCAACCAGGTTATTAGAGACCTCCCCTTCTGGGGAATTCAGTCTTTCCAGACCTGCTGTCTGTCTGGCACCTCCAATGCCTTTGCCACTCCCCAGTGGCTGGTAGGGGAACCCAGGTCTGCCCTCTACACTGGGTCCCAGCCCAGAGACCTTATAACAAGCAGCCCTAGTCCATGTACAGTCCTACCTCTTGCTTCTGTTTTCATGAGCTTCTTCCTACATATCTGACTTCCCCCCTCTCTGTGTTTGCCTCCCTCCTCTCAGAGAGTGACTGTAGCCTACTTCCCAGCAACAGCTGCTGCTCCTCTCTGCAGTTAGGTACCAGGCTTTATACAGGCCCTGTCTGTTCCAACACAGGTGAACCTGTCCTTAATTAGCTGAATTTCCATTTGTCTAACACCACCATGATTGGTCAAAGTGATTGATTTTCAGGCTACTCGTAGGGCATTGCAGGACAAGGATTAAAAGAAAAGGCACTTAGGGCTGGCCTCAGAAAAAGCAAGTAATGATGACTAGAAACCCGATAAATTCCCTAATTGATCTGTGGAAAATTTTCACCATCCAAAGCTTATGAATAGCTTAAAAGAAAAACTTGTATTAATACAGTTAACCACAAAAAGTGATAAGATAAAATTCATATAGAGCTAATTAATCAAAGTGCAAGTCTGTTTTAAAAATTATATATTTCTTATCTGAAAAAAGCATACTGTTAAATGTGACTCACTACCACGTTACATGTCCTCTGGAGCTATACTGTGCTCAATGGAAATGCATGAAAATGCTCAATATGCTGACAGCCTGTCATGTTCCTTTGCCCCTCCACTCCATTCTGCGGACTGTACCAGATTTGATGCCCCATTGGTTTGTCTCCTCTTATTGCTTCGGAGTTTTATTTTATTTTCCATTTTGTCTCTGATGCATGGAACAACCCCCGAGTCCCCATTCATTGAGCCACCAACTTCTACATACTGCAGTCCCTTATAAGAATGCACTTCAGGGTAGGCAACAAGCAATGAATAACAGTAATAAAAAAAATAAGAGAATCCTCAAAGTGGATATACACCAAAACAAAAAATCTTATTATTGCAACCCTTCTCTATCCCGCCCACATCTACGCTACTAACTCCCATCCCACTTTTTTATCCTCACTTTATTTATTGTTTCATCACATCTAAAATTAGACCCCAATGTTGCCATGGGATCTGTGCAGACAGACCTCTATACCAGTGTTTCCCAAACTTGGGACGCCGCTTGTTCAGGGAAAGCCCCTGGCGCGCCCGGCCAGTTTGTTTACTTGCCACATCCACAGGTTCAGCCGATCGCGGTTCCCACTGGCCACGGTTCACTGTGCCCGGCCAATGGTGGCTGCGGGAAGCAGCTGCCAGTATGTCCCTCGGCCCGCGCCGCTTCCCGCAGCCTCCATTGGCCGGGCACAGTGAACCGTGGCCAGTAGGAGCCGCGATCGACCGAACCTGCGAACGTGGCAGGTAAACAAACCGGCCAGGCGCGCCAGGGGCTTTCCCTGAACAAGCGGCATCCCAAGTTTGGAAAACACTGCTCTACACTAATGTGGAACCCTTTTGATTTCATCGGGGCTCCACATGGGTGCAGGGGTCCAACCACATAGACCTTGTTGCAAGACTGGTAGCTTAGATTCCAAGTACTGTGGGGCAGAGACCTTTTCGTCTTCTCTGTTCTGTAAAGTGCCTTGAACATTTCTGGAAAATCTAAAAATAATAATGAAATGTCTATGGGAAACCTTATGTTTATTTTCTGTTAAAGTTCATCAAGTTCAACCCTTGATATTATATAACAGTAAAATTAAATTTAATTTAATTACTGTGCATGTTCTGTAGCCCCTTTGAAAAACTTTTTTTATCTCAGCCATTGTCAAAATCTGTTTAATAGCATAAAAATCCTACCAAGTAAGAAATCCTGGACACATTGAAGTCAACTGGGGATTTTCTGTTAACTTCAGTGGAACCAGGACTTCGCCCAAATAGAGACAAAAGCAGATCTGAAATCAAGATGGGTGGGTAGAATTTTTTTTTCCTTCTCAAAATAATTAAAGGTGTTGAGCCTAAAAATATTATCTGTGGTATATAATACTATGATAAATTACGTTCTGTTTGTGTTTGTTTTTTTCTTGTTGTTAAAAGTAACTGTGTGCACATTTTTTAATGAATGAAATAATATACTGGGTTTCAGAAGCATAAAATGAGGGGATGATATTGAGCTTGCAGGGAGAGGATATATTCTCGCTAACATAGCAGAGGCAGTCTGGTTAGAGGTAAGGACAATAAATAAAGTCAGATGACTCTCAATGTTGCTATACACCTTGAGAGTTAGAGAAAATAAATCAGAAGAGAGGGCAGTCAGAAGGTCATATCTTTGATCCTGCAGGATTTCAATTACTCAGTTATTGACTAGGATGACAATTATACAAAAGCTACAGAGGGGAACACATTTGCAGTCTAAGGGTACATCTATACTCACGCGTCCTGTTGGAGGAGTCCAATCGATCTTCTGGGTTCGATTTATCGCGTCTTGTCTAGACGCGATAAATCGAACCAGGAAGTTCTCCTCCGTCGACGCTTGTAATCCTGCTCGACGAATGGAGTAGGCGGAGTCGACGGGGGAGCCTGCGCGCCGCGTGTTGACCCCGGGTAAGTACCTTTTCATTCGAACTAAGATAGTTCGACTTCAGCTACGTTATTCACGTAGCTGAAGTTGCGTATCTTAGTTCGAATTGGGGGGTTAGTGTAGACCAGCCCTAGGACTGCTTTCTTGGGCCATTGGTTGAACTGCCTATATGATGAGAGTCTATCGGAAACTAATCTTAAGAGATGTGCCATGTAAAATAAATAAACAGAGCGCTGAAAACCTGAAACGTTAGGCCTGTCTGGGACTGCCTAGGGACCAGCCCTACCATGTATTACCTCTTCTCCACCACAAGCCAAGTGGCCCTCTCTTCCAGAAACTTCCCATCTACACAAGTATCCATAGAACTTATCTTTGAGATGTCTTCCTTGGGTGTGGTAGCCTGTAATCCTCCTCCTCTTCCTGTTCTGGGGATTCTCTAATCATGTGGCACATTCAAACAAACTAGGCCTTTTGCCACAGTATCAATTTCCTGGTTTGCAACTGATTAAACTAGTGCCCAGCATGTAAACAATCTGCCAGCTCTACAATACTGTTGTTTTCTTTGAGGGTCATAGGTAGCACTTAATATAATTATTCTTTCTAAGAGAGACCCAGTACTGGATGTCCTCAAAGATGACCAAGCAAGCAGTTTTCTGAGCAGCACAGTTTACACAACGTTGCTTCGTAGCTTTTGCCAAATAAGTCAATAGATGTAAGATCTTATTTAATCAACATATCATTGTTGGCGTCCATTAGTCTCGAGAGACGATGGATATGCGCCCATGGGGAATGTTTAGTTGATGGTTGTGCAGCGTCTGTTGTGGCTGTAGAGCCCCACACGAGAGTGGCAGTCTCGATTGCATTTGCTGCATTTGAAGGTGGTGTTAGCTGTGGGTTGGAGCCGCTGCTTCCTTTTTCGTTGAACCCGCTTTTCCTCGGCAAGCTGCCGCAGCTTGTCTTCACCATTTTCAATCCAGTAGTCAGAGCGTGTCTCCATCTGCATCTGTCCTGGGTGAGCTCTTCCCAGCTGTTGATGTCGATTTGAACAGTCTTCAGGTTCCTCTTACAGACATCCTTGAAGCGAAGGTGGGGCCGTCCTGTAGCTCTATTTCCGGAGGCAAGTTCGGCATACAACAGGTCTTTGGGGATCCGTCCATCTTCTATGCGACTTAGATGGCCAAGCCATCTGAGGCGGCGTTGACGGAGGAGAGTGAACATGCTGGAGATCTTGGCACGTTCCAGCACCTCGTTGTTCATTATTCGATCACTCCAATTGATCCCGAGTATGCGACGGAGGCGGCGCATGTGGAAGGCATTCAGTCTCTTTTCTTGCGAAGCGTAGGGGGTCCAAGTTTCGCTGGCGTAGAGAAGAATGTTTAGCACACATGCGCGGTACACAGCGACCTTTGTGTTGATGGTCAGCATGTTGTTGTTCCACACTCTCTGTGACAAACTGGCCAAAATTGTGAAGGCCTTGCCGATTCTACAGTTGATCTCAGGGTCCAGTGAGAGGTTGTCCGTGATGGTAGATCCGAGGTAGGTGAACTGACTGACCACCTCTAGCACATAGTCATTGATGGCAATGCTTGGATGTTCCGCATCCTGGGCCATAACATATAAATCAACATATGACCTACCCCTAAATAATCAAATATTTACTCACCATGCACAGAAGTGTGTATCTGTGTAGTAAGGTTTCTCCAGACAGTTTCATTAATCTAAGGGTGCCTTGCTTCTAGGCTAAGGCGTCTAGATCATATTTGCAATTAATCCCACATATTTTTGTAAGGCTTGAACTCAGGATTAATATCTAATTCTTCTGAGGGTTCAGTTCTGCCTTCCAGTCTCCAGGCTTTAAGCCCAGTTAATACCGCATCTCTTTCTTTGAACTGTTTTCAGCAGTGGGATAGAATAGGATCAGCTGGCATTGAATTTACCGTAGCTGTTGGTTTAGCAATGATCTGGCCTATTTCAGACAAAGGTGCTTTCTCTGCACTTGCAGTGGAGTCCTGCTTGTTTCCAACCACTTGTCCTTCATGGTGAGGTACAGTTCCTTTCACATGATCAGTAGCAAACATTTCATTTCTAGCTGTCGTGTTATCACAAAATTGCACATACTCCCAACCCCTCTCCTTTATATCAGGAATCACAATTTGTTTTTATTTTAGGCATACTCATAATTCATTTCTGTGAATGAGATCTATGCACTCTTTAAGCCCTATTTTGAGGCTTAAATTGAATTTAAGTAATGCACAAGTTCTGTGCTGGTCCCTCTGAAAGTGGAAATTTCACCATCTAACTTCCAATTTTCTAAGAGTATACATGCACCCTAAGGGTAGGTCTATACTTACGCGTCCGGTCGGAGGCGCGCGATCGATGTTCTGGGTTTGATTTATCGCGTCTTGTCAAGACGCGATAAATCGAACCAGGAAGTGCTCCGTCGTCGACGCTGGTAATCTAGCTCGACGAACGGAGTAGGCGGAGTCGACGGGGGAGCCTGCGCGCCGCGTGTGGACCCCGGGTAAGTGCTTTTTCATTCGAACTAAGGTACTTCGACTTCAGCTACGTTATTCACGTAGCTGAAGTTGCGTACCTTAGTTCGACAGGGGGGGGTAGTGTAGACCTGGCCTAAGATACATTGATCTTACACTCTGGCAACTGCACAATTCCAGGCTATCCTGGATAAGTGTCCCACAATCTCATGTTATGGTCCGTTTGCCACTTTTACAGATCCACAATAGGATTCAAGGGTAACCTTATTAACCATAGAGACATTCCTCCTCAAAGTTTTGTGGCAGAAAGAAACCTACACTACAGAATCCACATATTACAAGGAACATACAAAATGTTGCTCTGGGTGCCTTATACACTCAGTGCATATAAAGGATTGTTCAACTGGTGTTACTAGCTGCTAAACCTTTCTCTTCCAAGTCCCATTTTCAATTCATGCTTTTTCTTTCACCCTCAAATTGCGCAGAAAATTGCCCTCCTTCACTTATGGTTAAGTTTTAGAAACTTGTAGACAGAGAGAGCAAGCACTAAAAATGTAACCATTTTAGGTTGACGTAACCCTCTAATATTCTTTGACAAATATAGTCAACCATTACAACAGTTACATTTTCCTTAAACGGAAGCAAAATTGCACTGCAGTGCCATCTAGCGAGAAGTACATATTAGAACCAAATTTCCACGGCTTTTTCAGTAACTGTTACATTGTATTATTAAATTATTCCTATTTATAATTATTGACCATGTCTGACCCTGCTTTGCTTATGCAATTATAGCTAAAGGTAGTACGGCTGCGAGCACCATGTAAATATTTTTCTAAACCATTAATCTTGGTACTTTTATAGTAATAGAGTGTTGGGTGAGCCTCATGTAGAATACCGAGCCTGATTGTCCTCTCACTGATATCAGTTCAAATTAGGAATAGCTCTGTTGGATTACTGGAGCTACACAGCTGTAAAACAGGAGCAAATAAGAGTAAAATTGGGCCCTACTGAGTTTAGTATTAGTCATCTTTTCAAAAGAACATATAATTGCCTGAAGACGGGGCAACAGAGGGCAGCTCTGGAGATTCTGAGTTGTTAGTTGTTTTATTTTAAACATTTGCTTGGGAGGAAAGTCTAAACAGGTTAGGCTTATTCTCACAAGAGAAGACTTTGAGGCAAGCTAATGGCTGTCTTTAGAACGACAAGGGGGTTGAAAAAATCTGGTGATGTTATCTACAGATTAGAAAACTAAGAGAGCGAACAGGGATTTCGGGCAAAGCTTTCTCACTCAAAGCTAGTAAACATGTTGCCAAGAAAACAAATTGAGTTAAGCAGTACAGAGTGGTTTTAAGAGGTAGCTGAAACCCACAGTGAGGTGAGAGGTATGGGTAGAAAGCTACAGTGAAAAAGCAGCCATTAATGTTGAGAGAAGTTTCCAAAGGACAGGTTTGTTTGGACCCAGTGATCCCGCATGACTTCTTAGCCATGTAATTGTTGAAATGCTATCTGCTATCTTCTTGCTGATGCTAATAAATTTTGCAAGTATAATACAATCCCGGGCTGCTTAAAGGAAGCCTAATAAGGCAGATTTGTTGTATAAAAATAAAATGCTTAGGAAAAAAACCCAGGCATAATGAAATGTCAATGCATCAAAATTCTTCCTGTTTTGTAGGAAAGGATATGAACAAATTTATCACTAATTTAAATTGCTTTACCATGTCAGATTTAGCTACATCCAAACCCACAGGGACTCCCTTCCAGAAACAGGGAAATGTGTTGCATCACTACTTCATTACACAGTCCACTGATCACCAAATGCATCCACTCTAGGTTTACCCCAGAGTCCCTGCCAAATGCACTGTGCACTCACACCAAACGGAAGCTCAACAACCTCAGAAGGGGAGTTTTAACGATGATCTTTCATTGCAGCTTTTTGTCTCCAGCAGCTAATTAGCACACCTCACAAAGCACTGATTACAGTCTTTTTTTATCCTGCCCTATCACCTAATGGTCTGGATACTGCTGAATTGAGAATGCATTCATTCAGTTAATGGTCTTATGGATTGACATTTGGTGCATATTGTCATTTTTGCAGTCTCTAATTGCTGATTCAGTGACTGTTTCTAGTCTGTATCGGCCACACTTACCCATCTTAAAATGTAGGAATCTCAAGTTTCCACTTAATGAGACAAATTCTGTATGGATTGAGTCCCATGCAATGACATTGATTTCTGTGGGATTACATGGGGTGTTAAATTTTACTGATTCCATCCCCTTTCTGTTTCTGTGAAAGTTAATATTTAAAGTATAGGGCCAGATTCTCAGTTGAGCTGGACCAGTGTTTAGGACACCTGAGGAAGCGAAGGGGGCATAAGTGATTTTCTCAGATCTCTCTGCCCCTTATCACCCAAGCCTGGGATCAGCTTGGCTAGGAATGGTTTGGCCTCCAGCACAAGGTAGGGCCACTCCAACTTTGATCACAGGAGCATAGCATGCAAAATCATGCTCACTCTAAGGGCTTGGCTACACTTACAAGTTACAGCGTAATAAAACTGCCGGCAGCGCTGTAACTCATTAACTGGCTACACTTGCAAGGCACGTGCAGCGCTGTATCTCCTCAGATACAGCGCTGCATGTACTCCACCTCCCCGAGAGGAATAACAGCTGTTGCGAAGTGGGTGGAACGTTGGTCTTTCAGTATAGCCGAGGAACAACGGAGTTAATGATCTCCCGAAGTTGCCTTTGTTTTGAAACGGCACTTCCGGGTTGGAGTTCAGAGCTCCGTTCTCTAAGCTGCTGATCACAGGCTCCGTTTCCTCTCTTTTATCTGCTCTTTAAAAACAAACAAAGCCCCTGCTGTTTGCTTTCAGTGATTGAGAGAGAGGCAGGGGATGTGGAGGTGTGGAAATAATGAGCTGACACTCTGTGGCTATTCCAAAAATCCACTCTTTTTCCAAAAACGCTCCCTGTCAAAGTCCCCCTCACCCCCCCCCCGATTTGAAAAGCACGTTGCAGCTACCTGAATGCCCATAATGCACCGCTCCCAATACAGCTGCAAGTGCCGCAAATGTAGCCACGTCAGTGGTAGTTACTGCGCTGGCCGCTGCCAGTGTGGACAGGCTGCAGCGCTTTCCCTACTCAGCTGTACGAACACGGGTTTAACTAACAGCGCTGTACATCTGCAAGTGTAGCCTAGGCCTCACCCTCTACACTGGGGTCAGAAGCAGGTGCTGTGGAGCTTGGTATGCTGGTTTTCTGCTATCCAGAGATTCTCCGGTTATTGGAGCCATTGGAGCTTATTGGAGCCATCTTTCCATCCCTTTTGTGCTGTTGGTCTGGTACAAAGGGGATGGAACTGCACCAAGGTCTGGCCCATAGAATAGTTAAAAAAACACATCTGTGATATAAGCACTGGAAAACAGATATGGAAATTTGTGTGGGAAAAGGTTTCCCCATTTCCATATATTACTGATTTAATAAACTACAGAGATCACAACCTCACCTATATGGGACATCCATGGCTACATACAGGACCTGTTTTCTACTGTCTTACGCCTTGTGGAATCATTTGCACCATGCAAAGTTGGTATCAAACACTATAGAACCAGAATGAGAGGGTTTCACACCCACCTTTACATAGGCATAAATGACTACCCAAGGTGTAAGGCAGTGGAGAATGAGGCCCACAATATTTTATTTTCACTGTGAAATTCAAAGGACATTAAACTCTCCTGTTCCTCAGTTTCGTTGCAAACACTGTTCAGTCAAAGGCTCACTATAGTTCACAAACTTTTCCACCAAACCTGGGGCAATTTCTGACATATCAAAATTCTACCATTTCATGGGGTTTTGATGCAAAACTATGATTTTAGAGCAGATCAAAGAATTTGTAGCAAAATAAATTATTAGATGAATGCAACCTGTTCTTTCCCAAGTGGTCCACCAGCAGCAACAATTTTGACAGAGTTCTTCATGGCATTTTGTTCATTTTAAGCTGATATTCAAAGTGTCAAAGCCAAAAAGTAGGAAATTAATAGTCCCTCTGTATAGTTTTTGAGCCATTCTATAGAATACTATAAACAAACAAAAACACTTGTAACTGATTTGGAAAGTGTGAGTTATGTACATTGGTAGCCCATGTAAACACACGTCTCATTACTTTTGCCTTGTTCCTCCATCCCCTTCTATTGTTTTTCATGGTAACTTGCTAGGTTTTGTCTTAACATAGATTGTAAACTCTTTGAGGCAGGGACCTGAACATTTTGTTTTTGTATTCAGCCCAGTGCGGTAGGGCCGTAAGCCTAATTTGAGCCCTATTGTAATTAATTACAAGGATTGCAGCAAGAGAGATTTAAATTAAATATTAGAAAAAGCTTTCTAACCATATGAATAGTTAAGCTCTGGAATAGGCTTCCAAGGAAGGTTGTGGAAACCCTGTCATTGGACGTTTCTAAGAACAGGTTGGATGAACACCTCTTAGGTATGGTCTAGGTCAGTGATACTCAAATCTCAGTGATTCAGGAGCCAAAGTATCTATCAGTATTACCCAAAAGAGCCACAGTAGTGTGAATTCATTGTTTAATATTCATATTTAAACAGTATGACAGAAAATATTTAGTTATATAATGTGTGTGTGTATTATTCTCACAGCAAAATGACTGACCAAGTATTATTATTTTATCAACTACAATTGGTTAATAACATAGTAAAAACCATCCTGATTGGTTAATAACTTAGATTGGTTAATAATTAAATCACACTGGGTTTTAAATATCATGTGTTGCAAAGAGCTGCAGGAGACACATTAAAGAGCCATGTCCAGTTCATGAGCCACAGTCTGAGTATCACTGGTCTAGATGTACGTGGTTCTGCCTCAGTGCAGAGGGCTGGATTAGATTACCTCTCAAGGTCCCTTCCAGCCCTACATTTCTGTGATGCCATGATTTCTTGAAAATGGTTCCACAGCTGTATCATGTATGTCTTCCCTCTTGTGACCCTGCCCGATGTTGGAAGCATTGCAAACCCTTTGACTAGAGCGTGCTAAGGTCTGTATGAAGGAACTAAGGTGAAGAGTCACTTACAAAGCCAACACAGAGGCAGTCAGAGGGTTTAAAACAAGATCAAGTGCACTTTCATTGTAGTACCTCCCAGCTGCAGCACAAGCACAGATGGGCTTTCCAGATTTTTTTCAGTTTCTACTCAGCCTCAACCACCTTAGGCTTCCTTTGATCACACACTAGTTGAGAAATACAAACACTCTACTTTGTAAGTGGAAAGCTGAATATATTTTCCCACCCTGAAGCCTGAGAACAGGAAATTGAATGTGGCTATCACAGCTTGAAATAAGGCTGTGTTACAGGGTAGCAAAGGTGCAGGTAGTTTTGTGGTGCAGACACAAGTGATAACATGTTTCTATAGCAACCAGGCAACCATCCCTCTTTGCCTCTCTACCTTTCCTCTGCTTGCAACTTGTGTATATGTAGCGGTTAGGGCCAGTATTATGGGTGAGAGGCACCCCCTCATGCACTAGCTACATGAAGCCCTACTGTGCAGCATACAGGGGATGTGGGGTGGAAAATCCTCCTCTTCCCGCTCCATACACCCACATACAGGGAGGGCTGTAATTGTTTTACCTGATCTACTTGAGACAGTGGGCTGCATTAGCCTCGGTGGGGTATCTTCAGAACTGCTGCACAAGTTGAAAGGGAGGACCCTTCCCCCATCCATGCATATATCCCCAGCACCTCTGCTGGCTACCCACAAAAAGGCTTGTGAATGAGGAGGTGATGGCAGCTTAGTGAAAAGGGTTTGGGAGTGTCTTCCATCCAAAGGAGACTAAATAGAAGAAGGCACATAGGTGAGAGTTGGAGATGCATACAAAGGAAGTGCTAAGGGTCGCATCATTGGTGGGGTGTTGGGAGAAATGCCACAGGAGACGAGATTAGAGATGAAGGCCGGGGCAGGGTGCAAACCAGAACAAGAAGTTTGAATGTGATAGATAGAGCATTGGGGAGCCATGGCCAGAACCATAGGTGAGGAGATTGAGTTTATCAGCAGAACAGGCAAGATGAAGCCATGTGGCTATAGAGAAGAGCAGGCAATAGTTGAGGCAAGAGATGACTAAGACACGAACAAGTGATTTGATTGTTGAGACAGACAGGAGGGGACAGATGTATATGCTGTGGAGGAAGAAGTGACAAAATTTGTTTGTGGCCAAGAAGTGGGAAGTGAAGGAGAGGGAGAAGTCCAAACTGTCTGCCTGAGGGGGAGGGTAGTGATTGTGTTGACAGCAGTGGAGAATGGCAGAAGAGGGATTAGGAGAAAAAAGTTAGCTCATTTTTGGCCATATTTTGCTTCATTTGAAAGTGAACCGCTCAAAATGAAATGTCTGAGAAACAGTCAGAAATGGTAGAAAGGTCCTGTGTGTAGAAAGGGAGCTAGCATCCTAGAGGTGGTAGTGGAACCTATACTGATAACTACTGCATGTATAATTAAAGTGCACCCTGGTACTGAAAAACAATGGTTAAGGTAAGTCAAATGAAGGGGGGAGCTCCGTTGCCACAGGTCCCAGTGTTATGTTCTTATGCATCAGCAAGGGGAAGAGAGTGGGGACAAGAGAAGAAATTTCCCCAGAAGGTGTTAATGTCTCCAGCCAGGCCTATAGCCAGCCAGACACAAGTGTGTTTATGTGTCTGACACTGCGAAGGGACTCATATATTCCTGGTGCTCCTCACTCCCACTTCTATAAATTGTGTCATTTTGACTTAATCACCCTGAAGAATCTGTACTGATGCAAAAACCCATAAGGATTCTTCCTCAGAAAATTTTACAATACCCAAAGCACTCGCATGCATTTAGAAGACACTAAGAAGTCAGATTTTCTATAAAATATACGATGCATTACTTGTCTATCCATCCTCTAGAGGAGAAAACAAGCTGGTTGCTGCAGGAGGAGGAGCCAGCAGGGGGACAGATCTTTCTTTTTAGGAGAGAATGTGGCTAGGGGACTTCTGCTAGGAGGACAACTTTTTTTCCTTCATCAGATGAGCTGCTTCTCCACTAGTAAGCAGCAAGCAAGAGTAGTAAGCAGTCCCAGACACTTTCCTGCTAGGCACTTGCTTTTCCTGCTGCTCCCATTTCTGATTCCCCTGCCCAGGGATTGAGTCCTCACCTCACCAATGAGGATGAGGAGCTCTGAGGGCAGAGTTCAGGAAAGGAGACGATCTGCCTCTGCTTTTAGTAGAGGCGGGGGAGCTGTGCTGCTTATCCCTCTGTGAAAAGTGCTGAAGTAATAAACACCTGCAATGACAACAGCCACCCAAGTCATTTGGTTTAACAACTAGTCAAATGCATTTTCACTGTATGCCCAGCAGCTCACAAGACCCAGCAGGCTTTCCTAATTTCCTCATCTCTACTCAATTCAACCACTTTTGGCTTCTAATGGTCCCTCCTTTGTGAGACTTGCAAATGCCCTAACTTGTAGGAGAAAAAGCACAGGATATTTCCACAGCCAAGCAGAGAGATGCTGGGGCTACCTTGCAGCTTGGAGTAATTCAGTGGGTAGAGAACAGCAATACTGCAGTTGGCTTTAATTCCATACACAAGAAAAAATATGCTGCTACCTAGGCAGGCATCCATTCATCCAACCATTTCTCTTACCCCACTACCACCTAGTGCTAACACATATGTAAGGGCGATAAACCCTGCACTTCAGGGGACATCGAAGGAAAAGCATCTCACTGAGCTAGTACAGGGTCAAAAAGAGGGACATTTACAAGTGAACTACATTAGAGAATTTATTTCCACCATTTATTTGGGTGCCAAAGGGAGACATTCCAGCACACTAAGTTTGGCTGGGTTGACTGTCAGATATTTTGTGAAACTCTGTACACTGTAGTACTTTACAGTACAGTTTTTCCTTTAATTATGTTTGCTGTGGTTACTATTCCAACAGAATTGGCTAAAAAATCACAGATGACAACTATCCTAGCTTGGAGTAACCATGCTGACCAATATGGTCTCACTGGTTCCTTGTATTCTCCAATCTATCTGTATCCATCTGTAGTCTCTTGTCTTACACTTAGATTGTAAGCTGTTTGGGGCAGGGACTCTCTTTTTGTTCTGTTTGTGTCCAGTTTCTAGCACAATAAGGTCCAGGCTTGGGGCTCCTAGACACCACAGTAATACAAATAATAAATAAGTATAATAATATTTCTCATAATCCAATGATCTGGAGATGACTCATGCATCATATCTGTTCACTCCACCACAACGAGGGCAAATGTAGACTCCCTCCACTGACTCCAGGAGATGAATTCCAAAGAAGCTATATTAACTAGTAGAAACTATTTTAAAAAACGTATTTTAGGTATAGGATTAATAGAGTAAAAGGTACAATAGATAAAAACATAATCTCACAAGTATAATGCTATACAGGGAGGCTGTGTTCAAACCAGTGGATGCCCTCCATTATTGGAAATAAAAATTGCGGGTAAGAACACTCATTTTCTCTTTCTCCTGCATGAGCATCCATGAAAAATAGAAATTAGAGCAGGAATTGGAACAGGAAAAGGTATCTACCTTTGATACATCCTTGATGGAATAGCTGAACTAGCAAAGCTTTTGGATGGATCATTGAGTATTCTCTAAAGGATTGTCACTGAACACTGAATTATGTTATCATAATGCTGACGTGTGTCAGGAATGTTAGATTTCTCTGTGGTTAGTTGCAGTGGTGGATTAGGGGTTTGTGGGACCTTGGGCCAGAACAAGTGGGGGACCCTCTCCACCCCTTCTGCCTGCAGTACACCCTCCCCCTGGTGCTCCTGCCGGGGAAAGGGGTGAGGGTGCAGGGGCTTGCCCCACTCCGTCTGCCCGGCACTCCTGCCAGGGAGCAGGGTCTGGGCATAGGGGCTTCCCCCATTCCCCTTCAGGAGCGCCAGGTGGAACGGGTTGGGGCACGGGAATGTCCACTTTTGTGGGGGGCCCCCAATTGGCCGAGGTCCCTGGGCATGGGCCCCATTGGACCAGTGGCTAATCCGCCACTGGTGAGTTGTTTGTTTTAAATTTTGCACTATAATTGAAAGTAGCTTTGTCTGAAATGATGCAGGATATTATAATTTGTTGCCCATTTGCCATGAAATCAAAATTTCCTCATTTTTTTCCCTTAAAGGAGCTCAATAGTATTGTAAATACATATTAGTAAATATATTTCCACACATGACAGAAGGAAATATACAGAACAGATTCCTTTTCTTTTTGGTCAGAGGTCCTACTAAAAATGTACAAATTTGGGAGAAATTCCTATTTTGTTGCTCCTAAGGTGGAAGAGACTCTGAGGGTAAGTTGGTAACAATCTTCCAGGTCCACATCTAACTCCAGCATTCTAGCCAAGACAGTATCATCTCAGGACTCACAAGACCTTAGGAGGGATGGAAAACTCAGCTCTCCACTGCTGACCTAGTCCACGACTTAATTGAAAAGACAGCATAAATATAAAGCATAAAAATGAGGCATACTAGAAGACCTAGGCTGGAGCACTGGTATTTAGGGAACTTTCCCTTACTCTAAAATAATGAGTGTGCAGAAAGTCCTGCTGTGGTGGCTTTACGGCTGTGCCACACCTGCAGCACTTTCTCACTGAAGACTGATGTTTTACCTTGGGGTTAGAGCAGGCTGGTGATGTGAGCAAGCTAGATCACTGTGTGCTTTATTGTTCTAGTGTTGCCAAGCCCCAATAATGAGTTACACCTAAAAATCAAGAGAGAGGCTTTAAAATCCTGAGATTTTTTTAAATCACATTGATTTCGCCTTTCTTCTCATAATCTCACTTTTGTGGGGAAAGCTTCAGGGGAGCATGTTATTGGGGCAGCTGCCTATTTTGTCTAGTTAGGGAGGGAAACAGAGAGGGATAGAATGGCAATTACCCATACTACAGAGGATAGGAGCATGTAAACAAGGTTCCCTTAGAACAATGCACAGGGAAGCTACCTTTTTGTGTGTATTTATGATGGAATTTTGAAACTGAGCTGATCATACAAAAATTGGGATAGGGCAGCTTCCCCCCTATAGTGACATTATGAGAAGACAGGCAAAATCAATGTGATTTTAAAATGATCTCAGGATTTTTAAGCCAATCTCTTGATTTTAGCTCAGCCTTGCAAACATCTACAAGCCTGGGATCAGTAACTTTTTGATAAGTGAGTAAAATATTATGTTTTTTTCATTATTGTCATAAACCAAGTTAAGGCAAGTAAACTTTATGCTTGAGCTGGTAAGTTGTGTGACAGTTTGGGGAGATACTTTATGTATTGTGTGAATATATCTGAGTGTCTGTGTGTGGGTATAAATATGTATAAATATGAAGCTTAACTTCAGTACCCAGAAAGCTAATGGGGCAAATAATTAAGCAGTCAATTTACAGACACCTAGAAGATAATAAGGTGATATGTTTCAGTCAGCATGGATTTGTCAAGAACAAATTGTGTCAAATTGCACCACTCAGATTTGGCTTGCCCCTCCATCATGGCGGAGGTGCAGCTGGGTCCAGCCTCAGCGGTGCTGATACCCTTCATGCCTGCTCGCAATGCCTGGGGTGGAGGGCCAGGCTGAGCTCAGCAGGATAGGAGCCGCAAGAGGGTGAGTCACGGACACAAACAAATGGGAAAATCATGCTATCCATGACTTTTTTCCCACCCTGACAAACCTGCAGCCATAATCTGTATTTGTACATAAATGTGTATATATATGTGTGTGTGTGTGAGTGCTTATGCATATATATACATGTGTGTGTGCATGCTATTGAATGTCTTTAATCAGTAGTTACATTAATTTCTGTTTACCCAGCTTTCTGATTCATTAAAACTGCCCACACAGTTTTCTACTGAAACTAAGATGTACAAAACTGTAATCATAATGCCATCCATTCTTCCCCCATCCTTATCATGGTGTGAAAATAGTAATCTATACTGTATCTATGTGTATATATTTGCAGTTGCACCTTTTTTACATATCATATGTGTCTAATTCTGTCCGTTTCTGTCTGTCTGTGTAATTACCTCTGAACTTTTTCATATACATGTGACATGCTAACTTTTACAAATTCAGACCCTCCCCCCCCAAAAATCTATCAAATTTGACACCGATAAGTAATATTTTGTCTATCTCAGCTAGAATGGGTCACACTTTTGAAGTCTACCCCACTCCGTAAGCTTCAGAGCCCGTGTTCCAGCCCAAGCTGAAACTTCAGAGCCCTGCCTATAAAGCTGATGCGCTCCCAACAAGCCCAAGTCTGTCGACCAGGCTAGGAGGCTTTCTGCCATCAGCTGTGTGGACATGCCCATAAGTCACTTACGCACTTTGAAAATTGTACCCATTATTCACATCTAACAATGTTACATTTGGTCTTTTTTTCTGTTTTGCAATCATTTGAAAACAACTTGATTTCTACTAATTTGTTACTTGAAACTGTTCAAATATATTTCAGACTATGACGTGATCATGAACTGCGCTGCAAGTATTTTCTCTTCTCTCCTCCCCCCGTCTTCTACCCAAACTGAGCTAATACAGACAAGTTGGCTGCGTGAACCTTTCTGGCATCACTAGGGCATTTTCATTTGCAGACATACATGGAAACGAAAAATGGGTTGCACCAATGCACCTGTAATAAAACAAATGAGAAGGGAATTGGTGGTTTGAACAAAAACTGAACATAGGTTGCAAATAAATTGAGAAAATTATAGAACTTTTTTTCATTTTTTTTCTAGCTCCTATCATAGGTCTTTCTACAGCACCCAGCAACTAAATGCCCAAAGCATCTAGTAATATTTATAAAAAATACTGTAAGTATCAGCTATAAAATGGCATAATTTCACTTCTCGGGTGTGATGAGTCTTGATATTTTAATTTTAGGATCAGGTTTGACTTTGATTCCTACTGAATTCACCCACTCAAGGTGAAATTTACTCCACCCACATCAAACTTAACAATCAGGATCTAGGTGGGTAGAGTGTATGGCATTTGCAAAGTTGGAATCCCCTCCCACACACCCAATATAAGGGACTGTAATAGTAGCCACAGCCCCTTCGTTGCCAGTTGTGCAAGGTACTGTGGCCACTGGATCCACATAAACACAGTGTACAGCCACTCCACTAGGATGACCTGGACATGCCTCTAGTGTTGTCTTCTTCCTCATCTGCAAGATGGGACCAGCATGGAGATGGTTTTTGATGTTGCAGAGGTATTCATGTACTGCTGTGTGCAGGGGCGCCAACTCCGTGGGTGCTCCGGTGCTGGAGCACCCACGGAGAAAAATTGGTGGGTGCTCCGCACCCACCGGCAACTCCCCGCCCGCCCCGGACCCGCAGCAAACTTACCGGGCACCGGGAGATGTTGCGGGGCCCCGCCCCCGACGCAACGTCGCCCAGCGTCAGGGGCGGGGCCCCGCAACGTCGCCCGGCGTCGGGGGCGGGGCCTGGCATCGGGCAGGGCCCCGCCCCCGACGCCGGGTGACAGCACCCACGGGCGTGGCCGGAAGTCAGCCCCTGTGGCTGTGTGACCAGTGGATCCTCACGCTGTCCCTCTGCATAGATTAAGTGATGCAAAAGACCTTCCCTCAAAGCGTTCCTCAGCAATGCGGCTGTTGCAAAGTTGTTAACATACATGGGTATTAATTTCTGTGCCGGACACTTTTTACTGGAATGAAAAGAAAAAGGGTATCCAGGGGCAGTGGTACAAATAGGCAGTGACACACTGTCACCACCTACAGCCTGAAGATAAAGAGAAATGTGCAATTTCTGATCTTAGTAACTGTATTTGGGGGAAAAGGAGAAAGAGAGAAAATTAGATTTTGATGGAAAGAATGACTCACTGAATCAGATCCAGCAGCCAGAAAAGGCTGGGGGAAGGGAGGGTGAGAAGATGAGAAATCTTCAAAAAAATGAACAAAGCACAGTGTCAGCAGAAAGTGAGACTGGGAAAAAATACAGCAGGTTTTCTTTGCCTATTATATCCAACTTTTACATTACTTGATGGCTAATCTCTGTAGCCTGCTGTCTTTTTGACAACTATTTTTAAATGCCCCAATATGATAGTGATCAATTCATTTTACTATATCTATTTTTAAATTTCTACGAGGCAGAATAGTTCCTTTTTACTTGCATTGGGTACAGTGATATTAAAATGACCATGACTCTCTGCCTCAAATGAGAATCCATTATATAAATGCATTGGCTCAAGTATGAGAGATTGGGGAGGGTATATCTAAAAATAATTTAATGATTAGTCTGCAGGAATGAGAGACAATTATGTGACCAATCAATTTCAAACACTCAGCTCCCATTGAGAGTCACAGCAACAGAAATTACCAACTGAAAACAACTCACAACCCTGGGTTTAGCAGGCCAGTGCACAAACCACTGAGCTATCCCTCCCAAGTGAAAACAAGTTAACATTACTAATATCACAGTGCCTCTGTTTTGTATCATAGCTGCTAAGGAATTTTCAGTTCAGCCAATAGGAGTGTCAAAAAACTGCCACATGATGTGCTTGGAATACATATGCAGCTATTTCCATAAAGCCATGTAATGTGGTATCCCTTTCAGAGTATGTTATACCTGTGATTTCTGTCATACTGGAGATATAGTAAGTAGTACAGTATGCCTTGAATAGTTTGTTTTAGACATTCACAAAATACCAGTTTGTTTCTGAAAACCATACTCAGCAGATCTAATCTGAGTATGAAGTGCTTGGATCTTATAGAGATTGGCAGTATAAAAACCCAAAGATAGATATTGATAAAGCGCATTTCACAAACCAGAATTTTATTATTAAAGAGACAATACATTAAGAACTTAAGAACATAAGAAAATAAGAAAGGCTGTACTGGGTCAGACCAAAGGTCCATCCAGCCCAGTACCCTGTCCACCGACAGTGGCCAATGCCAGGTGCCCAGAGTGAGTGGACCTAACAGGTAATGATCAAGTGATCTCTCTCCTGCCATCCATCACCCCCTCTGACAAACAGAGGCTAAGGACACCATTCCTCACCCATCCTGGCTAATAGCCATTAATAGACTTCATCTCCATGAATTTATCCAGTTCTCTTTTAAACCCTGTTATAGTCCTAGCCTTCACAGCCTCGTCAGGCAAGGAGTTCGACAGGTTGACTGTGCGCTGTGTGAAGAAGAACTTCCTTTTATTAGTTTTAAGCCTGCTGCCCACTAATTTCATTGGGTAGCCCCTAGTTCTTCTATTATGAGAACAAGTAAATAACTTCCTTATTCACTTCCTCCACACCACTCATAATTTTATATACCTCTATCATATCCCCCCTTAGACTCCTCTTTTCCAAGCTAAAAAGTCCTAGCCTCTTTAATCTCTCCTCATACGGGACCCGTTCCAGACCCCTAATAATTTTAGTTGCCCTTCTCTGAACCTTTTCTAATGCCAGTGTATCCTTTTTGAGATGAGGAGACCACAGTTGTACGCAGTATTCAAGATGTGGGCGCACTATGGATTTGTATAAGGGCAATAAGATATTCTCCGTCTTATTCTCTATCCCTTTTTTAATGATTCCTAACATCCTGTTTGCTTTTTTGACTGCCGCTGCACACTGCATGGACGTCTTCAGAGAACTATCCACGATGACTCCAAGATCTTTTTCATGATTAGTTGTAGCTAAATTAGCCCCCATCATATTGTTTGTATACAGGGCCGGCGCGCCCACTAGGCAACCCTAGGCGGTCGCCAAGGGCGCCAAGATTTGGGGGGTGGCGGGCGGCTGCCTCCCCACTCAGCCGCTGAGCGGGGAGCCGGGGGCAGCCACCACGAGCCGCCCCCCTCCCTCCCCGCTCAGTGCCTGAGCAGGGAGCTGGGGGCAGCCACCCCGAGCCGCCCCCTTCCCTCCCCGCTCAGCGCCTGAGCTGGGGGGCAGCCGCCGCGAGCCGCCCCGCTGCCTCCACCCCCGCTCAGCATCTGAGCAGGGAGCCAGGGGGCAGCCCCGGCAAGCCACCCCCCTGCCCCAGGCTCCCCGCTCAGCTCCCGCGGGTCACAGGTGGTGGTGGGGACTGAGTGCCCGTGGGCGGGGGAGCTGGCTGGGGAGGGCGGCATTCGGGGGGGAGGCTGAGCGTCCGTGGGTGGGGGAGCTGGCTAGGGGGGCATTGCAGCAGCATTGGGGGAGGCGCAGGGGTGGTGCAAGGAAGTTTCACCTAGGGCGCAAAACTTCCTTGCACCGGCCCTGTATGTATAGTTGGGGTTATTTTTTCCAATGTGCATTACTTTACATTTATCCACATTAAATTTCATTTGCCATTTTGTTGCCTAATTATTTAGTTTTGTGAGATCTTTTTGAAGTTCTTCACAGTCTGCTTTGGTCTTAACTATCTTGAGCAGCTTAGTATCATCTGCAAACTTTGCCACCTCACTGTTTACCCCTTCTTCCAAATCGTTTATGAATAAGTTAAATAGGATTGGTCCTAGGACTGACCCTTGGGGAACACCGCTAGTTACCCCTCTCCATTGTGAAAATTCACCATTTATTCCTACCCTTTGTTCCCTGTCTTTTAAACAGTTCTCAATCCATGAAAGGATCTTCCCTCTTATCCCATGGCAACTTAATTTACGTAAGAGCCTTTGGTGAGGGACCTTGTCAAAGGCTTTCTGGAAATGTACACTATGTCTACTGGATCGCCCTTGTCCGCATGTTTGTTGACCCCTTCAAAGAACTCTAATAGATTAGGAAGGCATTATTTCCCTTTACAGAAACCATGTTGACTTTTGCCCAACAAATTATGTTCTTCTATGTGCCTGCCAATTTTATTCTTTACTATTGCTTCAACTAATTTCCCCGGTACGGATGTTAGACTTACCGGTCTGTAATTGCCAGGATCACCTCTAGAGCCCTTTTTAAATATTGGTGTTACATTAGCTATCTTCCTGTCATTGGGTACAGAAGCCGATTTAAAGGACAGGTTACAAACCCTAGTTAATAGTTCCGCAATTTCACATTTGAGTTCTTTCAGAACTCTTGGGTGAATGCCATCTGGTTCCGGTGACTTGTTACAGTTAAGTTTATCAATTAGTTCCAAAACCTCCTCTAGTCACACTTCAAGCAGTCTACTTGTATATTTTAGTTTGGACTATAAATGACTATTTTGGGCCTAACCCTGGCCCATATAAAGATCTCTTTGCACTCCCAGAGCAATACAAATGAGCAGCTAAAGAGTTCCTCTTGATGGAGGGAATTTTTGGCTGCTGTAAATCTGGCCTATTCATCTCTATGTCAGCTCCTCTGGCACAGAGGCAATGGATGGAGTAGGAGGAGACTGGGATGAAGACATTGAGATTAGAGTGCACAGGGGTTCGGCTGTCCTTTCCGGCATATTGGCGTCGTTCGGAGACACTTCCCACTTTGTTCTAGTACAACTGAAGACTTACCCTTTAGTATTTTTTTAAACTATTGCATACGTGCTGACACACATGAAAATTCCTGTTCTGGTTGCATTGTTGGCTACAAAATAGGAAGATCTTCTTTTTCCCTCTTCTCGCCTCATCTTATTTTTCTCCCTTACTTCTATCACTCCTTTTCATTTGCTTCCCTTTAATATTTCCTTCTCCTTGTCCTTTTCTACCTCCCCTTCTCCTTTTTCTGCTCTTCATCTCTCCTTTTTACCCTTCTCCCTGTCCCCCTCTTCCTCTTCTTCTTTCCACATTCCTTTCCTTCTCCACTTTTCTCTTTGCTCTTCATTTCTCTTCCCTGCTCTTTACTTTCTCCCTTTTCCCCCCCTGCTGTCTCTTTTCCTCTTTCTCCCTTTCAACCTTCATTTCTTCTGCTTCCTTTTCCCCTGTACTAGGCTGCAACCACTAGAGGGAGGTATGATCACATTCACTTGAAGAGCTTCAACAGTGGCATTCCAGTGAAAGGCAGTGTTTGGGAGGGTGGACAGTGACACATTCTCAGAGTCTACATTACATATTGCTACATGGAGCCTGTCCTGGAGGAAGGGATTGGTGCTGTGACTGACTGGAACTGGAGGATGAGGTGCTTCACAGACATATAAGAAAGCAGGTTCCCTTCTCCCAAACAACTTATAGTTTATAGAACTACAGCTGGCAATCTAAATAACAAGGTGATGAAAGATGGTCTTAGTAAGACACAGGATATGCAGCCCTGGTTTCATCACAGACTTAACAAGTGACCTTGGGCAACTCACTGTAATCTCTCTGTGTCTGTGTCTTCATCTGCAAAGTGAGGATAATACTTACCTGCCTCACAGGTGATCCGTGAAGGGAATTTTTGTAATCCGTACTCATCAGTTGGCAAAAGATACAGTATAATCGCTAAGAACTGCTATTGTTTATTTCATTTGATACTTACCTTAAATGGCCTAGTAATCTCCCAATATAGTGTGCACACAAAAATTTGATATACTAGACTCCTTCCTCTGGTTTCATCCCCACTCCATTGAATGAGCTATTCATTTGGGGAAGGACAAAATCAAATGCTGTATACAGGATAGTTACTGCATATTATATCTATCAATCATTTCTATGTCCTATTAATACACTGTAAGAAATAATTAAAGTAAATATAAAAACATGAAAGCAAGCAGACAAACAGAGAAATGCCATCAAGTAGAGTGTAGAGTGTAGCTTGTCACCAGCCAGTAATGACGTGTGTATTGCACTGTATTGTGCTGTTTCTTTTCAGTGGAAATAAAGAGCTAAAAATGCTGCATTTCTTTTGCTCACATGATTTAAGTGATAGCTCTGGTTGACATTAAGGGCTAAATTTTAAGCCATGGGGCCCCTCTATTGACCCAGAAATGCAGTTTGCATGTCTAGGTTCTTGTGTACACTCACTGCAGCTAGCCACTCCAAGTAGACAACTGAGCACACAATAGGATGCTGAGATATTTGCATCAAGGATTTTGGCCTTGCAGGTGTCTGATGAGTGTGTGCAGTTATGGTAAATGAATGCGTTCATTTACCACCATTGCTATTACTTGTGTTACAGGAATCCCTAGAGAACTCAACCATGTTTGGGTCCCCATTGTGCTTGGCATTGTATATGAACATTGTAGTTCCTTCCCCAAAGAGCACTGAATCTTAACAGACAAGACAAAGAATGGGAGGAAGACTTGCCCAAAGTCAACCAAGAGGTCTGGGACAGAACCAGGAAATGAACTTGGATTGCTCACATCCCAATTCAGTGCCTCAACAATAAAACCTCACGTTAGATGTAAAACTTCTTTGTAAATGAATTGTCCTTCTTATGGGTTCACCTAAGAAGTCATTTTTTCTACATTTGACCTTTAGCATTATAAACCAGATTAGCGGTTAAGATTTACCAACACATGAGCAAAAGTTCTGCAACATTTCTATTTATTTTATACTAAGAAACAGTGATTTGACCATTTTTGAATACTCTTAATCTGAACAAAATAGTCCTGCATTTTTGTTCCCAATCTTTGTTTTGAGTGCATGCACCACTGCCTCTTCGCTTCAGGCTCCTATTCCTCCTGGGTCATGTCATGAGTTTGCTGATGAGCATTCCTTGAAACATAGGCTATGAGAAGTTTAGCTCCCAGAACATCATGCAAGAAGCTTTTCCCTTTTCCAAGTGAATTGTTGTCATTAAGGAGAGAGCAGGTTAAGTGATGTTTCTGGAAGCTAAAAGGCAGCAAATAAATAAGGGGCAGCAAATAAAGCCATAGGTAGATGTGTTGAAAGGGGGAGAATTGTAGTCCACTCTAGAACTTACTTGTCATTCCCAAAATCCCAGCATCCCACCTGCCTCTCAGCACCCATCTCTCAGCTTCATGTGCAAGCCAAGCAGCAGCGTTAATTTGACAGTTAAGTGCAATATTTGCATGACTGTAAATTTCACTTTGCAATTCCACATGAATATTGAGCATGGAGAAATCTAAAACAGGGGTTCTCAAACTGGGGGAGCCCCTCAGGGGCTCGTGAGGTTATTACATGGGGAGTTGCAAGCTGTCAGCCTCCACCCCAAACCCTGCTTTGCCTCCAGCATGTATAATGGTGTTAAATATATAAACAAGTGTTTTTAATTTATAAGGGAGGTCACACTCAGAGGCTTGCTGTGTGAAAGGGGTCACCAGTACAATAGTTTGAGAACCACTGATCTAGAAAATGTGCCTATACTTCAGAAGTAGTCAAACTGTGGCTCGCGAGCCACATGCGGCTATTTTACCATAGAATCATAGAATATCAGGGTTGGAAGGGACCTTAGAAGGTCATCTTGTCCAACCCCCTGCTCAAAGCAGGACCAATCCCTAATTTTTGCCCCAGATGGCCCCCTCAAGGATTGAAGTGACAACCCTGGGTTTAGCAGGCCAATGCTCAAACCACTGAGCTATCCCTCCCCCCGGAACCCCACTTCCCATGCCACCCCCATTCCCCATCTACCAGACTGGGGGGCGGGGGGAAGTTCAGGATCTCTGCCCTGCAGTGGGGTGATGGGGTAGGGGCTTCTGTCCAGTGGGGAAGGGAGTCTCGGGGCTTCAAGCCCAGCAGGGCGCACCTGCCGGGGCTTGGGGCTTCAGCAGGAGTGAAGCTGAAGCCCCGAACCCCATCAGGCACCTCCTGCAGGGCTGAAGCTCTGAGCCCCAGACCCCCGCAGGTGTGCCCCAGCTCTCAAACTTCTGAAGATTGTTGCATGCGGCTCGGAGGGCCAATAAGTTTGGCCACCCCTGCCATACTCTTTACTGAAGAGTACCAGCCTGCTTTGATCTCTGGAAAAAGCCCTGTTTGAACAAGTCTGTGCAGATCAGTTTAGATGTTGTGTCAGGGCTGTAGCACAACATTCTACTTACACACACTCATAATTCATCTGTTAGCAAACCAGTCAAAGCACTTGTTTCAACAGTTTTGAGATCACTTTCTGATTATGCTCCACCAAATCTAAACCTGTTCTGTTTCTTTAGCAATGCCAGGGTTCCTCCCTTCTTGCTACATAAAGTCAAACATACAAGCATGCTTTTCTAGTCAGGGTTACAGTAACACCTATGAGCTGCCAAAAAACACATATTTGGCAACAATGTTTTATATCATGTGCTCCTTCTCAATGTTTGTTTGTTTTTACTATCTTTTGATTCTGACAAACCCGTGTCTTTCCAAACACACACAAGTGAAAACCCTGAGGCTTCTATTGCTAAACAATGATGTTTCCCATTTATATGTTGTCAGGGAGTCTAAATACATCCCTTTAAATTACAGCATGTAGAAGCCCTAAACACTATCTGTGAATCTCTCCATATTATTGCCCAGGCCCATCTTTTGATTCACATTTGGCTGAATGCTTCCTGCTTATTGGTAGCATCTGAGTCCACAAAAGTAGAAAAATTGTAAGAAAGCTAGAAATCTTTGAAACTGGAAAAGGACCCACAGTGCTGTGGCTTATATTTTCATCTGTGTACTTGTTTTGTCTCCTCTCTCATGGTTTGTCTATTAAAAATAAAGATTCGTACATATAATTGCTATTCAGTGGCCTATAGGAAATGAGTATTGGAGGCACAATCAGATTCCCAATGTATCCAATATATGAATCCACATTCCACATCATAATAGCCACCACTATAATTGGCACACTTATTGGCAGGTCCAGCATAGAGGCCAAAGACTGAACCGACTTAGAAAGTTGACTGCCCTCTTGCCCTTAGCCATGACTTGTGCTGTTTCCCTCTCTCATTCCTGGATAGAGGAGCTACAGATTCCAGGGCTGTCAAGATCTGGCTGGAAATGGAAATCCCTTCTTGCAAAAAAAAAAGTCTTGTTTTTTGAGAAATGTTTTGTCATGAAAATTCAGAACTGCAGAAGTTTTCACATGAGGGTGATTTTCAGAACCATTCTGTTCTGGAAGAACTGAAATGGATTTTTTTTTCACTTGCCAGCTGTCTACCTGGGAGGCTATTGTCAATTTCACTTTATACCTGCAGGCCGAAAGTAAAATTGACAAGAGCTTTCCAGGCAGGCTCCACTGACTGAGCACCCAGGCTCTCTACCTTGCCCCCAGAGAGGCAGAAGTGGGAGAGGAGGAGGTGAGCAAAGAGCAGCCACTCAGCATTCCAGCCCCCACACACAGTCTGGCTGTAGCTCTCTGCATCTCTTATGAGGATGTTATGTGAGACAGTGTCAAAAGCCTTACTAAAGTCCAAATATATCATGTCTACTGCTTCCCCCATCTACGAGGCCAATTACCCTGTCAAAGAAGGAAATTAGATTGGCTTGGTGAGATTTGTTCTTAATAAATCCATATTGGCTATTACTTATCTCCCTATTATCCCCCAGATTTGAACAAATTGACTGTTTAGTAATTTGTCACAGTGTCTTTCTGGATATCAAAATTAGGCTGGCTGGTATATAATTCCTTTGTTTTCCTTTTTCCCTTTTCCTTAGACAGGTACTACATTTGCCCATCTCCAATCCTCTGGGACTATAACCATCTTCCACAAGTTCTCAAAGATAATTGTTAATGGTTCAGAGTTTGCTTCAGCTGGTTTGCTAAGTACTCTGGGGTAAATTTTATCAGGCCCTGTCGAATTGTCTACATCTAACTTATTTAAGTATTCTTTAACCTATTCTTTCCCTATTCTGACAGAAGATCCTTCTCCCTCATTGTTAATATTATTTGTATTAAGCATCTGGTCACAAATAACTTCTTTAGTGAAGAATGAAATAAAAAAACATTAAATACCCCTCTGTCTCTGTGTTGTCAAGTATTAACTTTCCTTCCCCACAAAGTAGTGGACCTACACTTCACTTCATCATTCTCTTACTTCTAGTGTAGTTATAGAACTTCTTTTTATTTTCCTTTATGTCCCTTGCTAGTCATAATTTATTTTGTGCTTTAGCCTTTCTGATTTTGTCCGTACATACCTGAGCTATTCTTTTGTACTCATTCTTAGCAATTTGTCCTCATTTCCACGTTTTATGATTTCTGTTTCATCTTCAGATGTTTAAAGAGTTCCTGATACAGCCATATTGGTCTCTTACTTTCTTTCCATCTTTTCTTGGCATCAGGATAGTTTGCCATTGTGCCTTTAATATTGTCTGTTTTAGAAACTGCCGGCTCTTCTGAACACCCATTTCCCTAAAATGTCCTTCCCATGGAACCATATTTACCAGTTCCCTGGGTGTGTTGAAGTCTGCATTTTTGAAATCCACCATCTTTATTATTTGCTGTCATTTTCTCCTTTGCTTAGAATTATGAACTTTATCATTCTGTGAACACTCTCACGCAAGCTGCCTTCCACCTTCAAACTCTCAACCAGTTCTTCCCTTTTTGTCAAAATCAAATCTAAAATAGTTGCTCCCCCATTACATCCTCAACCTTCTGAAACAAAAAGTTGTCTCCAAAACATTCTAAGAACATGCTTACATGCTTTTGCTTAATAGGGATGGATTTATTTAGTTGTTTAAAGATAGACATGTGCTTTAGTGCTTTGCAGAATGGGGTGGCCTTAGCTGTTATTGTTAGATAATTGGTGTGGGATGTATTGTTAAATGACTTTTAAGCACATCTTTTGGACAGAAAGTATTCATTTTTTATTTGACAGATGCCTTTTTCTTCATGTTTTTGTTCAGAAGCTTTATCCCTATCAAAACAGAAAGTGTACATCTTTCAGGTAACAGTAGTCTCTGATCATTAAAATGAAATAGCTGAAACCCCAAAGACTACTTCACACAGTGATCCAGAGACAACAATAAGTCAATTATTTTCAAAGCCTCATTCTATTGTGTGTTTGTTCAGACTAGGAAAGTGAAAGATATTTTCATTCAAAACTCCTTCCTATTTGGTGGAGAGAGAAAATCTGATGTAATAAGAAAACCGTGTTAGTTAAATATGACCAGGTTCACATAAAGATTTAATCATCAAACATAAAATCACCTGAATATATTTTAGTGTATCAATGTTTGAAACCAAAAGCTCATATTTCAAAAATGACCCATTTTGTTGTCATTATGAGAGGCAAAAGAAGATACCTTGATATTCAGTAATGTCTCTTTTACTGATGCAGGAATAGAACTCTGATTTTATTCTTCTGGAATGTACTTAGGATATATGGGAGTTAGAAGTTGAAGTTAGAATCAGATCAGTTGATTATTTCAGGTTGGGGGTGGTGTTTTACTCTTATCACATTACAATATGAACTGGTTTCTTGTATGTCCAATGGGATGGTATGGTTTTGTAATTTATTTTGTTTGTTATTCATTAAGGAAAAAATGGCCGTTTTGTTACTAGTGGCTTAGAGAGATCAGCCTGAATGTAAGTAACCCCACTTTGAAATCGCAGCCTGGACCTGATCTGAACTGGACTTTGTCTTTATAATAGATTTAGCCAAAAACTGGATCCAAACTTCCCTGAACTTTTGGGAAGTTTGAAATCTAAATACAAATTGGTACCTTGTGCCCATCTCTAGTGATCTATATGTAATTCAGGAGTGGTTAGGGAGTAGGATAGTTTGGAGACTTAACCATAACACTGAGTCGGGAATTCCTGAGTGCTAGTGCTGTGTCCACCGCTGAGTCACTGTGAAGCCTTCTGCTAATTTCCTAGTTTCTGAGGCTTATTTTCACCAATATAAAATGAGAGTGGTAATCTTAGCCACTGTATTTACCCTGCCTAAGCATGTGTACTGCACAGTAGTATCATCACCGGCCACCGACAGTACCAGGAGGCGTGAGCCGGAACGACATCGTATATCATCGACGAGAAAGGGACTGAGAGTCTTTTACCCACTGGACCATATGAACTGGAACGATAAACTCACTGAACATTAAATCTCACCAAATGAGGGTAAATCCATCCTCATCATCGTACCCACTCATTCTACTCCACACCTGAACATAGCCATTATATATGAACAACTTACCCTCATATGTCAATCTCTGTACTTTGACCCGTTAAGCCTTTACCGCCAATTGGGGATGTTGCAAATTATGTATTCCTTACGTCATCCAATCCTAAAACCGAACTTCGCTCTCCTTGATAATCTGTACCTTATCCCCTGATAACCAGAAACTTCTATGCTTAAACTCTGTACCGTTATTTTTATTTTTAACATTATCTTAATAAATTTTTTAAATCTGGTGTTGCAAGGATTAATTAACAGCACTTTGAAGATTAGCATTGTCACAGTTGCAGGACAAGCTGTGCTTTACAACACTTTTAGTCCCTCTGAAGAGCACCCTTCATGTGACCGACTTAGCTTCTTTCACCTCCTTCAAGGTGTACTTAGCAGCCATCACAACATTTCATGACCTAATATAAAGGAAATCTGTTTTTGCCCACCCAACTACAAGACACTTCCTAACAGGTATCCAGAACGCCTACCCTGAAATGCGCCCACCCACAATACCATGGGACCTTAATCATGTACTTAAAAGTCTCATGAGACCTTCTTTTGAACCACTAGCCACCTGCTGTCTTCTACACATGTCAATGAAAGTTGCATTTTTGGTAGCGGTAACATCGGCTAGACGAGTTAGCAAAATAGGGGCTCTTATGGCTGATCCGCCTTACACGGAACTCATGAAAGACAAAATTACATTATGACCACACCCAAAATTCCTACAGAAAGTGGCTACCTCATTCCACATTAATCAACCTATTCATGTACCTGTGTTTTATCATAAGCCATATAATGGTCCGCATGAAGCCTCCTTACATACCCTAGATGTTAGACGTGCCATTGCCTTTTACCTGGATAGAACCAACCCTTTTCACACATCACCAAGACTATTTATCTCCATTTCAGAATGGTCCAAAGGTTCAGCGATCTCAACACAATGACTTTCCAAATGGATTTCTATTGCATACGGACTTGCTATACAACACATGATAACCTAAGGGAATTAAGGCCCACTCTACCAGAGCCATGTCAACATCATAAGAACATAACGGACATACTGGGTCAGACCAAATGTCCATCAAGCCCCGTATTCTGTCTTCTGGCAGTGGCCAATGGCAGATGCCCCAAAGGGAATGAACAGACAGGTTATCATCAAGTAATCCATGCCCTGTCACCCAATCCCAGCTTCTGGTAAACAGAGGCTAGGGACACCATTCCTGCCCATCCTGGCTAACAGCCATTGATGGACCTATCTTCCATTAATCTATCTAGCTCCCTTTGAACCCCATTATAGTATTGGCCTTCACAACACCCTCTGGCAAGGCGTTCCAGAGGTTGACAGTGCGTTGCATGAAAAAATACTTTCTTGTGTTTGTTTTAAACCTTCTACCTGTTAATATCATTTGATGGCCCCTTGTTCTTGTATTATGAGAAGGCGTAAATAACACTTCCTTATTTACTTTCTCTATACCACTCATGATTTTATAGACCTCTATTATATCCCCCGTTAGTCACTCTTTTCTAAGCTGAAAAGTCCAGGTCTTAGTAATCTCTCTCCATACAGAAGCCGTTCTATACCCCTAATCATTTTTGTTGCCCTTTTCTGAACCTTTTCCAGTTCCAATATATATTTTTTGAGCTGGGGCGACCACATCTGCACACAGTATTCAAGGTGTGGGTGTAACATGGATTCAGATAGACGCAATATGATATTTTCTGTCTTATTATCTATCCCTTTCTTGACGATTCCCAACATTCTGTTTGCTTTTTTGACTGCCGCTGCACATTGAGTGGATGATTTCAGAGAACTATCCACAATAACTCCAAGATCTCTTTCTTGAGTGGTAACAGCTAATTTAGACCCCAGTGTTGTACATATATAGTTAGGATTATGTTTGCCATGTACATTACTTTGCATTTATCAACATTAAATTTCATCTGCCATTTTGTTGCCCAGTCACCCAGTTTTGTGAGATCCTTTTGTAGCTCTTCGCAGTCTGCCTGGGACTTAACTATCTTGAGTAGTTTTGTATCATCTGCAAATTTTGCCACCTCACTGTTTACCCCCTTTTCCAGATCATTTATGAATATATTAAATAGGACTGGGCCCAGTACAGATCCCTGGTGGACACCACTATTTACCTCTCTCCATTCTGAAAACTGACAATTTATTCCTTCCCTTTGTTTCCTATCTTTTAACCAGTTACCAATCCATGAGAGAACCTTCCCTCTTATCCCATGACAGCTTATTTTGCTCAAGAGCCTTTGGTGAGGGACCTTGTCAAAAGCTTTCTGAAAATCTAAATACACTATATCCACTAGATCTCCTTTGTCCACATGCTTGTTGACCCCCTCAAAGAATTCTAGTAGATTGGTGAAGCATGATTTCCCTTTACAAAACAATGTTGACTATTTCCCAACAAATTATGTTTGTCTATGTGTCTGACAATTTTGTTCTTTACGATAGTTTCAACCAATTTGCCTGGTACTGAAGTGAGGCTTACTAGCCTGTAGTTGCCAGAGTCACCTCTGGAGCCCTTTTTAAAAATTGGTGTCACATTAGCTATCCTCCAGTCATTTAATACAGAAGATTATTTAAATGATAGGTTACAAATGACAGTTAGTAGTCCTGCAATTTCACATTTGCGTTCCTTCAGAACTCTTGGGTGAATACCATCAGGTCCTGGAGACTTATTACTGTTTAGTTTATCAATTTGTTCCAAAACCTCTTCTAATGACACCTCAATTTGGGACAGTTCCTCAGATCTGTCACCCAAAAAGAATGGCTGAGGTTTGGGAATCTCCCTCACATCCTCTACAGTGAAGACAGATGCAAAGAATTCATTTAGTTTCTCCACAATAGCCTTATCGTCTTTGAGTGCTCCTTTAGCATCTCGATCGTCCAGTGACCCCACTGGGTGTTTAGCAGGCTTTCTGCTTCTGATGTATTTTAAAAGATTTTTGCTATTACTTTTGGAGTCTTTGGCTAGCTGTTCTTCACATTCTTTTTTGGTCTTTCTAATTATATTTTTACACTTCATTTGCCAGAGTTTATGTTCTTTTCTATTTTCCTCATTAGGATTTATCTTCCACTTTTTAAAGGATGCCTCTTTGCCTCTCACTGCTTCTTTTACTTTGTTGGTTAACCATGGTGGCTCTTGTTTAGTTCTCTTACTATGTTTTTTTAATTGGGGTATACATTTAAGTTGAGCCTCTATTATGGTGTCTTTAAAAAGTTTCCAAGCAGCTTGCAGGGATTTTACTTTTGGTACTGTACCTTTTAATTTCTGTTTCACTAACCTCCTCATTTTTCTGTAATTCCCCTTTCTGAAATGAAATGCTATAGAGTTTTCCCCACCACAAGGATGTTAAATTTAATTATCAATAGCATTGCTGAATAATGGTATTTAATTATCAATAGCATTCCTAAATAATGCTATTTAATTATCAATAGCATTCCTAAATAATGCTATTTAATTATCAATAGCATTCCTGAATAATGTACCCTTAATAGACATCTGTAGAGCTGCAACCTGGACGTCAGAGCACACCTTTGCCAAGCATTACGCTATCACCAGCGGCCCTATTTCTGATACTATGTTCAGCCTATCTGTGCTCTCGTCCACCATCCATGTATAACTCTGAAACCCTGCCATCCGCCAGTGGGGCAACGCTCTATAGTCACCTAGAGTGGAGCACCCACAGAGACACCACTCGAAGGAGAAGAATAAGTTACTCACCCTGTGCAGTAACGATGGTTCTTCGAGATGTGTGTCCCTTTTGGTGCTCCACTACTCACCCTCTTCCCCTCTACTTTGGAGTATAAACTAGATCGCTCTGTGGTAGAGAAGGAACAGAGGGGGGGTTGGGTCACGAGCGCTGCTTAGGGCACCAGCAGCACTTTCAGATGGCTACTGCGCAAGCGCGCCCCAACCAAGCACTGCCACTTCACTTTGAATGGTCTCTTACAATATGTGTTAACTACTTATGCTAAACAATCTATTCCACCTTGTATTTAGTTGTGACACTCTGCATACCTTTCCCAGACCTGAAGAAGAGTTCTGTGTCATTCAAACACTTGTCTCTTTCACCAACCAAAGTTAGTCCAATACAAGATATTACCTCAGCCACCTTGACTCAGGCCTTGGCTACACTTGCAGATTTACAGCGCTGTTAGTTAAACCCGTGTTCGTACAGCTGAGTAGGGAAAGCGCTGCAGCCTGTCCACACTGGCAGCTGCCAGCGCAGTAAGGTGGCTACATTTGAGGCATTTGCAGCTCTATTGGGAGCGGTGCATTATGGGCATTCAAGAGCTGCAACGTGCTTTTCAAATGGGGGGGGTGAGGGGGACTTTGACAGGGAGCGTTTTTGGAGACAGAGTGGGTTTTTGGAATATCCACAGAGTGTCAGCTCATTAGTTCCACACCTCCACATCCCCTGCCTCTCTCTCAATCACTGAAAGCAAACAGCAGGGGCTTTGTTTGTTTTTAAAGAGCAGATAAAAGAGAGGAAACGGAGCCTTCCCCCTTCCCCCCGCCGTTCTTCTCTTCCCCCCCCCCCCCCCCCCGCCGTCTCTGTCCAAGGCAACTTTGCTGCCGGCATTCCTAACGGAGGCTCCCCCCAGCCCCCCCCCCCCCCCCCGCCTGCAAACAGTAGCTGTGTTTGGTTTTTTGTAAAGCACCTCAAGAATGGAGCTCTGAACTCCAACCCGGAAGTGCCATTTCAAAACAAAGGCAGCTTCCGGAGATCAGTAACTGCGTTGTTCCTCGGCTACACTGAAAGACCAACGTTCCACCCACTTCGCAACAGCTGTTATTCCTCTCGGGGAGGTGGAGTACATGCAGCGCTGTATCTGAGGAGATAGAGCGCTGCACGTGCCTTGCAAGTGTAGCCAGTTAGTGAGTTACAGCGCTGCAGGCAGTTTTATTGCGCTGTAACTCGTAAGTGTAGCCAAGGCCTCACTATGTATTGATAGTAGGGCTGTCGATTAATCGCAGTTAATTCACGCGACTAACTCAAAAATTAATTGTGATTAAAAAATTAATCACAATTAATCGCACTGTTAAACATAGAATACCAATTGAAATGTATTAAGTATTTTGGATGTTTTTCTACATTTTCAAATATATCGATTTCAATTACAGCACAGAATACAAAGTGTACAGTGCTCACTTTATATTATGTTCTGATTACAAATATTTGCACCGTAAAAATGATTATAAAAAAGAAATGATGGTGGTGCAAGGCTTATCTATTTATTTAGTCCGTGGCCCAGAGGTGTGATGTGGGATGAGTTGTGGTGGTGGATGGGAGCAAGTGGTGATTGTTGTTGTAATTTCACATGGTAGGATATCATAATGAGTTGATAATGGAAGACCAAAAAGACGCCCTACAGACTCTCTCTGTTAGATCCTTCCTCACAGGCCACCATGGTTACAGATGAAGAGCCATGGGGAGTTGGCTAAAGCACTGGTAACAGAAGTCTTATGAGAGTATGGTCAATAAAGACATTTATGTTTTTAGGACCATGTGTAGTGGGTGTACAGAACATCAAGAAAAGTTTCTTTGCCTCCCTCAGGGAATCTTTGCCTCAAAGTCTCACATAGTGGACCTGCTCTGAGTAGTCATTAGCTTAGGTGTTCTCATTGATAGGAATTCTCATGTTATTTTTCAGGACAAATCACTGAGATCTAGACTGTTATAGAAATAGAACAATATCCTAAAAGGAACAAACACTGAGCAGCCTTTTCCTGAACTTCAGTGAGAGCATTCTGGAGGTGCTTGGAGGTCATTGAGGTATCACCTGTAAATTGGCCCCATGTCTTTCCTGATTAATGACCTCCGGTAGGGAGGTACCATGTCCATTGTTGGTGGAATATATCAGTGTCTCTCGCTAAAGCTCTCTAGCTACAGTAACTCCTCACTTAACGTTGTAGTTATGTTCTTGAAAAATGCGACTTTAAGCAAAACGATGTTAAGCAAATCCAGTTTCCTCATAAGAAATAATGTAAATGGAGGGGGAGGTTCCAGGGGAAAAAATTTCACCAGACAAAAGACATTATATACATATACCATATACATTTTAAACAATTTTAAACAAACAATTTAATACTGTACTCAGCAATGATGATTGTGAAACTTGGTTGAGGTGATGGAATCAGAGGGCGAAAGAGGCTGGATCGTCCGACTGCTCCTTTTGCTGTTCTTTCCAAAGTGCCATGGGGTGTTCAACCCCTGCTCTGCCCCAGGCCTGCCCCTTCTCCCAAGGCCTCCCCACACCCCACCTCTTCCTGCCCTCACTCTACCCCCATCCCACCTCTTCCTGCCTCTGCTCCACCCCCTACCCCCAAAACATGCCACGTACTTGCTCCTGCCCTTACCCTCCCCCAGCCTCCTGAACACCGTGAAACAGCTGATTGCTGCTGGAGGGAGGGGGGAGGCTGCACACCACATCCTCGCTCCTTCCCTTTTCCCCCCAGAGCCTCCTGAATGCCGCAAAACAACTGATTTTTGCAGGCAAGAGGCACAGGGAGGGAGGGGGAGTTGCTGATCCATGGGGCAGCCTCTGGGCAGGAGGCACTGAGAAGGGGGGGGTGGAGGGGAGCTGACAGGAGGGCTGCTGGCCCACCCTGGTTCCAAGCCCCCATGGCCAAACAATATTATAAGCAAACATTGTGCAACTTTAAATGAGTATGTTCTCTAATAGATCAGCGGTGTAGCAACGAAACAACATTAACTGGGACCACATTAAGTGAGGAGTTACTGTATCCTTAAAGAAGCTGATCTAAGGCCTCTGTACAAGAAACCAACACCTAATGCTGACAATCTTGGTAACTATTGACTTGTTCCTAACCTTCTTTTTTAGGCGAGATCATTAAGATGGTGATGCCAAGGCAACTCTGACTTCTGGCAGATATCAGACTTCCTTGCTTAAATCAGTCTCTGTACTAGATGACTGTAAAATAATGTAACACCAATTATTTAAAAACGCTCCTGAGGCAATCCCGGCAATTACAGGTCAATAAGACTAACTTCAGTACCAGGCAAATTAGTTGAAACTATAGTAAATAACCGAATTATCAGACACTTAGATGAACACGACATGTTGGGGAAGAGTCAACATGGCTTTTATAAAGAAAAATCATGCCTCACCAATCTATTGGAATTCTTATGTCAAAAGAATGTGGCAAGGTGACCTAGTGGATGTAGTGTGCTCAGACGTTCAGAAAGCCTTTGATAAGATCATATGGAAGCTGTTCTATAGACCTAAGCATTTTTGTTGCCCTTCCCTGAACCTTTTCCAATTTTAATATATCTTTTTCTGAGATGGGGCGACCAGAACTGCACGCAGTATTTAAGGTATAGGTGTATCATGGATTTATACAGTGGCATTATGATATTTTCTGTTTTATTATCTATCCCTTTCCTAATGGTTCCTAACCTTCCGTTAGCTTTTTTTTGACTGCCACTGAACATTGAGTGATGTTTTTCAGAGAACTATCCACAATGACTCCAAGATCTATTTCTTGAGTGGGAGCAGCTAATTTAGATCCCATCATTTTAAATCTATAGTTGAGATTATGTTTTCCCATGTGCATTACTTTGCATTTATCAACACTGAATTTCATCTGCCATTTTGTTGCCCAGTCATCCAATTTTGTGAGATCCCTTTGTACCTCCTCACAGTCTGCTTTGGACTTAACTATCCTGAGTAATTTTGTATCATATGCAAATTTTGCCACTTCACTGATTATCCCTTTTTTGCCATATCACTTATGAATATGTTGAACAGCATTGGTCCCAGGACAGATCCATGGGGGACATCACTATTTACCTCTCTCCATTCTGAAAACTGTCCATCTAACCTTTGTTTCCTGTCTTTTAAGCAGTTACTGATCCATGAGAGGCCCTTCCCTCTTATGCCAAGACAGCTTACTTTGATTAGGAACCTTTGGTGAGAGACCTTGTCAAAGAAAAACCAGCACTCCCTCTACCTCAGGACAAGGTTTTAAAGAGTCCATGCTCTCTAAACCCCAAGGCGGTTACAATACCAACCCCACTACCTATGGCACAGAATCTGCTAAAGGGCATATTTTAATTGTTATTCTTCTTGGAAAACTTTAACCACATTATTCACAGTACACAGAAAATTGTCCTTGAATTTCTCAGGTTGGTGTCTTCATCTTGTTATACCTCACATCTGTTTATGTTGGTGTTATAGGAGCACACCCACCCTTAGAACACCCACTGGCATCAGGGTGTAACATCACCATTATCCTCAGCTCTGGCACCTCCTGCAGACCATCTGCCTCTCACTGGCCCATCCGTGGCTGGCCCTCTGACCATGTCACATAAAAGTTCAGGCCCCTTACGGGGTAACAGAAAGGTCCAATGAAAGACCAAAAATAAATCTGCAAACTAATAACTTCTCCTCTGACTTTTGACTACTAAAGTCTTCTGCTTCCCTTCCCCATAGCCTCTGGCAGTTTATCTCTGGGGTCTCCCTATTTCCACTTCCAAGTTCTATCTTCCCTCAGAGGAGCCTAACCTGCTCCCCATGAGTTTTTTCTACTCATTGGAGACCTTAAGTCAGGGCCTCCTCCCGCAGGAGCCTGCTCCACTGCCGGTTGGTCTTTCTGCTCCTTTCTCAGGAGCCAGCCTCAAACTGTAGGCCTCAGCTCTGTCATGTACAGGCAGACTTCAGCTCTGTTATTAACAGGAGCTTTCCATTGTCTCCCTTCCCCAGGGATCCTGATAGTTCGTTTAGGGGTCTATGAACCCTCAATCCAGTGGGTCCTCCAGCCTGCAAACCCACAAGGCTTCTCTAGAAGGAGCTCCCTTTCTCTCCTGCTTCCTGCTAGCTATACAACTTTCTTTATATTGCTCTAGCAGCCTCTTTCTAGCTCCATTACTAATTAGCTAAAGGGCACCCCTTGGAGCACCTGATTGCTCCCACGTGTAGCCTACAGTACCATCAAGGGCCAATTAGGCTCAAATTCTCCTGAAGGGTGATAGCACTTGATCATATCTTTTTAAAAGACTTATGCCATTGAACTTTTTTGAACTGGGGTGAGCAGATAGTGGAGGGAAAAAAACATTCGCTAAACACTGGCTAGTAAGATGATGACTGAGTTGTTGGGAGCTGTACTCTCCAGAGGTACCAATCACATAATAAAAACAAAGGCAATGCGATCTGCCCCATTTTATACATGTTCGATACAACCTTCGGGTTCCTTACAGTTTTCCAGTGAGATGCTTAGCATGGCAAAACTTGCATGCATCTGTCCCATAGGTGTGTGTAAGACTTTAAAAGAAAAAGATTGAAACATTTGTGCACCAAATAGCTGATAGTGTGGATCAATGACACTCAGCCTTGTGTTCTACATTTGTCACACTGACTGGGATTTGTTAGATATTGCGGGGAGGTCGGTTACATTCAAGGGAAACTTCCCTCCTATTGGGAAGGGAAATGGGGAACACCAACATTTTAATGTAGTTAAATCTGAAATGTAAAATCTTCTCTCATTTTTTATTAATGGATTAACAAAACTTAATTTTGCCTTCAGACTATAAACAATGCTAAAATAAGGAGTCTTCATCAAAGCACAAAGCCGTTGTTAGATACTTTGAAGAGAGTTTTATAAATTTTGAAATAATTATACAACTTGTTAATTTAACAAGTATTATTTTTCTAATATTTCTATTAACTAGATATGCAAATATCTACTTCCATAGGACTTGTGGGTGCACCACACCTCTCAGAATGAAGCCCTTGTTTTCTGAAGGTGTCTAATTTAAGGAATATAATTTCTATGATACTTTCAGAAGGTAGGAAGGCTGCCTTTGGAAATTATGGGCTTGATCCTCAGGCAAGGCAACGGCCCATGTGGTTCAAGTAAAGGGGAGGGTAGAGGTAGTTTTATGCCACCTTTCCCCCAATGCCCACACTAACCTTTGGGGCAGCCAAGGATCCGTTTGAACATGAGCACAAGTTAGAACAGTCTGCTGTAATTTCTGTTGGCTTCAACAACCCCCTGATGGCTGTTATGCCATCAAGAATCGCTAGAGAACAGTACCCACCCTTAATACCTTCATTAAGCTTGTGCTGGATCTACCCACCCAGGTAATCCCCTACCTCAGAGGAATAGAGAACTACTCCTTTATGGACTTGGCATAGGGCAAGATGGAGCCCTTAGGAAATATCACCAATCAAAGCAGCAATTATTGAAAATGGACTTTGTAATAACTACATTGAATAAAAGAAAAAAATCTTTCAGACATACATTTTCTTAAATAAAACAGGAAACACTTTCTTGAAAATTTCCTCTATTAAGACTTTCCACATTTTTAGCATGCAGAGAGAAAAAGGTCTGCTTTTTAAATCAACTTCATGGTGTTTATGTGTTTAATATCACAGACTTCCACAGCTGCACCGCAATCCAGCTAAGCATCCTGGCTCTGCACAAAGTGAACATTTCACCGACTAGAACCTTATACCCTGAGTAGTCCCACTGCAGTCAAGGGGGTCACCGGTAGAGAAAGGTGCTACTTAACATAAGTTAAGGTTTGAAGATGATAGCCCTATATTATTTTCTGTTTTATTCACCTCAAGGACTAGTTAATAAAGTTGCACATTTTTCCATTGGACCCAATGAATATTGTGATCTGATAAAAATATAATCAGCCTGTGAATAGGACTTGATGTGCCAGCATCTATTGATTAGTTTTAGTATTTTTTCTCCTTCTAAAATGCATTATGGTGTACTTATGGTGTTATAATGCACTGTAGACATTTCTAGACTTCTAGCTATGGTTAAGGAATAGGTGTAGAGCATTCTTTGGAGAATCGGGAATTAGCTCCATTAGAGAGAGGAAAGTCTTGTAGTTCAGGCAGGGGACTGAAACTTAGGAGAGAAATGGATACAGTTCACAGCCAGCCCATAAAGTCACTGTGTGAGTTTGGGTAAATCAATTAATCTGCAACTCAGTTCCCTTTTTGTAATATGGGCATAGTGATATTTCACTGCCTCAGAGGGGTGTTCTGAGGTTAAACCCATACATACTTGAGAGACTATCAGGTAATAGGTACTATAACAAAGTGGGCAAATAGAAGTAGGTAGAAAAGTCCAACAGAGCCTGAATCTCTTGACCATCACTTTGAATAAAAGACCAATAATTTTTCCTCAAGAAGGATGATTATGAGATTCAGATATAGTTTAGGCCTGTGGAAAATTGTACCTTGAGAATTGTTTTAGGAATTCCTGTATCTGTGCCCAGGTCATTATTATGGTGGATTATATTTTTAAATAAAAATTAATTTTAATTAAAAAACATGATACAATGTACTTAACATTATTTTTGCTACAAATGTGGATATTGTCCCTACATATCCATGTAGTAATTTATCTTCAACCACGCGTGACTGCTGCATGAGGAAGTTAATCACATCTTTTTCAGGAAAGCCCTTGTATCTGTGAATAAGCCCATATTACAGTAACTCCTCACTTAATGTTGTAGTTATGTTCCCGAAAAATGCGACTTTAAGCAAAAACGATGTTAAACAAATCCAATTTCCCCATAAGAATTAATGTATATGGGGGGTTAGGTTCCAGGAAAGTTTTTTTCCACCAGACAAAGAACTATACATTGTGTGTGTGTGTGTATATATATATACACATACACACACACACACACACACACACTCTACAAGTTTTAAACAATTTAATACTGTACACAGCAATGATGATTGTGAAGCTTGGTTGAGGTGAAGTTAGAGGGTGGGATAGTTCCCAGGGAATGCCTTACTGATAAATGATGAACTAGCATTCGGCTGAGCCCTCGAGGGTTAACACGTTGTTAATGTAGCCTCACACTCTACAAGGTAAAACGAATGGCGGGAGGGGAGACAGCATGGCAGACAGAGGCAGAGAAACACCCCCTGTGTGAGAGAGGGAGAGAGAGAGAGAGAGAGAGATAAGTGCATTGCCCCTTTAAGTACGCTGACACCACTCTAAGTACATTGCATTTTTAAGAGATCAGGAAGTTGAGACAACAGCTGTGGCCGGCAAGCTCTCTCCGTCCTGAGCCCTGTCGTGTCCCCACCCTGCTCTATATGGAGAAGGGGTAAGCGGGGGGCAGGAGCAGGGGGAGGGGGACACCCTGATATTAGCCCCCCCTCCCGCCCCTGCACAGCAAGCAGGAGGCTCCCAGGAGCAGTTCCAAGGCAGAGGGCAGGAGCAGCACATGGCAGTGGGAGGAGGGACAGATGAACTGCCAGCAATTGATAGCCTGCTGGGCAGCTGCCACACAGGGAACTTAGGGGTGCAGGGAGCTGATAGCGGGGCTGCCGGTCCACCCTGGTTCCAAGCCCCCACAAGCTAGTTGCAATGGGCTGCTCTTCCTGCAAGCAGTGGACAAAGCAGGCAGCTGCCAAACAAGGTTATAAGGGAGCACTGCACAACTTTAAATAAGCCTGTTCTCTAATTGATCAAAACGTTAACCGGAATGACTTTAAGTGAGGAGTTACTTTACTACCATTACTAGAATGATCTACCATTTTTCCTTCCTATCAGTTTTATGTTTTAAATGTTCATCCAAACAAGTGGTGATATTCTGCCCTGACATACATCCTGCACTTCCTCACAGGAGTCCTCTGAAATCAGTCAGCTTGCACGGGGTGTCAGTTAGGGCATTATGGTCCAAGAAGTTTAACCCTTCAAAATTGGTTACCTCCATATGTGAGTAGTGCTTGCAGCATTGCAGCACCTCTAGATATAGCCCTTGGATGTGCTTACAAGAATACAAGTTTAAAAATAAATGTAGTTGACAACCCACTGATCAGAAGCCTATATTTACTACAGCCAAAGTTCAGTGTAGGATTTAACAATTTACCTTGAAAATTCCTGATGAGTGTTCCACACTTCTTGGACTTCATAAGGCTATGGTATCAAACAGAGGTCTCTGTTCTGATTAGGACAGGCTGTCTTTGGGAGCACAGGCCAGAGAGGGAGCTGTGATACGCTTTGAAAGTGCGTAGCACACTTATCTGCTGCTGGCCAATGGGAGGGAGGTGATCCTCATGTCTTAAGCCACGGCTGGTCATTATGCAGTAGTTGCACACTGTCAACACCAGTGCCAGAATTGTGGCTTCTCCTTGCTCAGGCATGCAGTGGATGGAAGATGTTCTTGCCCCCTTTCTCACGTTTTTTTTTTTTTTTTTTTTTTGCCACAATCTAACCCTTAGTATGGTGAAAGAGTAGATGGTCGAAAGGAGGCAGCAACGTGTGAAGACGATTTTTTCATAAACACCCATGTCTCTCAAGGAGTAGTTGTTTTCCCTCCTAGCATGCTTGATGATGCTTTTACCTCAGCTTGATTTTTTTTAATCTTGCTGATCAAACAGAAGCTGCAATACAGCAGAAAAGCAATGACCTTTTCAAGTTCACATAAGCTGGTTAAATTTCATCCAGGCAATTCCAACAGATAATAAATAACCACATCACTCTGACAATATCTCTGGCAGGGAAATATTGTGCAAGCACAAACAATTCCACGTAGTTTATAACAGATATAGGCACAACGTATTCACAAATACTTAACATTAAGAGCTAACCCTACCCAGTGTGAAGTGGTGCCCAAAAGGAGAAGAGGACATATGGACATGGATATGCAACTACACCAATATGGAACCTCTTCTTCACCCCATGGAGGCAGCAGAGCAGGCTCTCTTGGTAGCATTCAAGAGTGAGAGACCTGGCGCTAAGGGATTTGGTTTGAGGGGTAGGGAATGTGCCTCACTTCCAGCTACATAGTAGATATGTCAGCAAAGGTATATGCTGCTTCTGTTCAGTGCATCAGCAAGACATTCCAAAATCCATTCACCTTCTCAACTTGAAGAATATTGCCCTGACTGGAAGGATTCCTGTAACAGAGGATGCAGCAGACAGAGAATCTGTTCCCCTGACTGTACAAATCACAGCAGGATTTGGCTTTAAACAATTAGTGGTTGAGGAGTTATCGTTTAATATGGTGCAAAGTGTGGATGGAAATTCATTGTCTGTTACAGCAGAACACACTGGATAGAAGTTAAGCCCAGAAGCGAAGTCTCAGATCAGTAGCCATATTTGCAGATAGTCATGAGATTTAGGGTAAAAATTTCAAAAGCACCCAAATGAATTAGGCCCTTAAGAAGCTAAGGGTATGCCTACTGCAATCAGAGGAGTGACTGCAGCACATGTAGACATACTTGAGCTAACTTTGATCTACCTATTGAACAACAATAGCTGTGAAGCTACAAGGTTAGCCACTTGAGAACACTTCTGGGTCTTGGGCAGACCATGCTGCTGCCCGTATTGCCATGGCTTCAAGCTAGACAGATCAAAGCTAGCTCAGGTATGTCTACACATGCTGCAGGCACACCTCTGATCATAGTATAAGATGCCTTCTGAGTCTCATTGGAAGTCAGTTGGACTTAGATTCCTAAGGGCTAGATTCACAAGGGGGACTTAAAGCACTGCAAAGATCAGCACATGACCAGCCAATGCAATTTAGGCATCTTGGGGACTTTAACAGTGGAAACGTAGGCATCTAGGGACTTGAGATACCTACAAGGTTAGATGGCAGCTGAACAGGGGTTTTGTGAATGCCCATGGCACCGAAATGTTGGACTTAGGCAGGTAGACACTGAAGCCCCCTTATGAACCCACCCCTAGGTGCCCAAGTTACTTTTGCAAATGGGACTGAGGCTCCTAAGTCACTTAGCTGCTTTTTAAAATTTTACCCTTAGTCAAGATCTTGCCTCTAAAACAGGTTTTACACTTTTTAACATGACAGCTTAAATCCTCCAATGACCAGTGGCTATTTTGTGTCTAACTACTGGAGCAGAGCAGCCCTTGTGCCAGTGTAGTGGCCATAGGAGGAGCTACTAATGTACTACACCAGCACAGGGAGCATGGCTTGAGGAAAGTAGGTGTGGCTGGCACATCGCTACCCTTTTTGAAGCCCAGCTGCCTAATCAACCATTAGGTATGTGGCACGACCTAGAACATCCCTAAAACTGCTCTGATTTATTGCAGGAGACCAGAATGACACATGTCCCCTTTCTCTTCTCTGGCTGTAGTCAAGGATCAGGGCCTATGTTTTCTATGAAATATAGTTATTATTGTTTACCACTCATATAGATATGTATGCATGGTGCTTTAATACGTTTCTTCCAGAGAAACATCAAATATAATTCCAATGAATAAAAATAAATAAATGTTTGCTACAGCTGATGGAGACAACACTTTGCTTTTTTGTATAGAAAGTGTCAGTACCATGTGCTTGGCAGCCTAGGGTTTGGGAATCACATTTTCCCCCAGCTCTGGTTGCAGGCAAGGCTCATTAAGCCATTTATTAAATAAATTGGTTACTTCAAGCCACACACCAGATGGTGGTTCTAAGTCTGAAACACAGGGTAGGGTGACAGTCTGAAAGTAAATTATGTTCAGTTGTCACTCAAAACTGACTGCCTGCTTTGATTCCCCAGGGGTTAAAAAAATCTCACAGTGTAACTGCCAGTCAAGCTTACTAACAGGCCACCAACAGGGGAACTGCCAAGCCTGAAATATTCTCCTCTTGCTGCAGTTTATACACTCTGCAGAGAAACATTTGTATGATGCTCTTGCGTATATTTTGGCAGTTTAAACACTAACATTATATACTGCTATTCTGAGGTCCTTATTACTCTGAATTAAAAATTCAGTTCAGAATGACACATACCATACATTTATTTTTGTGGGATAAGGGAAATCTGTGGTATTTGACTTATGACAAATGTTGATAAAGTAGCAATTAAGTGGTTATGGTGGTTTCCGTTCTGAGGCAAAATATTTTTTTTGTAAACATATAATAAATGTTTGGCTCACAATAGGATCCAATAATTTTGATTGGCTTGGAAAACATGTGTCCAAGCCAACAGTCCCTACTCAGGAAATGCTACTTTTAAACAGTGTAGCTATCACAGCTACAAACATGGGTGACTGCATTGTAAAGTGACATCAGCCAAAATGCATCGATTCAGTATGTGACGTTGAGTTATGTAATTTTGCAAAAATGTATAAAGCAAGAGATTTTTCAAAAGCACCCCAGGTGGTAGAGGGGAACAAATTCCATCAATTTTTTCCATTGGATTTGTACTTCTAAATACTTAGGGACTCTTAAAAATCTCCTGCTAAAAGTCTTGGCCTGATTCTCCCGTAAGTCAGGAATACTACTGAAGTCAATGGAATTGCACTGATGTAAGTGACTGAAGAACGAGGTTTCTTGTCTTCTTTTCTTAAATGTTCATTACTTCTGGATGACAAAACCTAATATTGCATTTTTCGATGAAGTCTGGATTGAAATTAGATCACAAGGCACACAGAGCTGCCTACTACCTGGAGACAGGTGAATAAACTCAGTTAAGAATCATGGCCACCAACTAAAAAGTGGAAACCATTGGACATTAATTTGGATGGGGGTATAATCTTGAATAAATCCAGCCTTGTCAAGATAGTCTTGTAAACTGCAACTAAAGTTAGGAAAACTGGTGAGGTGTGACTCTGAAAGCATCTCTGAGGCTCATTTTCAAGGTGCTAGCAGCACTAACAATGATCATTCAACTGTCTAATAGGCCTTAACATATTCCAAAAATAGTAATCAAAATCTATCTTGGCTGTGCAGACACACACAACCTGTGTGTGACGGGGTTCGACTCACCACTCCAGCGCCTCCTGCTGGCTGTCATAGGAATTAGCTCTTCTCGCCAGTGCACTCTCTTCTGGTGATGTCTTGCCGCCATCACTTCTTCTCCAGGGACCCACGTCATGCCCAGGACTGTGACATCCTCTTCATGACACAGCCCTCCAGCTGTGCCGCACTCTGTGCCCCGCCCTTCCAGGGAACAGTATCTCAGTCCCTCAATCCAGGCCACTTCCTCAGTGGCAAGTGGGAGCAGAGGGGACTCAGGCCCTCCCACTACTCCAGGTTCCAGCCCAGGGACCCTGAAAGGTGACCGCCACTTGCTGTGTCCCCTCTGACTCCTCAGTAGATTTCCCTGGACCACTTCTCTGGGGCCACAGCACTCTCTTTGCCCTGGCTTCAGGGCCTCAGCCTGCAGATTCCTGCAGCACACCAGGAGCTGGCGTTAGCTCCCCCAGTCTCTGCCAGCAGCACTGCTCTGTCCAGTGTGCTTGCTGCCGTCAACCTGCAAGGCAGCCTGTCCACCTCCCTTCTCAAGCTCCAGGGAGTGACTGAAGCTGTTCTGTACTGCAGGTCTTCTTATATGGGCCTGCCCAGCCCTGACTGGCTGCTCCTGTAAGCCCTTCTGTGATTGTCTGCCTCCTGCGCAGCCTCCCTTGGGCCCTATTAACCTCTGAGAACCTAGGGTGGAGCAGTCGCCCCATCACACTGTCACACACGTAAGGAACTACCACCATTCTTTCTGATCTAGTGTAGAGTGTGGAGGCCCATAGAAAGAAGAGACAGTTGTATGTGATACAGTTCCCTGGAACAACTAGTCAGGAATACTCTGAACTCTCATTGCCATACCCAGGTAATTTTGTGCTTGTGGCAAACCAGACTATCATACCACAGCACTGCTGGACGGCTAATTCATGAACATTTTGTCCTAATTACTCTGACCTATTTTCCAAGCTTGACCACTGTCTGTAAAGTGAGCTGGACTCGAGTGGCAGTAGCTCCCAAATATAAGGGCCATTTGTCTTTTTAATAAGCTGATCTCCCAGAATGTAGCCCTGCAAAGATCCAAATGCACAGAGAGGGTCTACAGTGCAGACACAAACTGTATTCCAGTCTGAACTCTGACTGTAGTGCTTGATTCTGTTGATGGAAAAAAACCTGATGCAGAGCAATCTGCTTTGCACTAAAATTGTTACAGTTTTACCAACGATTCTGCTTTGAAATCCCAATTATTCAAGAACACAAAATCATACTGAACTCTAATACCCAAATGGAAAAAAGTGTACGCAGTGATTAGAACAATGGGCTCTGATTTAGAAAGCCTGGATTCTACTCCTGAGTTGGATATAGACTTACTCTGTGACTTCAGGCAAATCACTTAACCTCTCATTGCCTCAATTTACTCATCAGTACAATAGGTCTAATACCTACCTCAGAAAGATACTGTGAGACTAACTCACTCAATGATTGTAGACCACTTTCAGATCCTTGAATGAAAGGTGCTAGAATTGCAAATTATTATTAAATTTATCCAAGCAGCATGTTTATGGAAGTCGGACATTCTGAGAGCATTATAACGTTGCCGACCAGGAAGGAGATAAAGGAACGTAATGTGGATATCAGGGGAAACATTATGATTTTAGGCTACATCTACACTACAAGTTAGGGGTGCGAATCCCCCACTTGTGTACATATACTCATGCTAGCGCTCATTAAGCTAGCACAGGTATAAATAGCAGTGTAGCTGCACCAGCACGGGTAGCAGCAGCAGAAGCATGGGTTAGTTATGCCAAGTACAAACCCGCCTGAAACTGGTGGGTACTGTTGTATTAAGGTAGATGAAATATATGGGCCAAAGGTGTGAACGTAACCCAGTCACTGCCCAACATTAAATAGTGGTAAACAAAGTTTGGGGTTTGTCCTCCAGAGACCTCAGCCTACTTAGTAACCATGGCAAACACACCATTAAAATCTTTGTAACCTTTTATTAACAATACAGAAAAGAAGGGGGGAAAAGCTAATGCATTTGAACTGTAACGTATTAAGTAAGGCTTTCAATTTAACAACATACCTTTTTCCTTTAGCTGGAGAGTGTTTTAGAAGGAAAAAAACCCTTGTTTGAGAGTCTTAGATGGTAACAAAGATGGTAATAACTGTCCTTTGGGGGGAAGAAGTTAGTTGAGACGGGCTGGAGCTGTCGTTGGCACTGTTGTTGTTGTTAAAGTCCGATCCCCTTTCCTAGGAGACAAAAGACAAATACACGCAAAAGGGGAGAGAAAAGCAAAGCAAATGCATCAAATGCAGGTTCTATCTCTGATGTTGACATTCACTTGCAACCTCACTGCTGCAGGAACACAGGCATGGCACACAGTCTTATCAGGCATATCTAGATATGGTAAATTCGTACCAGCATCAGGCTATTTAGGGCATTTTCTTTTGCCTTTTTCTGGTCACAGGCTTAGAGGAGTGTTACAAAATATAGTCTTGGTCGGCTAAACCAGACTCTCATTAGACAGAAGGAAAAAGGAGCAGGATAGGAAAGAGACAAGAAGGGGAAGGAAAAGGACACAAGGGCAGGGAGGCCTTTGCAATGAAAGGGGGAGTGTTGCAATGAAAGGTACGGTGGGGAGCCATGGAACCTCCTCAGGTTGATAGGGTAGGGGGCCACCTGAAGAGGAAGGTAGCTAGATTCATATGTAACCAAGGGGGGTTAAGCAATTCCTCATCTGGACATATCTTACTGGACACCCAGGTTATTCAGGGAGGATGGGGTACACCTATCCAATGGGGGAGCAGATATATTTGTGTCCAATATTAAGTAAGAAATCAGTAAATATCTGGGAACCTGGTGACAGATGTGAGTGAGGCAGCCAAACTAAATTGCTGACACCTCCTTGTGGCACATGTCCGGTGCAGGTACTCATTGTGGAAAGGATATGGTTATTGGATAAAATAGATTGGAAAAGGATTTAAAGGAAAACATCCCGTAAGGGAGCTAAAGAAGGAAGGTTTGGGGCTCCCACAACTGGAACAGCAGGGAGTCACCCCTCCTTTTATAGCCCCCATAAACCTTATACAAGGGAGGGCAATGAGGTCCCAGGTAAGGGACAGCTGGGACCAGGTTGGGGATTTTGTGGAAATAATTAAGGAAAGAGCTCTGACCTGCACTGTATTGCCAGGTACTTCCAGTTATTTTATGTGACTAAAGTTGCAGCCCAAATAAACCACATCCATTGTCTCTGGTATTTCTTCTGGCATGGCTGGAATATACTTTACTGTACTTCCACCATTTCATGTTTCTCTGAATGTATAAATATCTTCTTACTGTATGTTCCATTCTATGCATCTGATGAAGTGGACTGTGGCCCACGAAAGCTTATGCTCAAATAAATTTGTTAGTCTCTAAGGTGCCACAAGTACTCCTGTATAGTATTGAGTACTTCAAGCTGATCAAAAGTAATAATCATAGAAATTAGGGCTGTCAATTAATCACAATTAATGCCTGCGATTAACTGAAAGCAAAATTAACATGTTAATCGCATACCTGTAGGTGGGGCATGAGGCATCAGCAGTAGGGGGGGCTGAAGCAGCCCCAGGCTGCCGCTCCCTGGGCAGCAGGGGGCGCTGGAACCCTGGGCCCCAAAAGTGGCTGATGCCCCAAGCAGGGCTGAAACCCAGAGCCCCCAGCTGTGACCCTATATTTGAAACTATAGAAAACACCCAAAAATATTTAAATATGTGGTATTCTAATATTGTTTAACAGTGTGATTAAAACTGCAATTAATCCATGATTTTTAATATTGCAATAATTTCTTTTAATTGACAGCCCTAATAGAAACATGTCACAATATATTTTAACAAATATCTCCCCACCCTAATAACAACAACTCCAACTGGTCACAAGCTAAGTGTTAATGAAACAACTGAAACCATGTGGAAAATTAGAATTGCAGTATAAGGTTAATCATTCCACCATCCCTTTACTAGGCAGTGTATTCTGTTGCCTGCAGGAGAGCACACCGGTAAAGAGTGAATTTTATGCAGCTAGTATCATGGTTCCTCTCCTAATATTTAGTCACTGGTCTCTCCTTAGCTCCTGTTTCCAACCTGATCTGATCATTCCCTGGCTTCCAAAACCCTCTTGCACCGTTGTGGGTCAAGAAGCTCCGTTTATCTATTAAGTCACTTATGTTCCAATTTTTTCCAACTGAGGGGTATGTTCATATTGTAAGAGAATCAATAGCATGAAAAAGGTGTGTGAAGTTCTTTGAAGAGCTACAGCAGAAATAGACGTGAGAGTGATGCTGCAGAAACTTAGAAGCAAATAGCATCATGTACTAGACAAAAAACACCACTGAAAACAGCTCTAGCTTTTCCTCCATTAAGCAGACTTATACAAATGCTATATTGACTTCCTGTTCCGAAGAATAATTGTCTTTGGTTCCTAAACGCCATATAAGTTTTAGCATGAATTCAGAGCTCATTGTGCGCATAGTATTACAGCATGTGTGCACAAGCCAGTGAATGCCTCAACACTTGCATTTGTAATGCTGGAGAGGCAAGTTTAAAAGTGGATTTTTGAAAGTTCCCTCCCATATGTTCCTTATGATACACAGTGACAGCATCCTAATCTATTTACAGTGGACACACTTTTTCAGAACAGTTTAATACAGTATCTCAGAGGACCTGTCATGGTCCTAGAAAGACTTATGCATTCCTACTACAGAAGCGACAAAGGGTCCTGTGGCACCTTATAGACTAACAGAGGTATTGAAGCATAAGCTTTCGTGGGTGAATACCCACTTCTTCGGATGCAAGCAGTGGACATGTCCAGAGGCAGATATAAATGTGCAGGGAAGATTCAGGCTAGAGATATCTAGCCTGGTTATCTCTAGCCTGAATCTTCCCTGCATATTTATATCTGCCTCTGGACATTTCCACTGCTTGCATCCGAAGAAGTGGGTATTCACCCACGAAAGCTTATGCTTCAATACCTCTGTTAGTCTATAAGGTGCCACAGGACCCTTTGTCGCTTCTACAGATCCAGACTAACACAGCTACCCCTCTGATTCTTACTACAATGACTCAAGGTGGCTGGAAAAAGTGATGTTGTTCAGAGGGTCTTGCTTAGGTCAGCTATCTTGGTACCTCTAACCCCAGTAAGGATTTATATGTTCATCCATTGTGTTCACTGGAAAATGCCGATTGATTCTGGGACTGTTCTGGAGACAGTACTTCTCGAAAATTTGAAATCAGGAAAGAGAAAGAGTAGACACAGGGTGCACAGATGAATCTTCAGAGCACAAGATTATGCCATTCAAGTGTCTCAGCCATGACAGTAGAAGTTGAGAAGAATAACAAATTGTCAGGTTGTTGGACTGGCTGAATTGTGATAAAAGACTAACAGCTAAAAAATGTAGTTTGACTAAGCAATGACTAAAGGGAACGATAACTGTCTATGAATAGTTGATGGATGTTTACACCTAGAAGAAAGAGGAAAAATGTAAGTATATTAAGTCAGTATGACTAGGACTGATGTGATGAAATTTTAAAAGGGAAATTTAGGCTACCAAGAAAGTATTTCAGACAGATATATTAACCCATTAAACAATTTCCTAAAGGAAGGGACAGAAGGACCACCACCTGACACACAATGAGGCAGGACAAAATACTAGAAAGGGAGATGAACTTGACGGCCAAGTGGGACTTTCCCCATCTTTAGACTCCATGATAATCACAGAACTGAAAGAGCACTTCATTGGCACTCAGCTCACCACACTTCACGTCATACAGAGTAGAGGACTGATCTGAGATGGCACTTCTACAACATGGAACAAAGAACAGAATTACGAGAGCGGAGAGATCTGAGTAGGAAGAAAAGTAAGGGATAAAGGGGTCAGGTAGAAGGAGCACCGACTATGAGAAGAAAGGGCAAAATGGGGACAGTGACCTAGGAGGGGAAGCACAAAGGAGAGAGGGGAGGAGAGAGTAACTGGATAAGGTGTGGACAAAGCAGAGGTGACCGTGGAGGAGGGGAAGGATGAGAGATTGAATGATTTAAAGACTGAGCTTGGAAAGAAAATGAAGACGAGAGTGAGAGAAGACAGACGATAGAAGGGAGGAGAGAAATAAGAGGAATGGAGAGAGGACATACCTCTTTCTCTCTTTCATACTAGGGGTATGTCTACATTGCAATCTGAAGTGTGATTGCAGCACATATAGGTATATCCAAACTAGCTTTATTCTAGCTAGCACAAATACCAACAGCAGTGAAGCTGCAGCAGCATGGGCTTCAGTACAGGTCAGCTGTTCCTGTTAGTACAGCCCACATTCAGGCCTGTCCTGCCATAGCTTCACTGCTATTGGTAGTCATGCTAACTAGATCAAACTAGCTTGGGTATGTCTTCATGATTGGCGATCACGTCTCCAATCCAACTGCAGTGTAGATGTATCTTCAGTGTCCACAAGCTTAACTGTGCTTCTGCACCTTGAATCTCACTTGGAACCTGCCCCTGGACCTATTTGAAGGCCTCTGAATCCCTCATGAAACAAAAAAATTGTCGCACAAGGGACTTGTAAAATATGACTAATAGGGAGAACTGCACCACTGTCACAGAAGTTCAGGCAGGGAGGTCCAGGGGCCATTGGAACTCAGAGATGGGATAGAGATCAGAACTACAGTGAGCTAATGAATAAAAAACAGAGATCTAGTTAACACCTGATTATCTTTTTAAAAAGACAAGACTTTAAAGTACTTTCATTCTAAAAACAAATTATCTGGTTTGATTTTGTTGTGAAGATCCAGAATAAAAAATAATATGACCTTTTTCAAAGCTTCACTCTGCGGCATATGAGCATTGCAGAGATGAACACCCAGTGGAACTTTATAGAACCCATGCAGAAGTGAAATGCAATACTAATTTATCTTAAAATAAAATAAGGATGAGGGATATTGTAAACACCAGTGTGTTTCCTGCTTCTCTTTCTGCCAGAACATGTTACCAGCTGATTAAAAAATAGATACTAGTTTTGCAAAAGTATGCTACATGAAAGAATAAGTGTAGAATTATATTATGCAAACACCTTAGAAACCCTTGGGGCATTACCAGCATGCACAAGTTAAGAGAGTAGTAGTATTCAGTTATAACTTTGGTGAAGATTCGAAGGTCAATATTCTGCCTTCACCTTTAAAATAGCAATAAAACTAGTTAGACAAGGTGAAGTCTTAATAATTATACACATAATAATGAAAACACAAAGACAGGTAAAAGTTGTATAAGAATGTAATAGGGAATGCTACCTTTTCTATAGAATTTGTAAACCTAACTATGAAATCTAAGATGCATGGAAATGTGCGGCAGTCTAGTGGACAGAGAACTCGATTGGGAGTCAGGAGACCTAGCTCTACTCCCGACTCTGCCATTGGCCTGCTAGATGACCTTGGGCAGGTAACTTCAATTCTCTGTGCCCCAGTTTCCCATCGGTAAAATGGGGATTGATACTTACCTCCTTCATAAGTGTTTTGAGATCTACTGATGAAAAGCTGTGTAAGACCTAGGTCAGGGGTCAGCAACCTTTCAGAAGTGGTGTGCCGAGTCTTCATTTATTCACGCTGATTTAAGGTTTTGCGTGCCAGTAATACATTTTAACATTTTTAGAAGGTCTCTTTCTAGAAGTCTTTAATATACAAAGAAACTGTTGTTGTATGTAAAGTAAATAAGGTTTTTAAAATGTTTAAGAAGCTTCACTTAACATTAATTTAAAATGGAAAGCCCCCCAGACCAGTGGGCAGGACCCAGATAGTGAGAGTACCACTGAAAATCAGCTCGCGTGCCGTCTTTGGCACCCATGACATAGGTTGCCTACCCTTGACCTAGGTATTATTATAGTAGGGAATATCATTGTCTGTTAAATTCTATATGTTCTATAGTGGTAAAGCCAACAAATGTATTATCTACACTAGGGCTCCCACCAGTGGGAATTTTTGGTATAATTTCCAGGTGTTGTCAAGTCTGAAGATTCAAACTATGCTGCATTTTGTCCTTCACACTGGCAGCTAGTCTGTGTTCAGAATCTCCTCCACATCTAGTCTTCGTCTTGGAAGCTCTATGCAACTATTATTTATAAGTAGGTGGGATGTGTTATCTGACTTAGTCATTTCTCACATTCCCACCCAAACCCCCACACACCTCCTACGCATGGAAAGCCTTCTCTGACCTAGTTCACCAAGACTCACTTCTACCACCCACACACACTGAGTCAGAGAAGACATTTTTCTTCTAAAAGACATTTTTTTAAATAATTCAACCATTCGACATGCATGTTTTTGCTGAGTAAGTATGTCACCTTATTGTAGTGACCACTGTATCTCCCTCCTCCATTCCACTGTTGTCCCTTCATTGGATTATACGTAACATTAGATTGCAAGCTTTTCAGGGCTGGGGCCTTGCCCAGGGTATATGTAGATATGAGGAGCCTCACACAATTCTGGACATTGCAAAATAAGAGTTCTTTATGGCCCAGTCCCACTCCTACCAAAGTCACCGTTATTAACTCCAAGGGCAGTATTATTAGGCCCTTAATTACATGTCAAGACATGAGCTCAGGGTTCCGCTTTTCACCTCTAACTGTTGATAGCATCTGTAGCTCCTTTAGGAAGCAGATCTACTGGAATTTTTGAAAAGGGAAAAGTATGAGTTCCATGCATGTACCTATCCTCTCACACCATCACCAGAGCAGGAATGACAGATAGAAGCTAAAGGGCTGCTCCCATTGGATTGCCACCATTGGATAAAAAATAAATACAACCAACCCTGCAGACAGGAAGAAAATGAACAGACTATTTCTCTTTTCTTTCCCCGGGGCTCTTTCGATCTTTTCTGTCTTCCACTTTCCCCATTTTTGTTCTCGTGCCCCTACTCCCTTCTCTTTTTTTCCATTCTTCCCACCCCTGGATTCGCTCCTGATCTCCCCTTACAGTTAAAAGCAGCTTTTAAAAAAAACAAAAAAAACAAAAAAAAAACTTTCAATGGTGTGTTGCACTCAGTAAAAGAGTTGGGCACATTTTTTTGGACAAGTAGTTGATTTACTAAAAAATGCAGTCTTGGGTCATTTGAAACTATTCACAAATTTGGGTCGAAGTCGACAAATGGTTGCTCTGAAAAAAAAAATAGTGAAAGTTTTGTTTCAACATTTATAAATGAAACATTTCAACTTTTCATTTCAAAATATTTTGTTTTGAAATTTAGTTAGGATTTATTTTAGGAGACAAAGGAAGGGTAAAAACCTGAAAATAAAATGAAACGAAATGAAAAAATAAAACAAAATTGAGGTGAACAAAATATTTAATCTGACCCAAAATATCTTTGTTTCAAGGAAGAAAAGGGTCAGAAGCAAAATATTTTAGGAGTTTTGCTTTAGTATCTAGATACCATCAGATTAAAGGGGCACCTGAGGACTGAGGGGGGGGAAACTAGTTTGTGATACTCTATGGACTGTTTCAATTCCACAGAATGTCTTTTTAAGTCATGAATGCACCAGGGACATTTCAGAGGGTAGTAAATGACCTAACTCAAGTTTTGAAAACTGAAGACATTGTCATATAGTTAGATGACTTCATTTGTTTCTACTAAACATGGAAGGAACATCTGGTAGGTGTGGGAAGGATTCTAAAGCTTTAAGTAGTCAGGGTATGAAACTTTCAGGAAATAAGTGTTAGTTTGTGAGGAGTTGCATTACCTTGCTAGAACAAAATCCATGAGAACAGGTTGGACCCCCAACCACAAAAACTGAATGTTATAAAGGACTTGAATGTTCCTAAAACCTGGAGGAGGTACAAGGTAGGCCTTGGAGACTCTACAGATTTAAAAAAAAAAAAATTCAGAGCAAAGTGCGCCATTATAACAGCTAACTAAGAGCAACTATGGATGGACAGAGCCACAGCAAACATCATTTGAGTCACTGACGGAAGGACTTCTAAAATATGCTGTGCTTAAATTCCCAGATCCATCCTGTCCATTTGTGTTAACATCTGATGTCCCAAAGTTGCTATCAGATTTACAGTTGAACAATTAGAGGAGCTTGGTGGGTGCAGATCAGGGGTTTTCAGAGGTTGCAAATTAAATGAAGGAAACCAAGTATTCAGCTACAGAAATGAAGTACCTGGCTATTGTGAAGACATTCAAGCTCTATCACCCCTATTTACTAGGTACAAAATTCATAGATTACACAGCTCAACCTAGAATGATACCCGTGGAGATGGATTCACAAACTGTCCAAATATTCATTCAAGTTCACCATAAGCCTGGAAAGGAAAATGTGATTGCAGGTGCTCTCAGTCAGGGGAGAATAGACTCATCCTGGTCTTGTGAGCACATCTGGCAAAAACAGTGTAAAGACCCTACGTTACGTTCAGTACAGCAGCAGATCTACTGAAGGAGACTGATTGGAGTTTCAATGCAGGGCAGAATTATCATCCGTTGATCCAGCTACCAACTTACTGGTGTAGGAATGCAACAGGATTGTCTTAACAGCAACTTAACAGCAAATTGACATAGAACAGTACTCTTCATGATGAACCAGCATGATGAGATTTAAAGAGATATTGAACTGAGTATCCAACAAATTTTCTTTAGCTGTGCATGGCTACAGATGTTAAGGACAGGATACTTAGTCTTAGCTGTCAAGAAAGGAAAGCACCAGCAATGAGAGGCAGAACTCCGTTAGGAGAAATGTCCCAACCTAGTAAGCCCTGGGAGTTCATACAGATTGACTTAAAAGGAGCTGAGACTGGGATCTACCACTTGTAGCATGAGCAGGTGTGTGAGGCACCCTGCCCCAGTGGAGAGATTACGGTGGGAGGCTGGATCTTGGTCTCACCCCAATTCCTCTGCTGGGGCAAGGCCCCTTCAAACAATTGCTCATGTGACAAGTGGCAGATCCTGGTCTCAGCTCCTTGCCAGCCCATGCTGTGGTGTCTCCCCTAGGCTTGCCAGGGGGCTGCTGTAGGGCAAAGTGGTGCTACTAATTGCTGAGTGTTGTCAGCTCTGACCAGCTGGCCAGACAGGAAACTAACCACCCCTCCCCCCAGCATCCAAATTAATCCAATACTATGATTTTTCCAAGGGTGGGCATCCTTGCTTCTGCCTGCCCACTGTTGGGGGCAGATCACAGTATTGGACTAATTTCTCCATTTCCATGCAGTCTGTGAAATTGTGATTTACACATAACACTAGCCAGCACTCAACTATTCATTACTCTCCTTAGGAGATGATTCTGCAAACCCATGCTTCCCTATGCTTTGATGTTCAGTCAGTGAAAAGCAGCAAAGCTGCCTGCATCTATGTAGGTGAGAGACATAATGATGTGACCTGCGGACCAGAAGATGGAGAAACAGATGAGCAGAAGTGAGTATGCCAGGCATAAGATGCCAGGGGAAAGGAGAATTATGTGCCCATCCAGGAAGAAAAGGTGTGGCTATGCCACTGGAAAAAGGAACCTGGAAAAAAATTCCAAACATGCTTCTTTTTTGGAGGGGACCTTACAGGGTAACCAAACTAAACAATGTCTGTGCTGATACAACAAACCAGAGTTTGCCTATTCTAAATGTACAGATTCATTGACAGAAAGGGGACACTGAGGAGGTGCAATAGCTGTCCCAGAGGGATGCAGTAGAAGAAGTGGAGGAACCCCAGAAGCTTCCTGTGGCTCATAGTGGGAGACCCATTGCAGAGGAGGAAGTGCCCTGGTATCCTCAGGACCTCAACGTTCTGCAGTTTTCAATAGTCCGTCTACAATGGATAGGCCTGACCTAGAAGACATGAACCTGCACTGATTGATAATTGAGATCAGCTATGAGTGATGTCCCTGTGACTGAATACAGGACTCAGGCAGAGCAACATGGAACCTGTGTGCGTGCATACAGCCTCCATTCCTAGGAGTTACTGTTTTGAGTTCTTAGTGAACTGGAGGTAGGGGGAGTTGTAATGATTAGTGCAGACAGCACCTGCCCCACTAGAGGGTGGTGTATCTTTCTCTGACTGTTAAGTGATGGGCTTGTACGGTGTTGGATTTGACCTTGGGGCAGGGGAGAGAGGAGTGGAGAGGAGAGAGAATAGGAGACAGTAGGAAGTTCAGTCCTGGCTCTGTGATCTGGAGTTGGTACTTGCTTACAGAATTTCCGGGATTTATGGGAACACTGCAAGTATTACAATAGATACAGCTTCCAGGCTAGTCGATGAGAATTGCTAGTACCGAGTGCTTCCCAAGACCACCCCCTAAAATACAACACACTATTGTATTGGACTGCTTTGAAATGCAACTAAAGCTGCAACACTGTTCAACATTTCAACATTCATGATGTAGAAAGTGACGGGGGGGGGGGGAGGGGAGGCAGGGGGGAATTTAGCCCTAATTGTTTATTAACTCTATTTTCCACAAACTTGGGGCCCACTCTTGCAGCCTTACAGGATTGGGCCCTAGCCCTGTTCTGTAGCTAACAAGAACACTTGCTTATTCTGTAATACAAATAAGTACCCCCTGGGCTGCTAGAGTTAGTGAAATAACTTAAGCTCATAGAATCCTAGAATCAGAGGGTTAGGAGGGACCACAAGTGTCAAATCAGCTGCTGCTGATCAGTGCATTTTTCATTAGCACTTTAGAACATCCAGTCTTCCCCACCCCACTATTGTTTTGGTATCTATTCTTTCAATCTGTGGGCTAGAAATGTCTCATTTCTTCTTTTGAAGTCTTGATGCAGTGACCTCTAGTCATGCCCCCAATACCTAGCAAATGCATCAACATGTTCCAATTAATACATTACCTATTCATTTCTAAAATGATGGGAATTTGTCACAAGATGCCTCTTCAGTTACCCAATGAGCAGCACTGCCTAGCCCGTTGTCATGGATTTCTAACCACAAATATACAGTCTCTTACTTTTTCACCATATATACCTCTAATCCCTGTTTCCACAAAAGGCAGGATGTACCACAGGTCTACAACTTTCCCACAGCTTCACTCTTCTATTCATAGGTTTCAGTGTAGTAGCCGTGTTAGTCTGTGTCAGCAAAACGAAAATAAGAAAGAAAAACTTGTAGCACCTTAGAGACTAACAAATTTATTTCAGCATAAGCTTTCGTGGGTTAATACCCACTTCATCGGATGCATGGAATGAAATATACAGTCGACAGATGATATTTATACAGTCAGAGAAACATGATAAGGTCGAGGTGCATAGACCAACCTTAAGAGGCTAATTAGTTGAGAGGAACCATAACAGCAGGGGAAGAAAAACCTTTGAAGTGATAAACAAGATGGTCACACGGGTATGAATGAGGATCGTTAACTTAAGGGAAATAGATTCAATTAACGTAATGGCCGAGCCATTCCAAATCTCTATTTAATCCGGAGGCAATGCAACCTAGTTTGCATATCAATTCGAGTTCAATAGTTTCTCTTTGAAGTCTGCTTTTGGAGTTAATCTGTCGCAACACTGCTATCCTCAAGTCTGTCACTGAGTGATTAGGGAGGTTGAAGTGTTCTCCTACTGGTTTTTGAATGTTATGATTCCTGATGTCAGATTTATGTCCATTTATTCTTTTGCGTAGAGACTGTCCGGTTTGGCCAATGTACATGGCAGAGGGGCATTGCTGGCACATGATGGCATATATCACATTGGTAGATGTGCAGGTGAATGAGCGCCTGATGGCATGGCGGATGTGATTAGGCCCTGTGATGGTATCACTTGAATTGATATGTTGACAGAGTTGGCATCGGGCTTTGTTGCAAGGATAGGTTCCTGGGTTGGTGTTTTTGTTGTATGGTGTGTGGTTGCTGGTGAGTATTTGCTTCAGGTTGGGGGGCTGTCTGTAAGCAAGGAGTGGTCTGTCCTTCTATTCAGTTTACCCTCTGAACTTCCCCCTTTGCTTCCTGTTCCTCTCAATTAAATAGCCTCCCATTACTAAGCCAATTGTCTCATTAGCCTAGCAATTACCACCCAGGTGTCAGTAATCCCCACCACAGCAACTGGTTAATTAACTTCACTCTAGCTTGTAGTCTTCACAGTGTTGCAGCCACTTCAGTGACCAGGACATTACAGATAGTGCACAGAATTATTTCTTCATTAGCAGCCATTCGTATCAAATATAATACCTTCTTTCTTATAGTATTCTTCTCATTGTTAATTATTTTAGTAATTGCTTAGTGATCTTGGCCATATATAATACAGAAAATAAAGACAGTCCCCATCATAAAACGTTTACAACCTCATCTTACATCTGTATCCCTAGCCAGCACCTTTAATAGTACAAGAATGAGACATAGTAAATACTTGAATTTTCAGTTCTTTCATATTGCACATGCTCTTACTCCATTTTCCCCCTCATCTGCTCAGTATCTCTACATTTGTTTCATAATAGCTATGGATATTTCCCTATTACTGAGGTTTTAATTAACAAAGAACTACCTATCTCTAGGATCTGTAGCTTAATAGCAGAGAATGTGACCTTGAATTTAGTATTTTATTTGAAAAATTCTGTGTGAGAATTAATGAATGATCTTGCATATGCTAAAGTAAAACTGAAGGTATGTATGCATGATACTTGGGGATTGTGTGGTCCTCATAAAAGGATTTGCAGATAAAGCATAAAAAAAAATCTCCCATGTTATACTGTCCTATGCCAATAATAAAATAAAGGAACTCTTGTTCAACACAATTTATTAAAATTGGAGGAAATTCTCAGTGATAGTCTCATTCTGTACTCTTATTATTCCGCCTCTCCAAACTTTTCATTTTATAAAGGTGACACTTTAATTATATTTTGGCAGATGCATTAAAACCATTCCCATAAGAACATGAAAGCTTATGCTTTCAATTGCTAATGTTGCCTATAGAAATAATGATTATTGAGAGACAGTCCAGCATGACAAGCAAATGTACATATCAGAAAGGGAAACATCAATTTATACTGTCTTCTCCCAGCCCTCCTCACTGAGTCTCATTGTTTGCTCTCTTCATGAAGGAGGATTCCACCAATAATATTAGTATTTTGGTATCCTGGTATCAGAGCAGGGGAAGAAGTGGCAATACTCTACTCAAAAAACATACCCCCAATCCCAGGGCAGTTCTGTGCTTCTTAAAAAAAAAATTGACAATGAGAGAGATAACACAGTGACAATTTTTATATGATCATTAGGCATCTAAGTTAGCATCCCTTTTGGATCAATGAGAGCACTAAGAGAGGCATGAAGTTCCAGTCTATCCAGCAACTCAGTGAGATATCATAATAACCTTAGTTAATTACCCCAGATGATATAATAACTAGAAACATATTTTTTTTAAAAAGCTTTAATTCCACAGAAACTGATGAGAGCACCAGAGAAGTGGCGATACATTATACTGCTTGGTATAAAATGTTTTAAGAACTGGGTGTTGTAGAGCTGTTCCTTTAACTCAACTGGCAGAGCAGTCATCTTAGAATGCTCTTGTCCCATCATGAATTTCTCCCTCAAAGTAATTTGATAGGTTACCACAGCAGTTCTCAAACTGTGGGTCGGGATCCCAAGGTGGGTCCCTACCCCATTTTAATGGGGTCACCAGGGGTGGCGTTAAACCTGCTGGGATCCAGGGCCAAAGCCCGAGCCCCACCACCTGGGGCCAAAGCCGAAGCCCGAGAGCTTCAGCTCCGTTTGGTGGGGCTCAGGTTACCGGCCTCCCACCTGGGGCTGAAGCCCTTGGGTTTGGGCTTTGGCCCCCCTTCCTGGGGCAGAGGGGCTTGGGCCCTGTTCTTCAAACCTCCTGAAAATTATGGCCAAAACCAAACTTTTAAGCAGACAAATTTTCATGAAAAAGCCATTTTTCACTGAAGAAAGTTGTGCTGAAAAAAATTTAACCAGCTCTACAAAAAGGGATTAATATTGGGTGAAGTTCTGAAATCCGAAATTTCCTTTCATCCCAAATTGGAATAAAAGGTGCAATTTCAAAATTTCCCATGAAACAAAAGTGTCAGCTTGGAAATATCAAACCACTCTTATCAAAACTTTGATAAGGCTGAAGCACTTCATTTCATTCCATTTTGATAAGGCTGTTTCATTTTGACTCGTTTGAAGTGCTTTGTTTTGATTTGATTATTTCAATGTTTATATTATACTATTAAACTCTACTCAAAATGTTTCAATAATTTTGCATTGGAAATTTCTGTGAAATTGATGCTTTCCTGAGAAATGTTTTTAATTCAACCAATCAGCATTTTCTAATAGAAAACAATGGGCAAATGTTTGACCATGTATAGTAAATTAGATTGTTAGCCAAATATTAGTACAAACTAATTGCACCAACCATAGCGCATAATGTGACAATGAGCGCCTGGCATTGGCCACTGTCAGAAGACAGGATCCTGGGCTAGATGGACTTTTGGTCTGACCCAGTATGGCCGTTCTTATATTATAACAGTGATTTTGTCACAGGATTCTCTACTCACCCCTGGGATGCCTCTACCTGGCTGCTCTGGGATTAGTTCCTTCCAGGTCTGATGCCCCCTTCCATCACTTGTTCACAAGCCCTGTAGTCTCTCTCTCCATGGTTTGGCTGCTCCCTCTTCATGGCTTGGCCATACAGCTATCTCACTATGTGTTTTCCCCTTCCGGGGGTATCAAATTCACACAGGACAAACCATCCCAGGTACACTCCAAATCCATTCCCCTGACCATGCCACTTTCCAAGTAGCTACTAGGGGAACCTGGGCCTGCCCTCTATTCTGGGTTCCAGCTCGGGGACTGACTAATCAGCAGTCAAGGTCTGCACCATCTTAACCCTTGCTGCCATTTCCCTGAGCCTTTTCCTGCACCTTCTCCCCATATGTTTCCTTCCTTCCTTCCCGCTCTAATATCTAAAGGATGGCTGCAGGCGCCTTCACTGCTGCCAGCTTCCTGGATTTATACTATTCCCACCTGTTCCTTCTCAGCTGGGCTCCATCATCATTCAGAGGTTACTTAGGACGTCTAAATCCCCTCAGCGGTGTCATATCCAGTTCCTCTTCTCAGACTCATTAAACTTTTCTAGGCTAGTGTGGTGTGAACACCCCATCACAGATATTTAGGAAGCTTTAAACATAGTCTCAAATTCTAATCAATTGAGTTATTTATTTATCATATAGCACCATAAGTGTATACGGTGGTAATTAAATTAGAAAGAAGTATTAAATTTATACTGAGCTGTTATGTAGTTTTCTTAGAAACAATGAAAACTTGTGTTCTTTAAAATAATAATAATAGTAACTGTACATTGGTAACTCACACGGTTGACAAAGAGATCTATTGCAAATCACTGAATTTTGTGAATTAGCAAGTTACCAGACATGATGGAAATGCAAAGATAATGTGTCACAGAATATTTTTTGTTTCGGTTGTCAACTCTAGTTTAATTGCACTCATTATAACATGTGATAGTACACAAACAACAAACTCAAAAGTCCACTGAAATCTCAGTAATATGAGATTGTCCCTAACTGATGGTTGAGCAATTGGCAGACAGTATGAATTCCTTGTGTTAATTATGAAGGGTGCAGTTTAGCACAATGTGGATTATGGAGGTTCTGCTGTATTTTCACTGGTTCCAACCAAGTTCTAATGCACTAATTAACCCTTTACTGCATCTCCTATTTTTTCTAGGTCTTACAGCTGCAGCATCTCTTGTGTCCCTGGCTTGGGCATTGGCTTCCTACCAGAAAGCCCTCCGTGACTCCCGCGATGACAAGAAACCCATCAGTTATATGGCTGTTATAATCCAGTTTTGCTGGCATTTCTTCACAATTGCAGCCAGGGTCATTACGTTTGCTCTCTTTGCCTCAGTTTTCCAGCTGTACTTTGGGATCTTCATAGTCCTCCACTGGTGTATCATGACCTTCTGGATCGTCCATTGTGAAACAGAGTTCTGCATCACTAAATGGGAAGAGATAGTGTTTGATATGGTTGTTGGGATTATCTATATCTTTAGCTGGTTCAATGTCAAGGAAGGAAGGACACGTTGCAGGCTCTTCATTTACTATTTTGTGATCCTTTTGGAAAACACTGCCTTGAGTGCTCTCTGGTATCTATACAAGGTCCCCCTGATCTCTGATGCGTTCGCCATACCAGCACTGTGTGTGGTGTTCAGCAGCTTTTTAACAGGCATTGTTTTTATGCTGATGTACTACGCCTTCTTTCATCCCAATGGACCAAGATTCGGGCAGTCACCAAGCTGTGCTTGTGAGGACCCTGTCACTGCCTTCACCATGCCCCCAGAAGTGGCAACAAACACTCTAAGGTCTATCTCTAACAATCGGAGTGTCACAAGTGATCGGGATCAGAAACTGGCAGAGAGGGATGGGTGCGTGCCTGTCTTCCAGGTAAGGCCCACTGCACCTTCAACACCTTCATCCCGGCCACCAAGGATCGAAGAGTCAGTCATTAAAATTGATCTGTTCAGGAACCGATACCCAGCCTGGGAGAGACACGTGTTGGACAGAAGCCTGAGGAAGGCTATTTTAGCTTTTGAATGTTCCCCCGCTCCTCCGCGGCTACAGTATAAAGACGATGCTCTTATTCAGGAGCGCTTGGAATATGAAACCACTTTATAAAAAACAATAAAGACTTGAAGAAACTACGAAGTTACAGTCCAAATTAAGGGTTGACAGTAGGGCTGTGGCAATAACTAAACTGCATACTACAATAGAGCAGCAAGCGGTAGTTTTCATAGTCTGGCTATCATCATGATTATCATTTGATCCTCTGTCTGCAGTTCACTTATAAAGCAGCATCACCTGAGAGCCTCAAAAAATGTATTACTTCAGCTGGGAAATAGACCCAGCTCATGACTCCTTGCTGCTATTAAACTCTGCTACACAATACTTACGATCAACAGGAAGATTCTGATGAGAGCTTTCAACTTTAACCAGTAGTGCATTTTAATTTAGAAATGAATGATTGATATTTGCTTATTTAATGACAAAAAAATTTTGTGAAAATAGCTTAGCTGTACCAGGCAATGTTGCTGTTATAGAAACTCTGGTTTCTGCAAAAATGATAGGAGTATAATCCTTACAGCAGATACACCATTCAGTTTAGAATAGATTTGAAAAATAGTTCTCAATCAAAAAAGTACACTGTCATGTTTGCAAGCCTATCAAAGGAGAGTAAACTAGAGTCTGATTAATCAGGTAATAAGCATTAGTACCAACAGAACTGCTAGTTTTCTATAGAATTGAAGATTCATTTTAATTAAAATTTCAGTTACTTTTGACAGAAATCCTATGCAGCTCACCTCTGGCTTTCAGCAGGAACAAGTAGCTCTAGCCCTTAGTGATGTAAATTAAATGATAATCATGATTCAGTGTTCAATTTGCAAAACCTTGAACAAGGAAAAGAAAGAACAAGGAAAGTATAGGTTTCATACTCTGAACTTTTGAGGACCATGTTCCGATTCTGAGAGGAAAGCATCAGGATATGAACACATTGTAACTTAAATCTGTTTCAGGACTCAGAATGCATGGCTCTGTGTGTGAATGTATGCAGGTGTGATAAGAGACGCAACATGCCATATCCTTCTAGTGCCAAACACTGTATAACTACATGACTGATATTGTTGCCTGAGGGACAGAAAATGAATGGCATGAGGCCTACAAGAGCAGGAAGCAGGAAAGAACTATCAAGTTCTCCACATGTACAGACAGCTCTGTTTTTTCCCCCTCCCAAGGTGAAAGTGATGTCTTTTAGAGGCTTTCAGCCACCTGTTAGTAAGTATATACAGTCAAGTACAATTAAACCAAGCTATGTGGGAGACCCTCTTGAAACTATTCAAGACTTGGTTCCATATCTATCTAAAAATTATGTTGACTCACTTGTAAAATGAGTGTTTTTGCTGCAAGCTTCTGGGTTTTAAAACTATACCTCCCTAGGGTATGATCAAGTCAATGCTACCCTTCTTTCTGTTAAAAGTATCCCCTGATGGTGCTTTCAGTTGCATTAAAGGTGCAAGTCAAAATTTGATAGTATTTTTTTTAAAGCTGGTGCAGAGTGAATAACTCACGGATTATTTCAATATTTTTGTAAAGTAAAAATATGGTATATAACGGTGTTACTTTTTATAAACCGCAAATCTTTTAATACATCTCATTCTCTTTAATAAGATAGAATTTAATAACTGGTCCACAAATTATATCAACTGGCCTCTACAGGTTGATGTAAACATGTTTTTCACACACTATGGATTTATTTTGCAGTGTAATGCCATATGAAAGCCTACATGGGTACTTTTAGAATATTCCATAAAAAGTGAATCCTGTTTCAAGTATAGGTGGGTTGTAAAGACGCCAAAGGGTTTCCATGAGAAACAACTCAGTATAACTATGTCTATCCATTTTAGGAAAGTGGAGCACAACTGTTTTAAGCAGCATTGTCAGGGTGGAGAAGAGCTGTGATTTTGATATGTTAACCACTGTCAGGTATATTAAGTGTAGTCACTGCTGTATATGTTGCTGGCTAAGTTCAGTCTTTCCTGTTATAATATTTGTAATATGAAATAACAAAGTTACATAGCATATGGTTTCTTTGTATACATTCAATTAGCCATTTTCAATACTTAAATACTTTTTTTTATTGCTGAAATGTTCAAAATCTGTTGTTCTTTGGTAGGGGCAAGATCCTCAAAACAAAATATCTTTGAAAGTGCAGGAATCTGCAAGAGAGAAAAATAGTAAAATTTTACTGTGACCAGAAAAATCACCCAGGTTTGAAGATTTGCATCGATGTTTGCAAATTAAGCAGTAGCCAGTTGCATGCATGGTCATTTTTAAATGCAATGATCATTTGATAGAACATGAAATCTTGTAAGAAGTGATTGCCCCTTCCACAGGGGTTCACCTGATTATTCAGTAGACATTAGTCTGAATTTGTCAGAAAATACACTGCTGCTACAACCAATTAAAAAGTTTTGGGGAATCAAGTCCTTTGTCTTATCAAATTCAATAGCGCTTTCATTCCATAAGCACACACCAGATCATCACGTAAAAGAAGTGGTCAGTCTGTACAAACCAAGCAGCCCCAAGTTTTTCTTACCTGATACATCAGGGACTAGATTCACAATGGCTACGTCCAGCATTTAGGCCCCACTGGCATTCGCAAAACCACAGCTCAGCTGCCATTTAGTCCTGCAGATGCTAAAATCCCTAAGTACCTACATTTCGGCCATTAAAGTCCCTGAGGCCCCTCACGTTCTTCTGCTGGGCATGCAAACAGTCACCTAAGTTCTGACACCACTGAGCAGCTTGGCATCATAAGCCCTGGTGGGATTCAGAAACTAGGCAGTCCCCTGTCTATCTCCCCAGCAGGGCTCAAGCTGGTAGGCATGTTCAGAGTATGCCTAACCTCACAAAAAAGATGACCTGTGGAGGAGGAGGATCCCCCTACTTTTACCAGTAGTCAGCACGCTCATGTTGGGTGTGTGAGACCCAGGCTCAGATCCCTCCTCGGCCTGCTGTAGATCAGGGATTTGAACACAGGTCTCCACCCTTCCCGATGAGAGCCCTAACCACGGGACTATAGGGTATTCTGGGGTGAGTCTGTCAATTTCTTCTGTTGGAGCTGTTCCACCACCTTCCCCTCCTCCTGGGTTATTTCTGAGAAAGGACTAATCTGGTTTAAGTGCCTAACTCAAGGAGAGGACTCACAGTTGTAAATCCCAAGTGGAGATAGGCACCTTCCTCCTGCCCAGAGTTAGGCGCCTATGTCTCTTTGAAGCCCCACCCCTCTCCTTAGCATTTCCTTCTAGCTAGCTTAGGTAGCTCCCTGCTATGCTTGCTGGCTTCTATTAATATCTTCTTTAGGCGCCTAACTCTCCCCATTCATTAAATAAGTGCCTAAGGTAGGGTTGACAAAGAGTCCTTTGGCACCTTAGACTAACAGACATATTGGAGCATAAGCTTTCGTGGGTGAATACCCACTTCATTGGATGCATGCAGTGGATCCACGAAATCTTATGCTCCAATACGTCTGTTAGTCTATAAGGTGCCACAGGACTCTTTGTCGCTTCTACAGATCCAGACTAACACGGCTACCCCTCTGATACTGAAGGTAGGGTTGTGCATTCCACTAGGTGGCAGGGTGCCTAAAAGTTAGGTGTTGCAATGCTGAGCATTTTAACTCCTAAGTCCCTCTTGTGAATCTAGCTCCAGGTCTTTTGAAAACAATACTAGAAATTGACTTCTATTGGAATAATTAAATGTGAAATAAATAATGTGAAAACCGTGTGCAGTGCTTTTCCAAATTCTAAGTCTAAGTTTTGGTGAGGCTTACGGAATCACTTTGTTTAAAGGAACTTTGTCAAAGTCCAAATTTTGCATCACAAGATGTTTTGCTTTGGGTTTTTTTACGTTCTAGAGTTCAATTTCTCTATTCTCCCACCAATTTGTATTTATTTATTTATTTATTTTGTAGTATGCATAGCCTCTCTCTAGAAATAAATCCAATTGTGTTCATGGAGAAAGAAGCGTTTTATAGTAAGTCAAATTTTGATCCCCAAAAACTTCATTTGTCACATTTGTCAATATCACTGATAGTTGGAAAGCGATCAGAATACACATTGAAATCTATCTTTGCAATGAACTACATAGGCTGACTGTTTTGCCATGAACAGTCAAGCTAAATAGTGGTAAGAATATTTATTTTAGGAGTTCTCTCTGTTAAACACAGCCCATTCCAGAAACCTCAGTACTGCCTTATGAATAGTTAATAATGGACATGCACTATTCTTTTTTACCACGAATTATAGTTTTAGGATTAACCAATAAAGTTCAAGTAGGATGGCAATAGGAAAAATGAAAAGCTTTTGCTTTTGCAGTAATCAAAAATCAGTTATTAAACAATCCATTCCAGAATAACAGGAAAATGACATAAAACACATAAACAAATGAAAGCTCAAAATTATGCTCTGGTGGAGGAAAAGTATTGTATTGTCTCTTTGTGTGCTAGAAATTAATTTCACATTAGCCTTGTCTATTGAGCTGTGCAAATTTACCAGTAGATCTAAATGAAATGGAGCTGTTTAAACACTGTCCTGAAACATGGGCATTTTAAAGTTTGTAGGTTTACATGTTTAAGAAAAGACAATTTAAATAACTGCACACCAGTTATTTAAGCACTAACACTGATCTTTGAAAAGGGATTCTTGATCATTTTAAAATGCAGTATGTTATATACCTATTTAGTTTTCCTGGCTATCATAAATATTCGCCTTTAGCCTATTTGTTTCTAAAAACGCTTTTCAAGTGATTCTTCATTGTTCATCTTTCCTTAAAGCTCATCAAAAGCCTTAAAAAAAACCCAACACTCTTCATGGAGTGGTACTTGGCTACATCATTGCTTCAGCTAACAACGTTGCTCTTGTTTTGCTGCTCACGTTCTGAAGTGGTGCAGTTCAATGTGACTGAGATGCTGCAATTTACCCTGGGGCTGCCCCACCTCTTGCACTGGCCTGCACAATGCCAAGGAAATGACTTCAGCCGAGTGCTGGGGTTATAGTGCTGCCTCTGTTGGAAGCGGAGTAAATTGCATTCATCCAAACTGAACAGACAGACAAGCATCCATCTAAACAAGCTTATTTCGGCCGAGCTGCTGCAGAAGGTGCAGGATGAAAATAATCACACCAGGTGCCCGTGAATTAACAGGCTCAACGCTGTAATTACTAATTCTATAGTACAACAGCACAGAATGTGAGAAGAATTATATAAAAACACAATAAGCCATTTAAATGTTGCTAATTGTAGCAATTAGGCTAACTCACATGAAGCCTGCACTCTCAGCAGAAAGCCAAATGGAATAAGTGGCAAACAGCCATTTATACACTATAAACAATGTTACGAAATTCATCCTCAGTTGTTTATAGAAAAAATGTCTGGTTATTATACATATGAATCCTTTCCTCTTTATTCTGCTACAACAGATAACATTTAAACTGAGAACAGACCAATTTAAGTCTAAGAACAGACAGATCTGAATACGGAATTCTGCATTTGCACTGGGTCCCATATTTCTTTGTGTTCACTTTGGTTTTTTTTAAAACAGGTTACTGCAATTAGTATGAATGAATAAATTTTTAGAGAAATTTTGTATCAGTTTTACTCATTTCTAAACTGCTGCAGTGATCTGTTTCCAAGATGATTTACCTGTTCAATCAAACGCAAATTTCACCATAGAACCAAGGGCATGATCTTGCAAAAACTTGTTCATGCAAATAGGAATAATCTTATAGGAATAATCTCACTGAATTAAATTCTATGTTGATATTTTGCAAAGACTTGTGTAGGCCATTGGACCTGATTCTGGTCTCACTTACTTGTTTTACAGTGATAACCTCATTGTTTTTAGTGGAATTTCTCCTGATATACATTGATGTAAAAGAGATCAGAATTAGGGCCATTGACTTCAGTGGCCAATTTGCATGAGTAAGGATGACTTTTGTGGGTAAGGATTTGCAGGATCAGGCCATCAGTATGCATTGTTAGCTCCACCCAGAAGTCAGCTGGAGCTTTGCTGCGGACCCTGATGGCAGCAGGATCAGGACTTAATATCGTTCAACTACAGCAGAAAACTGTTCTCTAGATTTAGTGAGGCTAATCAGTTTTCTCTCTTCAGCGCTGACACTAATATAGCTGTAGCTTGTCTGATTGACATTTTTTTATTTGTTGATCTATTCCTGTTAAGTGGACTTTGAAAAATGTCTATCCAACATCAGTCATTTCAAATTAACATTGTACGGTTTACTGTGGAACAGAACAAACAAATTTATCAGAAGAAACTTCATGTAAATATTGTAGTTCAAGCCTGCAGTTATGTTTTGAATTTCATTATTAGGACTTACTTGTGCTGGTAAAATCTAGTACGCACTAGTAAGCCGCATATCTAGTCTGGTTCCTGGAGGGAAGATGCCAGATACACAAATAAGTAGCTGGCTGATGGAGGGACACAAGGGGGCTGAAAGAGATGTCTGTCAGTAAGCTCTTCGGGCATGGAAAGATACATCCTCCAGCCTGTGTATGGAGTATGTGCCATCCACACATCTAGAATTTATGGTATGGGGTAATTTTGGGAGCAAGGCATTTTAACTATATTATAGGAGAGTTGTGGGTATCACATTTGGGGATTGAGGGGTTGCTAGGATTTGGTAAGATAAATTACCAAATAATAGAAAATTCAGATGTAATAGCTAAAACCAATTCACTATTCATAAAAAACACTCAGCCAAAACCAATCCTTTCGGACCTCTGGCCAGCAAAGCAGCAACAGTGGGCACATTTGGGCTGGAGAGGAAGTGCATCAGAGCTCCAGCTAACTTGTTCCGCCTGCTGGAAATGCAGAGCAATTGCATAAGAGTCACTGATTGGATCTGGAGGGGTTTTTTTTTGCTTCCAGACCACAAGTAACTGCCCATGGAATAAGAGACCAGAAGCAAATATCCCTGTACGGGGTCTGAAGTAAAGGAATTCAATATACCTGTTCAATTGAAGGGCATATCTATTTTAGGCATAGCTAGTGCTCCTACTATTGTAGTTTCCACATGTATTAGCGGGTACATTTCAAACTGACCTTGTTCTAATCATTTCTGGAGAACAAGGTTTAAAGGTGAACAGACCCTATACAGTCTAGTGCAGCATGTAGAGTAGTCACTGCGCCACTGGGAAGTCTGCCTATGACCTGGAAGTTGCGTGCAAATGACCCACTCCATGGGGTATGGAATAAATAGGCCTGAATATTTGCCCTAAACAATATTGTTTATGAAGATTGTTTGTTTTTCTTACACAAACAATGGGCTCACATTGGGCTATATCAAACACACAGTTATAACTTTTTTTTTATTATGCCTGTGGGGATAACAAGTGTACATAGAGACACACACATACTTTGTGTTGTGCAATTCCTAAAGTGTTGGATGGGAACATTTGTCAATGGAAATAGATTTACACAAAGAAGTTGTAATAGCATTACACTTTTTTTCTTCCTTGATTTTGTCTTTTTTACTCACTGTAAAAACACTCTCTAGCAAAAGTGTGTGCTATAGGAAGTCACTGTAGTGTTTCTGGCAAACTGAAGAGCTATAGGGTATGAATTGGTTAGTAATTGGCATTTGAAAACATTTTATTTTTCTCCTGGACCTCAGCATTTGACATAACAAACTAATTTTAATGCTCCAGGACTCTTACCTCTTTCTGAGCACTAAGGGCCTTATCCAGCCCTGAAATCAGTGGTTGGCTTTTCGCTAACTTCAGTGGCCTTTGGATCAGGTCTTAAAGATTCAATCCCACAAAGTACTGCTCAATCCTGAGACGTGTTCAGCCCGCTCAATTCCCAGGGAAGTCAGTGAGAGCTGAGGGCGCACAGCAGGAAGTGTTCAGAATCGTGCTGGATCATACCCTCATTTCTTAGCTAAATTTAAAATAATGGTAACTGTGAACTTAGATATCTGGGAGATCCTAATGCCGCTGTATGTTTAGATTATGTTCAATACAAATGTGACAGCATTATGTAGACATTCTGTCCGCACACCAACAGTGTACAGTCTGTGGGGTTACACCAGTGCAACACTTAGGGTTCAGTCCTGCTCTGACTGATGTAAATGGTAAAAGTCTCATTTGACTTCATTAAGAATAGAATTGGCCCCTAACACAGAACAGTACAGACATTACAGAGGAACTAGTTTTCACAATGGAAATGAGTCTGCTTCTAATAATGCTGTACAAGTGTAAAGAGACAAAGTACTTCAGTGCACATTAGCATAGCTCCAGTGGCTTCTGGAATATGCCATCTGAAGATCTCGCCCTGGTTAGAATCCAAAGCATGTGTGAAAGGGAGAAACTGTGTCAGGGCTTGTCTACACAGCAGGGTAATGTACCCTATGGGGTTTAATGTTGTGCATTAAGTGGTCTGTGTATCCCTTACTGGTGCACATAAAGGGTCCCTCGTGCTCTTTATCATAATGCTGTTTCAAACAACACTATGTTAAAAGCGCACCAGCAGGGGCTACATGGACCAGATAATGTGCACCATGATAGTGCACTTGCGACATCACAGCCCCATAAAGTGCATTACCCCACTGTGTAGACAAACCCTCACAAATCATTGGTTTCCTAGAAAGTTCAAATAGCCAGGCTAAGCTTTTGACTTAAAGAGACATTGCAAAGGCCTCTAGGCCAAACATACAGTGTCTTTAAAGTTGCGCATATTTATTCTTGTAGCACATTTGGGGTTTCTGTGTGTCGAGAGGGTCAAAAAATATACTGAGCTTTCCAGGGCAAAATTATTAAAAAATTCTAATCTCGGATTTTGATTAATCTGTAATAAAACAGTTCTGCTTGGGTAAGAAGCTCTCATGTGCAGAGGGTTCCGCAGAAGGCTGAGCACTACTTAAGTGCCACTTAAGGCCTGAAACATAAATAATACATATGCCTTATGCAGGCCATTGCACGAGGTGAATTTCTCCCTCTGTATTTACAATACCATCATCTATTTATTAATGTTTATGATTATTTCTGTTTTACAAACTGTAGAATATGTGGAGAAAAAAATCCAGGGCCTGATTCCCATTTACACTAAGGCCGTTTTATGCAGTGTAAGGGGGCCTGAATGTAAACGAGGCTCAGGCCCTAAGTCTCTGACAGCTCGTTGTTTTTGATCTATATTAAATTCTATGTCTAGTGAAATGTCCTCATAAGGCATAATAAAGTGATAACTGCACCAGGGAGAGCATAGTTCACTTTTAGTGTTTTTGGGAGGCTGTTGTACAATATCTAATGCTGGTATTTTAATAAAAAAGATGGGGAATAGATGCCTCCAGTTATATTTAATCATCTAAAATGCTAAATTAAAAAAAGAAAAGCAAAGCACACTAACCTGTAGAAAACAGTGAAACAATCATAAATACTCCTGGAAGGTGTCCATACACACCACTCCCATGCAGGGGTTGCAGGATTAGGCGCTAATTATAAATATTAAATTTGGTTAGTCAAAGAAAACAGGACAGATATCAGCAGAGAAGTGAGGCGGCCCAATTCCCCACTGCATTGCTCCAGTAAATGCCCCTGGAATGCCACTAAAATCAATAGAGCTACAGTGCATAACTGGAGTAACCAGTGGTGAATGAGGCCCACTGTGTTTTTAATTTAATTTTGATTGTAGAATACTATAAGGACTTGTTGTCAAACGCAGATACTGTTACCCGATATACATGCTGAAAAAGGAGAGAGGTGTTAGTAGATAGTATGGAAAATATCAGATGCATATATTTTAAGGGAATGTTACAGCTGCCAATTTAAATGCAACACAAGTGTACATTAGGGGATATTTCAAAAATATTTTTAATGTATTACTATTGCATCTATATATAACTCATACAATTCAGTCACAGCTCACTAACATATCAAAGAGCCATGTCTTTGTTCTCTCTTATTCTGCATTATTTTCAGTCCACCCCCTATGTCTTAACCTATGTTTGATGAGAATTAAAACATATATTATAAAGCTAAGGCAGAAACCACTGGCATGCGCGCGAAAGACTCTTGAGTCTGCAGTTACATTATGTATATCAAGAAAGCCCTTACACCTTCACAATCTTCTGCATATCAAAACCCCAATTAATAAAGAGCTTATTAAGCACATGAGTAGGCCTATTGTCTTCTTGAAGGCATGGGATTACTCATACTTAAAGTTAAGTGCATGCTTAAGTGCTTTGCTGCATTGAGTTTTACCTGTACAATACCTAAGAGGGCTGGATCTGAATGGTCATATTAATGACAGAGTTGAAAAGATGTGGTAGCGTTCCAATGAGATCTGAATTGTATACATATGGAAAGGTGAAAGTGTTCAAATACTGCTGTGACATGCAAGGAGGAGAAGAGGGCAAAAGGAGGAGGCGCACTCCTCCTCTCTCGCACGCACACATAACCATGCACAAACAGTAAGGCAGAATCTCTGCAGCAGAACTCTCAACAGAGCACAAGGGGAAAACCTGGCTAACACACCAGCCTGCACACCATAATACAGAGGCATGGAAGTGTCCATTTTAGGTAGCCTTCCTCCCTCCAGCCAGTTAATGCATGTGCTGTGATCAGCAGCAAATACTAGCCATAGGCACACTTTGCTCTTGCTCATAGGAAAATCAAGGTATATTTCATAGCTCATTCCCCGCCCCAACACTCCTCATGGAGTACTTCCCTGGCCAGCTGGAGACATTTCACTGATGACACTAGATGGTCCTCTGTGCTTCCTCTCTCTGCCCTGGCCAGGGTAGGGTTTAGTCCAGAGTCAGCACTATGTGAACAATAAAAAAAAGCTTCTTTATCTCAGCAGCGAAAGCACCCGTCACTATCAGTACGCTCATAGTGCCAGCATGTATTTGCTGATGCTATTGATCCTCCCTTTTCTATTTTTACAGAAACACCTTGGAACTTGTCAAGTGTTACTCAAGGTTACGCAAGATAAAGGTGATTTGCAGTTAATTAATTCAAGAGACATTTTAATTTTGCAGATTTGTGACTTTTAATGAAGTAATCAAGCTACTGCAAGCAAACATTAATCAGTTAGGAGGAAAGAACACCATTGTTAGCTGTGCCATACTGTGCCTAGAGTTGGAGAGAGACACCTACAAGAAATATGTTAATACATTCATATTGCCTAATTTCTCATCATTAATCTTATGAATCATTCAGCTGTTTGATTTGTTTCATACACGTAAGAAGTTGTATTAAAAATGGATTGGTGGGGATGGCTCAGGGTATTGGGAATGAGATACAATCTTGGCACTAGATCAGCTGTTCAACTATGGCCAAGCTCAACAATGACTAAAAAGGAATTTCTAGCTCAGCTCATGACTGTTCCTTGTCCTTTGTGAAGTGATCAGTTCCTAGTGGAGAAATGTCTACATAACAGAAGTACGTGGCAACCTCAGCACTGAGGCCAAGGATTGAATGGACCTGGGGAGAATATGCTTTCACCCCAGAAGTGGTAACACCAGATCAGGATATAGGCACTTTGGAATGGGGCAGAGTGGGGAAAGTCTCTACCGGTGCCTGTACTATACCTGCTCTGTGAATAAGTAAATAACTTAACTCATCAAAGTACTTATTCTAGTACCTTTCACAAACACTGAAATGGTAGGATGGTAAATTTTCAATGCAATTTGTAAAAAGAGCAACGATGAAACTAGCACAAATCACTAGTGACTGAAAATGTTCATTACCATTTGCTGACTGGCAGTTGGTCTCACCTCATTTTAGTTTATTGCGGAAATACACCCACATCATTACTGACAATCTCAGCAGGGAGGCATAGTATTGAAAGGACATAGAAGAAGGCAAATGCGCTTTCCAGTCAAAATTAAGGCACATTTGTGGAGCAGTGTGGGGAAGATGGCACTGCTGCTTTCAGTGAATAAAGAGAGGATGTCAGTCTCTAGAGCTCTCAAATTGGTTCCCGTCATTAGAACTAGGCTTTGAGTACACTGCCGTGCAGTTTGGACTATGGACGTGTGAACAGCAGTGTGCACCAAAGTGCTGCACTGTAACTCCCCAGTGTGGATGCAAACAAAAAGGTTCCCAGCTGACATTAAGGTAGTCCTGTTGGAAGAGGACTAAAAGGTTCCCAGTTGCTATTAAGGTAGTCCTGTTGGAAGAGGACTATATTAATGTGAACTAGCCGTATGGGGGAGTTACAGTACAGTGCAGCACTTGGTTGCATGCTGCTATTCACACACCCATAGTCGAAAACTGCGGGGCAGCGTAGAGAGTCACCTAGATTCTCTTAACAGCAATAAAAAATGGCCCCAATACCACAAGGTTATTTATTTTAAGATGCAACTGCTGCTTCCCCTGCTAAGTTAAATTTGAGGAAATCTCCAGGTTTTTAAATGTTTTTAATTAATTTGCCAAAGAAAGACAGGATATAAAATATAGCCTTTAAAATGTCACCTTATTTCTATAGACAGTGGTTACTTATTAACAATAAAATACAACACTAACCTTGCAAACCGCGCTCATTAGCAGCAAAGATTTTGTGTGGGCATGTTGATTATTGTTAAATTTTAAAATCAAAGATTTACAGAAAACTAAGAGAGCACATTAAGTTGCAGGTCAACAACAAAGTTGTTATTCTTTCTTTTACGATTCAAGATGGCTTCTGCCATCTCATAATTTTTAAGTTAGCCTGTTAAAATGGACCTTTCCTTTCATGAGAAGCTGTAGACTCAGCGTTTTTCAAGTGCTTGTGCATTTTTTTATGCTCCTAGTTACACATGCTGTACCCAATGTGTGCTTGCAGGTTCTGGATTTGCACACACACATCTCTTGTTTGCACACAATCCTCACTTTTGCACTTACATCAGCTTGTTTTCTGTGTTTAGCTCAGGAGAATGTACAAGTGTGTGTGCACTTTTAAATGTATAGGCCAAAAGGAATAACAAAACATAACAATTATGGATTTCAATGGAATAAGAAGTTAGATGGTAATAATGGCCTTATTATGGTTAGGTGGTAGCCTTATAGTCTTATAGGGTAGATGGACCTTAATGATAGTTCTCCTTACTCTTTGATGTTCTGCTGCTTGGTCAGCTCAGCGTGGAAAGCACTGCTGAAGAATTGTAAAGCATATTACTGTGTGTCACAAGGGCTTGCTTGCATAAAATCAGCAATGGAATCATCCCGGACTGAACCAGCAATTAGCTTCAGGGTACCACAGCTTTATGCATCATCTGCCTCTAAGTTTGCAGTGCTGTCATCACAAGGCTGTTTTGTTTACAAAGGCACAACCACAAGATCACAAGATTTAACAGTTATTATTTTGATGTCTTTGGGAGGTTTTGTTCCTGTAAAACACACAATCTACGTATCCCCTTCCTGGTTAGAAATATCACATAAACCCATGTTGATGAGAGAATGAGAAAACAGGTTATGCCATTCACAATACTTTGCTTTCTTATGCTGTAACTTACTGCTGAATATACCATGGTTACCCTTACAAACGTGCCAGTTGCCTCAGATGATGCCTTAGTTATTTTGATAGCTTTACCGCAGTATTTGTAGTAGTTGAGGTAATGACTATAGGAAAGTTTAGTTAATCCTACAAATACTGAAGTAATCGTAGTTATTTTATCGAAGGCAAAACCAGCACGTTTTTGAAGAGAACAACTGTACCTTAATGCGCCACATCTATTTTGTATTAGAAAGACAGAAAGACAGGAAGAAGACTGCGAAATGTTCATAGCAAATGGCTTTTGTCTCTGAGATAATTTTCACAACCACAGAACATCAAAGAAAGGTTCAGTAAACAAAGATAATATTTGATCAGCAAACATAGATCCTTGCCTCACCATGGTTCCAATTTAGCATTGATGTGGGTATAGTTCCCACTGAATCCGATGGGATGGCTGACTCTGGCCCTGTACATTTTGTCCTATAAATAAAGTTCAGACAAACTAGAACGTTTGCTGTTCAGTCTTCAAGTCAGACTATTATTCACAGGTGACTGTGCACCCTACCAATATGACCATTGCTGTGCTTTCCCCTGACGCTATTCCAAGTTCAAGAACATTTGAACAGTAGCAGCCGGATTCTTATTTTGTCTTACACAGTCTGGACGGCATTGTTAACGAAATACTAGTTTTAGAATCACTATTGTTTATGATGACTTTTCAGATCCCAAACTGAGCTTATGGCATTGGCAGCCAAGAGAGCTACCAGTTTACTTGTAAGCTGAGTACCTTGGATATGGAAGTCATTGAGAGGCACTAAACATTCGATCTCACAATGCTAATTTTCTAGAGTCATTTTTTCAGTGTGGATCCACACTTTAAAAGTTCCTGTAGCCAGAGGCGGATTAAGGTTTTGTGGGGCCCTCAGCCAGAGCAAGTGGAGGCCCCTTCCCATCCCTTCCACCTGCAATTCCCCCCCACCCATGCTCCTGCCAAGGAAATGGGGTCAGGTCACAGGGACTTGCTCCATTCTGCCTGCCCGGTGCTGCCCAGTGGCTTGCCCTGCAGCACCAGGTGAGTGGGCGGGCAGGCGGGCAGAGCAGGTCACGGCACGGGGGTGCCCATTTTTCCATTGGCCCAGTGGCTAATCCGCCACTGCCTGTCGCCTTCTACAATCTTCTTATATTAGATACCATTCTCTTGAAATAAATTGACAAGTACAGTATAACTAGCCAAGTCATACTGGAATACTAGTATTTCCTTTGTAGGCAGTGCAAATTGGCCCGTACAGAAAAATCCAGTAATGAGTCTACAAAGTGCATTATCCAAATGTGACATTTAAACTCATGCACAGAATTCAGTATTTACTTAACTGGTTTGTGCCTGCTTCTCCCATGTATATCTTGAAACCTGCATCCTACAGTTTTGCTGTTCAGATTGAACTTTATGGTTCTGTTTTGCTTTAGTGAATATTTGTGTGTATGTTTCTAGCTTAGCAGTAAGACAGGTGTGCCTTCCAAAGCAGCTCTTCATTTGAGGCAGATTTTTTAAGAGTTTGAGACCTGGATATGTTACATGCATGCACAGGCTTCTTGAATGGTTTTCAACTATGCAAAAATAGCTGATTGTTTGAGAAATTTTGTTTGGCAGGCACTTAAGTACTGTTTCACTTACTGCACTGGGGTAGGATTTGCATGCATTTTTGCCATACAATTTAGGGCCTGACCCAAAGCTGACTGAAATAAATGGAGGTCTTTCCATTGACTTCAATGAGTGCTGGATCAGATCCTAAACAAGGAGCTGTTCATTTTTAAATCCACTATGTCTTCAAATTAATTTGATTTATATGAGATCTTTTAAGTAAAATCTTTTCCAAAAACAAGTTCACTTTAATTTTACCAACAGGTGAAACCAGACAGTGATCGGGTTTCATTATGACCCCATTCCTGACTATGCTGAAGTCAATGGGAATTTTACATTGCTTTCTATGGAAAAAGGGGTCAGTCTCTAAAGCATCAAGGATCAGTTGTAAATATAATTGAAACATTTTGGGAGAGATGTTCTTTTAATAGCTGGATAGATGGTAATTGGGTGCACTTCAGAGTTGTGTAGTAAATATACATTCTTGACCAAAATTGAAAACTTTTTTTTGGTAAGGATTGTTTTCTGTGAAAAAAAATGACATTTCAAGCTATAAGCCTCTCTTTCAAGAGGAATCCAAGTCTCCTATCTAAAGCCTGAGTTAATGGGCTGTAGGCAGGAGAAGGTTGGGCAAGTTGGAGGTGAAATTCTGCCCTCACCCAGGGCCATGCACCCCACAGCCAAACGTCAGCCTCTGAGCTGGCAAAGCAGCTGCAGCCCTCCACGCTACTTGCATAGGACATTGGAGGCACCGGAGTCACATGAACGTGTATCCAGTGCTCGGACTCTGAGCCGCTCCGTCATAACGCTTGGTGCTAGTTTACACAAGGTGGGCACAGAGGTCCCTGCTGTGGTGCACTTTGTGGCTGTGCCACAAACCCAATATGGGAGGGCCCAAGGGAATTTTACCCTCAGTGCAGAAGCCTAAGGCGTGGTCTACACTGGGGGGGGGGAGGGGATCGATCTAAGTTACGCAACGAGTACAGGAGTCGACGGGACAGCGCTTGGGGGTCGCTTTATCGCATCTAGACTAGACACAATAAATCAACTCCCGCTGGATCGATCACTGGCCGCCGATCCAACGGGTAGTATAGACCTCCTCGAGTTAAACTCTATTAAACGTTGATGGGAGTTATATGATGGCACTGAGGGCAGAATAGACACACACACCCCCCCCACGTGAGATTTCAGTGGGCTTTGTGGGTAACACAAGAGCAATAATGTATCAAACAAAGAATACCTTCCTTCATAGTAACTTACTGATATTAAAACCTCTTTTTATTGGGCTTGGAAAATAACAAGTAAAAAGCAAAAAAATCATCCTTTTCACATTAATCTTCATTGGCACACCAGCATTTCATGTAACTGTAATTTCAACATGTAATCAAACCTGAATGCAAGGGTGGGAAATGGAACATCATGCTTTAAATCTATGCTAATATGTAAAAAGCTCTGTTCTCCCCATGGAGGCATGGGGAATTCACAAACATAGCTCCAATTAATGTTTTTAATAGAGCATTGCATAACAACATAATGCGGGAATTAGGGTCATGAGTATGAACATTTCCAAGTCTCTGTTTTTTCTTGGTTTGCAGAATTAGACTAAATTCTGTTCCCAGGTACACCTATGATCCATGGAGTAATATGCAGATGAAATGTGGCCCACCCTATCAAAATTACTGAAGGAACTAACATATTCTAATTAGTTCATTTTTGCCCAAAAGCAACAGTGAGTTCTTTTTTAAATGAAGCCATTCTCAATAAGGGCTCAGTTGTATAAGGCCCTGAGCACCTCTTAAGAATCTTTCAGAGGTCTATGGAAGCACCTTCCAGGAGTGGTCTCTAATGAATGCAAAGCAGCATTTGCTGTCTATTATTCCTGAATTAGTTAATTGTCTTTTTATTAATATGTTTCAAATTAGCATAACAGATGTTTAGAGTTTGCAGTAAGAGTATCTAGACTGTTCTCAGTGGTAGAAGATGACAGACCAAGGAGTAATGGTCTCAAGTTGCAGAGGGGGAGGTTTAGGTTGGATATTAGGAAAAACTTTTTCACTAGTAGGGTAGTGAAGAACTGGAATGGGTTCCCTAGGGAGGTGGTGGAATCTCCTTCCTTAGAGGTTTTTAAGGTCAGGCTTGACAAAGCCCTGGCTGGGATGATTTAGCGGGGGTTGGTCCTGCTTTGACCAGGGGGTTGGACTAGATAACCTCCTGAGGTCCCTTCCAACCCTGAGATTCTATGATTCTATGTATCTGTACAATTCTAGAAAAAGGGAATAGAACCAGAAAAGGCGTTTAGAGAGAGAGAGTGAGAGTTAAACCCACTTTGTGAAATAAGTGGTTCCAGATGGTAGTGTAGTATATCCAGCATGGTTTTTGTAGGTTATTTGCTAAATTTAGATTGGTACGGTAGCATGTTAGAGTAACAACATAGCTATCAATACAGTAATGCATTACAGTAGAACTTCATGGGGAATATACTGTTTCTTTAAGTCAATACACAATTACTTCATCTGATTAATCAATGAATAATGCTGAACCAGTTACTTTACAGGGTTAATCTATCAACATTGACACTTAAAATGCACAAAACTCAGCTGAACGCCAGACCTCTGAATTTACATATGAAAGTTGGATTTGTATGACATTTATAGCTTTGTATGCGTAGGAGTAACGTTCAGTGTGTGTTGCATCCAGGGGAATATCATGCACTAGACCTCAGCTGGTGTAAACTAGCATGTCATGGAGCTATGCCAGTTTTTACTAGCTGAGGCTCTGGCGCAATGAATCCAATCTGTAATTTTAAAAATTGCTGAGAGGTCCTTTTCACTGTGTACTTTCAATTCTGACACTCAAACATAAATAGCCCTAAAACACTGTCCTCTCTTACTGAAAAGAATTCTCTAGCTCAGTAGAGTCTGTCCATTTTTTGCCTGGCATTTTAGTCCCATACTATAGAACATTGACCTACCCTACAAGAATGAGTTTTCCATCCTCCCATCAGTCTAGACTCCAAACGCTCTTTGTCTGGCAGAAATGGGCCCAATGATGCATCACTGGTACAGCTCCACTGGTGGTAGCAACAGTGGAATCTGTAGAACCCGAGCATTTTTACCACCATCTAAATCTGCCCAGAGCAAGGTTAAATGACATAGTAGTAAAAATATTTGAACTTGCCTGAGCGTCTCTACCCTTTATCTATCTTAATGTTTCTAGTATGGCTACCACTGGTAGAGTTTGGGTCCATGATGAATGAAGGATCCCATTTTTCCCAGGGTAGATGCTACTTTTGAGTTCTGGGCCTTAAGGTGTGGCCTAGTGTCATGCTATAACCTTTAATATGGCTGTGTGAAAAGCGAAAGAATGGAACTGAAATTATGAAGCATTGTTTTAAGAGGATGCTTACAACACATTAGTTAAGGAGTGGCAGGCTCAAATCTAGTAAAATGTCAAGCTAGATACAAGTCTTTGTGCCTAGACCTTAGTGATAGCAACTGGAAAACAGCTACTGCCTGGTAAGTGATCACATAATATAGCCGACAAAGATGCAGTTGATCCTTTTTTTTTTTCTTTTGCAAATTCATACTTATATGGACGAGAATATAGAAAAACTATAGAACCAGAGACTCATCTTCAGGGTTGTTTCATGAAGGGAAAAGATCTTGATTTCTTTGTTTGTGACACCTGTCAATTTTAAAGGTGTGTCCATTTGCTTCCTTGTGATTTGAAAGCTGAGGAATTTTCTTTTTCTTCTCCCACTCACTCCCCACCAAAAAAAAAAAAAAAGGATTTTTTTCTGCTTGTTTTTACATTAGAAATATCAAGTCTTGAGTTCTCCGTATTTGCTGAAGAACTGAACAAATAATGAGATTAGCGGCGCGTCACAAGAAAATGAAACCTGAATAATTGAGAAGGAACTCCTGACAAACTGCTGAGAGAAAGTTTCAACACTCCACTCTTTCATTTGAGAGCTAAGCTATATCGCCCTCTGGTTCGCGAGGATTCCATTGAATCCTCTGGCAATGGCAGGAAAGCTTTAGGGCCAAAATTTTCAAAAACAATTAGTGATTGTTGATTCCTCCATTTGTGGGAGCCCAACTTGAAACACCTTAAAGGGCCTTGAGTTTTTTGGGGGGAGGGGGGGGAGGGGAAAGTCAGCACATTGTGAAAATTAGGGTCTTTTAAGGTGCCTCCAGTTAGGCAGCCAAAAGTGGAGGTACACTTTGAAAATCTTGGTCTGTATTCCTAATATTTTGAAGGTAAAAACTAGAAGTGGGGAGGGGGAGAACCCTTCTCAGGTTTTCTTTATTTGTCAAAAAGAAACCAAAAAGGGCATATATTCTTGCAGGTCAAATACTCTCGCCCCAAGCATCTTCAACTTCCACTTAAGCTTTTTTGCTTTATTGAACGGGGCTCCTCTCCTAATCATTTTTTATTTGGATTGAAAGTTTGTGCTAACTGCCATTGTAACGAACTAGCATCATTACAGAAACATTAGTTACATAAATGACCATTTGGGTTATTGGGGTTCAGTCAGTAATATAGTGAGGATCCATAACAAATCAGAAGAATAGGCCACATTTGTTAATTAGGTCTGTGCATGTTTCACACGAACCCATACAAAGCTGAACATGGTTATTATTTAATATGATTAATCATTTGTATTGCAGTAGCACCTTGAGTCCCCAGTCAGGGATTGGATGCCCCATTGTGCTAGGCATTGTACACACTTAAAATGAAAAGATGGTTCCTGCCCCCTAGAGCCTCCAGGCTGGTCCAGGTACCCCTGAATACCTCAGTGTTTGTGTTTATCACTGGTACTTTTAATAGTTTAAAGAGCCACTTACGAAACCAGAATAATATGAGATCTGGTGGGCTTGTGGTATTTCTGCCATTCAGGAACTGAAATCCCAGAAGAAGACAAGATCTCACATGTCAGCCCCACAAATGGCTCCCTGAGACAATAAAAAGCCTGTACAAATGTACATGCAAATAGACACAAATACTTGGAAATTCAAATAGAATAGTCCATGCTCACTCTAACTGTTAACATACTAGCAACCTTTTCACTTAGAAATTATATAGATTCTTGCTTGGCATTAAATCATTGCATGATATAAAGCTAATTCCAAATGAGTGGGATTTTTGTCTATGTCCTAATTTTGGTTCTCTGATTATTTTGTGTAAATGCATTTTACATCTAACTACCTCAGCTGCCTTCAGTTTCGTTTTGGAGCATGTTAAGTCAAGCACTTCGTAATTTGCAGGGTTTGTTTTCTTTCCATTTTGCAAAAAGCTGGTTCAAACAAAGCCATGTTGATCAATTTATAGAAGACATTTAGCAAAACATAATTGCTGACGGTTGTAGGGCATGCACTTTATTTCTAGGTTTTGTTGGGGTAGTATCTAAGTATCCAGAAAAAAAAAACCCCATATAAGCTGCTTATATTTGCTTAATTTGCCTTAAAAGATTTGTGCTCTTTCCTGTTCAAGTTGTATTCTTTAACTCTATTTTGTACACCATTTAAATCACAAAAACTAAAGTAACAGTTGGCAGATGAATAGCAAAAGGAACAGAATGGACCAATAGTTTCTCAGTTGTCTGTTGTAAACTGTTGCATTATACACTGATTGTGCTAAATAACTGATTGTGTTACTGTGCTTCTACTCCTTAGCCACCATTACAGAAGTAAGTTATGAAAAATCACATTTATGTTTATGGAACAGTGTAGATATTCCCCTGCCCCAGTACAAGCACAGTGACTTGAGTTGAATGATAATCATGGCAGTACTTGTGCTTTGACTTGTAAACATTGTACAAATGTACTTGGTATTTTATTTGAAATGAAAAATCAAAATAGTTATTTAAAAAAATCTTCCTGTAAATATATATATTCAGATTCCATGTATACAAACATTCCTTTAGAGTCCAGATTGTGAAGAGTGTCTTTATTGGCTAGAGACTGCTGTCTCGCGTGGCAGTGGTTACATGTGCTATAGTAAAGAACACAGTGTGTGAAGTATTTGATGTACTACAGTACCATAGTTCTTTTGGTCTGTTAAGTAAGTTGCAATTTGTGATGAAATGAATTTGAAAGTAGTGCTTCATACTAACAAATTTCCTTGGTTACAACTTGATTTTTCTTGTAAAACTTAAAAGGAAAACTTGAAAATTTTATATATTTGGATTTTGTAGATTTTTTTTATTTTATTGCAACACAAGGTACCAAAATCATTAAATAAAGTACACTGTGGTCATTTTACCGGGCCTCCTGCGTCTTCTTTTTCTTTCCTTTTTTGTTAATAAGTACTGTGTTTCAGTTTAATGCATGTCTTCTTTTAGTTATGATGGGGAAGCGGCAATGCACCATAATCTGGCAGTTCTCACTGAAGCAAAACTCCCATGGGGCCAAAATCTGCTCTGTTACATCTGTATAAATCAGTGGACTTATTCTGCAATTACACCAAGTAGCTGAGAACAGAATACAGACCATTGAAGTCAGGGAGTTTTCTTCAGTATGGATTGTAAGATCTGTCCCTTATTAATATTAATTTAATACAACTTCCATACAAGTGTCCCAATGCTCTTTCAAAACATTAATGAATTAAACCTCATAACATGTGTAAGGTAGGTGATATTATCCCTATTCTGCAGATGGGGAAGTTCGGGCACAAATGGACTAAAGGCCAGATTTTTAATGATATTTAGGTGCCTACTGGGATTTTCAAAAGCACCTAGGCACTTAACTCTCATTGCTTTCAAGTAAATCCCACAAGGTGCCTAAATAGTTTTTAAAATGTGTTACAAAAGCTACATCTACACTTCAGATCACTTCTGGCAGCGGGTAGGTACATGCCGCAGAAAAAAAGCCAACTGTGTCCACACTGTGGCATGTAATTACGTGTGTCAGTGAAAGACACAGGTAGTGGGGAAAGGCACCAGCAGCTCCTCACTGCTGGTGCCTTTCCCAGTGGAGGAAAGGCTGGCAGGGGGAGGCATGGGGGAACCCTCCCTGTCAGAGCCTTTCCCTGCTGCTGGGGTCATTCCCCAAGGAGGGGAAATGCTCCAGCAGCATGGAGCTAGGGCCCCAGTTTCTCCACGGCCTCCCTCATGCCTGAGCCTTTCCTCACCGCTGGAGTCTTTCCCTGAGGAAATAGGCTCCAGCAGCGGGAAGGCAGCAGGACACTGCACTGCTAAAAATAGCAGTGTAGACAGGTAGGTACCGCTTGAGCATGGGCAGAGCTGTGTAGGATATGTATTCACATACATACCCGCCCCCTTCAGGCATGTCTTTACTCACCTAAGCCATGCCTCACCAGCTACACTGTTATTTTTTGCTGTGCTAGAAGGGGCTACACGCTTAGGTTCACTACACACCACCAAAAGAAGCCTGGAGTGTAGACCTACCTTTAGAGACTGGCCCAAAGCAACACAGGCAGTCTGTGGCAGAACAAAGGACTAGACCCCAAATCTCTAAGCCTTCATATGCTTTAACCACTAGAATAAACCATGTTACCGCTCTTCTGCCATCGTTCGTGCTTTTAAATGCCATTGGAAGCACTGCATAAAAGAAGGCAGAGAGCTACAGAGCTCAATCTAGGTGGAGTCCAAGGGGAAAAGAAGCCTAAAAAATCATCAGGGGGTGGTGGGGTTGACTTATTTGGAAAGATTTTTGAAAAACTTCAAAATGGCTAAATGGCAATGGAGGAAAATAGTAATAATATCACCAACCCTCATGAGCCTATCAGAAGTCTTGTGATATTTGGATTTTTTCTTAAAGTCTCAGCTCCCAGAATCCTGTGATTTACAAGGTAGTCTCTGCTTTTTTAAAATAATTTTCTAGCCTATGTGGTTACCAAGAAAAGCTTGAAAGTGTGACCACCGTGCATCCTAAAGAATCAAAAAGGTCAACAAAAAGAGCCCAACATTATTTTTAACCTCCTGATTTTTGAACACTTGAGGTTATTGTACTAATTCGCCATAAGTGTGTGAACACCCAAGCCAAGATCATCTCCATGAGATCAACACACAGATCCTCAACATGCTCATTCTCCCTCTACCATGCAAATGGAGCACAGCAACCGCATTATTGCCCACCCCCCTGGGAATCAAAGGGGATCTGTGGAAACACAAGACCTCCTCATCAACTGCTCTGACCTCCCCTCGATTCGCTTGGCTCATCCAGGTGAGCACAGGGTGAGACCCCTACATCTCTCATAGGATTAATAAAGAAACTGCATGAGAGAAGTCTCATGGGGCGCTTTCCTCAGAGACTGCTCGATCGGTACACAAAATACAGTATGTGGTACGCAACATGCAGCAGCCTCCCCCTTCCAAGGAATAGCTTCCTTTATAATAGACTAGTCCCTAGTGTACAGTTGCCCGTGTGTAGGAATTTTTTCCCAGCACGCCTTTCTGGAAGCTAGCCACTTAAATTTGGCAGAGACAGACAGCAGCAGGCCTGAGGTGGCTATTTGGTAACTTTGGCTTGCTGCATCGCCCTCTCTTTCAGCTGGTTCTTAATTCCTTTTATGTCTCCCCTTAGTTTTTCCCTCATCTCTATGGCGATGGCACATAGGGAGAATGATCTGGACCCAAGAATAAAGAGAAATTATTTAGAGCCCACTGAGATCAGTAAGTGGAGTGGATTCTCTACATACAGATCTTACCCTATATGTCTTGGTTTGTGTGAAAGGGATTGCAACCCAGACCCCCAAAGGTAGTTAGGTGCCTAACTCCCATTAAAATCAGTGGGAATTAAGTGTGTAATACGTTTGGGGCTCTGGGCCTGGGTGGCTGCTGCCTTCATGACACCATCTTCCATCCACTTCTGAACCCAGTGGCAAGCATTCAGTTGGCCTGGGGTTCCGTCGTGAGGAAAGACAGGCTTTCTGGGAGCAAGAGGAGGCATTCCCGAGACTATAGTAACTTCTGAACAGAGCCTTCCTGAGAAAAGATTTCAGCATGATGCTAGTCCTCTGTTCTTAATTTGTACTTCCCACGTAAAAGGACCAACCAAAGGCAGCAGGCCATTTATCCAAATACATGTACAAAAAAAAAAAAAAAAAAAAAGGCAGAGAAAGCAGGGTAGTGAGTGTTATTCATGCCACTGCTCATCTGAGTCACTCCTAAAGGGGAGTAGCAAGGAATGCTTATGGGTGAAGCCAAAAACAATCACACCTAAAGTGGAAAAGTAAATATCAATGCACCTAAGAACCTGTCTTAAACTAGCCCAAGCAAAATTATTCACCTATTTTACATATCTCACAGAAGTGTCATGGGATCTAAATAATTACTTCTGGTATAGCACTTGGAGATCTTTTGATGCAAGGTATTGTAAGTGGAAGCAGTGCATAGATACTATGGTGATAGTTACTTTACAATTGCTTCAGTCAAGACAGACTGGAAATTATCTTTTCTTCATTATGTCTAGGTTCACTTATGTGTTGTTTATGTATAAAACCTATCTATTCAGAGACTTCTGCAATATGTAAATACAATGAGATTGGAAGGACTGGGCAGAGTTTCATCTTTAACTCCCATGTTAATGCTAGTAAAAAATATAGCTTCATTAGCATGGAAAAAAAAGAATGAGCTATATTCAACTACACTAATGTAAATCCAGAGTAGCTGATCTCAGAATCTGGCCAATGTCTATAAACTGAGCACAGGAGTGTTGATAATTTATTTATTTTTTTACAAGCCAGAGCAGTCATTTTGCTTACTTGTATCTGCATGTGAGATTGAAGACAAAGAGATGTATTTATATACAGGGCTTTGCAACAATTAGTCATTTATTTTTAATTCGTATTTCCAATAATATGCTGTTATCATATACTGATCTCCCACAGGAACATCCAATAAATGTGTAAAGATAACCCGCCCCAAGATTTCCCAGTGCTGTGAGCTGCTTGGCACTGAATATATTTGCATGATGAAAAGCCAATAGCACCTATGTAAATTCAGTTTTATTTCTGTTCTCCCAGGAATATATTATTACCCAAGAAGACCAGCTCAAGCAAGATCATTGAATGTCTCCTAAAATCCAGAGAAACAAAGATATGGAGATACAATGAAATGAAACAGGACATGTAATTAATCAAAGCTGAATCTACTTGAAACCAAGACAATATTGGAGGAGGAGGAGATGGGGGAGTGGAACATGAAATCAGCTGAAACCAATTTGCCAGTTCCTGGATTTAGAATTGGAATCTATTTAATTTTGAAACATCAGCTCACATTTGAAATTAGAGCTACTCATGATTTTTAAACCAAGCTCTTGATTTTCTTAGGCTTGGCTCAGGATTTTTGAATGGTTGGGATTGGCAATATTGGATTTTGCAGACACTGTGATGGGGGAAAAGGGCCTCCTCTTTCCTCCAGCATTGCCGTAGCATAAGAATTCAAAAAGTCTTTACAAAGCTACTGATCAGAATTGTCCTGAAGTCTCCACCACCAATGCTCTGCTCTGGCCATCTGCCCTCATGCCTGTTGCAGGCAAAACAAAGGTGACCAATGAGTGTTGAGCTGTAGAAGAAGGTCCACCCTATTGATGGTGAAGGATAAAAGATTATTATAAAATCCAACCAAACCATTATTTCTCTCAAGGCCATCTGGAAGCACTATGGTCCCATTGCCTGGATGGTATCAACTGCACTAAAATCAGCCCAAGAGTGTCATCCAACCAGGATTCTTTTATACAGGCAAGATCAGGGGCCTCGTCTGTACTTAAATCATGGTCTGCTGACATGGTAACCACTCATCTTGCATTTAACTACACAAATCCAAAAGAACTGACATCTGCCAACACCCACGCCTCTCAAGAATTAACCACAGGTGAAACCCGTTGTTGAGATTAAACTCCTTGATTGTCACAGATTCTTCCTGCCTTGTCACCCTCTCGCCATTACAAGAGAGAATGAAGAATCACAACCACAACCACCACCACCATCCCCTGGGCCTTCATATGCTTCAATGGCCACACCCACTGGGCACCACACCAATTTCCTCTTAGGGAAGTTACAGAATTCATCCTAAAGATACCCCTCTTACACATCAGCAAAAGGCATAAACACACGAGTACAAACAAAGGGTGCGTCTACACTGCAGTTGGAAGCTATAAGTCCTGGTTTGGGTGGATATACGCTCACTACCTCTTCTCAGCTAGTGCGCTGAAAATAGCAGTATGGCTACAGCACCACACGCATTGGCACGGACTTGCCACCCGAGTTTGTACCCAGGAATTACTCTTCTGTTTTTAGCATGTATACATCTACCTGAACTGGAAATTATGCCTCATGCTAAAGCATAGGTGTACCCAGAAACAAAAACTCACACCTACAAACCAACCGCCTCTCTTCACCTGAGGTAGCCTCTCATATTTATATGAAGGGTTAATAACTTTCTCCTCCCTACCCCCAATGCAACTTCATAAATGCATAATTCTTGTTGCTTTTCAGATCTCCCAATAGGACTTGCCACACTTGAGGCTACAGTATTTGTTCCTCACAACAGATTGTTTTTTTGCATTGTTTTATAAATAATTTTGAGATATAGTTCAATAATTTGCTGTTGTCTAGGAATTATCAGTGATTAAGCAAATAATCAGTATAGTTCATGGAAAACATCTTCCATTCTTCACCCCTATGGCATTTGCTGCATGTTTTGATTTTTTGGAACACAAGGAAGAGGATAACAAACACTAAAAGCAATTATAAAGTTGTCCACTCTCCAAAACAATTTCAAATAGGCACACTCCTGTCACTGTCTTGTGGCTGGCTGATTGTTATTTTTATTGAATGTGTCAAATTATATTTTTATTTCAAATAAACAGTGACATTTTTCTTTGCCCTGTTAGATTCAAGGCGACAGTGAGCATCTTTTGCAGACATAACTAATGACTGTGATTAAGCTTTCCTACCTACTCTCCAGCAAGGCAAAGTAACACATGAATATAAATCAGGCATATGCGCTCTCATTCCACTGCTTAGTAACATTGAAGGATGCAACAGCATAATACTCAGCATTTTTTCAGATCATCATGTGCAATAACATGGATCCCTAAAAATATCCCTCACATCTTTGTAGCTTGTTCTCCTATATTATTCATAATCTAGCTTTTAATCATCATGTAAAGAGGCTCAGAGGAAGAATAGGTCACATGTTAATTATGGTTTCTGTTTTCCAAAAATGGAAAAAAGGAGTTAATAGATTCACATCTTTTGTGTCTCTACCTGATTAACACTTAAAAGATTCTCACCTGGGATTGGGTCCATCCTATGGATTTGTGTTTGTGTAACATGTACACATCCCAAGAAGATAACTGCCTACAATTGCTATCAGCTAAGGGAATTACTCTTTAACCACAAGACCATCCCTCCTCAGAACAAAGAGAGGTAGGGTGATCTAAGCAGTGGCCTGGTAGTCTGGCACTCCTGATACTGCCTACCTCTAGCTTTCAGCATGTTAGTGAGGCCCCACTCTTAAAAACTGTTCTGCAGGGGCCGACACCTATGTGGAGACCCACTGAAGTCAATGGGGCTCTGTGGAGGTGAAGGAGTCTGCCTGCATGGAACAAGTTGCAGGATCAGGACCATAGGCTTAAATTTTCATGTGTCCACTAATTTGGGGTTGCCTCTATCTTTAGATGGCCACCTAGAGATTGCTAGGGCTGGATTTTTCAGAGGTACTGAGTGCCTACAGCTCAAATTGACAGCTCAGTACCTTTGGAAAATCTGGCCCTAACTGTCTCAGATTAGACACCCAGAAACTAAAGCATCCAGCATTGCCTCAGAACACTTGTGAAAATATAAGTCGTTGACCTTTATGTAACTTAGCCCCAGTCTTTTGAAGTGCAAATTCATATTTACCTGTGAAACAGGATGTTGCGAGAAATAATTAGTAAATATTTGTAACATGGTTTGAAGAAAAATCCCTATTGTGAAGAATGTTATTATTTTTATTATACCTGGGCATTGTCTTGCTCCTGTATGTATCACCTAGAACACAGATTGCATAATCTTGGGCAGAAGTTTAATTCTTTTTCTTTTGAAATACAAATGAAGAATAACTATTTGATAACTCTTGTTTCCAGTACAACTAGAGACTCCTTTGTATTAAATGAACAGTATTCTGCGCTTCAACATTCTTAATTACATTTGGCCATTCTTATTGGTCTCATTTGCGGTCTGATAATGTTTGTAATTCTCTCCCAAGAATTCTCCTTTAGTTTCTTTATACATTCCAAAAGTATGCTAGTCTCTTATTTTATTCTGGTTTTGCTTTTGTGATTTGTTGTTGCTTTGAGTTGTATTTTGCCATCTGGAGTGTTTGATGAGACTAAATTTCAATTACTGTAACCTAGTTGTGGTACTTTGAATCTAATGGACTGTGACAATGCCACAGCTAAACAAAAACTGACTTAACCGTGGCACAATATCTTTCTGTGTCGTCATTTATTTCTTATCAGAGGCACAAAGTCCTTTTTGCTTTCATTGTTACTACAAACCAAACCTGAGCCAGAATATGAACTATAAAAGAACAAGTAGGACAGTGTGGAGCATCAGAGAGGCTGAGGAGTTCTTGGACAATTAGATTTTGGAAGCATAAACACCCCAGTTGCAAGCAACAAAGGAACTAGCCACCAAGGAATCACAGAGAGAGGAATTTAGAGAGGAGGCTTGGCACTTTATAACCACCAAAAGCAAAAGGACCAGGCAGCATTTGAAACTGCTGGAGGCAGATGAGACTGGGCAGTCGGGACCACCAGGGAGAAGAGGACCAGGTGCAATTCCACTCAGCTAGAAGTTTCCAATCAACCTCAGTTCTTCAGTGTGGAAACTGCAGATGATACCTCTGAAGAGCCAGCTGGTCAAATGAAAAGAAGAGGTGTATGGGACACTCCTGTGGCTGGCTGGTTGGCCTAATCTGCAAGAAAATTGAGCAGGGCCAGAAAGAGATCTTCAACTATCCAAGGAAAACAGACTATCCTTATTGTGCTTGCTATACTAAGAAGAATGGAAAGAACATGCTGCAAGGGACTGGTGGACAACTAGGGTTGCCAACTCTGAAGATATTCCGGGAAATTTTTTTCCCCCAACATGATGTAATTACATTTTCTTAAAATATCCTATTAAAATCTCCCAATTTTTTTCAATAGTCGCCAGGAGATCAATGCCAATTCCGGGAGACTCTAGGCCAATCCTGGAGGGTTGGCAACCCTATGGACAACAGGACAGTGTGCTGCCTCCCCAGAGCCAAGACACGAGACATGACGCTAAGATTGGCTATGCTTCTGAGTCAATGGGCAAGGATCCACTGGTGATGGCGCATATTGGAACTAATAACACTGTCACAGGATATCTCACAGATAATTGATGACATGAGGGAACCTGGAATGATGCTGAAGAAGAATGTCAAAGTGATCTTCTCAGAGATCCTTCCTGTTTTGTGAGGGAAGGGAAATAGAAGGCAAAAGATCCTGGAAGTGAACTGCTAGCTAAGTATGTGGTGTAAGGTAGTTGTAATGATCTTGAAGTTCATTAAACAACTAACCAGGGAATAAGAAAGGAATAAAACTTTTGTTACAGAACTAGAGCGCATACATGGTGAACTGCTGTACATAGCTACCTTTGGTTTCAACCCCCTGCTTCAAGGGCACATCTCAAAATTCCTATATTCATAATAGTGTCCCTTATGAGGGAGCCTCTCTAAATTATAATCTTTGATAAACACATCTCTCTTCCTGAAAAATATATATAAACTACTAACAACTATCTAATGGTACATACATTAAATTCTCAACCCAGCTAGAACATTTCCATAAACTACAATCCATATACCCAACATGTCAATTACCTAGAGAGGAGAGGTTACCAGCACATCACACTGGAATGGGTCTTTACCCCTCACTTTCTTCTAAGACCCCTTCCTCCAGGCAGGATAGCAAGTCTCTCTGTGTATTTCAGGACTTTTGATCTCCCGCTCTGATCTGCTCAGCATCAGCCTTTCATCAGAGTCTGAGTTGCTCTCTTGTTGCTTGCCAGTTTCTCTTTTGTCCATTGATGATAAAGGATCAGTCAGTTGGTAAATATGGCATGGTAAGCAAGATCTGATTGTTTTGTAAGTGCTGAAACTATTGTCACTATAGTTTAATGACTTAGGCCTATCTGGTAAACTCCAGAGTCCGCATCTACTGTCAATGCTTTGGAACTTTCTAGTAGTACTCTTATATCCCTTCAGTTATGCCGGAATGTGTTCCCTTGTCTGTCTGGACTACATTAGACTTTGGAGGCAGCTATTCTTTAATGGTTCCCCCTTTGGCCCAAGTATTAGAGGTGTGGTTCTCAGGCACACTCTATCATACGGGTTAAGAGATGGGAGATCATGGACCCTTTTGTCAAAATATTTCTGCTTTCTCTTCTGATTTTCTTTCATTTTCCATAGTCATGAGATTTCATCAAGTTATCAGTGATGGGTAAATTAGTCCTGATCTTTATTCCCAATAATAGCTGAGCTGGATAAAAACCATTCTCCAGACGTGTATTTTGGTAAACCCATAAAGCTTTATCCAAATCATACCCACCGTTGAAAGTCTTTTTCATAAGGTTATTTACTCTACGTATAGACCTTTCTACAAATCCATTCATTGGGAGTAATTTGGACTTGATGTTTTGTGATGAAAATCTCAATCTATGGCAAAGTGTCTACAATCTGTGCTGGAAAATTGCATCTCACTATCACGAAAAACTTCATCTGAAATTCCATGTCTGGAAAACATCCCCTTCACGCTGGGTATCATTGACTTACTACTAGTAACGTGCAGTGGGCAAATTTCAGAATGCAGAGAATAATAATCTGTTTGGCAGTAGCCTATGCTGTTAGAGGCATTTTTTCTTCTTCCTGCATTTAAAAATATTCTTGTGTGTCCATCATTTCTACTTCCTGCTTGAAACAGAATTAATGAGTCAGTAATGGCACTGGTTTTAATATTTTAACCATTTGAATAGCTTTCATTTAGCTAACATACCGATGCGGTATTCTAGAGGCATAGTTCTGATATTTCCTAATGGACAAGAGAAAGGCCAATGAAGCTTCACAACTACACCCAAATCCTTGGCAGAACATAAAAGAATAGCTCCATTACAATGTTTGCCTTGAAGAGCTTATCTTGTATTCCATAGAAAACTGAGCTACAGGGAGCAGTAACTTTATCTGGCATATCCATTACTTCAGTTCAAAACAAGGTACTAACAGTACATTTGAATTTATCAACATTAATTTATTATTTCTATTACAGCAGTGCATAGTAGCTCCACATGTGATCGCGGCCCCAGTGTGCTAGGCACTGTCCAAACACACAGCAAGAGATGGTCCCTACCACAAAGAGCTTACAGTTTAACTAGACAATCCAGACAAACAATGGGAGGGGAAAGAGGATCAGTGACAGAGCAGAGAATAGAATTTGAGTTTCCTGACATCCAGCCAGGTGCCCTCTGGACAGGATCACACTTTTGTTCATTAAAGGATGTCATTTTTTAAATATGTTTTGGAGCTTTTCAGACTGTGTAAGGTGTTCCAGGAAACAGAATCACCTATAGTAAATGTATCCATTTCCTAATTTTTCAACAGTGGCTACAATGGAATTTTACCATTCTAGTTTCTCAGACCAGTTCAGTCTAGATGAATACCCAAGATGCAACATGGGTAAGAGCATCACTGCCAGTTTAACCACTACAGTAGTGATCTGAACATTCACCTTCCAGAAAACTATCTAAAAAGAAAAGCAGAATCATGTATAAAAGCTGGTGGGGGTGTGTGTCTTTGTATATACTATTTTAAGGAGAAATAACCTATGTTTAATTATTTAGGGGACGTACATGACACCTTTAGTAACTTTGATTTCCCACTGGTGTGAAGAAAGTGTAGCTGTGAAATTTTCCCACTCTTGATGTTTTTAACATCTGAAATGAATGTGGTTGCAGTTTTGCCATGTGTCCTGCCTGGGAAGACAAATAAAAACAATTGCCCAGAATTAGAAAACTGTCTCTCTTCTCATTAAGCTCTATGATGGGTCTCTATAACTTTTGCATTGTAACTTGCAACTATATTATTCTGTAGCTCACCTGGAATAACTATGGGACACCAACATCCCTCTTTGATCACACACTTGCAGATGAGAGAGGCTCTGCCACTGTGGAATCAGGGTGCAGGAGGTGTTCTCTTCTATTCTCACTGTTAAGGATGTGTCTAGGCAGGGACACACACATCCTGGAGATGACTGCATGGTTATGCTGAGGTTTTGGCTTCCTTGACCACGGGATGCTGTTCCAGGAAGGAGGATTGCTGGGAAGAGAGGCAGTCCACCTAATAAATATGGGGAAGAGCATCTTTGCACACCAATTTGCAAACCTAGGAGGAAGATTTTAAACTAGGTTCAAAGAGGGAAGGTGACAAAAGCCCACAGCTAGGAATAAAAATAGGCGACCTTAACAAAGGACTAAGTGTTTGGGGGAGAAACGGGAACATTACAATAGGATCAAGGAGCAACAAGAGGGAATACAGTGGGGGAATCTGCACCACATCTCAGATGTTTATACACAAATGCAAAGAATATGGGGAATAAACAGGAAGAGCTGGACATATTAGTACATCAGCTAAATTATGACTCAATTGAAATCACAGCAATTTGGTGGGATAAATCTCATGACTGGAATTGTGGTATGGAGTGGTACTACTGGTTCAGGAAGGACAGGCAGGGAAAAAAGGGAGTGAGATATTGCATTATACATCAAAAATATATATGCTTTTCTGAGGTCCAGAAGGAGGTGAGAGGCAGACCAGTTGAAAGTCCGTGGGTGAAGTTAAAAGGGGAATGTCACGATAGGGGTCTACAATAGAACAACAAATCAGGAAGAGAAGGTGGATGAGGCATTTCTAGAATAACAGAAATATCCGAAACACAAGGCCTGGTAGTAATGGGGAACTTTAACTACCCAGGCATTTGTTGGAAAAGCAATACAGACAAACACAAAATGCCCAATAAGTTCCTGGATGTACGGGGCACAACTTTTTGTTTCAGAAGGTGGCGGAAGTATCCGGGAGACAGCTATTTAGACTTGATTCTGACCAACAGGAACTGGCTGTGAATCTAGGGTGACCAGATGAGAAGATCCGAAAATCGGGACTTCCCGCCCGAACTTGTTGAGAAAAAAAAAAAACCCTCTCCGGCCCCGAAGTTGTTGAGGAAAAAAAAACCCTCTCCCAAGCATCGGTCGGGACACAGGACAAAAGATGAAAAATCGGGACGGTCTCAATTTTATCGGGACGGCTGGTCACCCTATGTGAATCTGAAGGTAGAAGGCAATTTAGGTGAAAGTGATCATGAAAGGATAGATTTCTTAATTCCAAGAAGTGGAGGGAGTAAGAACAGCAGAATAAGGACAGTGGACTTCAAAGTACTACTAGGATACTATGGTGTCCCTAGCCTCTGTTTGCCAGAAGCTGGGAATGAGTGACAGGGGATGGATCACTTGATGATTACCTGTTCTGTTCATTCCCTCTGGGGCACCTGGCATTGGTCACTGTCAGAAGACAGGATACTGGGCTAGATGGACCTTTGGTCTGACTCAGTATCATAGAATCTCAGGGTTGGAAGGGACCTCAGGAGGTCATCTAGTCCAACCCCCTGCTCAAAGCAGGACCAACCCCAACTAGATCATCCCAGCCAGGGCTTTGTCAAGCCTGACCTTAAAAACCTCTAAGGAAGGAGATTCCACCACCTCCCTAGGTAACCCATTCCAGTGCTTCACCACCCTACTAGTGAAAAAGTTTTTCCTAATATCCAACCTAAACCTCCCCCTCTGCAACTTGAGACCATTACTCCTTGTTCTGTCATCTTCTACCACTGAGAACAGTCTAGATCCATCCTCTTTGGAACCCCCTTTTAGGTAGTTGAAAGCAGCTATCAAATCCCCCCTCACTCTTCTCTTCTGCAGGCTAAACAATCTCAGTTCCCTCAGCCTCTCCTCATAAGTCATGTGCTCCAGCCCCCTAATCATTTTTGTTGCCCTCCGTTGGACTTTTTCCAATTTATCCACATCCTTTTTGTAGTGTGGGGCCCAAAACTGGACACAGTACTCCAAATGAGGCCTCACCAGTGCCGAATAGAGGGGGATAATCACGTCCCTCGATCTGCTGGCAATGCCCCTACTTATACAGCCCAAAATGCCGTTAGCCTTCTTGGCAACAAGGGCACACTGTTGACTCATATTCAGCTTTTCGTCCACTGTAACCCCTAGGTCCTTTTCTGCAGAACTGCTGCCCAGCCATTCGGTCCCTAGTCTGTAGCAGTGCATGGGATTCTTCCGTCCTAAGTGCAGGACTCTGCACTTGTCCTTGTTGAACCTCATCAGATTTCTTTTGGCCCAATCCTCTAATTTGTCTAGGTCCCTCTGTATCCTATCCCTACCCTCCAGCGTATCAACCACTCCTCCCAGTTTAGTGTCATCTGCAAACTTGCTAAGGGTGCAGTCCACACCATCCTCCAGGTCGTTGATGAAGATATTGAACAAAACCGGCCCCAGCACCGACCCTTGGGGCACTCCACTTGATACCGGCTGCCAACTAGACATGGAGCCATTGATCACTACCCGTTGAGCACGACCATCCAGCCAGTTTTCTATCCACCTTACCGTCCATTCATCCAGCCCATACTTCTTTAACTTGCTGGCAAGAACGCTGTGCGAGACTGTATCAAAAGCTTTGCTAAAGTCAAGAAATAGCACATCCACTGCTTTCCCCTCATCCACAGAGCCAGTTATCTCATCATAGAAGGCAATTAGGTTAGTCAGGCATGACTTGCCCTTGGTGAATCCATGCTGACTGTTCCTGATCACTTTCCCCTCCTTTAAGTGGTTCAAAATTGATTCCTTGAGGACCTGTTCCATGATTTTTCCAGGGATTGAGGTGAGACTGACTGGCCTGTAGTTCCCCGGATCTTCCTTCTTCCCTTTTTTAAAGATGGGCACTACATTAGCTTTTTTCCAGTCATCCGGGACCTCCCCCGATTGCCATGATTTGTCAAAGATAATGGCCAATGGCTCTGCAATCACATCGGCCAACTCCTTTAGCACCCTCGGATGCAGTGCATCTGGCCCCATGGACTTGTGTTCGTCCAGCTTTTCTAAATAGTCCCGAACTACTTCTTTCTCCACAGAGGGCTGGTCACCTCCTCCCCATACCGTGCTGCGGAGTGCAGCCATCTGGGAGCTGCCCTTGTCTGTGAAGACAGAGGCAAAAAAAGCATTGAGTACACTAGCTTTCTCCGCATCCTCTGTCACAAGGTTCCCTCCCTCATTCAGCAAGGGGCCCACACGTTCCTTGACTTTCTTCTTGTTGCTAACATACCTGAAGAAACCCTTCTTGTTACTCCTAACATCTCCAGCTAGCTGCAACTCCAAGTGTGATTTGGCCTTCCTAATTTCACTCCTGCATGCCTGAACAATATTTTTATACTCCTCCCTGGTCATTTGTCCAATCTTCCACTTCTTGTAAGCTGCTTTTTTGTGTTTAAGACGAGCAAGGATTTCACTGTTAAGCCAAGCTGGTCGCCTGCCATATTTACTTTTCTTTCTACACATCGGGATGGTTTGTTCCTGCAACCTCAATAAGGTTTCTTTAAAATACAGCCAGCTTTCCTCGACTCCTTTCCCCCTCATGTTATTCTCCCAGGGGACCTTGCCCATCAGTTCCCTGAGGGAGTCAAAGTCTGCTTTTCTGAAGTCCAGGCTCTGTATTCTACTGTTCTCCTTTCTTCCTTGTGTCAGGATCCTGAACTCGACCATCTCATGGTCACTGCCTCCCAGGTTCCCATCCACTATTGCTTCCTCTACTATTTCTTCCCTGTTTGTGAGCAGCAGGTCAAGAAGAGCTTTTCCCCTAGTTGGTTCCTCCAGCACTTGCACCAGGAAATTGTCCCCTACACTTTCCAAAAACTTCCTGGATTGTCTGTGGACCGCTGTATTGCTCTCCCAGCAGATGTCGGGGTGATTAAAGTCACCCATGAGAACCAGGGCCTGTGATCTAGTAACTTCTGTTAGTTGCTGGAAGAAAGCCTCGTCCACCTCATCCCCCTGGTCTGGTGGTCTGTAGCAGACTCCCACCACGACATTACCCTTGTTGCTCACACTTCTCAATTTAATCCAGAGACTCTCAGGTTTTTCTGCAGTTTCATACTGGAGCTCTGAGCAGTCATACTGCTCTCTTACATACAACGCAACTCCCCCACCTTTTCTGCCCTGCCTATCCTTCCTGAACAGTTTATATCCATCCATGACAGTACTCCAATCGTGTGAGTTATCCCACCAAGTCTCTGTTATTCCAATTACATCATAATTCCTTGACTGTGCCAGGACTTCCAGTTCTCCCTGCTTGTTCCCCAGGCTTCTTGCATTTGTGTATAGGCATTTAAGATAACTCACCGATCGTCCTGCTGTCCCAGTATGGGGCAGGAGCCCTCCCCTCTTGCACTCACCTACTTGTGCTTCCTCCCGGTATCCCACTTCCCCACTTACCTCGGGGCTTTGGTCTCCTTCCCCCGGTGAACCTAGTTTAAAGCCCTCCTCACTAGGTTGGCCAGCCTGCTTCCAAAGATGCTCTTCCCTCTCTTCGTCAGGTGGAGCCCGTCTCTGCCTAGCACTCCTTCTTCTTGGAACACCATCCCATGGTCAAAGAATCCAAACCCTTCTCTCCGACACCATCTGCGTAGCCATTCGTTGACTTCCACGATTCGACGGTCTCTACCCCGGCCTTTTCCTGCCACAGGGAGAATGGACGAGAACACCACTTGCGCCTCAAACGCCTTTATCCTTCTTCCCAGAGCCACGTAGTCTGCAGTAATACGCTCAAGGTCATTCTTGGCAGTATCATTGGTGCCCACGTGGAGTCATTCTTGTTTTTAAAATAGAGTTTAATAAACTTAGAGAATACGCGAATTTTCTATTTTTGTAGCCTCTCTAATTTCCCTGAGCATTTCACAATCGCCATCCTAGACAGGTGGTTGGAAGTATTTTCCTACTGCTATATTCTTATTATTCAAGCATGGAATGTCTATTCATGGAGATTCTATGGTACAGTTACAGTCGTTTTAGATTTTCACTATATTTGACTCTATGCTTTCTATCACATATAGGGCCATTCCACCAGCTATCACATATACTGTGATAGCATATACATATGCTTTTTTTGCCTCTGTCTTCACAGACAAGGTCAGCTCCCAGGCGGCTGCACTCCGCAGCACAGTATGGGGAGGAGGTGACCAGCCCTCTGTGGAGAAAGAAGTAGTTCGGGACTATTTAGAAAAGCTGGACGAACACAAGTCCATGGGGCCGGCTGCACTGCATCCGAGGGTGCTAAAGGAGTTGGCCGATGTGATTGCAGAGCCATTGGCCATTATCTTTGACAAATCATGGCAATCGGGGGAGGTCCCGGATGACTGGAAAAAAGCTAATGTAGTGCCCATCTTTAAAAAAGGGAAGAAGGAAGATCCGGGGAACTACAGGCCAGTCAGTCTCACCTCAATCCCTGGAAAAATCATGGAACAGGTCCTCAAGGAATCAATTTTGAACCACTTAAAGGAGGGGAAAGTGATCAGGAACAGTCAGCATGGATTCACCAAGGGCAAGTCATGCCTGACTAACCTAATTGCCTTCTATGATGAGATAACTGGCTCTGTGGATGAGGGGAAAGCAGTGGATGTGCTATTTCTTGACTTTAGCAAAGCTTTTGATACAGTCTCGCACAGCGTTCTTGCCAGCAAGTTAAAGAAGTATGGGCTGGATGAATGGACGGTAAGGTGGATAGAAAACTGGCTGGATGGTCGTGCTCAACGGGTAGTGATCAATGGCTCCATGTCTAGTTGGCAGCCGGTATCAAGTGGAGTGCCCCAAGGGTCGGTGCTGGGGCCGGTTTTGTTCAATATCTTCATCAACGACCTGGAGGATGGTGTGGACTGCACCCTTAGCAAGTTTGCAGATGACACTAAACTGGGAGGAGTGGTTGATACGCTGGAGGGTAGGGATAGGATACAGAGGGACCTAGACAAATTAGAGGATTGGGCCAAAAGAAATCTGATGAGGTTCAACAAGGACAAGTGCAGAGTCCTGCACTTAGGACGGAAGAATCCCATGCACTGCTACAGACTAGGGACCGAATGGCTGGGCAGCAGTTCTGCAGAAAAGGACCTAGGGGTTACAGTGGACGAAAAGCTGAATATGAGTCAACAGTGTGCCCTTGTTGCCAAGAAGGCTAACGGCATTTTGGGCTGTATAAGTAGGGGCATTGCCAGCAGATCGAGGGACGTGATTATCCCCCTCTATTCGGCACTGGTGAGGCCTCATTTGGAGTACTGTGTCCAGTTTTGGGCCCCACACTACAAAAAGGATGTGGATAAATTGGAAAGAGTCCAACGGAGGGCAACAAAAATGATTAGGGGGCTGGAGCACATGACTTATGAGGAGAGGCTGAGGGAACTGAGATTGTTTAGCCTGCAGAAGAGAAGAGTGAGGGGGGATTTGATAGCTGCTTTCAACTACCTAAAAGGGGGTTCCAAAGAGGATGGATCTAGACTGTTCTCAGTGGTAGAAGATGACAGAACAAGGAGTAATGGTCTCAAGTTGCAGAGGGGGAGGTTTAGGTTGGATATTAGGAAAAACTTTTTCACTAGTAGGGTGGTGAAGCACTGGAATGGGTTACCTAGGGAGGTGGTGGAATCTCCTTCCTTAGAGGTTTTTAAGGTCAGGCTTGACAAAGCCCTGGCTGGGATGATCTAGTTGGGGTTGGTCCTGCTTTGAGCAGGGGGTTGGACTAGATGACCTCCTGAGGTCCCTTCCAACCCTGAGATTCTATGATTCTATGATTCTATGTGTCATTCCTATATATTTCGTACCCTGGTATTATCATGTCCCATTATCATAATTCCAAATTTTTGTGATGCCTTTTATATCAATATCCTCATTTAATGCCAGGCACTCAAGTTCACTCATCTTAGCATTTAGCCATCTAGCATTTGTATACAAGCACTTACATTTATCAAAATTTAGTTATTTGCTTTCATGTGATGTAATTGAATGGGACTCTTTCATTTGACAGTTTCTCTTCAACTATTATCTGTAGCTTATCAACTTCTATCCTCTCCTTTACTAGGATACAAAAAATCTCCATTAATAGATGAACTTGATGAACTATGTGGAGAAATTCGTACCTAATCCAGCTGCCCAAACCCCCAACATGATAGTATTATTATGCAAAGATACATAAGGGACATGAGATGCAAATCTAATAAAGAGTTTGAGAAACCAAAGGAGTTAAAGAAGCCCCAGTCCTGAGGTACTATGACAGTAAGCATGCAACAAAGGTTCCATGGACACCTCCAAAGAGGGTATTGGTGCAGTCCTCTTACATTATGGTTAAAACTGGAGACAAATGGTTTATGCATCATGTAGCACTAACAAAAACTGAGTATAAGTATGCTCAAACAGAGGAGGATTCTTTGGCCTTAGTCCATGGGTGTTAACTGAAGCCGTCTAATCGTTCCTTATTGCCCTTGCCAAAAGGCGCCTTGCAGACAACCTCCCCAGAATATAGATTTTTTTTTCAGTTACAAATGTACGATTTGCAAACGGAATCCAAATCTGGAAAAGATTTGGTCGTTGCAGACACACATACTCTTAAGAGTATTTGATAAAAGTAGTGGAGCAAAATCCCCCCAAAAATGGTTTCAGACAAAATGTGGACCCTGATTGCCAGAGCTACTGCACTGGATGAGACCCTGCAGAAAGTGAGTATTAGTACAGGGTGGGTTGGATAGCAAGTTCCCAGCCCCATCATCATTTTAGGGGTAGCTCTCAGTCCTAGATGCAATTTTGTTTACAGAAACCATGTGAATCACTAAGGTGTTTCAGAAAAATATGCAAATATGTTTAAAGGATACATGATGGTCATTTGGGGGTTGAAAAATTTAAGAGAAAGGCCAGAGACATTTTATACTGACCTCAAATGAACAGCAACATTGAGGAAGCTGTCAAGGTGTGTCATGTGAAAATACAGACCAAGTCAAGAAAAGAAGTGCCCATGTTGGTGGCACAAGAGAAAAAAATAGCCTCCCTGGAGCAAAGTAGGCATAGATTTGTTTATGTTGACTGGAAAAAACTATGTACTCCATCTCACCTATTATTCTCGCTTTCCAGAGATGGTTTTTACTAGCAGATACTAGTTAAATAGGTGATTGTGCTCATCAAAACTATTTTTGCTTGACGTAGTAATGTCTGACAATGAGCCACAGTTAAGTGGGTATGAGTTTAAGCAGTTTGCAGTGAAGTTTGGGTTTAGACATCTAACCATAGTCCCCATTATCCTCAGTCTAACTTATTGGTGGGAAAATGGTGTTAAAATAATAAAGCATCTGATGCAAAAGGCTGTCAGATCAGACTTCGCACTGTTAAATTACAGGACAGCACCAATGAAACATGGTTTGTCACCTGCAGACATTCTATTTAACAGAAAACAGAACAAAATATCTGTAATGGCAAAAGCTGATGTCTGGGGATTTGCAGAAACATAAAGAGACAGAAACAGCTAACAAAAATACCCATGTGATTTGAGGTCTACAGGGCAGCCACTTCATGAAATTGACGCAGTGCGCATTTATGATGAAAATCAAGGGGTACAAACAGCCCTGGCGTCATATGAGATTGCCTCACAGCAGTGCTTAATGTGTAATGAATGAGGTGTTGGGACTCAAGCAATTTTTTTTTTGATGTGGCAAAGCCCAGAAGTGCCAGGGTTATGAACTGCCAAGAGATAACTGCTAGAGATGCTGGGGAACAAATTAAGCACTGCCTCACGGTCTTATGAGGTTTTTCATAGATTCATTGATTCCAAAGCCAGATGGCACCACTGTTCACCTAGTCAGACATCCTGTATAAACACAGGCCTTAGAATTTCCCCAAAATAATTCCTAGAGCAGATCTAGAGGTTGTCACCCCAGACAGACACATGTGAAGGAGAAAATAGGTAACACCTTCACCAACTTCCAGAAGGAAGGGATGTAAGAGCCAGTGAGTTTGCCTTTTTCCCTCAAAAGGTCTGAGTTAGGCAATAACCACAACTGGTCAAACACCAATTGCATTTGGCAAAATCCACAATGGGCGCTATTTCCAGAATTTAAAAGTTACGCCTGCTTTAGGCTGTAAGCTGTAGCAGATTCTCACCTTAAATGAGATCTTCAAAAATCCCATTTTATACTCTAATTTTCTTTTGGCTGACTATCCTCAAGGCCATGACATGTAACCTGCACACAAGGGTGGAGTCAGTGTCAGACCAGGAAAGGCACCAAAGAAACAACCCTGGTTGCAAAGAGACAACATAAGATGGTACAAAATGAAATTTATTTTGCATGAGAGCAAAGCAACATCTGCAGCACATACCTTTGGACATGCCTGTTTTCATTGCTGTAAATAGATCAAATATTCTCTGTTTCACTCTACATAGTTTCTGAGAATTAGGCATTGTTAGACATCTAACCACTAGTCCCCATTATCCTCCATCTAACTCGTTGGTGGGAGGCATTTGTTTTATTTAGACAGAGACGATCTTAAATCTTTGTTCTTTTGCAATTCAGGAGACTTGAAGAGTCTATAAAATAATCAGTAGAGCAGATACAGAAATTGCTTAGGAAAGCTTATAGTTTAATTGGAATCAATTACACAATTTAATTAATGATAATAAAAATAATTAGTCAGCACAAAAGACACAACTCCATAGCCTCAAATCTATAATCTGGGTGAATTATTATTACCATCTGTGTGTGGTGGGAGTAGACAAGAAACTAATCGGTTCAGGACGAACACAGGAGTGAGACAAGGATGCAATGTATCACCAGATTCATTCAAGTTGGTAGTGGAAGCAGTAACGGCCGTAGCACTGAGAGATGTTATGTGAAAGGACACCTTAGAGTTGCTGACGATATTGACCTCAAATGCATTGACCAAGAAGGATTTGCAGAGAATAATTAACAAGATAGATTCGGAAAGCAGAAAATTCAGACTGAAGATCAGCACAAAAAGACGACAAAAATTATGGTGACTGAAAGGCAAGAGGAAGAGGTCAAGATCAAACTTGGAGTCAGAGAACTAGAGCAAGTGGAAAAATGTTTGTTCTTTAGAGGACTAATATTGAAGAATGGAAATTCTGAAGATGACAAAAAGAAGAATCGGCTTAGCTGCTATTACATTTGGAAAACTCTAAGAGCTGGAAGGCTACAGACCTTTAGATACAAATGAAAATCAGCATATATAAGATAATTGTTGTGCTGCTACTGTTGTACAAGTCAGAATGTTGGAGTATGAGGAAAAGCCAACGAACAGAAGATATTGATTGCAGAAATGAACTGACTGAGGGGAATACGGAAAGTAAGACTGCAAAAAAAAAAGAAAGAAAAAAAAGAAATGAAGTGACAAGAAAACTGCTAGGGCAAGAAACAATGCTATTACAGAAGATCTAAGAAAGATGACTGAGATGGTTTGGACTTGTGTCAAGAATGGACCCAGAAAGGATACCATGCATGGCGACAAATACCAGATTGCAAGGAACTAGAAACAGAGGAAGACCAAGGATGCATTGGATAGACACACTGAAGCATGACCTAGAACAAAAAGGTGTAAAGACTAACAAAGCCACGAATTTGTTACAAGACAGAATAGTGGAGACTTCATTTGGTCCTATTGTCGCTGCTAAGCTGATGGAGGGCAATCAAGGAAAAAGACTGGTATTGCAGTAGCATCTAAAGGGAGTCCCATTGTGCTAGGCGCTCTACTTCTATTAACTATACCCACGTAGAAGAAATAGAACCACATATACAAATTAGTGTATATTTGGTCTTGCAGACATTAACTCACCAGCGAAGTAGATTGTCTTTGTCCTTCTCTTGGAAGTCACCACTGTGCCCTATTTTCTGGTCCAGCCTTGTGGTTGTCCCAGTGTTGTTTGTAGTGTTCTCTGGGCAGTATGGCAAAATATTCATAAAAATCTAGCAGTACATACACTAAATCCTCCTTACTCACCTTCCTCTGGGTAACAGTGAAAGCAAATGTACTACTTTATGCTCCTGTCAAATTGTACTCCCACTAGGTGAACAGATTATTAGAATTTTGCAAGGCTGAGTTAGTGTCCCATTGAGGATGGAGTAGCCAGAACAACCCCTGGGAATTATGGGTGCTCACCCTCTTAATGACACAGATAGTTTTAAAGGCTTACGGGACAGATTACTACAACCTAGTGTGCACATGCTCCAGCTGCTGACATTTGACACAAGAGAAGCTGGGACCAAATCCTACTGAAGTCAGTTAAAACATTGTCATTGACAAGAGTGAAGCAGCATAAGGTCCCCCAAGTTTGCTGAGAGGAAGATATCAGATTCCCACCTCACACTAGCATCCTTTCCTGCTGTCAGGCCTCTATTATCCAGCAGGTTGCTAGCTAACATTTCTGCGGCTTCTTTCCCTCTGAAGCAGAATTGGACAGAATCTGTTTATCTAATTGTGGCAGATACTGATTTTTATTTCCAAGTATACTTTATTTTTTCTTCAACTTAACTTTTGCAAAAAAACCAACAACAAAATCAAAGAAGACCCTACCTTAGATGCTTTTATTCAAAACAGAATGATTGTAGAAGTCAACATTAATGACTTTCACAAATTCAATCATAGTAGTAGACAATTCTTCATACATTAATATTTCATTAAGCATCCTGGGTACCAACTTTGCTAAAACCACTCATTTGCTTATTAAGTGTCAAGCAACAATTTCCCAGAATTTAAAAAAACAAAGCAAAAGAAAAGCCAAAACAAACTTTCCCCCTATTCATCTGAATTAATACTTATGGTAATTGTATGAACCTGCTGTGATGTTTTCTGATTAAAATATGATCATATAATTCATTGTTGCAACCACTGTTATATATTTCCAAAAATCTTGTACAAAGGTTGCCAAGTACGGTGTCTATGGAAAGGTTATGATTGGCTGAATATAATTCTGCTATTTGTATGCATGCATCATTTTTGTATTTGAAGTTATGAGCATTGGCTCTATACCTGGATTTCAAATGTTTGCTCCTGGGGTAATGCCCACAAGGTAGTTAGCTAGCACATCTTGGAGGAACTATTCAAATTGAGTGGCTCATCAAAAGAACATTTAATTCACAATGGAAAACACCCACCTATCCTGAAGGGACTTTCCTGTGAACATGCTGTTTGAGGTATAGGTAATGATTTCCTGCTGTGACTAAGCGAAATTATGCATGGACATGTGACTTGTTAATGTGACTCCAAACACCATCTTGTTACTGTAATTTTCCACACTAAGAACAATGGGATTTCCCTCCACATGGCAAAAACTATAAAAGGCCCTGGAAACACCTCCATTTTGCCTCTTTCCTGGTCAAGCCTCTGGACTATGAATTTATACTAATGGGAGCATTATAACCAATGGATTGAGGACCTTCCAATGATTTGGAAGCAACCAGAGGTCTTATCAAGCCAGCAGTTTATTACATCACTGCTACAAGCCTGAACCAATAACTTTGCATTTATTGTATGTATTTGACTCCTTTAACTAATTTTAACTCTCACCTTTCTTTTTATAAATAAACCTTTAGATTTTAGATACTAAAGGATTGGCATCAGGATGATTTCTGGGTAAGTTCTGAGTTGTATATTGACCTGGGTGTGTGGCTGGTCCTTGGGGATCAGAAGCACCTTTTATTTGAGATTGGTTTTAAAGAACCACTCCTCTCTAAGTCTAGTGTTTTTGGTAGTGATACAAGGACTGGAATGCCTAAGGAAACTGAGTTTATAACTTCTTGTTAGCCAGTGTGGTGAAACAGAAGTTTACTTTTGTTGCTGGTTTGGTATATTTCAAGGGAGAATAACCTCCAGTTTTGGGGTGTCCGCCTTACTTCTCAGCAGTTTGTCCTGAATTTGGTATTTTAGGTTGTGACCCATAAAGGCACGGTTACATCTGCAAAGCACCTGATATTTTAGGCATTTACTAGCAGTATCTGCCAAAAACAAATGTGTGTTTATGCAACTACCCATTATAATGCCTTATGCCATATAGGAATATAGTGTTATTGCTTGGACAAGACATTACAAGACATGAATAGCTAGTGGGTGTAGAGTACTGGATTGTTCTTGAGAGCTCTGACTGGCAATTTCTTCTTCAAACACTGGCCAAAAGATTACATGCACTGGAAACTCTACTGGACAAACTCAATGATGAATCGGAAGAAGTGTAACTCAGCATCTGCTCTGGTCCTGAAAAATCTGAGTGGTGATTGTGACAGATATGCTTTTCGCTTGAGACTATTGTATTTAGCATTATGATTTTCCTCCAAATAATTGAGCCAAAGCACGTTAATGTCAGTGACCATTATACTGAGATAAGCCAGATGACATGAGCCTGTGGAATAATTATAACCCTTTGGATCAATAAATGTTATATGTATTTGTGTGGTCTTGGCTCACTGGGGGGGGGGGGGGGGGGGGGGGGGGGATTTCCTGTAGAATCTGGAATGACCAGAGGGGAAATTAATGCAGATACCCAGCCTTTGGAGCCTTACTCCCTGGGGAAGGGGGCAATGGCTGCCTGTTTTCAGGAGGCTGGGAGACAAAGGCTTTGGGATATAAAGACTGATCTTAAAGAGATTCTGGGCCTTCTTTTTGATTCAGCAAACAGATATAACCTTTTTTCCAAGGGAGGACCCAAGCCTGATGGTTTGGAAAGACTGGAACCTGCTACAGTCTCCACAGGACTGACTGGGAGCTACTGGTAAAGCGTTTAGATCCTGTTTTTTGTTTTCTCTGTATGCGTTTATTCTTAAACAAATGTCATCTTCTGAAAGAGCTGTTTGGGTCACTTGTAACCATTGGCACACCCTGGACATAGCCCCTGGAGAGAAACCATAGAGCAGGGGTGGGACATTAGTCAAAACTGTTTGGGGAGAGTGAGTGCAAGGTGACTGCACCTAAACTCCTGTCTTGAGGGAAAGGGACACAGGTCCCTACCCAAGGTGAGGGGACTGCTAGAGGCTCATGACCTGAGCAGGCATTTCTTGAGCAGAGGGGAAGGAGGGTTAAAGGTGCAGTTGCCCTGAGATACTCTGCAGTGGTATCTCAGCAGAATCAAGCCCTCCCTCCGTGTGAATGCTATAAAATGAAGCCTCATTCCATCATTAAAGCAGTGGATTAGAAGTCTGTAAATCTGGACTGAATACATGGCTCTGCCATGTGTGTCCCATGTGACCTTGGGTAAGTCACTTAAACTCTCTGAACCTCATCTGTAAAATCAGAATACTACCTTTTTCTCTCTGAGTTGTCTATTTAGATTGTAAGATTAGCAGGGCAGGGACTGTTTCTTATGTTAATGCAGAGCACATCACACCTGCACCAGAAAGGCATGACAGATTATGCATTATAAGTACATCTAGCAGAAAACTCACATTGCTGGGTTGCAGTTGCCAACTACTCATCTGGCACACGTCCCAGAGTAGAAAAATCTCCAAGGGGAAGGTTCTCTGCTTGATGACAGGGAGAATTCATATTGCAGTGATGGTGAGTAGAAGATGTCCTCTAGGAGCAGCACAGATGTATAAGGTTCTTTCGGTACTGGAGTCTGCATCAGTGCCAATGGATGTCAGAATACCAATGCTGGACCTGGTTCTGCTTGAATCTCATCTCCCAAAGCTGCTGTTTTGCAGCCTGCTCTTTCTCTCCATCCCTGGGTGGTGTATGGAGCTTGCAGGACTTCTCTCTGTCAGGCAGGAGGGAGGTTACTAGTGGAGGTCCTCAGGCATCGGTCTTGGGATCAAACATTTTATTACTGACCTTGGCTTCTGCCTCAGGGCTCAGAATGGACCCTTTTGGTGTTTGACTTCACCACCTGAGCTGTTGGTGCTAGCTTTGGTGTTGAAGCTGAGGTCAACTTTTGTGCTGTTACCACTGTTGGTGCCAATGCTGGTGTTGGTGTCTGTGTCAAGTCTTTCCTTGGTGCCATCTTCTCCATTGTAATCTTAGGCATTGCCTGTCTGCTCCATGGGGCACTAGATGATTCTGGCTTGACTACTAGTAGGATTCTGGACCTAATTTCTTCTGGTTCTGATGAGAGCTTCATGGACTGTTCCAGAAGGTGGAATTTCAGCCTCACATCTCAGGATTTGCATGTCCTCATGGAGAAGGATAAGCACACACAGCATCTGCTTGGAGTGTACGATTCCCCCAGGCAGAAGAAATACCTACTGTGCCCATCTTTCAAGCAGATTAGTCCATTACAGGAAGCACTGGGTTTGAAGGCCGCAGGTTTCAAATCGGCCATTTGATAAGCCCTGTTTAGGGGAGATTCTGTATGGGGGAGGTTGTAAAGGGGAGTCTGACCAACAAAGTTCGGTCTATATGGTTCCTGATCAATTCATGGCAATCAAAACAGACAGAGATGGGAAGTGGTTTTGAAGATTTGCAGAAGATTTTGAATTTTAGCCTGAGCTAAGAACTTGCAGGTTGGACACTCCCCAGGTTGTCTCGCTCCCATGGGTGCTAAGAAAGAATTGAGAGATGGCCAGGTCCCCCTTTATGCTCTTGTGTGACAGCATGAGGTAGCACAGGGTGTATGTGCGGACCCAACAGACAGTGCTAGTCAAAAAAATCCAGTCTTGTATGCATGAGGTGCACGTGCACCTACAGTGGATTCCACAGTGACACACATTCAAAGAACTGTATTTGTTGCAACTATTGAAAAGAAAATCCCACCCTCTATTTAAGTATGGTTTGTTCTGTACCCCTCTGCGAGGAGCTGTCTGTCCTCACCTACTTCATCACTTGTGCACTTTTCGTCTTTCAAGCTAACCGCTTACGACAAGTTTATAGAGGTTTGCAATAATCAACTGTGTAAAATTTATCGTTGCAATGGGAAAAACTCCACTTTAGCCCTGGCACATCTTTCACAAAGTATAGTGGTATAAACTGCCACCTTGGCATACCGTACAGCCAACCCAACACAAAATCTATTGCATAATTTATTATTTAAACAGGATCTACATTGGTAGCATGATGAACTGCTCTAGCTTCCATCTTCTGTCAAAATATAAATGATTTTAGTTTAGAGATTCAGTATTAAATTACAGTAATCTTGGTGTTACTAAACCTGCTATTGGATGGGTATTAACTGCCAGTAAAAAGTAGCCGATAAACTGGCCCAATGAAAGGTTTTGGATTTTCAGGGGAAAGAGTGTTAATTCCATTTTAGTGTGATAGTACTACATTTCTAACCTGTATGAAAATTCTTGTCTTTGTTATGGTATCACAGTTGAAATAAAGAGGCAAAAATTATCTTCTGTTCAGCAGATTATACAATTAATATTTGTAGTTATTAGCCATCCAGCTAATAACTAAAGCATTCTTTTAATAACTTGCTCCTGACACACAACACAATAGCTACTTATCACTCATCACCCTTGGCAATACCTACTGCACGGTCCCAGAACAGTTGGCAATGTTTTTCCCCTCTGTTCTTTCAATCTTTTCTTATTCCTTTAATTTAGTAATTATTTTTGGTATTCTATTTAGTTTTTCCTCCCCCACAACTGGGCACTTTCTACTCTGCTGCTCAGATTCACTGGTAGTTTCAGAGAGCCAGGTTACATGTACTCTCATACTTAATCCATATACAGTGAGCATAAAGTAATTTTAGGAATTTACTCCAGTTGTAATTTCAGTTTTATTTGTTTGTAGGGTATGTTTATACAGTACATATCACAAATAGAGATTTAAATATGAAAAGCCTATATAAACAATAAGTATAGTTAATATCTAAAAAGTACTGATACTGCATTTGATTTAATACTTAGGTTTCAATACTTCTTAAATTAAAGAGACAAAGTCAGGTCAAATTTGGCCCCATGTGAAGTAAAAGCAAGGTTTTCAAAATCTAAGATCAACATAATAAGTCTCTCTCTCTCTCATTTAATTCCCATGAAAAAAAATTATTAAGTGTTCCCCTATATTGTATGCAACCCCAACAGTGCAACACTGCCCTAGTGCACCCTGAAAGGTAACTACGAATTAGCTAGTCTGTTTTCATTGTCTACCTTGAGAAAAATGCAAAAATAAAATATCTAATTTACACAAAAATAAGTTTTAGTAAAAATTCTCAGTTTTAAATGGTCTAGTGCATTAAACAGAACAATAAATTAAATTCATTCTTAGATCATGATAGTGTCCCCTTAAGTTTTCAAGTAGATCACAAATCAACAAAGACTTTGGAAAGGGCATTTGTTTTCACACGACATGATTTTTTTTCAAGCTTAAACATTTTAACTAAACATGTTAAATCAAACAGAACACTACAGAGTACACAGAGATGAATTGTTTCTGCAGATCTTATAATGTACAGACGTATGTTCCCCCCATACAATGACTCTACACTTAGTATAAAACCCTGATACTGCAAACATATGCACATAAGTCTCATTTAAATCAATGTGACTAAGTTGTGTGTAAAGTAAGGCATGTGCATATAAGTGTTTGCAGGAATTAGCCAAACTGTTACAGTTAAGTGAAAGAGATTTGCTCTATGTCTCTTTAAAAGTGTTTTGTTTTGTTTTTAAAAAGACCTACCAGGAGATGATGGCCTCCTACAATTAAAGAACAGTCCCAGACATTGATTTTATAGTCACTTACAGTTAGAGTACTTATGTACAGGAAATATTTAAGGTATTTTGCTATTCATACAATTCATGCATTAGTCAGTGATTCAGTTCAGATAAAAATTCAGTTTATTGTCAATGAACAAAACGAGCCCAATCCAGCAACTCCTTCTTCAGGCAAATTCCCCCACTCATTTCAATAAGGGTATTACTTGAGTGAAGACTGCATAATTGGGGGCAAGTCATAATTTGTAATTCTGATGTGTAAAAAAAAACGTATATAGTTTTCTACAAAAATAGTTTAGTGAGGTACATATATACAAAAATTATAAAGGCTGTTTATACTGTTGAATATGGAGAAACTCTGAAAACAGAACATTACAAGTTGCATTCTATTTTGTAATACAATTAAAAATTCTGACTGTTGCAGTTTTGAATATTGCTCATGCCTTCTTTCCAAAAGATTAGGCATTGAGTTCACTGTGCCAAAAAAAGATCTGGTTTTCTGTTCGCAGATTTATGACCCTACAGTCTTTAGTCAGGGACAAAAAAAGCCATGTGGTTTTACCCTGAAAAATTACTTCATAAAAAATAGCATTATGGGGTTCCATATATACTGTGTCTTACTGGTTTCTGTAAGAAGTTTGCTCAGTTTCTTGGGTTCCCCCCCCCCCCCTTTATTTTTCTTCTAATAAAGCTCCAGCCCCACAAACTCTTTCTGGGCTCCAACAATAAAGCTGGATACCTTCCAGCTGAAGCATTACCACCAGGACTACAGGTTCTGCATGTAAAGCTGGGTGACTAGTTACACCTGTCTATGCCAACATCTTTCAATGTAATTTAAGTTTGTACAGGTGTAGTCAAGGACATAATCTAAAGAAAATGAGTGTTCACAGGTGTAGTTCAGGGCTTTATTTGGCTGGAAGAACCTCTATTTCTGGTGATGGTATTTAGATAGAAAGAATCTAGCTTGCATGTCAGAAACCGCCATTAGTTTGCAGGCTTGGCAGTTACACAAAACACTGCAAATTTGGGATGGAAATTATCAAAAGACCATGAATATGGAAGCCTCCAATGTCATTTTTACAAAGTTATTTTTCAATATAGGACTGCACTTGAAAGCAAATTACTTTAGTGAGATTTTTACCTGAGTAAGATTGCAAGTTTGGGCTCAAGTTTGATACTGGTCACTGGGAAAAAAAAACATTGCTCACAGCTCTTGTTAAACTATACAGAAAACATCTGCATTAAAAAAGAAATATCATTAAGACAATGCATTTAATAATCAATTTTGAGGATAATAATATAAGTTACAAACAGTTTTGAAAATATTACAAGTAAATGTGTAGTTTGTTATGCACCACACACTAGTCTTCTTTCTGTTGTGTCTCAAATCGTTCCATTAAAGCCCTAAATACGTTTCCTGGTATTTTCTGATGTCTGTCTATTAAAGACTGGATTGCAGTCTTTGCCTGTTAAGAGAAAAAGAAATTGCAAGGAAATTAACTAACTGTTCTTTTTATATTACACTAGTGGGAATACAGCAATTCATAGAATAGATTTTCATCCTACTAAAGATTCCAGAATCCAGTGCGCAATACCTACTTTTAAATTAAAACCAGGGGAAGGAAATGTGCGTAGGATCTTTTTCAAAGAAACCACTTACAATGTATTCCTTTACAGATGCCAATGATCCCTGATGTATCTACCTTTGATAAGTAAATATACGAAGTATAAATGGCAAAGCACCAGTGAAAAGTACATGCTCGCTCACCTAAATGTCTAAACATGTAAATTTTCCATAAAAATATAAAGAAATTAAGCTAATGATGTCTCATAGCTACCGTGATGGTATACCTATAGTACAATCCTTATCTGAAGCTTTCAGGAGATATCCGGACCCTTTTGATTAATTGGTCAAGTTGTCATGGCAGATAGTCCAACAGGTTTTGAAGTCTGTGTTTAGGATTGGAGGAAATGCGAGCAGGCACTAAGTAAAAAGACTTCAAAACCTGACGTACAACTCCCTTTTCAGCTCTACAGGACTAGTGCTTTAGGCAAACCATGGGGGGAAAATACCTGAGCTTTAGTTAAATGGGATTCAGGTAATAGTGTCAAACATTTATCAGCGATGTCATCTTTCAATAAATATGTTCAAAGAGCACAAACCAGCTAATGAGACCAATGAATTTGATACTGACACAGTCAAAACTTTCATGAGATAGCGAAGGATCTCCTTTCAGAATGCTTATTTTATAAGTACATATTTAAAGAACTTCTGATTATTGACTTAAAATCGCTGTTGCCTGTACCATTCCTACTTGCCAGACCACCAAAGATCTGCAGGCCTCCTGTACTCTGCACTCACAAAGGCTAGTCATAATTATGTGAACATAAAACAGTAGTAGACCATAAAACAGAAAAAGATGACTGAACTAGTCATCTATGAACATACTAAATTTGAAGAGCTTGTGCATGTTGTGTGGTTGTAGGTCAGACACCTAAGACAACGAAGACCTAGAATGTGTAGCTGGGAGGCGGAGAGATCACTTTGCTTTAATGTGATTTTACTTAACATCCATAATCCATAATTCTCAGTAGCAAACTGGTGGATTTAACGTTTCTTAGTAGCTTTCTTTTACATAAGCCAAGAAATAGAGGGACTTCCTTTGGGACAAATGTAAATGACTTTCACAAACAGGTAACTACAGCTATTTTCATTGGGCTAGAATTCACAAGAACTTAAGAAAAGCTGTCATTCTGATCCAAATAAACACCATATACTGTTTCAAGGGGCCTAGAACCTATTTCTGTGCCAGAACTTCCTTACCTCCATTTAATATATTATAGCTATCAGCATAGGTTACAAGAATCAAACAATGAAGAAATCTATCATGAATTCTAACAACATAAGGCAGGGACATTAACAACTATAGATGTGTGATAGAGGGCCTCATTGCACTATGTAACACTTAATTAGCATACTCAAAGATAAAAATCACTAACTTGAAAACAAGTATTTCCAGTATCTATATATACACAGTAAAAGCTGTTTTATCCAGAACTTCAACCGGAAAGCTCTATAAACCAGAATTTCTGATCTTCATTGAAAATCCGGTTTATACTCCAGTTGGCACAGGGCCAGCAGTGTGTTGGGGCATGGGAGGGGATGTGGAGCGCAGGCTCTGGTAGGGAATTTGGGTATGGGAAGGGACTCGAGGCATGGGGTTAGGGAGCAGGCGGCAGCTCGGGGTGCCGGATCCGGGGGGCACTCAATTCGGGCGGCTCCCTATCCCGGCTGCTCCTAGGCGAAGGCGCGGCAGGTGGCTCTGCAAGCTGGCTCCGCAGCTCCCATTGGCCGGAAACCGCAACCAATGGGAGCTGCAGGGGCGGCACCTGTGGGTGGAGGCAGCACACAGAGCTGCCTGCAGTGACTCCACCTAGGAGCAGCCGGGACAGGTCACCGCTTGCGGGGAGCCGTCCAAATTGAGTGCCCCCAGGATCTGGCACCCCACACTCCCTCCCACACCCAACGTCCCGCACCCCCTCCCTTGCCCCAACCCCCCCACTCAAACTCCCTCCCTCTTAGGCTAGGTCTACACTAACCCCCCCCGTCGAACTAAGATACGCAACTTCAGCTACGTTAATAACGTAGCTGAAGTCGAAGTATCTTAGTTCGAACTTACCTGTGGTCCACATGCGGCGCGCAGGCTCCCCCGTCGACTCCGCCTACTCCGTTCGTCGAGCTGGATTACCAGTGTCGACGGCGGAGCACTTCCTGGTTCGATTTATCGCGTCTAGACAAGACGCGATAAATCGAACCCAGAACATCAATCCCGCGCCTCCGACCGGACGCGTAAGTATAGACGTACCCTTAGTTAACTGGCATTTTTCATTTACCAGCACCCCCCATTCCCCTAACATGCCGGATAAAACATCTTTTACTGTAATAAGCTTCCAGGATTGTCACTCTCTCTTTATGTTCCTCTGAAGCCTAGAGTTTCTGCTTAGTCAGTGTGAAGGGACAGAAACAGCTACAAGCATGGTGGATAGATCTCTTTGTTTAGAATATCACTAGTTTCAATCCTCACTAGGATTTGTGGTCTGTTACTGTCCAATTTTTAAGTTCTCTGCCATTTAACTTTACAAATTACACCCATGCGATAGCCATGCCAAGAATCCTAGGCCACTGTGATATCACCACCCTTACTCTACAGGTAATTTGCATACAATAATTTCATAGGCTGTCTGAGGGAGACTGCATAGATGGTGGAACTCTTGGCACAACAACCACAGTTCACTAGGTCCAATCGTCACTGGGATTCACAATCTCTTACTGTCCAATTTGTGAGTTCTCTTTTTTTTTAAAAAAAACCACCACCATTCACGGCTTCATGACAGCCTAACGGTTTCAATATTGCAAGTAGAAAAAAAACAACCAAACCTTACCTTTCCAGACAGTTCTGCAGCATTTATATTTGGATCATATGGAATAGGATCTCCAATGTATGTACGAAATTTTACTGGAAAATCTCCATATACAGGAACGAGTGGCAATCGAAGACGTTCATATATCAACCTAAATAATCCTGTTTTTTAGTTTAAAAAAATATTAATTTGCATTTTGGGAGGCCATAGATAAATTAACTTGTAAAGTAACCCAGGCCTCTGATCTCAGGTTCCCAATAGTATCTTTGAAAGTGCTATTTCACCCTTGATCTTCACTTTGTAAAAATGGAAGAGTCACAGCCAAAACAAGAATAACCTCAACCCTCTGCTATGATGCCTGGAAGGGAGCTTTTCAGAGTTCTCTTCTGCCAACAGCAGAAGGGGATCCAGTGACCACCACTGTAAGGGCAAGAAGAGCTACTTGAGATAGATGGGAGCTCAGATTAGTAGATAGCCTCCTCAAAATCCTGTGGAGGGTGGGTATGACTGGAGGGAAGAAAGGGTGTACCCCTCCCCTGAAATATCTAACCGGAGAAAAGGAAACAGGCACCCCTAGGAAACCCTCCTCAACTGATTCCTGTCCAGGGGGGATGTCAAATATCTATTTAAAAAAATCTCCAAAACAACCCCCCACCAAACTAAAATGCACACGGGCACATACACACACCTACCTCTTCCCCCCAGCCCCCAAAATATGAGGAGAGAATGAACCACACATGATAGATGTTAATCACATTGCTTAACAGACTACTGAAAGATGCTCAGATAATAAGGGCAATATAAGAACCTATAGAAGACTAGAATTTAGAACAGAACTAGCTACCTGAATTTCAGGGATTTGGGGTCTGGAGGGAAGGGAAAGGAATCCTTCAATCGGAAGAGGCCTGGGTGAGAGAGGAGAGTTGCACACGCAAAAAACCTACTGCTGTGGTCCCCATCATGTGGAAGATCAAAGAGCCATCCTGCACTATAGAGTGTATATGGCATATTATATTTTGATTTTTAGGAGACAAAATCAGATGCAGTAGTCAACATTAAGTGGCCTCCATCATATGCTTATTTATTTTACTATTTTTTTTAAAGCACTTATCTCAAGGTCACCAGAGTGGAGTCATCTCAAAGCTGCAACGGTACTAGACCTGTTACCTTAGACTAGAACTTAGTTTAACAGAGTGTAAAGAGATAAGAAAATCTTCAGTGACTGGGTTATTAAGTTTTGTGTACAGAGCATATAAGACCTAAGAAAGTCCAAATGTAATGAAAGCAACGACTGGTAGACATAAAAGGACAAAATACACCAATAATAAGTTAACTAAATTTCTCTAAGATATCTACTAATCCTACTGCAAATAGCAGGAAAGATATTAGATCTAAACAACCCCAATTCTTCCTAGAATAGAAACAAACTCCCAAGGCACTACAGATTGTAGCACTTCCAGGGATGGAGCTTTTTGCAAAAGCCAAGTTTGATCCTATATCTTTAGAATTACAGAGGGTAGCACCATGGCTTAGCTAGCACCTTTTTTAGTGAAAAGGAGCTCCTGGGTTTCATTCCCAGTGATGTCTTCCTGAGCTGGTAGCCTGGCTAACTAGTCTAAGGCACTGGATAGAGGCTCCAGTCTCTTTGGAGGTGTGGGTATGAATCCCATCTCCACCATATGCCATCTTTACAGGAGGTCAGATTAGATGATTATAATGGTCCTTTCTGGCCTATTAATCTTGAATACTGCATCAGTTAATGGTTGTATGTCTATTTTGTAGTGCATGGAGAACATGTGGCTACCTTGCACTTCTCCATTTGATGCCTGGGCTCTCTCTGCCCAGAATTCTGCTTCCAGTCATGATCAGGGACAATATCAGGAGGAAAGATTGCTTTTTGCCTGTAGTACTGTGAAACAGGAGAAGGAGCGGCTGTAGTTGAGGCAGGGGGTGCTACACAGACAGATATGGAGGAGCCTGGAGGAGAGGTGTATCTAATGCAACCTGCACTAGTGGCTCAGCAGAGACCCTGGCATCTAGCTGTCCTAGTAGCAGACTGTTTAGACTTCATGTGTGTGTTTTGGAACAACTGAAGGGGGAGGGGTACATGGAAAGAGAGAGGCAGAACGCGTATGTATTTTCACACACATTTTCTGCCTGATTAGCAAACTAGATATGGATTAAAATTAAGTTGAACTGTTTAGATTTTTTCCCCACCTTTAAATAAATGTAGGCAGCATTAAAAACAGGGTTTTTTTGGCAAATGTTCTAGAGGAACAGGAGGCCTGGTGACAACCATTAGAGCTGGTCTACCTCCCAGCAGAGAACAGAAAACTCACAGTAGGCATAGCAGACATGTTAATGTAGAAGAAATGTATTATTCTAAAAACTTGTTCTTCTACATGCAAATTCAGCAGCAGGTTCCTTTATCAAGACCTGTCACTATGCAAAGAATAATGTAGGTCATCATCTGATCCAATGCTAGTGCCAATATTAAGATGTGACAATACAATTCCACTTCAGTTTATACCACTAAAGCATAGTGACTTCTCTCCCCGCACCGTGAGAAATAAAACCATATGACAAATCTAAACACAGATTTTAAAGAGAGTATTTCTACTGAGGTAAGGAGATTGAACTATACAGGAAATTAAAAATAGAAAAATAGATATTTTATATCTTACTTATTCCTCCTAATGTCCTAATTCCTTCCCGAACATTTTGTGTGAACATAGGAATGATGGGCTATGAGAAAAAAGAAAAGTAAGAATTTAATGTACATATGTGGAAGGCTGTTTTACATAGTGTTTATTTGAAAACAAATGTGTAACTTATTTGATAAATACATTTCGTAGACAGCTGATTTTTCAGTGAGCAACACAGTGTTCTACAGGTTATTTTACTATAGTACCAAAAGATCCAAATTGGAAGATACCACCTGCTAATGTAGAGTTAGTACAGTTAGTATATTTCGGTCGGTCAACCTTCTTAAAATCACGTATTGCTTTAGAACCCCCCGCAGCACTTAGAACTGGATTCTGAAAACATTTGCATGTGTGACTTTACTCATCTGAGTAGCCCTTCTGGACTTAAATAAATAATTACACATGTGCAATATTTGCAGGATTGGGACCTTAGGGTGCTTGATTAATATACGTGTAGGCACTGTTACTGTCTCAGACCTAAATGAAATTGGGTAGAGCACCATGATTAGGGATATAAGGAATCATTTGCTGGGGCAAACTATGGGGTGTTATGTTAACATTTAGCATTTTTTGTTATCCATTCATTGTTAATGACGCTGTAGAAATTGACATAAGGCTGTCAAATTCACAAAAGCTTTTGGAGACCCTTATTGTTACAAGTTATTTAATCTCAAATTGGTCTATCTTATCATACACCCACATCATAAATACAAAACGCACACCATTAGCTAGTATTTGTAGCCACATATGACTACTATACCTCTCATAATTACCCAGCATTTAGTTACATGAGCATATTTTTCACATGTAAGACAAAATATTGTGTCTCACATTTCCTAAAAATTTAGATAAACACCTGTAACATCTTGTAGAACAGTTTAGTACTGTATGGAAGATGGAACTCATTTAGCTAAGTCACACTAATAATTTTGAGCCACAGAAGCACTTAGATTTTGGTTACTGGACTCTGACACTTAACGATTAAACAAATGCTAGGATAATATATCACCAATAGTTTTTTAGCATTTTAAGGAAAGATACTCCAATGCTACATACACTACCGTACTATTAACAGTTTGTGACATGAGCTTGTGGAAAATAAAAGTTAGCTGAATTTCAATATCAGACAAAAAAGAAATTAAAAAATTATACAACTAAGCATGCATTAAGTATTTCTTTGAGAAACAGGAGAAGAGATAGAATCATATAATTTAGTTACAAAAGTTAAGAGAATATTTATGATACGTCTATAACTTATACACATTTGCTTTACTGTGCTGAGAAAAATAGCTTTAGCCCCAGAGAAAGACCTAAAAATCTAACCTTCTTTGCTTCTGTTCTGTGATCCTCCACACACACTCACCACTTTTGCATCAATGGCCACCTGAGCAAAGCCTGTACGATTACCCCATACAAGAACATAGGTTTCATCACTAAAGAGTGCTTCTCTAACTCCACCTGGCGAGATAGCCACCAAGTGGCCATTCTTCAGAGCTTTAACACATTCTTCCTTTGGTCCATGCATAACACCAAACACATCAAGTAAAAGTTTAAAACCTGCAAGATGTAAAAAATAAGTTATCAATACAGAACATTTAAGATATGTTACGTACCTACTGATTTCACACATTCTCAAAACAAAATATATTGGTCAAGATTTTCAAAATTGGGATTTTGAGTACCCAATTTGAGATACCTCTAAAGGAGTCTGGTTTTCAGAAGGTATAGAGCACCCATTTTCTGAAAGTTGCCCCTTTAGAGGCATTCCAAATGGGGCACCGCCAAAAAAATCACTAGTAGGTTTTGAAAATCCTGGCCAATAAAATCTAAACTTTAAAGGATTGTTTTTAATGGCTCTGTACATCACACCTTATCAAATTAGGTGCTACCTCATAATCAGTAGTAACAACTTCAATCATAACAAACAAATCAAACCAACAAAAATACACAGTGATGCCTTTGACCAGGTTAATGAACCATGATGAAGAGAGGATTTAACAGCAGCATGACCTCCTTACCAAGCCATACTTTCCAAACGTGGCTTGATTCTGACCAAATCCAACAGTGCAATGGATGGGAATTGTTTAAAGCTCTTTCCTTCAATGATCAAAGATCATGTTGACATGGATGAAGAAAGAAACTAAAAAAACACTTAGCATTTTCAGTAACAGTAACTAAACATACTGACTAAATTTTTACCATGAAAGAAAAATATGGTGAACCTAATTTTGTTCACATTAGATTCAATCTGGTATCGGACATGTTTTATACATTAAAATTACGCAACCCTTTCCTGTCTTGCATTATCCTTGCATTTCAATTATTTAAGTCAGACACCAGTCTAACCAGAAAGGCACACAACACCAAATGATATAAGTAAAACTTTACCACTCCCACACCACCCTTGCAATGCAACCTTAACTCCGCCCCTTCTGGAGTGGACAGTGGCCTCTGGGAAAGATCCAGTAAAGGAGTGCAACGGTCAACAAGCTAACAAAGGAAGTGGTGGATTCTCCATCTCTTGAAGTCTTCAAATCAAGACTGGATGCCTTTCTGGAAGTTATTAGCTTCAACACAGGAGTAACTGGAAGAAATTCTATTGCCTATGTTGTACTGGAGGACAGACTAGATGATCTAATAATCCTTTCTGGCCCTAAAATCTGTCAGTCTATAATAAATAGACTGAGGAAGGACTAATGGAAGGCATCATTTCTGTGCTGCATTCCACAAATCGATTTACAGTATTTATCTGCATGAACTCCTGTTGCATTCACTGTGTTAGGTGTAGCTGTGTTGAATGGTGAAGAGATTATCTAGAGCAGCTTGTGATATGAAAATTGGTGCATGCATACCTTAAGTGTCCAAGTATGCATCATTTCAGCACAGAATTCTGCAGGTTGTGTCAGCAGAGGTGCGCAGGAGTGTTCTTGCTGTGTGGATTGCCTGGTGATCTATGTGACAGCAGTCTCTGGGGCTTAGTGAGGGACAAGGCAGTGTCTCAGAAAGAATCTTCAAGGTAAGGAATCCTAAGGGTGGTTACATTTAGCAAGTCTAAAATGGTTTGTGTGAAACAGACTCGATGTTTAAGTGTAAATAGTTCCTGTTAGCTATGCCAGACCTAAACATGAGTTTTGTCTTAGCAAAAAGAAGCTGTTGGACTTTGTTCTACAATGCTCATGTGCTCCACTCCCAAAAATGTTCTCTGTAAATGACACAATGCTAGTATGTGTGTTATTGGCATGCTGGGCCAGAGGGCAGAGTTAAGGTTGTGTTGCAGGAGTTGGGGGGGCATGTACCTTAACTTTGTATTTTGTTTTTCAGAAGTTTACGTTGAGCCACTCTCCACATTCTGAAAGGGCACAAGGCACCACCAGGCAACCGTAACTCTGTGTTAATGAAGTTCTAGATTTCCTCACGTAGGCAGGATTGCATTTCCAGTTGTTTATACTTGGAAGGAATAGGCCTTAAAGAGGAGAAGGCTAGAAGCTGTACATTCTGATAGACCAATGGAACAACTTACATTTTAGTTTAATAATGACTGTCAGAATCACAAAAGTTAGTTTAATTTAATTATTCATTTTTCAAATTGACAAGAACCTTTCAGTACTTTTATCTAGGGGTCAAATGGGGAAGGACAGGGGAGATGAAATAGTGGTATTCTTCCAAGCTCTGCTCACAAAATAAGTTTCACCCATGTGAGTTGCCAGAATGAATTGCCACACACAGGAGATTGTGCAGATGTTCAAAACATGATCATGTGTGTTCTCTGGGCTCCTTGAGCTTAGCTCCCCTCAGTGGGGCTTGAAATATGGACATGGGCTCTGCTATGTACCTTGGGCTTAGCTCCTTTATTGTGTGTGGGGGGTGGGGTGGGGGGAGTTGGGAGTGGTAGAATTCACCAAAATGCGACATCACTCTCAGAAAACTGTGCAGATCCATGATCCCCTCTCTTTTCTTACATGAGAATGATATAATTAACAATAACTACATTTAAATTATCAGCACTAGGCATCTTAGCTAACCTCTCACTGAGATGAATGAGGCACCTCTCAGAGCTATTATTCCAGCCTCTTTGCAGATTTACATACCTATCTCTTCACTGATTACACTCAATTCATAATTTTGAGAGCTTCCCCACCCAACCATAACAACTAGCAACTTGCTGTTTTTTTTAAATGAAAGCTGAGACCATGTCCACACAAGGAGTGTTTACTGGTATGGGAATGCCAGTATACTATACTGACAGCACTGCTGTGGGCACATCTATACTAGCAAAGCTGTGATTTATACTTGCAGAGTAATTTCACAGGACGGGGGAGGGTCGGTACAGGGTGATTTAAGGTATAGTGATAAGAATGCATCTTATTCTTTTTAACTGACATAGCAAGACACTCCTAGTGCAGACCTGACCTAAGCAAACTGAGTTATGAGTATAGGAGAAACACTGTTTTTAGGCCATCTGATTTTATTTTTTAAATTCATTTTCTAAAAGAATAAAACAAAGGAACAACAATAGGAGTGCAGGGATTAAGAATTTTATTTTAAAGTTTTGGAGAAGAACATAGAAGTTAATGATATCTTCAAGAAGCTAAAAAATAGAATATATTTAACATGCATAATCAGCTGCTTTTTCAAAGCACATTTTGCAAAGTTGCTGTAATTAGGGTTGAGGTTAGCTAGGGCAATATTATGGCTGGCCATATGGAATATTCATCTAATTTGGGGTGGCCAACCTGAGCCTGAGAAGGAGTCAGAATTTGCCAATGTACATTGCCAAAGAGCCACAGTAATACGTCAGCAGCCCGCAGCAGCTCCCACCACCCGCTCCCAGCGTCTCCCACCCACCAGTAGCCCCCCCCCCCCCCAATCAGCACATCTCCCTCCCTCCCCGATCAGCTGTTTCATGGCATGCAGGAGGCTGGGAGGGGAGGGGAGGAATAAGGGCATGGCCAGCTCAGGGGAGGGGGCGGGAAGGGGTGGAGTGGGGGCAGGGCCTGTGGCAGAGCCAGGGGTTGAGCAGTGAGCACTCCTCAGCACACTGGGAAGTTGGCGCCTGTAGCTCCAGCCCCGGAGTTGGTGCCTGTGACAGTGTCCCCATAAAACTTTATGGGGAGATGCTTATAACTATATATGTGTAACTGGAATATGTTTTATGCTACATGTGCCATGTAACATATCTCTGTGAAAGTTATGACCTACTGAATTTATTCCTCCTGTTTGTAGGCATGTATCATTGTTGTGGTTGAAGTTATGAACATTGGTTTTATATTTGCTGGTTTTATGCATAGCTTTTGTAAGAACATGGGACCAGGTCCAGAGGAAGGAATGTGCAAGTTGAGTACAAGTACTTAACAGACAAAAGAAGGTGCAGACCCCAATCCACATCGGGGCCCCAGTCAAGGATGCAACTGGTTAGACTGGTTAGGGCGCATGGACAGGTGACTTGCCCATGTGATCCCAAAACCCAGGGCAACCGGATCCTACGCAGGGAGAGGAAGAAAGGCTATAAAAGCCCTTGCAAGACCCTTCCATTTTGTCTTCAGCTAGCTAAAGAGAGAGACTCTCCACCCCACCCCACGGACACACCCAAAAGAGACTGAACAAAGGACAAAGACATTAGGGGGGTGAGTGATTGCTGGACCCAGGCTAAGTGGAAGATAGCCTGTTTACTGGACCTAGTGAGGTTTTTATATCTGTGTGAAGTTTGATTAGACATAGAACTGCGTGTTCTATTTTATTTTATTTTATTTAGTAATTCACTTTGTTCTGTCTGTCACTACTTGAACTCACTTAAATCCTATTTTCTGTACTTATTAAAATCACTTTTTACTTATTAAGTTTCCTTGAGTACGAGTTGGTACCTGGGGAAAGCGAACAGTTGTGCGTATCTTTCTATCTTTGAAATAGAAGGCGAACTATTTATGAGTTTACCCTGTATAAGCCTTATGCAGGGTAAAACGGATGTATTAAGGGTTTAGACCGCTTAGGGAGCTGGGCACCTGGGTGTCAAAGGTAAGAGCGCTTCCAGGAGCCTTACAGTGGTGAGTGGACTTGGTTCGGACCTGGGTCTGTGTTTGCAGCAGATCAGTGGAATCTGGCTCAAAACAGACAGGATTCGGGAGTCCCAAGCTGGAAAAGGCCTGGAAGCAGGGGCAGAAGTAGCCTTGGCACACCAGGTGGCAGCACCAAGCAGGTCTCTGTGGCCCCAACTCGTCACAGTGCCTATACAAGGGAGCTGCATATTAAACTTCTGAAGATCCGCATGTGGCTCCGGAGCCACAGGATGGACACCCCAGTCTAATTTTTTTTTTTTTTTTAAGAAGAAATTTTTCCTTCTGCTCCAGGCTTCATCCTAATTTTGAAGTTTAAACTTGGGCAATGGATTTTCCTGGGTTTCATGGAAAAAAAAAAAAAAAAAAAAAAAGACTGATTCTCTTCCCCTTCCCATGTAATAATCTCAAGCACAGTCTAACTTTGAAAGTTCAAACTTTTTACATAGTTAGCCTTTGCTAAGGAGCACTGCGTTGAGTTCATAAAAAGGACTCTTTCAAAATGCAGTTTGAAGCAGTGAAAAAATAATTTAAGTCCACAAACATGCACTCATACAGACAGATTCTCAGCAGGAATTCAATAAGATTATGCTAATTTATACTAGATGAGAATCTGGCCCATAATACATGTATATGTGCAGCACACACATGAACACCAAATTGCCCATTTTCCCACGACTGTTAAGAGGCACACGTCAACCAAGGTGGACTCCACACAGTTGCCTGTCTAAGACTTACAATTGTTTTTCTTTGGGGGGGGGGGGGGGTCTTAAAATTACATGCAACAAAGCTATGAAAAATTAATGTACAAGTAAAATAAGAGGAAATGGAAGAGAAAAAGGTTCCTACAGTACCATGAACTCAGCTATACTGCACATGTTGTTTTGTATTTATTTTTATAAATGTGTAATTTAATGTATTATTGTTTGTTAAATCCAATTCGTACAATATACAGGATGGGCAGGGTGGCTGACTTAAGGTTGTTTTATCTTAACTGAACAACTAACACTGCATGGCAGTTCCTTTCCATTTAAGAACCAAAAACCTAAGTTCTTCAGAAGAGAACACTGCCTCATCCATTTAAATAGTATGCACAAATATTTTGAAATCTATGCACCTTAAACTATGCTGAACTTTTTATTCAATAGGACATCTCTGAAAGAAAAGTTGGGAGGAAAGAAGAAGGGACATCTTATAGAAAATTTCTCCATTTATTCAAGGACAAGACAAAAGATGGCATCTGGGGGAATTTGTTTCTCAACAGCATTTAGGTAAATTTTAGGTTACTTTAATATAAAAAGTTAGTTTAATGAATTATCACAGGCTTCCATATTTACCCTCTTTAACTTTCTCTATAGTAGTGCTCAGGAGGACCTTAACGTTTAGAGTTCATATATATTTATCTAAACCAATGGATCCCTACCTCAACCACCTTCTGCCAAAGAGGCTCGATCCTACTTGTAGTTGTATTCTTGGGTTGAGGCCCAGTTACATCATGCATTCTCTTCAGGGAGAGGATATTAAAGACATTTTTATTGCCTCTGGCAACTTGAGGGGCATCCCCCCAGCTACTGAATGTCACTTCATACCCTTCCGCCCCAGTCAGTCACTGACTGCATTATTAAATGGGAGGAGGCATGGAAGCAGCTGTTGTTGGTTAATCAAGACGGCTACTTAGTGCTGTGATCTCCTCTGCTTTGCTTTCAGACTCAATGGGACAGATGAGGTAGGAATGGTCACCAAACAATCCTATCCAATCCATACAATGGTATTTATACTGGGACAATGCTGGCCTTGGGCTACTACTGACCAAAGAAAGCCCTGTCCAAAATAGGACTGTTGGCAGATACGATCTGAATACTTGTGCTAATTAATGTGCGTCAGTAATATTATGGTATTATATCACTAAAAAAAGTGTGTCTACAATTAAATGCTCCAAGCTCACTATTTGCAATGAAAGACCCTTACCTGGTAATTTGAAGACGAAGTGATCAGCTACTGTATAGCACATTCTATTCTTCAGTATAAGGAGTTTAGCTAAGAAGTAGAAATAATCTACAGGAGTTGCACCATGGTAAAAAACAACAAGCCCAGGTCCTTCTGGTATTTTTTCCAGACCATGAACCTCATAACCTGTTAGAAGTACAAGGTACAATGGTGTCAATGTTTTATACCACTCATATGCCAATATAACCATCCTTAAAAAAAGTTAACACATTATAGAGCATGATGAACACAAGAGCTGCTGCACAGCAGTTCAATACTTGGTGACTTCAAAGACGACAAAAGCTGATTTCACAGCAATTAACTATTTACTCTGAAAGAGAGAAGAATTTCACTAAACACAAAGTTTACAATAATACAAAGGCTACCTTACTATCTTGAACTATTGTATCATTTTAATGTAGGTTTTCTCCAAAGACATCTACAATATTGCTGAAGTCTTACGAATCATTCACATCACTTATGTAATTGTGATTATTTAAAAGTAGTTAAAACAAGGAACAGATGGGGGGGGGAGGAGGATTGGTAGGTAAACCATAGTTTGAAACAATGACAAATCAGTGATCAAGAACAACTCTCTTATGTGAATGGGGACAGGAAAAAGTTTTGACTTGACAATGTCCCCTTCAGTTTTTTCATTTGCAGGCATTTGATATTAAAAAACCCCCACAAAATCTCTTAGGAAAAATGTATCTGCAGAACTAATGAGATAGTGGTGGCAGACGAAAGTACTAAAAACAATTTTGGGACTTGTGCAGAAGTTTGAAACATGTTTATTTAAAAGCTTTGTTGAAACATGTTCCATACACACACTCACACTATCTTGCCTTTCTTTTATTGGGTAGCCATTTCTAATGGTATTTTTCTGCCCATCCATGTTAAATGTGTAAAGCTGCAGTTTAGTTACATGCTTTCCTTTTATTTTTCTTGCTGCTTTTTTTGCTTTTCCATGCCTCCCACTCTCTTTGATTGTATCTATACTCTTGCCTCATCTCTTGATTAGCTTTTCCTTTCAAAATTTGAGGAGCTGTAACATCACAGTAAAGAAATGATGATCTGATTTCCTGGCATGCTGATCTTGTCTATTTGATGAAACGCTCTCAAAGCTAGAAAGAGGAAATGAGGTCACTTATCAAAGACTATAGTCCTCTAACTCCTTTATTCTACATACAAGTTTTAACTGTAAAAAGAGAGATCCTTTCTCCTGCCAGTCCCAATCCTAAAACCCATACAAATGCTAAGACAATAATGTTAGCAGAATTAGGCTAACGTCACATACAAATAACTTTATTACTTTCATGGTATTATAAGACTTTTCGGATGAACAGAGAAACAGTAGGAAAATTGTGCATCTTACTTAAGTGGTAAGAAAATTCTTTGTACAGCTGCATTTTGAAATAACTAAAGGTGTGCATAGGGGAGAGAAATCTCAGAAAGGCCAGGGAGGGTGAGTTTACAGTAACTTCAGTCAGTAGGTGAGGGCCTGGAGAGAGTTTTAGCTGTGCAGACAGAAGTGTCAAACCTGAGATACGGTATGAGGAAGAAACAGCAAGTGTCTCGTAGAATTATAATTTTCTTTACAAAAAAAGCAATTGCATATATATATGCACATCCTTTTTCTGCTCTTTGATATAGCTGATGGTTTTGGCCCTTTAATAGATTTAAAGTTGCACTTTTCGCTCTGTAAGCCTTTTTGATGCAAGCTTTGCAATCTAGTCATCAGTGCCTTAAAAACTCCCTTCCCTTTGACTGAATGGCAGAGAACAAGTGCAGACGATTTACAGGAAGGATTTTGTTTATGTAAATTGCTCTTCAAACATCCTTTTTTGCTTTGGCTGGATCTAGACAGGCTGGTTATGAAAAAGGCTCAGAAATAGGTGATTTTCTTATGTATAAAGAGCAGATAATTTCTTAAAATTTCTATATATTTATAGCAGGAGTAGTAAAGGGGCCATGGATTGAGACCATAGTTTTGACATTCTCCTAGCAGAATTGATAGCTATCAAAAATACTTCTTTAATGGAAAAAACAAGGTGACGTATGACTTCTTAATGGTTAGGGCTCCAAGGTCAAGTTAAGGTAATGGGTGAGAAAAGTGAATTAAGTTAAGTGCTGATTTTAAGAAACTTGACATGAGGCTTAGAAGAGACATGACATGTTCTGTCTGAATAAATTGTACTAACAAATGCTGAGCTGTTAACTTTCAGGGAAATGGCTGTTAGCCTCAATGATAATACAAAGAGAAGGAATTGTAAGCAGCGTTTTATTTTGATCCAGTATGCTTATTTGATCATCTGTGCTGGGATTTTAGACATCATGTACTCCTGAGGGCATTCTGTGCCAAAATATTAAAAATTCTGTGCACAATATGTTTTTGTCAAAAAATAAATGCAGAGGCTCCAGCATGGCATTAGGGTGCACAGGCCACTGGCTGCACAAAGGTGGGAGATCATCCTGCAGCCCTGCCACCCACCCTCCACCCCCAGGACACGGATTCAGGGGTGAGGCTGCACCTGACCCTGACACAGCACAAGGCCTGGGCCAGAAACACCCTGACATGCCAAACCGACGAAGAAAAGGTAGAAATTGGGCTTGTTTTTGGCTTAATTGGCTTGTGAGTTGCTTGTTGGCTAGTTTTTGTAGCTTGTTTGGCTTGCAGCTTGTTGCTTCTTTATCAGCTCCCGGCAAGCAGGGACAAGGGGCGGGTAAGCAGGGGTAAGGGGGGGGAGAGAGTTGGGGTGCACAGTGGACCCCTCCCCAGTCCCAGACTGCACAATGGGTGGGGGATCTAGTCACATAGGGTGTTGGGGTTCTTAGTAATTGGCTTGATTTGGTCTTGTTTTGAAATGGGATTAGCTTGATTTTTGGTTTATTGTGAAAGTCAGGGTGCTTATCTACTGCGTGAAAGTTGCCAACTGTGCCTGGGACCCTGCCCCTCTGCACTAGGTGTGGGGCAGGCAGGCTCACCCAAGCAGGATTCAAGCACGGAGATCCTCAATGTGCAGGGATCCAGGTGTGGGGTGAGAGGATTCTGTGTGGGACAACCTGGGTGCAGGCAGCTCAGTGGGGGGGGGGGGGTCTATGTGTGGGGGGGATCTAGATGCACAGCGGCTCATTGGGGGGTTCCAGGTGCTGGGGCAATGGGACTCTGCAGGGGCTTCCAGGTGAAGGTATTTGGGGCTCAGCAAGGGAGTGGGGGTCTGGGTGCTGGGGGAGTGGGGCTTGGTGGGATGGGGATCTGGATGCAGCTAGTTGGGGGTCAGTGGCATCAGGGTCTGGATGTGGTGGCTCAGGGTGGTGCAGAGGGTGAAGCATCAGGGTGGGGGTCTGTGTGCAGGGAGCTCAGTGAGGGTGCAGGGGTAGGGGTCCGGAGGGGTCCCTGCGCTGCTAGGGAGTAGTGCGTGACTGTTCTGTGCTTCCCTGTCAGAAAGTCATTTTTCTGCAGGGAAGCAAAGAAATCTGCACATGCGCAGTGGCGCAGAATTCCCCCAGGAGTAATCATGGAATAAACTCAGTCAACCAAACAGATTTTCAAGTATGCTGAATACCCCACCTCCCACTGAAATCAAAATGGGAAAGAGGACTGATGAGAATCATGAGAGAGATTCTCTGCCTTCCACCAACCTGGACCAAAACACACATTCAGATTGCTGGGGAAAGAAGTGGTTACACACCTTGTGTAGTTACTGTGGTTCTTTGAGATGTATCCCCCTATGGGTGCTCCACTGTAGGTGCATCCATGTCCCTGTGCCTCAGATCAGAGATTTTAGGTGCAGCGTCCATTCAGCTCACACATGCGCTCTCCCTGTCATGATTGGCCTCAAGGCTATCTAACACTGCGCAGGGAAACAGCCCTCAAGTCCTTCTCTACTGCAGAGCCCATTATTAAGAACTCTGAAGTAGAGGGGGGGAGGACAGGTCATGGAGCATCCATGGGAGGACACATCTCAAAGAACCACAATTACCGTCCAAAATGAGTAACTGCTTCTTCTTTGAGTAGTGTCCCTATGGGTGCTCCACTGTAGGGAACTCTACAGCAATACCCCTGATGGGGGCTTCGGAGTAGAGTCTAATATTGATGACAATACAGTGGAGCCAAACATGGCATCTGACGCTGAGTCATGGATGATTGCATAGTGTTCCACAAAAATATGAGCAGATGTCCAAGTTGCTGCTCTGCATATTTTTGTAATGTGAATGTCTTTGATGAAGTCTACAGAAGTGGAAACTGATTTGGTGGAATGAGTATGAACTCTAGACAGAGGTTGAAGATTGCAGGTACAATAGCAAAAGTTAATGCAGTTCAATATCCATCTACAGATTCTTTGTTTTGAGATTGGGGATCCTTTGTGATCGAAAGGAATAGTTTAAAGTCCTTTGCTCTATCCAAATAGAATGCCAAAGTTCTCCTGACATCGAGTGTATGTAATATTGATTCTCTATTGTCACGGTGTGGCTTAGGGAAGAAAGTTGGGAAGTAAATAAATTGATCCATATGGAAGGCATGGGATACGTTCAGGAGGAACTTTGGGTGTGGTCTCAGTGTGACCTTATCCCTAAAAAAATTGTGAAGAGTGGGTATACCATTAGATCTCCTATTTCTCCAATTCTCTGAGCTGAGGTGATGGCTACTAGGAATGATGTTTTCATAAATGCGTAAGTGAGCATGTGGCTATGGGTTCAAAAGGGGTCACTGTAAGGCACTTGAGAACCAGGTTAACATCCCATGTTAGGATATCTGATTTATGGGAAGAGGTTACCCATACCCTTGAGGAATCTTTTCATTGTAGGATGAGTTAATACTTAGTCATCTATCTTATGATGAAAGGTGGCTATGGCTGCGAGATGTACCTTTACTGAATTTAGAGATAATCCTGATTTTTTTAGATCTAGGATGTAGTCCAGTACCAGTGGGAAGGGAGAGACTATAGAGGTAACATGTTTTGAGTCACACCAGATTTGGCATCTTTTCCACTTCTACACGTGTCTGATAAGTCATTATTTTCCTGCTATTTAACAGCACCTCTTTCACATCCTCTGACTGGGACACCTCTGTGCTTTCGAACCATCGAGAAACCATGCCTTGAGTTGGAGTATCTGTATGTTGGGATGGTAGATCTGTCTAGAGTTCTGAGAGATGAAGGGGCTGAAGAGTGATTGGTGGGCATACCACTAATTGAGTAATGTATGGGAATCATGTTTGTCTTGGCCACACTGTCTCTTCCACTGGGGTTCTTAATGTGTCTGGGGTGGAGGGAACGGGGTCGGGATCTTTTTGACATCTGTGATTTACTATACTTTCTTTTCTGTTCAAGAATGTAGATTCCCCCAAGCAGCGTAGCATGGCTCGAGTCCTTCAATGTGTGGAGTGAAATGTCTGTCTTCTCTGCGAAGAGTTTGGATCCTTCGAATGGAAGGTCCTCCACAGTCATTTGGACTTCCCTTGAGAGACCATAAAAGTGAAGCCAGCAAGCTCTCCTCATCATTACCGCCGTTGATATGGAGCAGGCAGCTGTGTCCACAGCGTCTAATGAAGTCTGTAGTGCTGTCTTTGCTAGAAGTTGGCGCTTGTCAACAATGGCTTGGAACTATTCCCTTTGATCATTTGGGAGATGTTCAATAAAGGCAATGAGATTCCCATAACGGATATGATTATATTTTGCCATCAGGACCTGATAATTCGTAATCCTAAATTGCAGGCTTGCTGATGAGTAGGATTTCCTGCCAAATAAATCCAATATTTTCCAGTCCTTGTGGGAGGGTGTTGATTTAGCAGGGTGCTGTCTGCCATGTTCATTTACAGCATCTACCACAAGGGAATTTGGTGATGGGTGGGGAAAAAAATAAAGTCTACATCTTTTACACGTGGGCATTATCGAGGCCAGCATTTACCAGATGATCTTGGCTGGGTCTAATAGGGCCTTGTTGAGTGGGAGTGCAATACTCGCTGATGAGCACACGTGGAGGATGTCCAACAGCTTGTATTGCAACTCCTTTACTTCTTCGAGGGAGATCTGAAGTGTGTCCGTCACTTTCTTGGTGAGATCCTGAAATTGTTTTAAGTCATCCACAGCTTCATCTGGAGAGGATGATGAAATGTTCAGACTTGCGTCCTGCTTCTGAAAGGTCTCCTCCTGGGAGTCAGGGGTAGAGCCCAGCGTGGATACAAATTTATATCCGCGGATGCAGATATCCGCAGATATAAACTGGTATCCGCAGAGCTGCAGGGCTGTACTGGGAACCGCAGTGGCGAAAGGAGAAACACGTGGGACAACCACTTTCAGGAGCCAGAGCCCCACACTAACAGCTCCTGCGGCATGGCTGTACCACCTGCAGCCCTGCCTCTAGCCCCACCCACTAGGCAGACACCAGGCTCACTAGCAGCTGTCCCTGGTCACGCTTGTGTGTTCAAGCGGTGCGCATGGCCCCGGACAGGAGGACATACTGCTGCATGGAAACGCTCGGTACCATGGATCTCCTTGTCTCCAGCAGTGCTGTTTTAGAAGAGGTGGTCTGGTATTGCTGCTCATCAGACAGTACTGACACTCTGAGCCTGTGCCCCTCAGGTCTTTAAGCGTAGTGCCACTACCTGCGGAACCAAATGCCTCATGGGTACCGCTCCGCAGCTCAGCTGGTACCAAGGTGGCTGACTTTGCTGGGGATCTCTTTTTTCCAGTCAACTGTTTGGTCTGGGGACTTGTAGTCCTCTTTTTTGTGCTTTTGTGAGGAGTCTGTAGTTTTCCTCTTTGGCGTTACCAGAGTTTGATGTCCCATGGATGTTGATGGGGATTGTTGCTCTGGGGGAATCCCAGGACCAGGAGTCAGAGGCTGGTCTCAGAGAGCTCTCTATCATCAGAAGTCTGAGTGTTAATTCACAGCTTGTTCTTGTACCTTCTGTCCAAAAATTGAAGGTGAGGCCATTTCTGATATATGGGATTTTCCTAAGCAGTGACTGGCCATCGCTGACCAGAATTGCCTCTTTGTAGGAGAGACAGCATTTAAACCTGGGAGAGCCAGGAACGCCCCTTCTTGGGGTTCTTTCCCCACAAGGGGAGAAGATAACAAAAATCAATAAGGACAGGGAGATAACGGTTTTTGAAGCCAGAACAAAAAAAAAGAAAAAGTTTGGGTTTTTTAGTATATATTATAAAAGGAGAAGGGAGTAGTAAACATCTAAATAACAGAAACTCTAGTAGCTACTCTATAAACTAAAACAGGGTTGAGAACTAATCTATCGGACTCTCCTCGTGCTTCATCTCAGGCCAAGAGTGATTGAGAAGGAACTGAGGGCGGTTCACCCACACAGCGCTAGATAGCCTCGAGGTAGGGCATGAGACAGAGAAAGCACATGTGTGGACCAAATGGACACTGCTACCTAAAATCTCCATTATGAGGTGCATGGACATGGATGCACCTAGAGTGGAGCACCCACAGGGACACTACTCGAAGAACTAATCCTTACAAAAACCAAGAAAAAAACCCACCCACAGTTACAGGTTTGGGCATCTGCATCCTGAGCTAAGCACCACCTGGGCCACGAGCTATTATTCAAATTCAGAAAGTCCCTGTTTATTACATACAATATTAGAGGCACTTACTAGTCTGATGTCAGTTTTAGATTTAATAAGGGCAGGGGAGGGAATGATAACTCCACTGGCACAAATGCTTTCTGTTTTCTCAAAGACAAATACAGCTGTTTAAACTGCTGCAGGTTGGTACGGGTCAGTTAGAGTAAAGGCTGTCTGAGGCTGCAGAAAGATTATCTGTAGTGATTGAAGTAACAGTTTTCTTTTGTTTGATTGCTCACTGAAGTTCTTAGTTCCCCGACTCACCTAGAAGGAAATCACTAGTCCATTTGCACATTCTCCATATAGAATATAAGGCCTCTCTGTCAGCACGGACCTCATCTAACATTAGCCGTAAGAAAGATGGGCATGGCAGAAAGTGAAGAAGGGTAGAGAAGCTGCTAGGCTCTTTGCTGCAAAGGCAATCTTAAGGAATGAAGAGGACACAGAGTTACACCCAAATATGGATGGAAACCTGTCTGGCCTAATCAATGCAACCAGGATACGGTGCTGCCTTGCAGCTGGGTAGGGGCGGGGTCAATCCCTCCTCCAAACATGGTTTAAAGGGTGGGGGAGTTGGAGACAGTCAAGCAGAGCAAACTGAGGTACTGCTTAGGCTCATAATTTTATCCTGTCTTGTCAATCATTAGAGACACAAGGTGGCCTGAAGAAGAGCTCTGTGTAAGCTCAAAAGCTTGTCTCTCTCACCAACAGAAGTCGGTCCAATAAAAGATATTACCTCACCCACTTTCTGTCTCTAATATCCTGGGACCAACATGGCTACAACACAACACATTGTCAATCATGAGCACACATTTATTTTCTGAGCAAATAAGAGTTACATTAAATTTGCAAACAAATATGAAAAAGAAGGCTGATAGGCCTAAGTCATTAAACTATAGTGACAATAATTTCAGCACTTACAAAACAATCAGATCTTGCTTACCGTGCCATATTCTTGCATGTCCATCCCATAAAGTTGCCACCATTTGCCTTGCACCATCCCAGATATCATTGGAATAAGCCTCTTTTAGTTCATTCTTCCTCTTATAAACATAAAGAAAAATAATGGAAATGTAGAGGAGGAGGAGGATAAGTCCAGGAAGTATAAAAACTATTATGAGTGGAGTAAACACCCATAAAAGGTAGGCCACATAATTCAGATAGTCCTCAAGGTACTCCACACCAGTCCATTCTTCCAATATGTAAACCAGGCAGCATAAGTAGCTCATAGGTACTTGCCCTGAAGTACAGGATTCATTTCTATGTATCATCTCCTATTTAAAAGAAAACAAAACAAGTCAAACTGTCTCCAGGTCATAGAAGCTTCTTAATCTAGGGGAGGGGAAAAAAAAAGTTATTTTTTAGACAAAATAAAAACTTTTAAACATTTCATTTAAATGAAATTCATAATATCCTCCAATTGTCCTCATGGAAAGCAGAATGGATATATGATTGGGATGATGGCCATGTAAAATTTCAAGTAACGTAGCACAAAAGAATAAAGCAAATGAAAGCTAAGAGCTGAAATTTGCTGGCATAACATTGCACCCAGTGTGGACAGAGGTTGTAACAAAACTGACACAGTGGCAAGAATTTAAAAGGGACACTCAACTTCAGTTAGTTGAAATAAACTATTTTTTTTAAAAATCCACAATTTATGTAGTTGTTAATTTTGTTTTAATTCCTTTTTTTGAAAAGATTTTTTATTCCCGTTAACGTTTCCAAAGGGCCTTTTCAACAAGAAAACGAAACTATTTGACTATTCAGCAGAAACAATTAAACTGACTATACACAAAGTGCAGCAAAATGAACAAAAAAAGAAATTTCTTAATTTCTTTCAAATTACCCAAATGCTTACATTGAAGCTCACAAGTAATCCACTAGCCGCAGTTGCAGCAGTATGACACAGGACTGAAAAGTCTCTCAAACAGGCAGGTGCCAAGTCATTTAGGAACCAGTAAGTCTACTTGGAAACCTACAGATAGCCAATACCAAGTCACAAAGAACGGTTTGCGAGAAACTCCACCCAATAACTGAGCTTTGCTTTTTGTACTAACTTTAGATTCCCAGTTGATTTATGGCATAGCCCCATGTAGGATGCTTTGTATACTATAACCTTCACGTTACAAAAGCAGGAATAATGGTAACAATGTGCATGCATCAATAAGAACTGGTTGCAAGCTCATAGCCAAATACAAATGGAAATAAAAAGCCATCCTTGTCAGAGCTTCTATAGTTATACAGAATTGAAGATCCAACAGTAACCCTAGTCTGCCAACTTGAGTAACAAATGGCAGATACAAACCCTAAATTAAAGGGGGAAATATTTTCATGCCTGTCAGTTGCTTCCCCCATTCTACACCATTGCTTTAATGTTAACTGGACAGAGCCTCAGCTGGCAATCCATCATCTACACCAGTGGTCTCCAAACCTTTTGGATCGCACACTCCTATCGGTAAAAAATGTTTGTGCACACACCCCCAATATATGTATATTTATTTTTATGTATAAATTATATACTTGCACTACTGTACTAATATATTATGTGCATCATAAAGCATACACAAATAGAAATTTAAAAAGGATGAGATAAAGATGAAAAACAATATTTTTAAAATAAAATAAATTATTTATTAACGGTACAAAAAACCTTTTTACTCTCACTAAAAATATTAATAATAATATTTTAGTGACAGCAATGTGATTGAATATGCTTCATTATTTTTGAAAATCTTGGTTTAACACTTTGTGATACAGCGATTCGAAGGTCTGGTTCTAAGTTCAGTTTATTTCGCACCTTGGTTTTAATGGCTGCCATAGCTGAAAAAGATGCCTCACAAAGATACGTAGATACAAATGGAAGAAGTAAATAATAAAAAATACATATATAGCTAGCTAGCATTAACAATGAGTGATGAACCCAGACCATCTAAAAAGAAACCGAAAACCTATAACTTCCATTTGGAATGGAAAAGTGAATTTCTGTTTGCAACAGTGTAAGATAAGGCCTTGGCTACACTCACGAGTTACAGCGCAATAAAACTGCCTGCAGCGCTGTAACTCACTAACTGGCTACACTCGCAAGGCACGTGCAGCGCTGCATCTCCTCAGGTACAGCGCTGCATGTACTCCACCTCCCCGAGAGGAATAATGTTTGTTGCGCTGCTGCTGGTGCGCTGCGGCTACAGTGTGGTCACCCAATGCGCTGTTATTGGCCTCCAGAAGTATTCGGAAGTATCCCACAACGCCTGTTCTAGCCACTCTGGTCATCAATTAGCACTCTACTGCCCTGGCCTCAGGTAACCAACCGCCAATCTGACCCTTAAAATTCCCTTGGAATTTTAAATATCCCCTTCCTGTTTGCTCAGCCAGGCGTGGAGTGCTCTTAGCGCATCTTTCCAGGTAAACATGCCTCCACGTGTGAGACGAGCCCCAGTATGGAGCAATGGCGAGCTGCTGGACCTCATCGCTGTTTGGGGGGAGGAAGCTGTCCAGTCCCAGCTGCGATCCAGCCAGAGGAATTTCGATACTTTCGGCCAGTTTTCAAGGGCCATGATTGAAAGGGGCCATGACCGGGACGCAATGCAGTGCAGGATAAAAGTAAAGGAGCTGCGGAGTGCGTACCGCAAAGCCTGCGAGGCAAACAACCGCTCTGCTACTCCGCCCAAAACCTGCCGATTCTACAAAGAGCTGGATGCAATACTTGGGGGTGACCCCACTACTGTTCCGAGCACCACCGTGGACACGGGAGAGCGGGATGAGCAGGAGGAGGAGGAGGAGCAGGAGGAGGGGGTTGAAGAAAACAGAAGCGAGGGTGCTGTGGCTGGGGGAGACACCCCTGACTCCCTGGGTGCATGCAGCCAGGAGCTCTTCTCGAGCCAGGAGGAAGGGAGCCAGTCACAGCAGCCAGTACGCGCTGGGAGAGAAAGAAGAACAGGTTCGCGGTAAGCAGCTTTTATTTTCAGGAAGGAGTTTTTTCGGTGTGGGGTCCTTGGGCGAGGAGGGTTTGGGCTGCATGCATGCCTAGATGCGGAAGAGTGCATTGATGTGGTCTATCACATCGGAGAAATCGGCCACTGTAATCTCTTCGAAAGTCTCAGCCAGGACGTGGGCAATGCGCTTGCGCAGGTTCATTGGGAGAGCCGCTGTGGTCCTTGTCCCAGTCAGGGTAACGTGTCCGCGCCACTGTGCCGCGAGGGGACCATTGCTGCACACAGGCAAGCTGCATATGGGCCAGGGCGGAAGCCGCATTGCAGTAGAAGACCCTCCCTTGCTTCCCCGGACACCCTCAGCAGCGAGATATCTTCCAGGATGAACTCCTGTGGAAAATGTGGGGACAGTGTTCAGTGTAGGTTCCCCCTGCAGCTGTTGGCTCTCCCCAAGGCACAGAAACCCAGAGGACAGTACAGCCGTGAAACAATCAGTCCCCCTTTACCCTGTGTTTACTCACCATTTTGGGGCTCCCGTGGGTTCTGTGCGCTCTGTTTGGGACGGGAAAATTGTGCTGTTTTGGAGACTGTGTGCGCCCTCCTTAAGTGTGGGGGAATCATTGCTCTGTCTGGCATAAAACAATGATGCCTCTGTTAAATGTTGCATTTTGCCTTCCAGATGCAACCTTGAGATCTCCGCCATCCTTCTTATCATCGGCTGAGAGACTCCAAAGGCTCAGGAAGAGGCCAAGAAGAACGAAAGAAGACATGCTGCAGGAAGTTATGAAACAGTCCCTTAAAGAGAATCAAAAGGCTCGGGAGTGGAGGGAGAGTGAAAGCAGGCTCCGCCAGGAAAACGCAGCGCAGAGGCAGCAAAGCATGCAGCTCTGGCAGGAAAGCACAAAGGAGCTGATTAGCATAATGGCGCGCCAAGCGGACTCTATCCAGGCGCTCGTCGCCATGCAGGCGGAGCAGTACCGCACCCACGCCCCCCTGCAGCCAGTGTCCCAAAACACTTGTGCCCCCATGTCACCACCTGCCCACTTCACCCAACATCCAGGTTCTTATCGCCCACACCAGATGCCCCCAACACCTGTAGCTTCACCAGACAGCCCTGGAAACTATGACCCTTACCCACTGCACTCAACTCCCATCCCGAATTATAGACATCCTGAAGTCCAGCACTCACTGCACAGCACTCCAGACAGGAAGCCCAAGTATGAAAGCAGGACATACCATACCCTGTGATTGAACCCTTCCCCACACCACCCACCACCCCCTTGCCCTTTCTGTCTCACAAGCAGTTGTGTTTCTTTTTAATACATGTATTTTCTCTGTAATAAACGGATTCTTTAGATGTGCAAACAGTCTTTATTATTGCATAAGAAAAAAAGATATCTTAGCCCAGGAAAGAAACAGGCAACGCAAGTGAGCTGAGCAAACACAAATCAGCTTAGCAAAGACAGATAACTGATAATACTTCACTTCAGGGTCGTGCAGGGCAGCAGACATTACTGGTGGTTTTCTGCCTCAAATTTCTCCCTCAAGGCATCCCTAATCCTTGCAGCCCCATGCTGGGCCCCTCTAATAGCCCTGCTCTCTGGCTATGCAAATTCAGCCTCCAGGTGTTGAATCTCTGAGGTCCACACCTGAGTGAACATTTCACCCTTCCCTTCACAAATATTATGGAGGGTACAGCACGCGGATATAACCGCGGGGATGCTGTGTTCGGCCAAGTCCAGCTTCCCATATAGAGATCGCCAGCGGCCCTTCAAACGGCCAAAAGCACACTCCACAGTCATTCTGCACCTGCTCAGCCTGTAGTTGAACCGTTCCTTGCTGGTGTAAAGGCTCCCTGTGTAGGGTTTCATGAGCCACGGCATTAAAGGGTACGCGGGGTCTCCAAGGATCACAGTGGGCATTTCAGTTTCCCCTACCGTGATCTTCCGGTCTGGGAAAAAAGTCCCGGACTGCATCTTCTGGAACAGGGCAGTGTTCCGAAAGATGCGTGCGTCATGCACCTTTCCGGGCCAGCCTGCGTTGCTGTCAATGAAACGGCCACGGTGATCCACAAGCGCTTGGAGAACCATGGAGAAATAACTCTTCCGATGAATGTACTCGGATGCTAGGTGGGGTGGTGCCAGAATAGAATATGCATCCCATCTATCGCTCTTCCGCAGTTAGGGAAACCCATTTGTTCAAAGCCAGCCACAATGTCCTGCACGTTACCCGGAGTCACGGTTCTTCTGAGCAGGATGCGATTAATGGCCTTGCAAACTTGCATGAGCACGATTCCAACGGTCGACTTTCCCACTCCAAACTGGTTTGCTACTGATCGATAGCAGTCCGGAGTTGCGAGCTTCCAGACTGCAATAGCCACCCGCTTCTCCACCATCAGGGCAGCTCTCAATCTCGTGTCCTTGCGCCGCAGGGCGGGGGCGAGCTCCTCACACAGTCCCATGAAAGTAGCTTTTCTCATCCAAAAGTTCTGCACCCACTGCTCGTCATCCCAGACTTGCATGACAATGTGATCCCACCACTCTGTGCTGGTTTCCCGAGCCCAAAAGTGGCGTTCCACGATGCATAGCATGTCTGTGAATGCCACAAGCAAGTTAGTGTGTACGCGTTTTGCGTGACAATTTCATCGTCATCGTTGGACTCCTCGCTGTCACTGTGGATCTTAAGGAACAGCTCGACTGCCAAACGTGACGTGCTGGCAAGACTCGTCAGTATTTTGCTCACCAGGTCGGGATCCATTTTCCCGCTGACCGAAACGGAGCACAGATCGCGCTACAAAGAAACCGTTGAAAGATGGCGCAAATAGTGGCCGGAAACACAGGGATTGCTGGGATGCGAAGCGATGCATCATGGGGCGTTGGGACAGGACCCAGAATGCACCATACCCCACGCCCCCTTCCCACAACCCACGGGGCCAGAATTGGAAGAGGTGTTCTGTGGGATACCTGCCCATAATGCACCTCTCCCAAAACCGCTGCAAGTGCCGCAAATGTAGCCACGTTAGTGCTCGTTACTGCGCTGGCGGCTGCTAATGTGGACAGGCTGCAGCGCTTTCCCTACTCAGCTGTACAAACACGGGTTTAACTAACAGCATTGTACATCTGCAAGTGTAGCCAAGGCCTAAGTGTGCATGTCTTCTATGCCACACAAGTACATCAATAAGTAAAAAGGAATTTAGAAAGACACCACAAAACAATGCATAGCAAATTCAAGGACAGTTTCCCCTTGAATAGCGCACTCTGTACAAAGAAAGTTAATGAATTCAAGGCTATTTTGAAAGCTCAACAGTCATTTTTTACTAAACCAGCAGCAAAAGGGAAGGCCTCTACTGAAGTATTGTTTCGTGTTCGTCATCTGCTGGCAAAAAACAAGACATTGTTTACGGATGGAGAAGTATTTAAAGAGGCAATGACTGTGGCAGCAGACTCCTTATTTAAAGACTTTAAAAACAAAGAGGAAATAATTATGGTAATCCACAGCATAATGACTGCAAATGCTTTCCACTGCAGTTTGATGAAGCAGTCGACATGACCAACAGAGCCCAGGTAATTGTTTTTGTTTGAATGGTTTTTAAGGACGTGACAACTAAAGAGTACCTTCTGACTGCTTTGCCCTTAAAGAGAGAACAAGAGGTGAAGATATCTACAACAAATTCAAAAGTTTCTACTGATAACAGTTCCTTACAATTAATTAGCCTCTTAACATTGATATAGACACTCCCACCTTTTCATGTTTCTCTGAATGTATAAATATCTGATTACTGTATGTTCCATTCCATGCATCCGATGAAGTGCGTTCTTAACCCACGAAAGCTTATGCTGAAATAAATGTGTTAGTCTCTAAGGTGCCACAGGTATTTTTCTTGTTTTCTTTTTGCTTGAGAAAATCATTCCAGTCAAGAAACTTGTTTCGATCATAACAGATGATGCACCTGCCAGGCGTGGTGAAAATGCAGGCTTTGCTGCATTTTGCAGAAATGATCCAGTTTTTCTTTCATTTGTAAATTACCACTGCATAATCTACCTGCAAGCACTAGCAAGTACATTTATGGACTTCTCACATACAATGAAAATCGTTGTCAGAATTGTAAACTCGATTCAAACAAGAGCCCTCCAGCACCGCTTGTTTAAATCCTTACTTGACGAAGTGGATGCTGCTTACAGTGAGCTGCAGCATTACCTGAGACTGGAGAAAGTACTAGAAAAAATTGAAGACAAAGAAAAATGGTTCCACCTAGAAAAGTTCTGTGCACCGCTGACCAAATTAGCAGAGGAATTCAACAGGCAATTTCAAGAATTAGACATGATGGAACCAATCGTCATGTGTATCACAAATCCGTTCCTTCCAGCAGACATTGGTGGGTTGGCTGCGATATTCCATCAGCTGTTTGATATACATAGAAGAATTGATATGGAGATAATTACTATGAAATCTAGACACAGCGATTTTGAGGGACTCGTAAACCGAGAAAAATACCCCCGTGATGTTATTGACGAACTGTGACCGTATAGATCATTGTTGCCACCAAGGTCCTATAGTTGTACCTCTTATACAAAGGAGGTCAAGTAAGGTATTTATGGAAAGGTTTAAGTGTAGTAGCCGTGTTAGTCTGTGTCAGCAAAATGAAAATAAGAAAGAAAAACTTGTAGCACCTTAGAGACTAACAAATTTATTTCAGCATAAGCTTTCGTGGGTTAGTACCCACTTCATCGGATGCATGGAATGAAAATATACTTCAGACAGATATTTATACAGTCAGAGAAACATGATGGTCCAGGTGTATAGACCAATCTTCAGAGGCTAATTAGTTGAGAGGAAACATGACAGCAGGAGAAGAAAAAGCTTTTGAAGTGATAAACAAGATGTAGAAAGGTTGTAATTTGCTGGTTATGATTATGCTGTCTGTATGTGTGTATCATTTTTGTATTTAAGTTATGAATATTGGCTATGCACTTGTATGTCAATGTGTTTGATTCTAAGTAGCATCAGTGAAGCATTTGATCAGCTTCTTGAGAAAGAACTATTCTGAGTAAGTGCCAATCAAGAAAAATTTAACTGACAATGGACTTTGGGAGATGCCAATCCACATCTGAGCTTTCCTGTGAACAACAAACTATCATGTAAACAATGGCATCGGCCTGCAAAAAACTGAATCATTCATGTGACTTGCCCAGGTGGCTACAAACTCCATCTTGTTGCTGTGATTTTGCACAGAAGAACAAAGAGGTTTTCTCCCACGAGAGAGAATATAAAAGGCCCTGGAAGCCTCTCCATTTTGTCTTCAGCTGACTCAAGAGATGGCCTCTCCACCCCAAAGAGATGACTGAAAGAAATTGGAACAAAGGACAGTAACTATGGGCATGTGAGTGATTGCTGGACCCAGGCCATAAACTACAACGTTGGTCTGAAAAGGATTGGGCCCAGACTAGGAAGGAGTCTAGTCTGTGAAAGAAGCTTATTGGAACATCTCTGATTTCATCTGTAATCAGTTTCTTAATGTATTAGGCTTAGACTTGCGTATATTGTTTTATTTTGCTTGGTAACTTACTTTGTTCCATCTGTTATTACTTGAAACCACTTACATCCTACCTTCTATACTTAATAAAATCACTTTTGTTTATTAACTAACCCAGAGTAGTGATTAATATCTGGGAGAGCAAACAGCTGTCCATATCTCTCAGTGTTATAGAGGGCGGACAATTTATGAGTTTACCCTGTATAAGCTTTATACAGAGTAAAACGGATTTATTCGGGGTTTAGGCTCCCAGAAAGACTGAATACTGGGTGCTGGGAAAGTCCCTGTTAACTGAGAAGCCCCTGGGCTAAGTGAATCTTAATTTCTGTGAACTGCAGGGTGGCGTAGCCCAACCTCTGGGTCTGTGCTGAAGCCGACTGGTGTGACTAGCTCAGCAAGATAGGAGTTGGGGGAAGCCTTTTCTGGCAAGGGGGTTTGTTCTCAGTGGTATCCCAGCACATCTATTGACAGTCTTGAGGGAGTTTCTTTGACCCAACCCATCACAACCCCCTTCTAATGTCCTGTGCTTTAAAAGTGAAAGCTTATTTTGGTTTCACCTATCTGTGTGAAATGGCGTTCTCACAAATGAAGATGGTCAAGTCCAAGTATTGCACCCACTTCACAGATGCTCATCTGCAGGACTGCATCCGACAAGCTATTTCAAATCACAACCCGAATTTCAAGACACTGACAGATAATGTGCAGTCACAAGTGTCATACTGAGACTCGGTAAGTAAGGAAAATATATAATTATGTATATGAAGCATTTGATCTCAGCTTTATATAACAAACTGTTATTTCTACTTTTTCTTTGAGGTACATCCTGGGTTGCACTTAAATTCAAAAAGTGATCTTGCGCTTAAAAAGGTCGGAGACCACTGCCCTAGATTTTTAGTATGTAAGGGGAAGACTAGGGTTCACCTCATTCAGCCAGCTAAAAACCACTTGCCTCATCCCCACTAGTGTTTTAAAACATGTTAGCTAGCATCTTTAAAATACATCTTTTATCCTAGTCTAGACAAACCCTAAGTGACAACAGCTTGGAAAATAACACAAATCTACCTATCAGTGGCAAGTAGGAAAACATTTCTGTCATGTAAAATGTAGATAGTGAGGGAGAGGTTGTTCCTGATCCACCAGTTCTGAAAGAACGCATGCTTTTACTAAAGTAGTTTACAGCACATACTTTTACCAAGCGACAGACTGAAATTATAACATGCTAGCTAGTTTCACTGTTGCTATTCAGAATCCTGAGGGCAGAAAAAAACATGTCACTTTCATTCAGCTTTTGGTTGGTACAGCTGTGACCATCTGAGGCAGGTACTGGAACTATTATCTATAGAAGATCATTTAAAAAAAAATATAAGAGACTGGAGAATAAGTGAAGTAGCAGAAATACCCCATTTCTGTAGCTAGAAGCTAGAGCAAAGGTTTTCAAACTTGGGACATGCCCTTCTGGAGGGGCATGGAGACACAGTCAGAAGGGGGGAGTGGCGACACCAGGCAGGTCATGCCAGTGCTGCGGGACATGAGCCAGCCCCCACGGTGGGCGGGGATGGAGCACCACCTCCACCCCATGACTCACTTCAGCAGGACACCGAGCCTGTGAGTCAGTGTCAACACCCGCAGCAGCCGCACTGATTTCCACTTCTGGCAGCCTCCGCACCCAGAGACCATCACATATGCCCCCACCCTGAAAACCCGAAGGGGTAGGGGAAGGTACTGGCCCTGCCCTAGCAGTGCAGCCTGGCTGCAAAGTAGAAGCAGTCTATAGCTGAGGAAACCTGGGCTGTGCCATTAAATATATGTGTATTTGAAACTTACAGTTGTAAGTAATGTAATTAAAGTAATGTTAAGGTTTCCATTGGGTTTATTAATAGGCTATCAAGCATACTTTTGCTTGTGTTTATTTTTGTCTGGGTTGGGGGGCACAACCAAAAATTATAACTCAAAGGGGGGCGCTCAGCTCAAAAAGTTTGAAAACTGCTGGGCTAGAGGGAAAAGGCAGAACAACAGTGGCAAAGGACAGCTTTCTACCACATGTAAATGACCAGTAAACTGTGTGGTTTCTTCTGCAAAGGACCTTGCCACTGTGATCCAGGCCTGTCATCTTGAAGTGAGGCTACTGCAACCCACTCTTCATGGAGTTCCCGAGTACATGAACAACAGCCGGCCTATTATGCAACAAATTGTGAGCACATCACCCCAGTGGTCCACATACTCCATTAACTCCATGTTTGCTTTTAGACGGAACTCAAAATTGTAATCCTAATTTAGCAAGGCCCCCATGTCACCATCCACAACCCACTAAGAAAGCTGCATTCTACAGAGATGGTGCAGCTAGACAAGCTGAGGTTTAGGCTATCAAGCACTGAACATTCTTACTGGTGGAATTCTGCTTGTAGCCGTAGATCAGTGGCTCTCAAACTTTTTTACTGGTAACCCCTTTCACATAGGAAGCCTCTGAGTGTGACCCCCCCATATAAATTAAAAACACTTTTTTTTATATTTAACACCATTATAAATGCTGGAGGCAAAGCAGAATTTGGGGTGGAGGTTGACAGCTCACGACCCCCCCATGTAATAACCTCGCGACCCCCAGTTTGAGAACCCCTGTTAGATCTCCTTCCTGAAGGGATCAGAAGCCCTGGTAGAGGAGGAGAGGTGAAGAGAGAGTTCCTTTTTCTTTCCCACAGCCAAAGCAGGGTTTCAGTATCCATCACATATCTGTCAGCCTGCACCTGGTTTAAGAGATTAAGTTTATGAGCTCCAGCAGTGTCCACAGAAGTTCCCTACCACAAGATAATCAAGCTGCACACCAGATTTTTACCCTTGGACTTCACTGACACTCCCTCCCCAACTCATCTTTCATATCCATCTCTGGCCTGTAGTGGTCTGGAAGTCATTTCAAAGCCCATATGTGGCTACATCCATTTAAAGTCTATTTAAGAATTGAGGTTTAATTTCCATTACAACATCTCTCTTTCAGTTGCTCATAACTTTTTCAAACCCAATTCCTTATGGGTTGAGCTGAAAGACTTGTCCGCATGTGTAACCCTTGCAAAATTTGGCTACCCCGTCACACATAATTATATGCAATATTTCTACTGCAACCACCAATGTCTTAGGTGCTACTTACAAAACTATGGATTACTGCAAATACTGTTCATATTAGAACCCAAATGCCTCAGTGTTACCTTGCCTCCTAGTGCCTAAGCGCCACTTCTTCCTTCATCACCAGTACATGGAGGTACTGGGTCTCTGGCATTGACTTCTCCCTGCAGAAACCCAACTCCAAACTCAGCAAGGTTGTTTTCTGTTATCCAGGAGAACATTCTCAAGCCCTTCTGTAACTTCATTTTTGTGAGAAAGCCAGATTAAAGACAGTCTTGTTTTTCACTCTAACAAGTCTAGGATCTGTCTTGACCATGAGTGTTAAGAGTTCCAAAGCCCAGAGCATTCCACTGAGAATGCTCTATATCCATCCTAAAAACATCATCCTGTAGTCGTCAGGCATAGCAAACTCAAAGGTCGCACGGTGCTAGCTACCTCTAGCTACCATTGCTGCAGGTTGCAACGATGAGTCCAAACTGACCTTGAGACAATACACCTTGATTATTTGTGGGCAAGTTTCCTCGACAGAGCTATTATGTCCTTGAAGTGCTTTCCACTTCTAACTAGCATCATCTGCATATTTCCCACATTTAACCTCAGAGAGATGTTTTTCATTCAGATTCCAATTTCCTTCACATAGTGGAATAGTTTGAAGAGCTCATTGTCTACAATGGATGAGAAAGATACACACAGCTTTGTGTCATCTTCACAATAATGGTGTTGCACATTGTCTTCTTACAATCTTCCTAAATTACTTTAACTGATGTTGAATAAGACTGGTGACAAGATTAAGGTTAGGATTAAGATTTCCTCTTTGGAGAGAAGAAGCAGCAGATGCTCCTCACAAATCTCCAGGATCAGTCTAAGGGAAGTTAGCTAAAACAGCTTAACGTGTTCATAGCCACACCTGCAAAGAGCAGCATTTTGCTGTCTATAATGTCAGCTGCATCTGATATTTCAAGCAAAATTAGTATGGCCATGAGAAAAATCCATCAGTGCAACGAGTGCCATCCCAGCACAAGGAAAAATCTATGGCCACCAGAGTTAAGGACAAGAAGGAGTTTTTTAAATATATTAGGAACAGAAAGAATCCTGACAATGGTATTGGTCCATTACTAGAAGGAAATGGTAGAATTAGCAATAATAATGTAGAAAAGACAGAAGTGTTTAATAAATATTTCCATTCTGTATATGGAGAAAAAAAGTACATATAGTCTCATCATATGCAGATGAAAACACTCTTTCCCTGCACTAGTATTTCTGGAGGATGTTCAACAGAAGCTACCAAAGTTATACATTTTTAAACCAGACGGTCCAGATAACTTGCATCCAGGAGCTTTACAAGATTTTCAATAATCCTTGGACCACTGAGAAGTTCCGGAAGACTGAAAGAAAACTAATTTTGTGCCAATTTTTTAAAAGGGTAAACAGGATGACCTGGGTAATAAATATTAGGCCTGTCAGCCTGACATCTATCCCAGGCAAGATAATGGAGTGACTGATACGGGACCCAATTATCAAAGAATTAAAGGAGGGTGATGTAATAATGCAAATCAACATGGGTTTATGGAATCCATGTCAAACGAATTTGATTTTTTTTAATGAGATTACAAATTTGGTTGATTAAACGTAATAGCATTGACATAATATATTTAAACTTCTGTACAGCATTTGACTTGATACTGCACAACATTTTGATTAATACACTAGAATGATATAAAATTAACATTGCACATATTAAATGGATTAAAATCTGGCTAACTGATCAGTCTCAAAATGCAACTGTAAATGAAGAATCAACATCAAGCAGATGTGTTTCCAGTGGCATCCTGCAGGGATCTGTTCTCGGTCCTATGCTATTTTTTACATTTTTATCAATGACATGGAAGAAAACATTAAATCACCATTGACACTGATAACGTTTGCAGATGACACAAAACTGGGGGAATGGTAAATAATGAAGAGGATAAGTCACTGATTCAGAGCAATCCAGATTGCCTGGTAAACTTGGCACAACCAAACAATGTGCATTTTAATATGGCTATATGTTAATGTAAACATCCAAGAACAAAGAGTTCAAGCCATACTTACAGACTGGGGGACTCCATACTGGGAAGCAGATATTGAAAAAGATTTGGGAGTCGTGGTGGATAATCAGCTGAACCTGAGCTCCCAGTGTGACACTGTGGGCAAAAAGTGGGATCCAGAAACAGGTGAATGAATCTCAAGTAGGAGTAAAGAAGTTATTTTACCTCTGTATTGGGCACTAATGTCTGGAATACTCTGTCCAATTCTGGTGCCAAGAGGATGTTGAAATTGGAGAAGATTCAGAGAAGAATCACAAGAATGATTAGAGAATAAGAAAATATGCCTTATAGCAACAGACTCAAAAAGCTCAATCTATTTATCTTAACAAAGAAAAGGTTAAGGGGTGACTTGATTACAGTCTATATATAACCACATAGCGAATATTTAATAATGCGCTCATCAATCTAGCAGAGAAAGGTATAACATGATCCACAGTTGGATGATGAAGCTAGACAAATACAGACTGTAAATAAGGTGTACATTTTTAGCAGCGAGGGTAATTAACTATTGGAGCAATTTACCAAGGGCCAGGGTGGATTCTCCATCACTGACAATTTTTTAAATCAAGATTAGATGTTTTTCTACGAAATATGCTCTAGGATAATTTTGAGGAAGTTTTATGGCCTGTGTTATATAGGAAGTCAGACTACATGTTTAATGAATGCATATTTTAAAAAGCATTCTTTTCCCTTTACATTCTGATAAAAAAAATGTGTACACAACAACAAACACCCCAAATAAATATATTAAAAAACTGCTAAACAACTGTATTCAAACTTGGTTGTTTTGTAAGCGTTATGGAGCTATAAGGAATAAGACAGGTTTGAAGAAAATTGTGTCACCAGTGCTAGAGCCATACTATTTAAAGTGAGAAATTCTTATATGCAGTCAAATGCATCATAGGGGTTTTCTTCTGATGGAAAAATATCAAAAAAGTTATAGCTTCTTAGTATGTTGGGAGAAAGAAGAAGTCTAATGTAATTGCCTGAAAAGATTACTACTCTATAATCAAACAGAGATCCAGAGAAATGACCTTAAGATCTGTAGAATTTAAGGCAATTACACTTTAAATAATTTTACTCAATAAAAATATTCCACAAAGTGTCTTGTGCAGTTCTCTGAGCAAACACTTCTATTTATAGGACACCTTATCTGGCTTTCCTGTGATGTTTAGTGATCTGTTGTGTTTGTAAACAGAAGTATTTTTGGTTACTCAGAGTTGTTTCAATATTGAATTATGTCCAGATTTTAAATCTAAATAGGTTGTGCTGGGGTCATTTAATTGGTTAGTGGGTTTGCTTAAGATAATTGACATTGCTCATTTCCTGAATATACAATGCTTTTATTTTTCCTACTGTAGCTGTATGTTAGCATATTTTTTATTATCAAGTCATTTTTTTCTTTTAAAAATCAAAAGCACGCTTTTCAGGAGAGCGCGATCCAAGGCTGTTGCTGGCTGCATCACACCGGGTGATTTCGGTGCGGTCACAGGCCCAGCCGCGCAGCACCGGGGAACACGACACATTTAGGGCTTCTTTACACATACAAAGAAGTAAAGGGGGCCGGAGAACCCCACCTCACCGCTCCTTTGTGTGCGGAGGAGGAGGGTCGAGGTCAATAGTTCCTCAGTGGGGAGAAGCCGACGATGACCCTCCACAAGTCTCTCTCCCCAGCCCGGAGGGAAAGACGTGCCACGGGCCCCGCCAGGCCATGGGCCCTAGCTGGCTGGGATCCCTCCAAGCCGCGCCCGCCGCAGCTCCAGGGCTGGGTGCAGCCGGCAGAGGGTGGAGGAGGACGGGACACGCCAGTGTAGCGGCCGCGCCCCCGCTGCTCGAGGAGGCGGGAGAGGCAGCGGCCGCCCAGCCCGGCGAAGAGGGGGATGACCCCCCGGCTCCCCGTGGAGAGACCCAACGGCGGCCCCGCGCCAGCCGCCCCACCCGCACGTGAGGGACGCAGGCGCCTCCTCACCTTGCTCCGGCGGCTCTAGCCCGGCTTCTGTCCTGAGCTTCGGGTTTTCTCCTCCACCTGCCGCCCCCGCGGAGGCCGGGTCCCGCCAGGGCGGCTCCCCCCCCGGGGCCGAGGCCGGATCAGGGACACGGGTAGGATCGACGCCAGCTCGTCTCTGAGGCAAAATCCCCCGGACCCTAATGGGTGCGACACGCGCCGGGCGCCGCTTCCGGCGGAAGGAACCCGGCGGTGCTGCACGTTGGGGCCGGTGCCGGGCGGAGCCGATCGCGGGAGTTCCTGGGCGCCCCATAGTGCGCAGAGCCCGGGCGCGGGGCATTGCCTCGTCCTGATGGGCCGGGGGCTGACAGCGCGGCACCGGCAGCCTCCGGGCCCAGCTCCGCTCCAGAGACCCCGACCACCTGCCAGCCTGCGCGGCCCCCTCAGAGTCAGCGCTGCCCTCCCGCAGCACCCGGGGTGCCTCCTGCCCAGGTCGCTGTCCACTCCTGTGCGATCTGTCAGCGAGCTCTGTACGCGCTGCCAGCTTCGCCGGGCTTATGGAAGAAATCACAGAATCACGTATAAAAGGACAAAGGAGCATACGGATTTCATAGGCAAAAGGGAAAGAAATAATGCCTGCTCCACTCTTTTGTGGACAGACATGACTTCAGGGCCAGTGCTTCCACTAGGCGACCCTAGGGCAAGGCCGGCTCTAACTATTTGGCCGCCCCAAGCAAAAACAAACAAACCCCAAGCGCCGCCCCACCGAAACAACCCCCCCCAGTGTTGCGCTGCAACAATTCCCTCCCCCCGCCAGCGCCTCTCCCTGACGGAGCGCCAGGGGGAGGACGGCCAGCCCGGTCTGGGTGCCGCTCTCCTGGAGCTCCTCGTGGAGGGTGGCCAGCCCGGCCCGGGCCCCACTCTCCCGGAGCACCGCGGGGAGGGCGGCCAGCCCAGCCTGGGCCCTGCTCTCCCAGCCGCAGTGACCAGACAGCAAGTGTGAAAAATCGGGACAGGAGGTGGGTGGTAATAGGAGCCTATATAAGAAAAAGACCCCAAAATCAGGACTGTCCCTATAAAATCGGGACATATGGTTACCCTAAATGGTGCCCACTCCTTAAAAGAAAGCAGCGCAGAGCCCAGCATTGCTCCTGCTCTACTGGCTCGGGCTGTCTTGGGCTGGCAGTAGGGTGACCAGATGTCCCGATTTTATAGGGACAGTCCCGATTTTGGGGTCTTTTTCTTCTATGGGCTGCTATTACCCCCCACCCTCTGTCCCGATTTTTCACACTTGCTGTCTGGTCACCTTAGCTGGCAGTGCAGTACCTCCTAGCTGTAAGTGGCTGGCCGGGGGGGAGGACATGACAGGTAGCCCAGATGTGCCTACCTTTAAGATGCAATACAGGCACAGTACAGTATTTGCTTTTTTTTTTAGGGTTAACCCTAACCCTAACCCTAACCCATTCTGTAATACAAAGTTCATCTGTTGATAATATTCCATTATTCCTCTTTGTTGTGGCTTCCGTTATCACTTCATAATTTGCCATTCAGGTAGAACCAATTAGATTCTAACAAGGACATATGCTTTAAAAATACCTTTGCAATCATGAAAATAGGTTACAAAAAAGGTCTTACATTTTCATTCTATAAGCAGAATAAGCTTAATATACCTAAAGTCGTGTTTGCTTTTAGTTTCTTGCCATAACTGTGGGATGCTGGGAAGGGTAGGCTTACATGACAATAGTCCATTAGAATAATTTCATAACAATTTACCGACCTCTAGCCTATGTGCTAACAGGGCTGAGCCTGTTTTCCTGGTGCAGAGGGTGGTGTGTGTTGTGGCTTTCAGAGGCTGAAACTTCTTTCCCAGTTCAGGGAGAGGAGAGAAGGGAAGGGAGGTTTAAGCTTAGCCCTCTTTCCCATTCGTGCGCCTTGTGCTACTAGCAAAGACTTATGGCCCCCAGTGCTAGGTTTTATAACTCATAAAAAGTCTGAGCTTTGGTTTTTGGGATTCTCAGAGCTCCCTCATTCCCTACTCCCGTATTTGCAATATCAGGGAGCAGTTATCTTGGACCACACTTACCTAAACACACCTTCACTAGACACCATGGGTACATATACAAGCATCTGTGGAGTTTGCACTTGGAGGGTGGCTTCTGTGTGCTTCTAGCAGGTAGCTCATCATGATGAGCCTGTACCAGTAATCTTTTAGTGACCCTGCTGCGAGTCCTGCTTTGGGGGAGTTCTCAGTGTCCAGAAGGACCCAGAGGAAATAGGAAACTTTACTTGCCACTCCTTTACTTTCATCTGTTCCCCTATTAGTTCAGTTTTGACACTCATTCTGCATCTAAATGCTGAGAGGGCAGAACAGTGCTATTAACATGATGTTTGTTTAAATAAAGCCAACACTTCTTGCATTCTATGGTCTGTTTTATCCATGATCACTTAGTGCAATAAAAATTGAACTTACAATTCACCACCTCACCTCCCCGCAAAAGTGCTTGAGGCAAAATAGAACATCATAAACAATTCAGAATACACTTCTGATAATTAAATTACAAGACGATCTTATAATCATTCTAACAAAACAGACTTCTTTTTACTAAGTGTATTTTTTGCTATTGGTTGTGTTAATTAGCTCATAAGGTGAGGTGAAATTCTTACTGCTCAGGAAGTTTGTTGTAAGGGCTTCCTTATTTGGAAACTGATACTACTGTGTAACAGCCCACCTAGTTGGTCATACAGGTCTCACAGTATTTTGTGTTTTTCTTAAAGCCGCAGCTCCTGGAATCCTGTGACTGAGTCTGTTTTCATTTTTTTAAAATAGTAAGTCTCTAACCCTTAGGGTTGCAGAGAAAACCTTAACAAGGTGACCCAGACATATCCTGAAATCTCAAACACCAAAATGCAAATAAGAAGTCCTCAAAACATTTAGTTTTTAAACTCTCCTTATTTTTAAGTCAGTCGCATGATTCCTAAGACCTTACTCGTGATTTTTGAACATGAGGCGATACTAATACAGATTGCTGAGAGAACAGTAGCTTGATATCCCCTTTGCTTATTTGGCCCCAGTGAATACGGAGCCATGTTCGAGAATAGGGCCCTACTCCTTGTCCCCAGAAAGTGTCCTAAAAATAGGCTGACCATACGTACCGTTTTAAATGGGACAGTACCGTTTTTTTCATATTTCCCAACCGTCCCGTCGTTTTAATATAAATGTCAATTTTGTCCCGTTTGTAATAAACTATATATAGTTTTTATTTTTTTGTAAAAAACTGAACGCTGGCTTGTTGCGGCTGCCCCTCGTCTCCCCGCCGAGCAGCTGAGTGGGGAGACAAAGGGCAGCTTGTTGCGGCTGCCCCTCATCTCCCCGCCGAGCTGCTGAGCGGGGAGACGAGGGGCAGCTTGTTGCGGCTGCCCCTCATCTCCCCGCCGAGCTGCTGAGCGGGGAGACAAGGGGCGGCTTGTTGCGGCTGCCCCTTGTCTCCCCGTCCCGTTTTTGCCATCCCAATGTCCCGTTTTTGTCTCAAGGAAATATGGTCAGCCTACCTAAAAAGAGCCATGTGTGGTACAGCTCTGGAGTCTCCTGTGCTGCTGGGGAAGGCCATTTCCCCAGCTCATGCACCAGGTCGTACAGTGGATGTGGCCCCTTTCATGGTGGGGTGGGGGTAGGTGCAGAGGGTTCAAGGGAGTACAGACCCCTTTCCCAGTTCATAGAGGGGAGTGTAAGGGGGCAGAGGCCCCTTTTCTGGTGGTTCCTGAGGGAAGGTCGCAGTTCATGGGATGGGCAGAGACCAGGGCATTCCAGGCTCAGGCCCCTTTCTCAGTTCATGCTGGGCGGAGCGGAGGGACGCACTTGCTCGCGCCCAAGGCCCAGGAGGGCAGGGCCCGGGTTGGGGCGGGCTCCCGCTTGTGCCTCTGGGCGATTTTCACAAGCACCCGAAACAGGCACAAAAGGCAAAGTGGCAAGTGAACGAAGGCTGCCATAAACCAGCCCTTCTGCCGGGTGCGGCCCCCGCCCCGCTACCCCTGGCCGGGACCCAGAGAAAGAGGAGCGCGGAGCTCAGAGCCGGAGCCAGGTGAGCTGCGGGAACCCGTGAGCGCGGGGGACTCTCGGTCCCGGGAGGGGCTGGCGGGAGGGGCGGGCTCCACTGACGCGAGAGCGACGAGGCACAAGGTGGGGAGCGAGCGCGCCCAACGCAGCTTGACAGCGGCCCGCGGAGCCGCCGCAGGGGTCCCGTTCCCCGGGCTGCGACGCAGCCTCTGCCCTGCGCGGGCGCCTCCCTCCGCCTTGTGCCCCGCGCCTGTGCGGCTCGCGAGCTCGGAGCAGCCCCTCGGCAGCCTGGGGCGCCCGGAGAGCCCAGCCCGGTCTCGGGGGCTCCCGACGGACTGTCACACGCTCTGTCTCAGGTACCGCCTTCACCTGGCGCAGGGCGAGCCCCGGCCAGCGAGCGGGCAGCTGAGTCTGCGGGGCTACTTTAGTGGCATTTTGTCTGTAAAATGTTTACAGGTGGAGCTCAGATTACTGTGCAGCAATGAAAGAGGGGAATAGAGTAGTTACTTTACTTTAGTTCATTCACCTGCACATCTACCAATGTGAGATATGCCATCATGTGCCAGCAATGCCCCTCTGCCATGTACATTGGCCAAACCAGACAGTCTCTAGCAAAAGAATAAATGGACATAAATCTGACATCAGGAATTATAACATTCAAAAACCAGTAGGAGAACACTTCAACCTCCCTAATCACTCAGCCCAGGGCTACACTAGGGGAGGGAGGTCGATCTACGATACGCAGCTTCAGCTACGTGAATAACGTAGCTGAAGTCAGCGTATCGTAATCGGCTTACCTGACCATGAGGACGGCGGCGAGTCGATCACTGCCGCTCCCCCGTCGACTCCGCTTCCGCCGCTCTATGACGTGGATTTCCGGAGCCGACGGGGAGCACGATCGGGGATCGATTAATCGCGTCTTAACGAGACGCGAAAAATCGATCCCCAATAGATCGATTGCTACCCGCCAATCCGGCGGGTAGTGAAGACAAGCCCTCAGTGACAGACTTGAGGATAGCAGTGTTGCGACAGATTAACTCCAAAAACAGACTTCAAAGAGAAACTGTTGAACTCGAATTGATATGCAAACTAGGTTGCATTACCTCAGGATTAAATAAGGACTTGGAATGGCTCGGCCATTACGTTAATTGAATCTATTTCCCTTAAGTTAATGATCCTCATTCACACCTGTGTGACCATCTTGTTTATCACTTCAAAGGTTTTTCTTCCCCTGCTGTTATGGTGCCTCTCAACTAATTAGCCTCTTAAGGTTGGTCTATGCACCTCCACCTTATCATGTTTCTATGACTGGATAAATATCTGTCTACTGTATGTTTCATTCCATGCATCCGATGAAGTGGGTACTAACCCACGAAAGTTCATGCTGAAATAAATTTGTTAGTCTCTAAGGTGCTACAAGTTTTTCTTTCTTATTTTCGTTTTGCTGACACAGACTAACACAGCTACTACACTGAAACCTTTACTTTAGTTTGTGCTTTTGACAGAAGTGGAGGGGCTCAGCCAGGGGCAACAAACAAAAACGCTGCTGAGATGCAGGGGAAAGCTTGTGTTGGAAGAGAGGTTGGGAAGATTGGGACTGTTTAGAGATGGAGAAAAAGAGGTGATAATTTGCTAAGCTTCTCTCCGCACGGACACACGTTAGACGTGTATATGGATTCAGGGAACATCTGCAGTAAGGTTAGGTAATACTTAAGAAAAATGGAAGTGATCAATTTTTATTCTTCAGGGATTAACTAATTTCTAATTGATGGGCATTCGATTACGAGAATGGGGGAGGGGTGTTTTGTAGCATATAAAGCAGGGGTGGGCAAACGTTTTGGCCCAGGGACACACTGGAGTTGTAACATTGTATGGAGGGCCCGGCAGGGAAGGCTGTGCCTCCCCAAGCAGCCTGGCTCCCGCTCCCTATCTGCCTCCTCCCACTGCCCAGCGCCCACAGCCAGCGCTTACACTAGGCGACCCTAGGCGGTCGCTTAGGGCAGCAGGGTTTGGGGGGCGGTATTTTGGCAGCGACTCATTTCCCGGTGGCGATTCAGCGGCAAGAAAAGCGGCCGCCGAGAACGCAGCTTCAGAGAAACTGCCGCCGAAGTGCCGCCGATTACGGCGGAGGAGCGCTGCTGCCTAGGGTGGCAAAAACCCTGGCGCCACTACTGCCGGCACCCCCTAGCTGCCCCCCTCAGAACCACCGACCCATCCAACCCCCCCTACTCCTTGTTCCGTGACCACACCCTCCCGAGACCCCCCACCCTAACTGCCCCCCAGGACTCCATCCCCTACCCACGCCCCCTGCTCCCTGACTGCCCCGACCCCTATCCACACTCCCGCCCCCTGACAGATCCCCCGGGACTCCCGTGCCTATCTAACCCCCCCATCCCTTGACCGCCTTCTCCCAATCTCCACCTCATCCAACTGCTCCCTGTCCCCTGACTGCCCCCGGGACTCCCTGCCCCTTATCCAAGCTCCCGGCCCCAGCCCTCTTACCATGCCGCTCAGAACAGCGTGTCTGTCAGCCTCGCAGCCCGCTGGAGCTACACACGCTGCCCTGCAGGAGCTCGCAGCCCCACCAGAACCAGCTACGCCACCTGCGCTGCCCAGGAGCAGCAGGCCAGAGCGCTGGCGGCGTGGCGCACTGAGGCTGCGGGTAAGGGGGACAGCAGGGAAGGGGCCAGGGGATAGCCTCCCCAGCCGGGAGCTCAAGGGCTGGGCAGGACGGGCCTACGGGCCGTAGTTTGCCCACCCCTGGTATAAAGAGAACAGAATAGGAGCAGGTTATTCCATAAATGCCCACTTCAGAGTTTCTTATATCTTGTAATGGCCACTGATAGAGACAGAACACTGGACCAGATGAAACACTGGCCCATTTGGCAATTCCTACGTTCACATGATTGCATTCTGTGTATAGACAGTTTCACCAGTTCTCTTTTGCAGCCAGTCAAGTTCTCTTGGTTGGGTTTTCCATGGAGCAAAGGGAAGAAAATATAAATAAAGAGTAAAATGTGATTGAAACCCCACAAACACTGACATATGGGTTCAGAGGCACCTCTAGGAGCTAAACCTATTTCTAACTCACTATTTTTAAAATTGATTTGATTTAAAGTTGACAGTGTCCATATAAGGATATGTGTCAAATATGATGGCAGGTTTCCAATTTAAGAGTTGTGGGAGTTGAAGTTTTATATCAGTTTATTTGGCTTATTTATCTTTCAGTCATTAGCTTCAGCATTTGTAAAAGCTTCTGACCATTGAGTATACTCTTTCCTGTAGTCTTAATTTTAGAAATATTTCCTATAATGAGACCATTAAAGATTACCAGTCCAGAATTGCAGGGGGAGTCCTGCTCAGCCATGCGCTGAAGCATGCTCAGTGCAGGTATTATATTAGAGGAATTTAGCTGCTAAAGTTGAACTCTCTACTGAGCATGGATGAACTGTGATTTTTTCAAAGGCTTATAACTTCACCAAATTTGGGTGGATTTTCATGGGGACAGCAAAAGGCACATTATTGACACAAAGGCCACACCCTGCCAAATTGTAACCTCTAGCTCCAAAGCATGGATCACCAGAATATTTTTTACATCGGAAAAATATCTTCCCCTGACCTTATTCTCAGATAAACTGTGTTGGCAAGATTTTCCCACAGCAATTTAGCCTGAGGCAGATACCTGGCATGGAAAATTTCATCCCAAAATGTTTAAGTCTGGCAAAGTTATAAACAACCTAAACAGTGTGGGATTGGGTTTTATCATAGGAAGTGTCAGGCAACCTTCATAGGTGATACTGCCAGCCCCACCTTAGTAAACTATAAACACCTGGGATTCTAATCTGTCTCCACAATCATAGGTGTATGCTTACAATGCAACTGCAAGCCACCTTGTTATTTATCCTGTTGTTTGTTACCAGTGTATTGGATTTTGGATAGTACCACTGCTGACACAGGAGAAGGAGAGCAAAGTATTTGGGAAATTAGCTACCTTTTGGTGTGATAATTACTATTATATATGGCATGGCTCTGAATCTAGGGTGTTTTTTTTTAGTGCCACTTCATGTCAAAGTCCTTTGCAAAAAGTTGCTAATCAGTCCTCACAATACCTAAAACAATTGTAGCACAACCAGATACCACTGAAAGTTGATGTGTTAAGCAAAGACTCAAAGATAGCTGTATTGACACCTATATATTATTTATTTTATTTCATTATAGCAGCACCAAGCACTATAGTTAAGGTTTCATAATGGCTTCCGTTGGGAGGGAGAGAAGCAAGTGGGGAGAGGAACATCTAGGAAGGAGTAGGTTCCTTAATTTGGTACCTTGACCACCTTTTCTCTCTGATTGCTAGTTTTCTCTCTGCCTCTATGCAGTCCTCTTTCATACTCTTTGAATACACCTTCTGTGTCCATGTCTCCTCTGACCCATTAGTTGCTGCCTCCTCAGCCTCATTTCCTCATCCTCTCCTCCTCATTTGATCTTCAGCCCTGGAACAGCTCTTTTGCTCACCAAGATGACCACTCATTGAATCTTGTTCTGAATAAAAACTCTTGCGTCTAAGGTCTATTCTTTCAGCGCTTCCTTTCTCTAACCATCACCGAATGCCCACCAGTGTTGCTCTTTACCCCATTGCACAGGCCTTCCATGACACTTCAGTCCATCACTGGCCACTGCCAGGATTCCTCTGCTGCGGTCAGTCCCCTCTCCTGCTGATTTTCCTCTGGCACTGCTGCAATGTATTTAAAAATAGTTATATCAAAGTCCTACTTCACATGAGAAAATCAGGATATTAAGAACATCATTTAAATACAATGAAAGCATGTCTGTAACTTCTCTGGTAGTAGTAGGAATAATGAACAGTGTGTTCTCTCTTTCTAGGGGCAAGGTTGAGAAGCTGCTTTGATTACGAAGAGAGTTTGACTCAGTTTGCCTAATTCTTTTAACAGAAGATGTTAAGTAAAAGTGAATCTCATACTTCATGGCAGGAATCTGTGATGAGCTCGACCTGGCTGACTTACATATTAGAACAATGGACTGGTGTGGAGTACCACTATTTATACTATATCGGCTTCATCTTGTGGGTGTTAAACATAATATTCTCTGCACCTTTTTTAATTTTCATAAGCGTTTGTTTCTTTCTAAATCTTCTCCTGCACATTTACAAGAGAAAGAATGGCTTAGATGAGGATTTCTCCAGTAAGTCATGGGACAACGGAAGGTTCATGGTGGCATCCATACTTAATATATGTGGTAAACTGGGGCACGGTAAGACATTTGACTCTCTGAACATTTTTCTCTCTGAACACTATTGTATGTGAGATGCATTCATTTGATTATTAAAAACTGGTATCGTGAACTTTTTGTGGCTGAACTATAGTTACACTCAGATGGGGTTCTGATAGGAGAATTTGTTGACATTTCCTGGGCATTTTGAGCCATTGTAGATAATAGGAATGATGGAGGCTTTCAGCGAGGCCATTGGTTCTTATCCAGCCCAAGTTAGTAGTAACAAAATCCTTTATCAGCTGACGCTGTTTGTTACTCCCTGGCTGAGTCTACACTTGACTTCTACGTAAAAATGTTCTTAGTTATCATCAATGTTCTTATAATTTCTGTGATCTCCCCGTCTCAGAGCAGTGGTGGGAATTTTTTAAGAAAAAGCCTACTGTAGAAAAGGAACATAAGTACTGGTGTGGGTTTATAAATATTAGAACTGCCAGACACATGATAGATTGTGGGTTTTTTGCTTAAATTAAAATGATAGGCATAGTGGATGAAGTTAATGCAGTAGATACAGAGCCTGAAAAACTCCCCTGATACAGAAAGTTTCAAATTTCTATGACTTCCACTATCTAGAGGCTGATATAAAAGATGAAACCCACAAACAGAGACTAGGGTCAGCATCCTAGCAGAAACTTGTGCATCCTCCCCTTTTCCAACAGCTTGGGGTTAGGGGGCCTGACCTTCAGGGTTTAGCTAGTTGTTTATATTTATCTCTGGCTAGTAGGAGTCCAATAAACAATTTAAAGGCCTGCAGTAGTTGCATTGGAACCAAATTCTGCAGTAACCACCCCTAAATTCGGTGCCAATATTAATAACTTATTCGCTACTAGAAAATAAACTTCATTCTCCAAGTCTTCCCCTGCCACGGCACACACAAACAGACCCTCTCATTAATAGCTGAAAATATTCCTTGTTTGAACTGAATAGTGATTATTTGAGGTTGGGATTTTGATTAAGCTCTCCAAATGACCCAGCTTGATTCCCAGGATTTTGGCTCCTACAATGTTGGCAAGGCAGTCTGAGTAAGAATGTCCCTCTGCCACCCCCAGTGTGTATCAGGGAAAGTGGCACACACAGCTGGCTTCATTGGGCCTTGGCTGTTGTGCCTTGGCAGCTGCTACTTTTACATAGTCTTTTTATACTAAAATTACATTTTGTGAAGAATGGAAATGCTTTTTTAAACAAATACAAGGAAATAGTTAAAACCCTAAATCCATAACTAAAGTATATACAGATGCTCCCTGATTTACAGAAATTCAAGTTACGCAAATCCGCACTTATGGAAAAAGCTCCGTAACCTAAAAATAGGAGGGGTTGTTTTTTTTGGCATACTGGTCAGAGATACGTCTCTGACTTACTCAAATTCCGAGTTACGCAAGGCGTTCTGGAACGGAACGCTTGTGTAAGTCAGGGAGCTTCTGTATACAAATACACTGTAAAACAACATAGTTGAAAAAATCACTCATTTCATTTATGTGTCAGGACTTCTACTCCGTTGCATATTATTGTTTTTTTGCAAGTGTTCATAACATTGCAAACACCTAATGCAGAAAAGGGAACTGAAATATTTAAAGAATACTTGTTGTGTCACTGTCTACTCTTGCAGGAGAAATGCACGACTCTGAACCTACTCTTGGCATGTTAAAACAGGCAAAACTTCCAGCTTGGAGTGCATTCCTTTATTAGGCAACCTCCTGTCTCAAGAAACTGCCCCACAATATCCCCGCTCTTGGCATATTTATTTTATTAAGAGACCATCTTTTGTTAAACCAACCAGCTTTTGACAGGTCCTTGACTGATCTCTATATCTTTAAACATGTACTTTTTGTAAATTTAAAGTGGTATGGGTATTTTGATAGTAGTTTAAGAAAAAAATATTGTTTAAGAACTTAATTTTCTTTTAAAAAGCCTTGGTTCATATTTTTAAAAGCAAATATCACTTCTGAAAGCAGGTAACCCTGATGTCTATTAGGAATACAATCTGAAGAGTTGGTTCTTGACAAATAGCATTTCTCATACGTAAGGCTCTATTACTCTGGCTGTTTTAGTTGGGTTATCCTGCCTACTCCCTATTACTGGGGGGCAGCTAACTGTTTCTCAACAACTGGTCCCTGAGATCTCTCTGATTCAGTTTAGGAAGGCAGTTAGGAAGCTAGTCCCTGTTATCAAAAAGGTTGAGAAGCACTGCTTGAGAATATTGTATAAACTGGCTGCATCCTCTACTGGCAGTTGACGTGAACTGCCTACATGTTGGAGTATTAGAACTGTGTCTTTATGGATTGAGTGTCCCAGTCAGTCTGGGCAAGGCACTGAACCTATTATTATTTATTGTGCACAGCCAATTGGAACACAGAACAAACCAGATCTCTTATAAGCACCATGTAAAGTATTTTAGCCAGGGGAAGCCAAAACAAATTAACAAAACAGATACAGTATGTTCTCTTCAAGAAGGTCACAGGGAGGAAGCTGCTTTTTAAAATTAACATCAACAAACAAAATCTTTGTGCACAGTCAGGCTAGTTTCCTGGTGCCTGAGAAACCTGCATGGCTTCTAGTCTCCTGCTCAGTCTCTTTTTCCTATTTAAATAGTGCAGGTCCAGGCCAGGACCTATTACAGCATCATTGGAAAAGACGTGGGTTAAATAAATCGAAGATCCATCAACTGAGCTTTACTAAAGTGATACCAAGTCCCATAGGACTTAAAGCTTACACATTTTCTGTCATTTCAAAGACCAACTTTTCCTTCCTACACCTCAGCTGATGCAGCAGGAAATTTATTGGAGTTTCTGATTCGTGGCTGAAAAATTTGAAAGTGTGCTCACAAATGAGAGTTTGGATCCTCCTCTCTTGATCTGAGAGCTACCATTGCACACATAGCCATGGTCTGCACTGCCCTCTATCGCATTCCTCAGCCCCAGCCCCAGAAGAAGTCATCAGCTAGGAACCTCCACTGTAGAAAAACATCAGAACCCAATCATAGACAACTCCAAGCATTGTTATACAGCTTGGCCTGTGTAGTTCCCAGATTCTTGGCTAACTCCTATGCAAAATTCTGGAATCTAAGAATACAGGGCAGGCAGCACCAAATAAAGATCCTACTAGCAGAAACAAGCTAGTTTCTGACCAAGCATCCTTTGATGACACTTTATTGTTGGAGCATCTCTAGAGACAGCTTTAAATGACTTGGACAGAGGTTTTAATGACTTCTTCGGATCTCAGCAAAACGTTCTCTCCATTTCCATAATCTAGAGTAGTGATCAGCAACCTTTGGCACGTGGCACGCCAGGGTAAGCCCCCGGCGGGCTGAGGTGGTTTGTTTACCTGCCAGGTTCGCCACCCCAGGTTCCGCATTGCCCTGAAGCAGCAGATTTGATAAGCAATTTCCATGATGGCTCATTTTATTGCAACTGATCAGGATTAGCATCTGAGCCATCAACTGTGTCTCACTCAGTGACTGAAATTTATCATTTTAAACCCTGATCTACCAAAAGCATTTTTCCATCTATCCTCTCTGTGTCTGAGTGAAGAAGACCAATTTCTAACTTGATGGGTTTTCTGTTTACATCACCCTTTAATAGGCACAAGTGACCAATGGGATTACTGAATTTTTGAAAGCCAATTGAGACTTTGATCTCAAGCCTATTTTTAGCTCTTCATTCTCACATTGCTTTCCAGTGAGTAGACTGTGCAAGTGTTGAACTCTTCCCCAGTGTTCCAGACCTCCTGTAGTGTATTTTCATAAGGCCTCTCTGCAGTCATGAAAATAGCTGAGAAACAATTGAGAAGGTTTAGAGGAAAACTATGGCCCTTCACATATCTCTGATTGTCGCTGATCTCTGAGCTGTCAGCCACCAATATGAAGCTGGAGGAAATAACCCAACATCTCCAAAGCCAATACTTGAGCTGGTGCATCGTTAGGTCAAGTTGAACAGTTAAAGATAGTTAATAGTACATGGTATTTTTCAGTTCACTAGGCCTTTCTTTGTACTTCCAGCCCTATAGTCATTCTAATTATGTGGTGATTTTTCTATTGTTTTATTACTGTTCTAGTCTTTTGCATATCCTTTCAATGAACATTGGCTTCATGGTTGTATTTTGTTTTGGGGGTTTGTTTTTACTAATGATTTCACTTTCGAGTTCTAGATCTATTTTTCCCCACTTCAGATTTTCTTCTAGTGTGATTTTTTTAATCCTATCCACGTGTCTCTCATCTAGGTTTGAAGTGTTTTTAATTTTTAGGGCTTTAGCAGACACAAGTCTGTAAAACTAGCAGAAGGCTTATTCATTTGAATTGATGCTCAATATTCTGTAGTTTCATTGGTTGCTAATAACTATCTGTGACGTTCCCCTCTGGTGTTATCAGGACCAGTGATCTGCTAGGTCACTCTAATCCTTGACTCTGGGAACCAGCCTTACTCTGCTCTGCTGTGAGAACTCCCACTCCTGGGCTGTTCATGCACAGCCTCTAGCATGTAAGCTGCTACTTGGATTGTGCAACCGAATGACACTAGCCAATATCTCTGGTCCCAGACGCAACCCTAGGAACCTCCGTCTTGCAGTGTCTAGTTATGCCCACTGGATGCTGCAAGCTTATGAGTTTGTCAATTTAACAAAGAAATTGATATGTACCAGGCTTGTTATCCCAAGGGGAGTTTCTGACACTCTTCACACCAAACACACTGCTTCAGGTAGAATAAACAAACCTTTATTAACTATGAAGATAGATTTTAAGTGATTATAAGTCAAAGCATAACAAGTCAGATTTGGTCAAATGAAATAAAAGCAACACTTTCGATGCCTTTACAAACGTAGATGCTTCTCACCACCGGCTGGCTGGTTGCTCTTCAGCCAGGCTCACCCCTTTGATCAGCGCTTCAGTCGCGTGGTGTGGTGTCTGTAGATGGGAGACAGAGAGAGAGAGCATGGCAAATGTCTCTCCCTTTTATCCTGTTCTTTCTTCTCTCTTGGCTTTGCCCCTTCCCCCTTCAGAGTCAGGTGTGCATTACCCCATTGCAGTCCCCTACTGACCAAAGGAAGGGGGGTGACTCACTCAAACAGATCCTTTTGTTGCTGCCTAGGCTGGGCTGGGTTTGTCTCATACCTGCCCTGATGAGGTGTGAACTGTCTCTCTGCTCTTGGAGAGTTTTTGCCTGGGCTTATTTTAAGCCACGAGGATACGTTTTCAGCTTCTTAACTATATAGAGGAAATTATAACCTATAACATTACTGTAACAATTCCTATAACGTCATTATAACAACAATGCTCAGTGCATCATGAGCCTTCCGAAAACATCCAACATGACAAACTTTGCATTGGATACCACACAATCATTTTACAAGAATGAACATGGGAGTGCTGGGTGTTCCCCCGAGGTACAGAGCGTCACACTATCCAAGTGTGACATGAACAAAAAACCCATCAGGTTAGAGAATAGCCTGGATCTTCAGTTGAATACTGTGATGGACTGTACTCCTGTATTTACACTACTATAATCATCTTTGCACAAAGTATGCCTTGTGAGGTATCATTTGAAAACTCATAATTTGCTGGTCATTATTGTCCTGGTAAAATATGTGTGGCAACATTGTATGTAAAGTTATAAGTTTCCACTGTATGATGTTACTAAAACATGTTCCAAGTCTGGGGAGTGGTAAAACCAATTCCCCAGAACAAAGATCAAGCTAATGCATCAGCCAGGTATAAACAAGGTCAATGGGCCATTACTGGCTAAGTGGCTATTCATTGGCAGTCAGAAGGGCATGTACAGAAAATTTACAGTTTAGTAAAGAAATAGCATGGGATTCCTGTCTACCCAGTTTGCCCGGCAAAATGCTCCCAGGTAGAAATGCTTCTCAAATAGAGGACAGGACTATAAAAAAGAAGGGGGAAGACACCCCACCTCCTCTCTCGCCCACTCTGTCCATCGATTCACTGCATCAGAAGAACAAAGAAAACAGCCATTACATAGAAGAAGGGGTCCCGGCCTTAGGAGTTTGGTCAATTAGACTGTTGAGAACATGTGATAAGAATAACTTTGCTTTGAATTTAACATAGTTTGTTAAATTAGGAACTATTTGAATTTATTTTTCTTCTAACCATTTCTGACTTTTATGCCTTATTCCTTGTATTCACTTAAAATCTGTCTCTTTGTAGTTAATAAACTTGTTTTGTTGTTTTATCTAAACTGGCATGTTTGAATTGTGGTGTTTGGGAAACTCCACTTGAGATCACAAGATTTTTGCATATCATTTCTGTTAATAGAATGATGGACTTTCTATAAACCTGTATTGTCCAGAGAAGGGCTGGGCAGTAGAAGACATACATTTCTGGGGAAAATCTGGGACTGGGAGTATGCTGGTGTCACCCTGCAGTTTAATTCAGGCTGGTAAAAGCCTAGGTGTGACTGGCAGACTGCAAGTGCGCACAGACATAGCTGGGAGTGACTTACGTGCTGGAGGCTGTTTGTAAGCAGCCCTGATGGGAAGCTACAGCTGCAAAGCAGTGTAAAGGGCACACCAGGCTTGATGGCAAGCTTGGCACAGCTCCTCACCAGTCTGGATTGTACTCTGTGTATGTCACAAATGCCATTTACGGGTAAGAATTTTTTCCTTGATTTCTGACTCCTTTTAAATCATGGTCACAATTACAAAAATAAGAACAATGACTCAAGACTGTACCAATCCTTTAGGCCTCAGTGGGCTAACATATGATTCAGTGATGCAGGAAAGCAAGAATAAGGCTGCCATTTTCTCACTGCATTTTGACTATCAAGTGAAATGTCTGACTATCAGAACCAAGAATTAATTGTTATGCTAAAACTTATTCCTGGTGCAGCTTCCCCACATATAGTCAAGAGTGCCCACAGCTCTAGTAATGAGGGTTTTTTAAATTAAAGCTTGACTGGTATAAAATTGGTATTGAAACTATTGTATTTTATACTCTTGACAGGTTATGAGGTTCATGGTATGGAAAAAATTCCAGAAGGACCAGGGCTTATAGTTTATTACCATGGAGCCGTTCCTGTAGACTACGTCTACTTTATCTGTACTCTCTATACACAGACGGGAAGACTCTGTTACTCAGCAGTTGATCGCTTCTTTGCTAAGTTTCTAGGTAAAGTATTTTTATTGTAAATGAGAGAGTTAGTAATGTTTTGAATTCAGAGATTCTAATTTATGCCATGTTACAGATAAATACATTATTACAAATATTAAGACTTAAACAAAATGCTTTCCAGGTAAGCACTTGAGAAACTCTGTGGTCTTTTGAATTTCATTATAGCTAAAGATTCTAGATTTTAAAAAACTTTGCATGTAGCTTTAACATAAAAATGAACTATGTTCTTTCTGTTCCCCTATTATTGGTATGATTGACTGTTATAAATTGGAAGAATGCATCATTTAACTAGTTTGATTATTAGCTCTTTTAGAGCCAATCCTAAAATATAAACTATTCTAACAAACTTATTTTCTCAGGGTGGTAAATTGCTGCATTGTTCTTAAATAGAAATCCTATGAAGCATCCAACTCTCCTTAAGGTTGTCATTAGGAACCAGTAACTTGCATTGCACAAGCACATTTGGACTCGGAAGGTAAAATCTATCCTTGATGTAATTTCATTGAAGTTAATGAAGTTGTACCAAGGGTGAATTTTGCCTATAATCTTTGTATGTAGTCTTCCAGCACATTTTCTTTAATAATTTGTTTTCCTGGCTTCTTCCAATTGATGTTCTGAAAATGAAAACTGGTTACTTTGTAACTGAGATTCTTCAAGATGGACTCTGCATATTCACAGTCATGGGATGTGTGATAAATAGGGTAATCTCCTGAAATATCCCGGATGAACTTTACTGAATTAAGTTTTAAATCTTCGGAATCTATTGTATTAAATTAATTGTTTATGTATCCTTGCGGAGCAGGGATTGTGTGTATTTCCATGGTAAGGGTAAATGTAGCTCCCCCCAGAACTAAGAACAATATGGAGTGATTAGTCAAAGTCACACAGGTTGCAAAAGAGCACCACCCACTGGAGAGATTTGCCTAAACTAGTTCAAACTGGATTCTTCAGGGATCAAGAGACAAAGAAAGGGGTTTTGGTTAAATAGTCTGGTGATAAACTGACTCAGGGCCTTCTTTCTGATCCAGCAGTCGGACAGGATCTGTGATCCACGGAAGTTCCCAATCCTTAGGGAAAGGTTGGAAGGACTTTGGCCTACTTAGGCCCCAAAAGACTGGGTTTCCTGTTCTGAGCAAAGGGTGTTATGAACTTGAAACCATAGGAAAACCCCTGTGTGGGGTTTGAAGGACTGCTCCTGCCAGAACCCTTATTGGAACTGGAGTGATCTCTAATAAGTTTATTAGCACGCATGTAGGTCTTTTTACTGTTTTTAATGTGTTTTCTCTGTATTCAGGGCCGGCGCGCCCACTAGGTGACCCTAGGCGGTCGCCTAGGGCACCAGGATTTGGGGGGCGGCGGGCGGCTGTTGTATGGTGTGTGGTTGCTGGTGTGTATTTGCTTCTGGTTGGGGAGCTGTCTGTAAGCGGGGAATGGCTTGTCTCTCAAAGTCTGAGAGTGAGGGATCGTCCTTCAGGATAAGTTGTAGATCCTTGATGATGCGCTGGAGAGGTTTTAGTTGGGGGCTGAAAGTGACGGCTAGTGTCGTTCTGTTACTTTCTTTGTTGGGCCCGTCCTGTAGTAGGTGACTTCTGGGTACTCTTCTGACTCTGTCAATCTGTTTCTTCACTTCAGCAGGTGGGTATTGTAGTTTTAAGAATGCTTGATAGAGATCTTGTAGGTGTTAGTCTCTGTCTGAGGGATTGGAGCAAATGCGGTTGTATTTTAGAGCTTGGTTGTAGACTATGGATTGTGTGATGTGGTCTGGATGAAAGCTGGAGGCATATAGGTAAGTATAGCGGTCAGTAGGTTTCCGGTATAGGGTGGTGTTATGTGACCATCGCTTATTAGCACTGTAGTGTCAAGGAAGTGGATATCTTGTGTGGACTGGTCCAGGCTGAGGTTGATGATGGGATGGAAATTATTGAAATCCTGGTGGAATTCCTCAAGGGCTTCCTTTCCATTGGTCCAGATGATGAAGATGTCATCAATGTAGCGCAAAAAGAGTAGGAGCGTTAGGGGACAAGAGCTGAGGAAGCGTTCTAAGTCAGCCATACAAATGTTGGCATACTGTGGGGCGGGTTCAACGAAAAAGGAAACAGCGGCTCCAACCCACAGCTGACACCACCTTCAAATGCAACAAATGCAATTGAGACTGCCACTGTCGTGTGGGGCTCCACAGCCACAACAGACGCTGCACAACCATCAACTAAACATTCCCCATGGGCGCATATCCATCATCTCTCGAGACTAACGGACGCCAACAGACAACCAGACTGTGGGGCCATGCAGGTACCCATAGCAGTGCCGCTGACTTGAAGGTATAGATTGTCCCCAAATGTGAAATAGTTGTGGGTGAGGACAAAGTCACAAATTTAAGCCACCAGGTTTGCCGTGCCATTATCGGGGATACTGTTCCTGATGGCTTGTAGTCCATCTTTGTGTGGAATGTTGGTGTAGAGGGCTTCTATAGCCATAGTGGCAAGGATGATGTTTTCTGGAAGATCACCAATGGATTGTAGTTTCCTCAGGAAGTCAGTGGTGTCTCAAAGATAGCTGGGAGTGCTGGTAGCGTAGGGCCTGAGGAGAGAGTCTACATAGCCAGACAATCCTGCTGTCAGGGTGCCAATGATTGAGATGATGGGGCGTCCAGGATTTTCAGGTATGGATCTTGGGTAGCAGATAGAATACCCCTGGCTGGGGTTCTAGGGGTTTGTCTGTGCAGATTTGTCCCTGTGCTTTTTCAGGGATTTTCTTGAGCAGATGGTGTAGTTTCTTTTGGTAACCCTCAGTAGGATCAGAGGGTAATGGCCTGTAGACTGTGGTGTTAGAGAGCTACCTAGCAGCGTCTTGTTCATATTCTGACCTATTCATGATGATGACAGCACCTCCTTTGTCAGCCTTTCTGAATGGTTTCATACCTGTGTCTTAGCTCTGCTCACAGAACTTCTATGTGCCATAGATAAAGTTCTCATTCTCAGAATGGTTTTGCTAATAGAGGCCATTTTCAAAGCACATTTCTCTCATCTTGATTCAGATCCACAGACTTGGAGACCTTCTTAGCCACATTCTTCCCTTTCTTTGAAAGTAGCATAGCAGAGGCTGCTGGAATTGAAGGTACCATCAGAATGGAGGGAGGTCCATAAAGTTTCTATTTATCCTGACCCAAAGGACCTAGAAGTGAGGATGGTCTCTGCCGATCCCCTGTATCTGATGTCTTATCAGCTTCTGTTAGCTGGCTCTCCTTCTTAGCTCTTGGAGTAAACATGACAGAGATTTGGGGGGGAGGGATAGCTTAGTGGTTTGAGCATTGGCCTGCTAAACCCAGGGTTGTGAGTTCAATCCTTGAGGGGGCCATTTAGGGATCTGGGGCAAAAAATCTGTCAGGGGAGAGTACTTGGTCCTGCTAGTGAAGGCAGGGGACTGGACTCGATGACCTTTCAAGGTCTTTCCAGTTCTAGGAGATTGGCATATCTCCATTTATATTTTTATATATATATTAGATTGAGCACTTTGATGAAGGGCATCCCTTCCCAAAAGGAAGTAAGGCATCCAGAATATGCATCTGATGTGGAAAACACCTCCAGACATGGGACATGTTTGAATCCAGGTTTCCTCTTCAGAACCACCATTTGAATTTTTCATTAAAATTCTTACTTTAAAACTAAACTGCCCTAACTGACTACACTATAAATTAACTCCTATCCTTAGCTCCACCTGAAGAACTATGTGAGGGTTTTAGCATCTGTATCAAACATCCAGAGAGTCTGTTATTGCATGTGTTGAAAGGAATTGAGGTGGCTGTCGATCACTATGCCCCTTTTATAGCCTGGCCCCTTGACTGTTCAGGAACCAGGGAAAGGAAGGGTAGGAAGGGATACATGAGCTCTCCAATGGGCACTACTAGTTATCATGGCTGGAACTCTGCCACACTCAGAAAGTGCAAGTACATTTCCATGCTACTGTGGGTTGAAGCTGTAACCACTAATTATATCTGAGTATTTCTACCAGATTTATTACTGATGACTATGCCATCTCCAGTTTTATCAGATATGTAATATGTAGACACACTTAAAAAATGCTGAAGGGTTGAGGGGTGTGTGTGTGCTGGAGAGTTTTTGATTGGGTTTTATTTTCAATATGTGTGAGTAATAATTATGTAATGAGGTCTAATGTACCATATTGATCTCTACTGGTTATGTTTATTGCAGGAATACAACTGCTTTTTAACCTGTTACCTGCAGTGCATAGTGGAAGAGACGAAAGTGTTGAAATTCTGAAGAAAGGCAATTTATTGGGTGTCTCACCAGGTGGAAGTCGAGAAGCATTCTTTAGTGATGAAAACTACAACCTCCTGTGGGGTAATCGCAAAGGCTTTGCTCAAGTGGCTATAGATGCAAAAGTGGTGAGTGGTTACTTGTGTGTGTATATAAATATGTTTAATCCATTGATCATTGTGTGTTACATGCCCATCTCTGTGCCCAAGGCACAAAAAATGTGAATCTATTACAGCTGCTAGCTACAGAGATTAGCTCTTTAACTGAAGCTTTCAATACTCATGCTTTTCATTCTGGAAAGAGGCGAGCGCCAGGCCAGGGGGTGAGGAGAGTGGCGGGCGGGTGAGTGAGGAGGGACACAGCAAGCCAGCAGCAGTTGAGGGGGTTTTGCAGTGTTCCGGGGGGAAAGAGTGTGTCTGGCGGTGGTTGAGGAGGGATGTGGTGAGCGGCAGGTGGGAGCGGGAGGAGGGACGCTGTGAGCAGCAGCAGGGGGGCCGAGCAAGGAGGGGGCCGGGCCTGGGGTCGAATAGGAGTGGGGCCTCGGGTGGAGTGTGGGCAGAGCCGAGGGCAGAAGAGGCAGGACAGGCAGCTAGCGTTTCCCAGGAGAAGCTTCAGCTGTCACCCATGATTTTGCTGTGGTGCGGGAAATATCTTTACAAGACCTGAATAAGAGCTTTATGTGGCTCAAATGCTTCTCTCTCTCACCAACAGAAGCTGGTCCAATGAAAGATATTACCTCACCCTCCTTGTCTCCCCAGTGAAATAAAACAGTTTTTGTTAGTCTTCCCTTAGGTCTGGTCTACACTACAAACTTACATTAGTATTACATCTGAAGAAGTGGGTATTCACCCACGAAAGCTTATGCTCCTATACGTCTGTTAGTCTATAAGGTGCCACAGGACTCTTTGTCACTTCATTAGTATACCTGTGTTGCTCAGGGGTGTGAAAAATCAAACTCCCAGTGTAGACAGTGCTTTGTCAGCAGGAGAGCCTCTCCTGTAGACAAAGCTACTGCCTCTTGGACAGGTGGATTAATTACACTGTCTCCCATCATCTAATGTTTTTGCCGCCCCAAGCAAAAAAACAACAACCCCCCCAATACCCGCCAAAACAACCCTCCCCCCCGCCGCCTCTCTGCCCGCGGCCCTGCTCCCCCGCCGGCAGGGAGTGAGTGGGGCATGCTGGTGGCCACGCTCTCCCCGGCCAGCGGAGAGCGAGGCTGCCCCATTCTCCCCAGGCCGGCGCGCCGGCGAGGAGGGCGCCATGCCAGCGGCCCCGCTCTCCCCGGCCGGCGGGGAGTGAGCGGGGCATGCCGGATGCCCCGCTCTCCCCGGCCGGCGCGCCGGCGGGGAGCGAGCGGGGCATGCCCGTGGCCCCGCTCTCCCCGGCCAGCGAGGCTGCCCTGCTCTCCCCAGGCCGGTGCGCCGGCGAGGAGGGCGGCATGCCAGCGGCCCCGCTCTCCCCGGCCGGCGGGGAGCGAGCGGGGCATGCCCGTGGCCCCGCTCTCCCTGGCCAGCGGGGCTGCCCCGCTCTCCCTAGGCCGGCGTGCCGGCGGGGAGTGAGCGGGGCATGCCGGCAGCCCCGCTCTCCCCGGCCGGCGGGGAGTGAGCGGGGCATGCCGGCAGCCCCGCTCTCCCCGGCCGGCGGGGAGTGAGCGGGGCATGCCGGCGGCCCCACTCTCCCCAGCCAGCAGGGAGCGAGGCTGCCCCACTCTCCCCAGGCCGGAGCGCCAGCAGGGAGGACGGCATGCCCGCGACCCCACTCTCCCCAGCCAGAGCGCTGGGGCGAGCGGGGCATGCGTGGGAGGGAGCGGGAGATGCGTGTCGCGGCCGCTAGGTTTCTCTTCTCCTCCTCCCTCCCAGACTCTTGAGCCTGGGAGGGAGGGGGAGAAGCGGTGCGCGAAACAGCTGTTTCGCGCGCCGCCGCTCGGGGAGAAGCTGAGCCGGCGGTGGCACGCGAAAGCCAGCGGCGCAGAATGGAGGTGAGTTGGGGCAGCCGGCCGGGGCACATTTCTAGGGGCGGCATGGCCGGTGCCAGAATGCCGCCCCTAGAAATGTGCCCCCCCAAGAACCAGCTTGTTTTGCTGGTGCCTGGAGCCGGCCCTGATTGCAGCTGGCTTCACCAATGCGGCATTTTAATTGTTGACTTGCCCTTAGATCCTTACCCACTTGTCAAAGGTATTTTGTGATAGGGCTCTTTAATTGGGTCCTTGAACTAAAGATAGCTTAACTATTTTTAAAAGGAAGTAGGGAAATATAAACAAAAAATATCCAAAAGCTAGCACTGAACTGCAATTAATGATGTTATGGTGCAAGCTACATTCTAGAGAGAAATTATAATTTTACTCAAATAGTCTGTATTCATGCTCCAGAACAGAGCTTACGTATACATACCATAAGAGTGAGTGCATGCGTCTGTGTATAAAAATATGATGAATAAAGTTGGTACTGACAATATTATTGTATCAAAGCATGCCCTTGTGTGGGCTGTTGTAGAAGCAGTTGAGATCTCCAATTTTGAGAATTCTTGTTCTTCCATCACAAAAAGTTTAAAGGGTTAGCACTAACACATTTTTTAGTGGAGGGGACTAAACAAATAATTTTAAAGGGTCTATTTTTAATTAATTTCTCATTTTATAAATTATCAGATTGGGCTTTCTGAGTTTTCAAGTCAATCTTTAGTCAGTTATATGCTGTAAATTTGGGTGTTCTTCATACAAAGCAAACAGGTTGAATCCTTGCTTTAAGTGGAAAACTGAGTAGATGTCATACTGTCTGTCTCCATAATATAGATTCTATAATACCTCTACAAGACTATTGTCCCTGAAATTACTGCCACATAAGTAGTGCAGTGTGGAAGGAGACCTGGAAAATATAATTTGGCATTACCCTAAAATACAGAATTATTGACAGAAAATTATAAATGATACCAAAAACATGAATGGACCGAGAAATGGTAAGTTCTCCCAGCAGGAGGCAGTTTTAGAAATAAAAAAGAGCAACTTCAATGCAAAATCTCAAAGCCTTTCTTAAAAATTTTGGCTCAGATCTTGGGCTGTATCTGATCTGTTCTCAGTGCATCTCAACATGGGAGGTGCAAAGGTAGATTTGTCACCTTTTGCATTCTCCTGATTCTGGGGCTACTGGGCCTAAGTGTTGGTGAAGCTTTGAGGATGCTCTATTTTAAGTAGGCTGCCCCTGGCCTCAAGGGACCATAATGGCAACCATGGAGCTCCAGGGTATAGACACCCACTGGTCATGCTTCCTTTTCCCCAGCTACCCCACTGCCCCATGCTGGGGGTTGGAGAAGGTGTAATGAGAGCTATTCTGATGGCTCTGGGTCACCCAAGGACTCCTCATAGGCAGAGAAACTCCACATGGGGTTGGTTAAGCCAGCTTTCAGAAGAACTGGTGCAAAAGAGGATTTGGCCTGTTCTTTCTAGCAGGCAAATATACTATAGTAAGAACATGGATGTTGTGAGTCTCCCCCCACTTTGTAGTGAGTGGTTATGCGCCACAGGACATGTGATGGAAATGGAGCATTGGACTTTTAACTTTTACATTTTTTAAAAGATTGTAGATTCCCTTCCCAAAAGAGGAAAGTGGACAGAGTGACTAAATTAGTCCAATTTCCAGTGAAAATAAATTCAATATTGTATCAGTGGGGTAGAATGAAGAATTCTTCAGGTGTATGGTTGTTTTATGATGTACAATAGTACGTTATTACAAGGTGCCTCTTCAGCTACCCAATGTGCAGTGCTGCCCAGCCTGTTTTCATGGTCTCTGCAGAAATTCACTCATGCTGTTTCCCTTTCGCCATGTGCACATTTATTCTTCAGTTCCCAAGCAAAACAGAACATGACACAGGTATACAGCAGGAGGTAGACTGACACACAGCCTTCTCTTCTCCCCGCAGTCACCCTCTGAGCTCCCATGCTTCCTGTTCCTCCCAGTTACTGAGCCAATAGTCTCATTAGCCCAACAGTTAGCACCCAGGTGTCAGTAATCCTCCCACCAGAAATGGGTTATTTGCTTCCAGTTAAGTCAGCAGCCTTCTCTGTGCTGCAGCAACCTCTGTGATCAGGGTGCTATGGGTAGCTCTTTGTCACAGAGGTGTTACAATATCCAGCATATGGTATTCTGGTTTATATTTTTTACTGCAGCTTTGTTTGACTAATGAAGAGTAGAGCTGTTATGACAGAAGAAAGGAAAAGAGCAAGATTAATGCGCAAGTTCAATGTGTCTTGGAAAAATGAAACGTGGTCCAGGGAACACCATCCTTCCTCTCTGTTATTAGTCAAATTTCTATACGCTGTATAGATATGACTTGAAAGAGATACGTTTTAAAGAAATAAAAGCAGAAGGAAAGATGGCGTCATCATCTTACCTGTCTCCACTATGGGCTGCTGCTTCAGAAGAAGAGGAGAGGAAATGGGAGCTGCTTTCTGGGACCAGAACTACCAGCAGGAGTGGAACTGCAGGCAGGAGAGGACCTGGAAGCTGATAAATAGGACTCCAGCCATCAGTGTTAGAATGGAGCCAGGCAATATTTGCAGGAGAGAGGGGGACAAGATGTTACACAGAGTGAGAAATAAGGTGACCTAGTGTCAGAGAAGCCTAGTCAGGATGAGTGAGAGATTTGGAACAGATGGCATGATGACGAGATTAAATGAAAAGCAAGTTCAGATAGTGTGACTTTTAAAAAAAAAATTAAATATTAGGAAATTAGTTATTTTTAAATAGTTACTTTTCCTTCTGAGCAGTTGCTGTAGGAATGTTGCACAAGAAATACACTCTGTTAAGATGTGGTCTACATTGTAAAAGAGTTTAAGAACCCTGCTCTAATTCATATATCTGATAAACCCCTTGGGATAGAAACTGAAGTTTCTATCCCATGCCATGTACATGGTTGGCACTTGATCTATAATAACAATAATGAAGACACTGTCACAACCTAAGATTTAGGAAGAACCTCTGCTGTGAGGTGATGTGACCTAAACTAGCCCAATATGTGCTTCAGAAAAAGACAATCTGCATCAAATTTGAGGGGAAATAATTTTCTGAGAAATTACATCTTCTTAAAACTATTTAGTATTAAACGCATTAGAAAGGAAACTCAGTTATGCATGATCATCCTTTCTTGTCCCCTGCCCCAAGATTTGCAGGTGTTTCATAGTAAAAGTGGGACTCTTACATAGTCTGTTTTCTATAGGACTTTTGCAAGATTTTTTTTTTTTTTGGTGTCTAACTCACTAGTACTCTGACTTCGTAGGCATTGAAAAAAAAGTGCTGAATAGACTCATGAAACTGATAGTTCTGATATCTACGGATTATTTTTTCTGCTTTTAAATATTATCCTGTCAGTGTTGTTTTGGTGTTCATCGTAATAACAGCAACATGTGACTGAGGTTCTAAGAAATCTCAGAAAATGGAACTCACCTGGTACATAACTAGCTGTAGTTTTACCTGACAAACATGCGACTCCTTCTGAGTTTCTAGTCATGATAAGTTATCAGTTTCATTTTGATTTAATGGGATGGTAAAGTGGACTATAACCACATGATATAGATGCAGAATGTCTCTCTACCGAGATGATGTAATATTTAAAACAAAGACAGGCTGAACTATTGTCCAAAGTCTTACCACTTACCAAAGTCTTACTCCTTTTTTTGTTATTTCTTAGCCCATCATACCTATGTTTACACAGAATATTCGGGAAGGATATAGGACACTTGGAAAAATAGGTATGATTTACTTCATATGCATTTTTTCAAATTCTTGAAGTTTTTCTTTTATTTATATTTTCAAAGTCAGCTGTTTCTGGGAAATACTAGTCTTGTGAATTTCTTTTGAATCTTTTTTCTCTTTTAACTCTAGTAACTGTTTCTTTGTCAGGTAATCTGAATATTCATTTATTGGACTAAGCATTAATTGTTCTCTACATGTGACCCATCTTAACCTGATAATGAATATGCAGGAGGTAATGTAAGAGTAGATAATTCTTTTCAAGATTATGTGTGTTGCATATTGCTTGACCTACTTTATGTAGCCTTTCATCAAACACCCATCATTTAAAATTTGTTAGTTGCAATCCAGAACCATTGCGATTAAGGGACTCTGCTGGCTTCTAGGGTTCTCTCTCAAAATGTAACACCACCCCGTCCCGCCTTTTTTTTTTTTTTTTTTTTTTAATTCACAGGGTTTTTTAGATGGTTATATGAACATTCTCGATTGCCACTCGTTCCTGGATATGGAGGGTTCCCAGTCAAACTTCGCACATATATTGGAGATCCCATTCCATATGATCCAAATATAACAGCTACAGAACTAGTTGAAAAAGTAAGTTGGCTGTTCTCTTTGAAACTTTCAGGAGCCTACTGTCTTAATTTAAATTATGTTAGTTACATCTGAAAGTATTTGATATTAAATTCCATGTCTATTGGTTTCTTATGAAGTAAACTTATAGTACATCAGCCATCTTACATGGTGTACTGTTATTCAATAACATACTTCTGACTGCAATATCATTTTCTCCTGACAACGCTATCTTACAGTGTTAGATTCCTCCACAGCCGGGTTTCCCAAACTTGGGACGCTGCTTGTCCAGGGAAAGGTCCTGGCGTGCCTGGCCGTTTACCTGCCACGTCCACAGGTTCGGTGGATTGCAGCTCCCACTGGCTGCAGTACGCTGTGCCCAGCCAATGGGGCTGCAGGTCACGGTGCGGGCCGAGAGACCTTCCCTCAGCCCCCATTGGCCAGGCACAGCGAATCGCAGCCAGTGGGAGCCGCAATCTGCCGAACCTGCGGATGCAGCAGGTAAATAAACCGGCCGGGCACGCCCTGAGGATGGGAACAGAGCAAAGCCCTGAGGAGCAATGTGTCAGGGCAATGCTCTGTTCCCATCCTCTGCTGCCCCAGAAACTGCTCACTCCCACTTTCTTTTAGAGTTCAGTCTGTATTTTATTTTATTACAGACCCTTCTTCCAACACCAGTACAGTGCAACATCACAGTTTTTAATTTCTATAGTTTTAGTCCCTCTTTACCAGGACTTTAGGCTCAACTAGTACAGTCTTCCCCTCTTCTAACATTTCCTTCATGGTTTATCAGGTTAGCCAGCTGAGGCCTAATTAGTTCCTTATCTCCCCAGCATCGCTTTCTGATTAGCTACTTGCTCAATCAGCCATCCCTGGGAAACTAATTCAGGCTACAGTGATCAGAGTGCTGACCTACCTGTCAGGCCTCATCACTCTGTTGCAAGAAACTAATACCAAAAAGGTCTCACTTTGCAGGTCATCTTGAAATATGTAAAGTCAGAGGCATTCTCTCTTGATTTTCCATTTTAAAAAAAATCAAGAAAATATATTAATACAACATGAAATTAAAGACACAGAAATGAGGAAAAAGTTAATGTTCTCACAGTGACTTGGGGAGATCTTCCAAGAGATAAAAGGGAATTAGATGTCAGCTTCCATTGACTTCCATTGACTGCCCTTTGTGCCTTTTGAAAGTTTGCCCCTGATCCTGTACTACATGTATTATAGTCAAATCCTACTCTTCAGCCTCCTAAACACTAAATACCTCGCAGAGCCCTTCAAAATGAGTAGCAAGGAACCAAACTTCAGTCACTTTTTCCCTTGAATGGACACATAGAAAACAGAGACGAGGTGGGTGAAGTAATATCTTTTATTGGACCAACCTCTGCTAGTGCTAGAGACAAACTTTTGAGCTACACACAGTTCTTCTTCAGGTCTGGGAATGGTACTCAGGGTGTCACTGCCTAATACCAGGTGAAGCAGATTGTTAAGCATAAGAAATTAACATATGTTGCAAGAGACCATTCAAGATGAGGTGGACAATTATCACATCTGCAGTCTTAGGACAAAGGAGTTAGTGGGTCATAGATTGTGACATAAAACCAGAATCTCTATCGAGTTCATGATTTTTAATGTCTAGCAAGGTTATGAATTTAAGCTTCAAGTCTCATCTTTTAAAGATGTTATGCAGGTTTTCCTTCGATTACAAGGACAGAGAGGTCAGCTATCGAGTTGATCATTGTAGGAAAAGTGTTCGCCCATAGGTGATAAGGTATTTTTGTCTTTTATTATTGGTATCAACACAGTTACAACAACACTACATACAAGATATATAGTTACACATCTGCAAATGATAACTGTTATGAGACAGATGCCCAGCTGGTATGAACTGGTTGAGGTTCTGGCCTTACACAGTGGGTGTTAATGCTACTATCAGAAATGTTTTTCATTTCCTGACTCCCATCCATTTAAATAATTTAGAAAATCTTGGCTAGTATGTGAGCCTAATTTTAGGCTTACTAATCCATAGTTAGATGCCTAAATAAATAGTCTGATATTTTCCACAAGTGTTGAGCACTCAAGAGCTCCCATTGACCTCTTTAACTAAAACATTTTTTTGATGCTGAGGGGAAGCTGTTGTATCACATTGGGTGGAATAAGTGGGCCCAGAGAACAGGAGGTTTTAACATGATTGTTGTACAATATGAACCATTTTAAACAAGGTTTGGGATCTTGAGTATAGAGACCTTAGGCTGCTTAATTATTGTGGCAAACACAAGAAAACTCATGGGAAAGGCTGAAATGTATTGACTGAGATACACGAAAGGAAAAGAATCAAAACAAGGCAAAAAGCATTGAAATTAAGTGATTATGCAAAACAAACAATCCCTTTTTCAGAGATAAAGAGAATAGGGGTTAGAGTCTCTTGCTCTGTCAAGCAGACCATCTTGGTGGGGAAAGGTTAGTTCCCCGCAGGGACCCCTGTACCTTCACACAGAATGCGCCACGCTGACGCATTCGGCTCTGTGAATACGGCCCCTGCCTAAGGAGACTGCAGTGTGCACTGAGTGTGTGGGAGCCAACCCGCTCTTGCCTGCTGTCATGGGTGCTGGGTGAAGCTACCGCTTGGAGAGGCTAGCTCCCCAGCCCACCTGTGGCCCTGCCCATACTCCACCCCTGCTCTAGCATTTGCATCCAGCATTTATAATGGTGTTAAATATATTTTAAAGTGTTTTTAATGTATAAGGGAGGTCGCACTCAGAGGCTTGCTGTGTGAAAGGGGTCACCAGTACAAAAGTTTGAGAACCACTGATATACAACGAACCGCATATTAACTTCTGAAGAGCCCCATGTGGCTCCGAAGCCACAGGTTGGCCACCCCTGTGCTAGAGGGTCCTCTTAAAACTAAAATAAGAAAACTAATTAGCCTCTTAAGGTTGGTCTATGCACCTCGACCTTATCATGTTTCTCTGACTGTATAAATATCTGTCTACTGTATATTTCATTCCATGCATCCGATGAAGTGGGTATTAACCCACGAAAGCTTATGCTGAAATAAATTTGTTAGTCTCTAAGGTGCTACAAGTTTTTCTTTCTTATTTTCGTTTTGCTGACACAGACTAACACGGCTACTACACTGAAACCTCTTAAAACTAGTTCATCAAATAGTTAGAAGTAAAGAAAGGAAAACTTGTTTGTCCAGCTATCTGGCAGGAAAGGGATGTTGTCCCTTTTAAGGGCTCTCTTCGGGCGGGGGTGGGGGGGGGAGATTAAGGGAGAAAGAGATAGACAGAAAGGACAGGAAGACTTCGGAAGCAAGTTTTTTGTACTATAGTAATTAAAATGTGTATTTTGGATAAGGGTGGTCCTCTGAAGGATTTATTTAAAAAAAACTATATGTCTGAAGATCCAAGCATTTAAGGCTAAAGATGAATACTGAAATCGTGCATCTAAAAATCTATGCAAGGATTTTTTAGAGATGGGATTTTATCATCTTCAGCAACACACTAATGAAATATTTTTAAAGCAAATTTTAAACTAAGGTCCTGTAGACTAACATGTTCTGAGTAAATATTACAGTAATGCACAACTGTTTTTGTCAGTAAATTCAGAAACTAACAGTATATACCTGGGGGTTGGCAAATGCCTGTTAAATGGCTTCATTACCACTTGAATGGCTCTTTAACAGTTTCAATGTTGTGCTAATAGGTCAGGCAGGCTGTAAGACTTTTTCACTTTTAAGTTACTAGATCCCCTCTGGAGTAAGAGTCGTCAGGCTGCAGCAGCTAGCTGTGGGAGTCTGCAAGAAGGGTCAGGACAGGGATAGGAAGAGGCGGGAGGGTGGACACTAAAACCCAGGGGTGCCCCAAATTTTGCGCAGCCACGTATATCTAAGGACAGCCCTGGTTAGGTATCCCCACTGGTGTGCCAAGGTCCACGTGTCACAATGAACATCCCCCAGCAGCAGCTGCAGTAGTGCTAATGGTTTTTCCTTTCCCTCACAGAGTCTCTAAAAGGATCCCAAAAGGGGGTGAAGGGCAGAATAGCCCATCCTTTCTTTATTCCACCAGTTAGGACTGATTTTTGAAGTACCAATTTTGGTCCATTGATTTCCAGTCCCATACTCCTCTTGTTTACCAGACATGATTTTAAGTACTGCCCTTGGGTGTTATCAGTAGATCCCCTCTGTTTAATTCAAGCTCCTTTTTCCTTCTTTTCTTACATAATGTTCTATAGCAAGTGATTGTGACAATTATGAACTTTTACCCACTTTCCACACACTAAGCTCATAATCAGAGAAGGCCCTCTGGGCCCTAATCATTACAACAGAGCAAGGGAAAGGGTCGAGGCTGAATATTTATCAGATTGTAGTCTGAGCAAAATTATACAGTAGATGAGATTTAACATACCTGGAAAAAAAGGGTTTGTAAACTGCTTAAGGATCTATCCTTTTACATCCTATATCTCCCTTTTATTTTAATGATTTGATGCATATTTTAATGAAAAGTAAACATTTAAAATAGGGCTTGAAAAGATAGTAATTGTTTTTGAAGGAGAAAACTGCCTTCTATACCTTGTGGCAGAGGTTTTACATCTGAATAGGATTTCCACAGTGATAGCTTAGTTAAAAGATCTTTACAACAACTCCAATTGAAAAAACTGTCATCCTTAAATATGAAATTATATTGAGTCACACAGTTTAAGGGCTCAAAACTGCAAATACAAGTGAATAATTTCACTCACATATGGAGTCCTATTGAAGCTAACGAAACTAATCTCCTGAGTTATGCATGTGCCTAAGGGTTTGCAAGATGGAGTGCTAGTGAGCTAATATTTTCATGTCACTTTTGCATATCTAGATCTAGCTGTTTACAGAGGTGAAAGTAAGCCGGTCCGGTCCGGTACGGTGTACTGGCAAGAGCCAGTACGCCGTGCTGGACCGTACCGGCTTCCCCGCCGGTGATTTAAAGGGCCGGGGTCTCCAGCCGCTGCAGGGAGTCCCGGGCCCTTTAAAGCGCCACCGGAGCTCCGGCAGCGGGGCTCGGGCGGCACTTTAAAAGGCCCACGGCTCCCCACAGTGACAGGAGCCCCAGGCCTTTTTAAGCACCGCCGGAGCCCGGCACCAGCAGCAGGGCTCCAGTGGCGCTTTAAAAGGCCCGCGGCAATAGGAGCCCTGGGCCTTTTAAAGCGCTGCCCGAGCCCCGCTGCAGGAGCCGGACTCAGAGGCTGCCACTGCTGGGAGCCCTGGGCCCTTTAAAGCACTGCTGGAGACCTGTCCGGCAGGGCTCTTGTGGGGATTTAAAGGGCCTGGGGCTCCAGCCACCGCAGAGTTCCGGGCATTTTAAATCCCCACCAGAGCCCGTGGGGATTTAAAGGGCCCGAGGCTCCCCGTAGCAGCTGGAGCCCCAGGCCCTTTAATTCACCCCGGGGCTCCCAGCCGCCTCTGCAGCTGGTAGCTCTGGGGTGATTTAAAGGCACCGGGGCTCCCAACCAGAGCCCCGGGGCCTTTAAATCACCTCTTCCGGTTGAGGCCACGCCTCTTCCGGTTGAGGCCACACCCCCCACCTAGGACTCCGGTGTACTAAGTCCTGTAAGTGACCTTCACCCCTGGCTGTTTAGTATGCTTGGTTATCACAGGAAAATACACTGATGTGTGGGAATGAGACTATCCCTCAGCATGGGCTTCATGGGATCTTGTGAAGGATTTACCCTTCCTGCCCTCTACTTCCCCAACATTTTCCACTGAGTTTTATGTATATCTTTAGCATCCTTGGGAAAACTTGAAGACAATGATGACTGACGTGGTGATTCTTGAAATATTAAAGGTTTCCCCCTCTTTCTTTCTCTTAAAAACAGACAAAGATTGCCATTGAAACATTAAGAGACAGACACCAAAAACTACCAGGAAGTATACTAAGAGCTCTGTTGGAACGATTTGATAAACATCAGAAAGAAGACTAGTGTATTTAAATATATATGTTGTTAAATATTAAAAACTGTTACTGTAACTTGTGGGAAGAAAAATTGTCATTTTCTTAAAAGTATAAGAGACTGAAAACTGAATGTTTGATACATGTAATCATATCACTTCCTTAAAATATCTCTCTCTCTCTCTCATCTGGTCTGGCAACTTCAATCCAAATAATAAAAGAAAAGGAAATTTAAGAGGTTCATTATACTTAGAGAAATTGATTAGAAATTCTTAAACCACATTATAGCAGACATTATTCTGACATAAAAGTTAGAGCTCATTTAACATTAGGAGCACATTGTGGGAAGTGGATTACAGAGCGAGTCGACATCAGAAAACTTTTGTGTTTGGTCTGTTTCCAATTGTTGATAGGAGAATACAGCCCTATGTACAGACCAGATGAGAAAAAGAGTTTGAGACATTCTGGATATAACACACTTGTAACTATATTTTAATATTTAATAAAGGTGAATATAAATGTATAAAAGGTAAAAAAAGTTATGATTTATCAATATTGCCTTTGCATTAATGTTGAGTGTTTTCCCTTACGGTTTTTTCCTTTGAACAAAAAGCCTTTGATTAATTTTTTAAAATTGCAATTGAATTATTGAGGTAAACTATATGTACATCTATTTATATCAGAGGTCCTTATGAGCTCTGCAAAAAAATGGTGGTACTCTGGTTAAAACCCAACCATAATATTTAAATAGTGTGAAACCACTGTGACACTGCACCCCATATTCATCATAGTGGTATGACTGTGATATATGTCTTGTGAGGTGTCTATGGAAAAGTTATGATTTGCTGAATATGAGTATCCTATGTGTGTGCATGTATCATTTTTGTATCTGCAGTTATGAGTATTGACTATGTATCTGTATTTCAAATGCGCTTACTCTCGGTAACACCCACAACCATGTCCGGCTTTAGCGGGTGCGGGGCCCCATGTGGATAACAATGGCGGGGTCCCGCTGACTTTGTTGAGCAAAAAAAAAATCGGCTTAAAGTCGGCCCTGCCCACAACTAGCCTTTCAGGTACAACAATGAAGAAGCTATACCGTGCTGGTGGCTCATCAACAAAGACAATGGAAGAACTTAGCCTTCCTGTGACCATTTCAGACAGCCTATGAGTAATGGCTGCTATGACTCAGCAAGGAATGGAAGGGCATATGACCAGACCACATGACACTGAACTCCATTTTGGTACCTGTATTTTTCCACAAACTGGGCTGGGACCTTAGCTTAGAACAAAGGGTTTCCACCATATGAATAAACTATATAAGGTGGGGAATGACATCATGATTTGGCTTCAGTTCCCCACAACTCAACACCTAAAAGAAGCTCTGAAAGACAAAGGGCTTAGAGTGGGGGAGGGGAACCCAAGCTGCACAGCAATTGTGGTCTGTGCCTTAAGAATCTGCAAACCTGCTAGTATCATCAGTCAGGGTGAGAAATTGCTAATTCGCATCCTATCTATATAATACATTAGGTTTAGTTTGTGTTTTTGTTTATTTGCTTGGTAATCTGTTTGCTAGCACTTATTATCACTTAAAATCTATCTTTCTGTAGCTGATAAACTTGTTTTATGCTCTATCTTAACCAGTGTGCTTTGAGTGAAGTGTCTGGGAAAATCTCAGCTCTGTGAACAAAGGCTGTTGCATATCTTTCCCACATGGAGGGGGAAGCAAATATATTAATGAGCTTACATTGTACAAATTTCTGTGCAGTGCAAGACGGTATAATTCTGGGTTTATACTCCAGCTAGGGTGAAAGGCTGGGGAGCTGGGAAATTGGCTGTCTGTCCTTGAGTGGCTTAAGTAAAGCAAGCAGGTAGCTCATTTGGGTGTGGGGCGGTACGTGCTGTCGTGTTGGGTGATAACAGGGCCTGGAGATCCTAGCTGAATCACCAGCAAAGCAGTGTGAAAGAGGCCTGCCCAGCTGGGAGCTAGGGGGCACAGTGGTTCCCATAGCTCCCAGACTGCACCCCGGAGGTGACAACCTGTCACAACCACTCTTGTTAAAAATAAATTATAATTGAGTATAAAACCTCCAAGCATCTGAAGAAGAAAAGATAAAGTGTGGTGTACGTTACAGACTAGTCAACTATACTTCATATGTGGACAATTGAGTATGCAATTGACTAGAGAGACATTATAAGAACCATTAGCCTGGCCAGGTCTAACTAACTTTATATTAAGTATGTACCTGTGGTTTTAAATCTCTCATTGGAATATAGCTGAATTTGGTTGGTGTGAAAGAGCAAATGTATTGTTACTGTATACATCTTTGTTAATTAACATAATAGCATCTTATCAGGAATGTGCAGAAGACTCAATGGCCGGGCAAAAAAACTGTTCCTCCTTTCAAAATGGGAGACTCCAAAGTCTAGATGGAATTATTGGTTAAATTTCAGGATTATTTGGAACTGGAATGTCTATTCAGAAAAGGGGTCATATGAAAAATATATTTAAAAAAACCCATGTTAACTATTCTGAGCACCATCTCTAAACCCCTAATTTATGGTATTGAGGGCTAGCTACTAAAAAACACAATAGTATATTGTGTATAATATGTATAACATTGCTAAGCTGTTTAACCAAGCACAAGCAAAACTTAATACATTAATTGCAACAGATAAAAAGGTAAAGGAAAATCAGGAAGGTAAAGCAATTATTTGTACCATTTATGAGAGTTACATGTTAACTACCATAACCAAGTCATTAGGGAACACTGAAAAAGGAAAATTGCTTGACCTTATTAGCGATAAACAATCAGCTAAATGTTGTCCTCTGTGCATAACAAAAACTGTGGGAAATTGGCAATGTGTTAAATTGTGTGGACAGATCTCCTTTTAGTACCATTCATCCTAATCGATGCACATTTTATTCAAAACAGTCTTGCTCAGTGTCTGGTTCCAGGTAAATTTTTTTATGGTCTCACTACCAATATCGGATCCTTGACAAATTGGTTACTGTCCATTCAGTAGATTAGCTGGAAGACAGCATCCACACAAAACAACTGGATTGATGTCAACTACTGGTGTGTCACGCACCAACGCACACCTGAATACCTAGCTTCACATAGCTTCTTGTGCCAGGTTTGTTTTTGACATCACAACTCTAGTGTGTGGCCATGATGGCTCAGACCTGTACCATCAGATAGAGAAGCTAACCACTGCTGTCTCCTGCCTGATGAAGCTTACCAAATGATGACAACCAGAAGTAAGGGTAACCTATAATACGAGTGGACTGTACTGTGTAATAACTACTTACAAGAAATTTATATATGGAGGCCTCACTTGTAATGTCGCTACTCCAAATGTCAGTTTTACTCCTCATATACGCAGCATTATACTATAATAATGCCTATCCCTGTTTTTCAGAATAAATCTATTATCCAAAATGAACCCCAATATCAGGAGGAAGTTTAAATTTACCTTCTAGTTATTAACATGCATATTAATCCACTTACTTTATATTTAGAAACAGTACTAGATTGGAAAGACACACACATTATTCAAATTGGAAATGAGGTGTATAAGGCAAAACAAGCCTTGAATGACCTTATCCATGATGGGAATCTTGACATACTGATTTCCCACGCTTGAAATGAAGTTGCATTTAAAGCTGTGTATTGATTTTAGCTGCATTAATTATGTATTGTCACTTATACAGTTGGTAAAACACTTTAAGTCACATATAAAGCCCCCCCCCCTCATATATTATTTTGGCAAAGGTGTCGTCTTAACTATAACAATTATCAAGGCGACAAGTGGGGATTTGTTGACCAATATACTGGTGAGCATACATAGATATGTTTTAATATATTATCCTTATGTAGCAGGGTGCTGCTGCAAAGCACCTAATTAGCCCCTGCTCAGCCAGCTCCAATCAAGGGGAATAGATTGGGGCTGGTGGGACAGGCCTGATGCCTGGCCTGGGGATTGGCTCCACCTGCGGGCCTGGCAAGCCAGCATAAAGGGAGCAGCCAGGGGAAAGATCAGGGCTGCTGACTGAGGCCTTGGCTACACTTACAAGTTACAGCGTAATAAAACTGCCGGCAGTGCTGTAACTCATTAACTGTTAATCTGTCGCAACTCCAAAAGCAGACTTCAAAGAGAAACTGTTGAACTCGAATTGATATGCAAACTAGGTTGCATTACCTCCGGATTAAATAAGGACTTGGAATGGCTCGGCCATTACGTTAATTGAATCTATTTCCCTTAAGTTAACGATCCTCATTCACACCTGTGTGACCATCTTGTTTATCACTTCAAAGGTTTTTCTTCCCCTGCTGTTATGGTTCCTCTCAACTAATTAGCCTCTTAAGGTTGGTCTATGCACCTCCACCTTATCATGTTTCTATGACTGGATAAATATCTGTCTACTGTATGTTTCATTCCATGCATCTGATGAAGTGGGTACTAACCCACGAAAGCTTATGCTGAAATAAATTTGTTAGTCTCTAAGGTGCTACAAGTTTTTCCTTCTTATTTTTGTTTTGCTGACACAGACTAACATGGCTACTACACTGAAACCTATCTTGACTGTAGTTTGTGGGGAAAGTGTGATGCAAAGGTCAGTTTTAGGCATCTTGAATACAATGGCCCCATTCTGGGTTGCCTGAAGCACTCTGGAAATGCTCACTTGAGAATCCCCAACAGAAGGAGATTAATTGGGTGGTGTATGAGGCCCCACACAATCCTCTCAGCTCCCAGCCTATATGGGTATGTCGAAGGTATGGCTGAGAGAAGCGTGTGGCTGGAGACCTGCCATGCTGTGGGTATTTCACTACCAAAAGACCCTCTGAAGCAGTTGTGTCCAGGGTTTAAATCAGAGTAGCTGAAAACCACATCATTCCTTAGCTGACCCTAGAATCTGTGTGTAATGGGGTAGTCTGCCCTTAAGGTTTGTAGGGCTTAGTGGTGAGCCCACCCTGCCCACCCATGTGGCATGACCTTTTAAGAATTTGAAAGGCCCAAAAGATATATATTTATACAAGTACCTATAGGGGATCTGGACAGAGAGGAAGCAGTCCTGTTAATGAATGGTGCTTGGGGGGATATCCTGTCACTGCATCTTAAAGGACTTGGGGCCAGGCGCCTTGCAGAGAGGGTGGGGCAAGGCCCCTCCATCCCTCAACCACTTGGGGATGAATTGGGTGAAAGTCACCTGCACAAAGGCTGCCTCCTCTCTCCATAGCAGGGCAGACACCAGGAGTTCTCAGCAGGAAAAGGGTGACTTGCTGAACACCTTGAACTGATGGCTAGTTAAGGAAAAGGGACCAGCTGAGGGAGGAGCTGGCAAAGGCAAAGGCCTACACCTGACTAACCCACTAATCAGATCCATAGAGATCTGGGTGGAATCCTCTTTAAGGAGAGAGTGAGGGACTAACTAATGCAGCCTATTTCCAAAGATGAGGGGGGACTTCTGCTTTAGGGAGGACTGTAAAGGCACAAAAGGAGTATGTGTAATGCAGAGAAAGAATGGGGAAGTATTCCAGAAAGACAGATTGTTTCCAAGTGCAGAAAAGAAAACTCTCCTGAAGAAAGGAGCCAGAGATTGCTACTTGGATTGAACCAGAGACAATGAATGTCCCTGGGTGTTTATAAGTTTCTACTTATACTTATGGCTCTTGTTAATAAATAAGATCCTTGGAAGGTGTGGAGCAGGGGATACTCTTTGATTAAAAAGGTCTGTATGGACTTGTTTATAATCTGGGTCAAGGGAACAGAGGCAGGGCTCACCTGCAGTGCCACACCTGACCAAAAGCGGGTGCACCAGGGTGACTTCCAGCCATCACAATATGGTTCCAGGGCTGGGGTGGAAGATTTCTTCCCATCAAGGAGGGATATCTGAGCAGCAAGACACAAACACCTTCCCAGGTAGTAAGACATTTACCCTCCTAAGTCATCGTTTGGAGGGCTAGCTCCCGCTTTTTGCAGGCATCCTGCAATGGGAATGAGACAGTCACTGCAAACATTGAAAAGGAAGAAGGCATGGGCTCATCCAACTGTATGCACTGACTGCAGGCAAACAAGGCATGTAAAATGGATTGGTCTCTATAGGAACAATGCCTCTGTGGCATAACCATTTGACCAAAGTACTAAGAGAACTGAGAAGTTCCAACTAATACAGAGGCTGTGCCCCAAAGTAGTAGGACCCAGACTACTAGAGTCTAAACAGAAGTGTGAGGATGCAGTTTGGGGTAAGAAAGTATGAGGCCCCAGTGGCCACATGTTTTGGGAGAGGTAGGCCTGAGGTTTTGAACTCCCCATTGCACATGGGAAGTACCTTGATTCCATCCTCAGTCCCAATGTGTAAAAACTTCAGGACATGAGCTATCTTATTATAGGAACCAGATCAGACCCAGGAACTGGGAGGGGCTCCATCAGTGGCATAGCCAAAGTACAGGGGGAACAGAGCTAAAAAAAGGTGCCTCCCCTTGTACTCACCCAGCGACGCGCTCCAGCTGTTTGGCGCAGCACTTCGGCGGTGGGTCCCATCCCTTCACTCGCTCCGGGTCTTCAGTGAAGACACCCTGACAGTGCTGAGTAGCTTGTTTCCCCTTTTTTTAAAAACCCTCTTCTCTGTGTTAATTGTACTGGCAAGGTTTTAGTAGTTCTTAGGCTCTCTCTAAAAAGAAGTAATATTTGTGACTATTTTCTTTCCTCTCCTTGCTCTATAGAGCTGTGCCCTAGAAGCAAGATACTTCATGCTGCTATCAGAAGCTAATGACTCTCAATGCAGGTTCTCTCATTCTGGGTGGGAGTGGAGTAGTGGTTGTAAGGAGTGGAGGCAGCTTTCCATGTGTGTGGGGTGGGGAGGAAAGGAGAGGCAAGGAAAGGGGGACAGACTGAGACCCTTTTCTCAGTTCATGCTGGGGATGGAGGGGTTGTAAGTGTAAGGGAGTTGAGGTTACTCTTCCAGTTCATGCTGTGGGCAGGGGGACAGTAGGTGTAAGGGGCTGTAAAGAAATGCATAATGTGTTCTGTTTAGTTTCTAAACAGGAGTACTGGTGGCACCTTAGAGACTAACAAATTTATTTCAGCATAAGCTTTTGTGGGCTACAGTCCCACTTCATCAGATGCATAGAATGGAACATACAGTAAGCAGATATTTATACATTCAGAGAAACATGAAAAGGTGGAAGTACCTATACCAACTGCAAGAGGCTAATTAATTAAGAGGAACTATTATCAGCAAGGGAAAAAAACTTTTGAAGTGATAATCAAGATGGCCCATTTCGGACAGTTTACACAAAGGTATGAGGATAGTTAACTCAGGGAAATAGATTCAGTTAACGTAATCACCGAGCCACTCCCAGTCTCTGTTCAAACCTAAGTTAATGGTATCTAGTTTGCATATTAATTCAAGTTCAGCAGCTTCTCATTGGAGTGTTTTTGAAGTTTTTCTGTTGCAAAATTGCCATCTTTAAGTCTGTCACTGAGTGATTAGAGAGGTTGAAGTGTTCTCCTACTGTTTTTGAATGTTATGATCAATGTTCCCTCTAATTTTTGACAGGCCGTGTGCGCAAAAAATTTCTTTTGTGAAAATTTTTGACAAGCTGTGTGCGCAAAAAAATTCTTCTGTGCAAATTGTTGTGTTTCTGTGCAAATTTTTGTGCGCACAGTGTTTCGCCGTGTGCGTGGGGTTTAGGATCTGTGAGCATGCGCATACGCGCACAGCTTAGAGGGAACAGTGGTTATGATTCCGGATGTCAGATTTGTGTCTGTTTATTCAAAAACCAGTAGGAGAACACTTCAACCTCTCTAATAACTCAGTGACAGACATAAAGGTGGCAATTTTGCAACAGAAAAGCTTCAAAAACAGACTCCAACAAGAAGCTGCTGAACTTGAATTAATATGCAAACTAGATACCATTAAACTTAGGTTTGAACAGAGACTGGGAGTGGCTCAGTTAGTTACACACCTAACACCATCGAATGAATCACCATCAAATGCCACCCTTGCAGTCCAGGTAGCATTGGTTCCAAGTTTCCACCTTTATATACAGAAGATATGTATATATCTATGTTTTGGCCTGATTAACAAGACAATACTAGGTATGTAATTAGCTGCGTAACACTTTTTAACCTATCATTTCATTTATCCATTCTGTAATACAAAGCTCATCTGTTGATGATGTTCCATTTCACTTTGTTGTGGCTTCCATTACCACTTCAATATTTGTTATTCAAGGAGAACCAATCAGTTTCTAACAAGCACATAGGCTCTAAATACTGTTTGCAATTATGAAAATAGGTTATGAAAATAGATCACATATTTCCATTCTATAAGCAGTATAAGCGTAATATACGCAAAGTCATATTTGCTTTTAGTTTCTTGCAGTAACTGTGTAGGATGCTGGGAAGTGGAAGCTTAGATGACAATAGTCCCTTAGAACAACTTCATAACATTTCATGGACCTTTGGCCTATGTGGTAACGTGGCTGGGCCAACTTTCCTGGTTCAGAGGGAAGGGGGTGTGTGTGTGTGTGTGGTAGGTATAAGGGGCTGAGGACCCTTTTCTAGTTCATGGAGAGGAGAGAAGGGGAGGTAGGTCTAGAGGGCTTAGCCTCTTTCCCATTCATGTGCCTTGTGCTACTATCAAAGACTTATGGCTCCTTGTACTAAGTTTTATAACTGAAAAAAGTCTGAAATTTGGTTTATGGGATTCTCAGAGCTTCCTCATTCCCTTCTCTAGTATTTCCAATATCAAGAAGCAGTTATCTTAGCCCACACTCACCTAAACACATCTTCATTAGACACCATCGGTACATATACAAGCATCTGTGGAGTTTGCACTTGGAGGGTGGCTCCTGTGTGCTTCTGGCAGGTAGCTCATCATGAGCCTGTACCAGAAACCTTGTAGTGGCCCTGCTACAAGTCCTGCTCTGGGAGAGTTCCCAGTGTCCAAAAGGACCCAAAAGGAACCCAAAAGTTTCCAATAGGAAACTTTACATGCCACTCCTTTAGTTTAATCCGTTCCCCTATTAGTCAGTTTTGTCACTCATTCTGTGTGTAAATGTTGATGGGGCAGAACAGTGCTATTTACACGATGTTTGTTTAAAACAAGCCAACAATTCCTGCATTGTATGATCTGTTTTATCCATGATATCTGAGTGCAATAAAACTTGACCCTATAATGTCAGCACTTCACCTCCCCACTAAAGTGTTTAAGGCAAAATAGAATCATAGAATATCAGGGTTGGAAGGGACCTTAGGAGGTCATCTAGTCCAATCCCCTGCTCAAAGCAGGACCAATCCCCAATTTTTGCCCCAGATCCCCAAATGGCCCCCTTAAGGATTGAACTCACAACCCTGGGTTTAGCAGGCCAATGCTCAAACCACTGAGCTATGTTTAGATCATAAACACAATTCAGAATACACTTCCAATAATTAAATCACAAGACTACCTTATAAGCATTCTAACAAAACAGACTTCTTTTCACTTACTGGATTTTCTGCTATAGGTTGTTTTAATCAGCTCATAAGGTGCGGTGTGAAATTCTTACTGCTTAGGAAGTTTGTTGTAAGGGCTTCCTTATTTGGAAGCTGGTACTACTGTGTAACAGCCCACCTAGTTGGTAATACAGGCTACACAGTATTTTGTTTTTTTCTTAGAGCCCCCGTTCCTGGAATCCTGTGACTGAGTCTGTTTTTCATTTTTTTTTAAATAGTAAGTCTCTAACCCTCAGGGTTGCAGAGAAAACCTTAACAAGGTGACCTAGACATACCCTGAAATCTCAAACACAAAAGGCAAATAAAACATCCCCAAAACATTTAGTTTTTAAACTCTCATTATTTTTAAGTCAGTCGCATGATTCCTAAGACCTTAGTCATGATTTTTGAACATGAGGCGATTCTAATACAGATTGCTGAGAGAACAGTAGCTTGATATCCCCTTTGCTTGTTTGGCCCCAGTGAATACTGAGCCATGTTCGAGAATAGGGCCCTACTCCGGTGTCACCAGAAAGTTCCCTAAAAAGAGCCAGGTGTGGTACAGCTCTGGAGTCTCCTGTGATGCTGGGGAAGGCCATTTCCCCAGCTCATGCACCAGGTAGCACAGTGGCGGTGAGGGGCTGTGGCCCGTTTCCTGGTTCATTCATGGGGGGGCGGGGGTACAGAGGGTAAAAGGGAGTTCAGGCCCCTTTCCCAGTTCATGCCGGCAGGTCAGGGGATTCCATGGGGCCCAGGCCTCTTTCTCGGTTCATGCTGTGGAGAGCGGGCTGAGGCCCCTGTCCGGTTCATGCTGGGCGGAGCGGAGGGACGCACTTGCTCGCGCCCAAGGCCCAGGAGGGCAGGGCCCGGGTTGGGGCGGGCTCCCGCTTGTGCCTCTGGGCGATTTTCACAAGCACCCGAAACAGGCACAAAAGGCAAAGTGGCAAGTGAACGAAGGCTGCCATAAACCAGCCCTTCTGCCGGGTGCGGGCCCCGCCCCGCTACCCCTGGCCGGGACCCAGAGAAAGAGGAGCGCGGAGCTCAGAGCCGGAGCCAGGTGAGCTGCGGGAACCCGTGAGCGCGGGGGACTCTCGGTCCCGGGAGGGGCTGGCGGGACGGGCGGGCTCCGCTGACGCGAGAGCGACGAGGCACAAGGTGGGGAGCGAGCGCGCCCAGCGCAGCTTGACAGCGGCCCGCGGAGCCGCCGCAGGGGTCCCGTTCCCCGGGCTGCGGCGCAGCCTCTGCCCTGCGCGGGCGCCTCCCTCCGCCTTGTGCCCCGCGCCTTAGTGCGGCTCGCGAGCTCGGAGCAGCCCCTCGGCAGCCTGGGGCGCCCCGAGAGCCCAGCCCGGTCTCGGGGGCTCCCGACGGACTGTCACACGCTCTGTCTCAGGTACCGCCTTCACCTGGCGCAGGGCGAGCCCCGGCCAGCGAGCGGGCAGCTGAGTCTGCGGAGCTACTTTAGTGGCATTTTGTCTGTAAAATGTTTACAGGTGGAGCTCAGATTACTGCGGATGACCCCACCTGAGCGCAGCAAGTTACAGCGCTGTAAAGCGCCAGTGTAGCCAGTGCCCCAGCCGTGCTCCCAGCGCTGTAAGCTATTCCCCTCCTGGAGGTGGAGTGCCTGCCGCGCTGGGAGACCTCTCTCCCCTCGCTGGGGCGCTACCTCACTCGCACTTCAAATTGCTGCCTAATGTAGCCAAAGCCCGGATAGAGTAGTTACTTAAATTTGTGCATTTGACAGAAGTGGAGGAGGCTCAGCCAGGGGCAACAAAGAAAACTCTGCTGAGAAGCAGGGGAAATCTTGAGTTGGAAGAGAGGTTGGGAACATTGGGAGTGTTTAGAGATGGAGAAAAGAGATAATTTGCTTCTCTCAACCCGATTATCTTCTCTCATAAAACAACAATGGGATTTTTCAAGGAAATTAAAAGGCTCACGTTTAAAACGGTCAAAAGGATCTTTTACCAAATGCACAATTAGCACTTGGAAACTCTTTGCCACAATATATCATTTAGGCCAAGAGTTTAGCAGGATAAAAAAAAACTTTGAATCCATATAAATGTCAGGACATTTTCAGTAAATGTAGGTAATACTTAAGAAAAATTGAAGTGATCGACTCTTACTCTTCAGGGCTTAACTAATTTCTAATTGATGGCATTAGATTACCAGAATGTAGAGTATAAAGAGAAGAGAATAGGAGCAGGTATTCCATAAATGCCCACTTCAGGGCTCCTTGAAGCATCTTGTAGTTTGCCAGTGTTGGAGACAAAACACTAGACTAGATGCAACAGGCATCACGCTGGCAGTTCCTGTGGTCCTGTGATTGCACTTGGTGTATAGACAGTTTCATCAGCTACCTTATACAGCTAGTGAGGTTTCCTTGTTTGCGTTTTTCACGAAGCAAGATGGGAGAGAGAAAAATATAATAGTAAACTGTGATTGTAAACTCACAAAACTGGTATAGGGGCACAGGGGTACATCTAAGAGCTGAAATTATTTCAAACTCTTCTAAAAATTGATTTAATGTTGACAGTGTCCATTTAAAGATATTTGTCAGATATAATGGCAGTTTCCCAATTTAAGAGTTGTGGGAGTTGCAGTTTCATATCAGTGGATGGTGGTTTATTTGGCTTATTTATCTTTCAGTCATTAGCCTCAGCATTTGTAGAAGCTTCTAAGCATTGAATCTTAGCTTTCCTGTAGTCTTAATTTTGCAGAGCTCCAGCAGTGATTTAAAGGGCCCCGGGGGCCGGAGCCCCGGGCCCTTTAAATTGCCACCCACACATCTTCATTAGACACCATAGGTACATATACAAGCATCTGTGGAGTTTGCACTTGGAGGGTGGCTTCTGTGTGCTTCTGGCAGGTAGCTCATCATGAGCTTGTACCAGAAACCTTTTAGTGGCCCTGCTGCGAGTCCTGCTCTGGGGGAGTTCCAATGTCCAGAAGGACCCAGAAGAAATAGGAAACTTTACGTGCCACTCCTTTAGTTTAATCTGTTCCCCTATGTCAAAGTCAGATTCAAGACTCACAAAATTTATCAGACCACTCTGTTTATTAGCAAAGCGCTTTGCCAATGCACCCAGATATATGAGTCCCAAGCAAAGGCACAAGCTATCTTATATATACAGATAAGAGGAGCCAAACTTAACAAAGGGAGCAGAAACTGACAAATATACATACATATCGTATTTGCATACTAACTTTTACCAATCTCCTAGCTCAGTAGGAGCTCTTAAGCTCATTAGTTTAAGAGGACCCATTGTCTCACACCTTAATGTTTCTCTTCCTGACAACTATATTTCAACAAACCTTTCTCCTGTTTAAAGCAACAGCCAGCAAGAATTTCTTTAATGAATTATAATTACAATATAATTCATTCTATTTTCACACCTATTAGTCGGTTTTGTCACTCATTCTGTGTGTAAATGCTGACAGGGCAGAACAGTGCTATTTACGCGATGTTTGTTTAAAACAAGCCAACAATTCCTTCATTGTATGATCTATTTTATCCATGATATCTGAGCATAGGCGTGCGCAGCACATTTCATTAGGGTGTGCACCCAGGGAGCCCCGCCCTAGCCCCACCCCTCCCCCATTCACTCCCTCCCACTTCCTGTCCCCTGACTGCCCCCCTCAAGAACCTTCAACCCTACCTTGCTCCTTGTCCCCTGACTGCCCCCTCCTGGGACCCTGCCCCTAACTGCCCCCCAGGATCCCACCCCATATCTAAGCCTCCCTGCTCTTGTCCCCTGACTGCCCCCTCCTGAGACCCCCTCACCCTAACTGCCCCCCTAGGACCCTACCCCTAACTGTCCCCTGACTGCCCTGACCCCTATCCACACCCCCGCCCCCTGACAGACCCCCGGGACACTCACACCTATCCAACCACTCCCTGTCCCCTGACTGCCCCCCCCAGAACCCCCGACCCATCTAACCCCTCCTGCTGACTGCCCCAACCCCTCTCCACACCCCCTCCCCCAGACAGCTCCCCCAGAACCCCCGACCCATCTAACCCCTCCTGCTCCCTCCTGCTGACTGCCCCGACCCCTCTCCACACTCCCTTCCTCAGACAGCCCCCCCTGAACTCCTGACCCATCTAACCCCCCTGCTCCCTGCCCCTGACTGCCCTGGCCCCTCTCCACACCCCCTCCCCCAGACAGCTCCCCCGCTCCCTGTCCCTGACTGCCCCGGCCCCTCTCCATACCCCCGCCCCCAGACAGCCCCCCCCCAGAGCCCCCGACCTATCCAACCCACCCCCTACTCCCTGTCCCTTGACTGCCCCCTCCAGAAACCACCTGCTGCCCCTTCTCCAACCCCCTGGGGGGCTGGGTATGTGTGGAGGTGCAGGAGTGCGGGCTGGAGTCATGGGGGTGCTCCCAGCCCCCTGCCCTAAGTGGTTCACAGCAGGGGGCTGGAGAGGGGGTATACCCTGATTCCACCTCCTTTCCCAAGGCCCTGCCCCCGCCTCTTCTCCACTGCCTCCTCTCTCTCCCTGGCACACAGCTGATCGGGGGCAGGGAGAGAGACTGAGGGGAGGAGGGACGAGTAGTCAGCAGGCTGTGGGAAGAGGCAGGAGCTTGGCTGCCGTGGAGCAGCAGGACAGAGATCTGGTCCTGGACCCAGGACCAGCAAGCTTCTGCCCTTGCAGAGGAGAGCGGGGGCGGAGAAGAGAGGCCGGGCCGAGCTCTCCCCCGCCCCCCATCTCCAGCAGTCCGGCTGCCATTTAAAAAAAAACTTTCTTTTTTTTTTTTGCGTGCTTGGGGCGGCCCAGAATACACTTCCAATAATTAAATCACAAGACTACCTTATAAGCATTCTAACAAAACAGACTTCTTTTCACTTACTGGATTTTTTGCTATAGGTTCTTTTTAATCAGCTCATAAGGTGCGGTGTGAAATTCTTACTGCTTAGGAAGTTTGTTGTAAGGGCTTCCTTATTTGGAAGCTGGTACTACTGTGTAACAGCCCACCTAGTTGGTAATACAGGCTACACAGTATTTTGTTTTTTTCTTAGAGCCCCCGTTCCTGGAATCCTGTGACTGAGTCTGTTTTTCATTTTTTTTTAAATAGTAAGTCTCTAACCCTCAGGGTTGCAGAGAAAACCTTAACAAGGTGACCTAGACATACCCTGAAATCTCAAACACAAAAGGCAAATAAAACATCCCCAAAACATTTAGTTTTTAAACTCTCATTATTTTTAAGTCAGTTGCATGATTCCTAAGACCTTAGTCATGATTTTTGAACATGAGGCGATTCTAATACAGATTGCTGAGAGAACAGTAGCTTAATATCCCCTTTGCTTATTTGGCCCCAGTGAATACTGAGCCATGTTCGAGAACCCCAGGGCTCTGGCAGCGGGGTTCTGGAGGCAATTTAAAAGGCCCGGGGCTCCAGCCGCTGCTGGGAGCCCGGGGCCCTTTAAATTGACCCCTGGGAAAGCCGGTCCGCCTCCGTACGGCCAGGGCTGGTGCAACCACTAGGCAAACTAGGCGGTCGCCTAGGGCGCCAAGGGGTTGGGGGCACCAAAAAGCGTCAGGAGCCGGCGTGGTGCAGGGTGGGCAGCAGCCCTGCAAAGGCGGCAGCACTGCTAGCTGGGAGCAGCCACGCCCCGCGCCCCTTCTGCCCAGGCTGTGGCCTGGCGCCCCCTCTCCCCCCGGGGCTCCTGGAGGCTGCAGGAGATGCATGCGGGCGCCAGCCCTCGTGCACCCCCCGGCTCTCCCCTCGCCGCGCTCAGGCTCTGCGGATCCCGGGCATGTGAGCTGCCGCCGGGGCGTGGGGCCCTGAGCCTGCTCTGGGAGGGGCAGCAGCGGCTCACACTCCCGGGAGCCACGGAGCCCGAGTGCGGTGAGGGAGGAGCCAGGGGGCACACGGAGGCCATCACCCACATGCATCTGCTGCAGGAGCCTCTCACTGCGCTCAGGTTCTGCGGCTCCTGGGAGTGTCAGCTGCTGCCGCTGCCGCTCCTCCCACTGCCTCAGCACTCTGCGGCAGAGGGTCTGTGCACGCGGCAACCCAGCAGTGTGTTTTGCCTCCACGTGGAGCCAGCGGCTCCAGCGCCATGGGCATAGTAAGGGGAGTCTCGGGGAGCAGTCAGGGAACGGGGGGGGTTGAAGGGTTGGGAGTTCTGGGGGGGGGCCTGTCAGGGGGCGGAGGTGTGGAGAGGGATCGGAGCAGTCAGGGAACAGGGAGATGGGGGGGGTTGGATGGGTCGGTAGTTCTCGGGGTCCTGTCAGGGGGCGGGGAGTGGTTGGATGGGACATGAGAGTCCCAGGGGTCTGTCTGGGGGCTGGGGGTGGATAAGGATTGGGGCAGTCAGGGGACAGGTAGAGGGTAGGGTTCTAGGGGTGCAGTTAGGGTGGGGGGTCTCAGGAGGGAGCAGTCAGGGGACAAGGAACAGGGAGGCTTAGGTAGGGGGTGGGGTTCTGTGGGGCAGTTAGGGGCAGGGATCCCTGGAGGGAGCGGTCAGGGGACAAGGAGCAGGGGGGGTTGGAGGTTCTGAGGGGGGGCAGTTAAGGGGTGGGAAGTGGGAGGGAGTGGATGGGGGCGGGGAGGGGGGAACCTGATCTGGGGAGCAGCCCCTGGGCACAGCTAGCCCCTGGGCAAGCTGGCCCCTGAAGTCTATAAAGGCTCGTTGGGATTTGTCCCTCAATGAACCAATGTGCGGTGGGGTGGGGGCGCAAGGTGGAATTTTCACCTAGGGCGCAAAATATCCTTGCTCCGGCCCTGGGTACAGCGCACCGGCTTACTTTCACTTCTGATTATAGCACACAGAGGCTGAGGTCAATGGAACTACTCAGTACAAAAAATTAAACATATTCTGAAGACTTGATCTTGAAAAGACTTGTGTAACACAATCCTTTCAATTCTGGAATCTCTTATTTTTCCCTCTTCTCCCCCCTTAAAGTATCTGAGGTTTTGCACTGTATTAGATTGTAAAAAAAAAAATTAAAAAGAGAGAGATATGTTTAATATGTTAAAAGAACATTATTAAAGATGATAAGTCAAGCACTCAAAAGTTAGGAAATGCTAGAATTAAGGTTTCGTGTTGTGGGGGAATAATTTTAAGAAAGGATTTTGAAGACCTAGACCATGGAACCTTTGGCTTAGCCTTTAAAATAGGCCGTAAACTTTGGCCAAGTCTGTTGCTGCATATCTCAGTGTAACCCTGTGCATGGGAGGGTGGAAAGTTCCCAAACAGAACAATTTGCAATAACCACATTAAGAAATGTGAAATATGAGCATCACTGTCATGTTGGGAAAGCGAAGCTATTAATCGCAGAAGACAACAGGCTGTAGGACAAAGTAACTAGAAAGGTCTTGGCTTGTTTTTTTGCTCAGTGCTTTTGACCTGCATTATTTTTATCCAAATAAGGTAATTGATAGGAAAGCGTATGTATGACTGTTTGTGGTTTAAGGCTTTAAAAAGCTGTGTGTTCCTTGCATCGGGCGGGGCAGTTCTGTCATCTGCCCCCCCTGCACACTTGTACTCAATACAGGTGCCTCAGGCTGTTCTGATCCAAATGCAAAGCTTGGTTAATTTTCCACAACAGTATGCAAACTTAGTTTGGCCCCCTTGTGTGTATGCATTATGATAAAATCTTTAACTACATGATCACATACTGTTTTTCCTCAGGATCCCACCTCGTTCAGTGCAGAGGATGGATGATTCTCACTTAATCGGCAGCTCTTCAATATTTTGTTTTATCCTCATTGTTCAGTGTGTGCCCCATACCTTATTTACTGCACACTATTCAAACACTACTCAAAAGACAGAATGATTAATTTCCTCATTGGTTTATCTGTGGTGTTCAACACTATAGTATATGAGTGCTTCACAAATGTTAATTTTCACAAAATTCCTGTGAGATGCGGGCATAGTATTATCCCCATTCTAAAGATGGGGAACTGAGGCCCAGAGAGATTAAGGTAAAAAATTCCACTAATTTCTGGTTGTCAATTTGAGACACCCTGATTCATCCTCAGAACAGGTCTATCCTATGCACTGAATGAGGCAGGGGACTTGTGAAAAAAAATGGCATGTGGTCATGTAACTAAAGACTGCACCATAATGCATACACACAAAGGGGCTGAATTAAGGTTGCACAGGCACCTTAATTCTGGTATTTCCTTACTTTTGAGTGCTTGAATTTGTAACCTTAATAATGTTCTTTTAATAGTGCGTGTGTGTGGCATCGTACTGATGCCCACATGAGTCATCAGCAGGGTTGGAACCTACAGGTTACATCTACTCTTGGAGCCTGGGATCTGATTCCCGGCTTGCGCAGATATACTACCACTAGTTTTCTTTGAGCTAGTGCACTAAAAATAGTAGTATAGTCATTAGGGTTGCCGGGTGTCCAGTTTTTGACCTGAAAGTCTGTTGAAAAGGGGACCTGACAGTATCCGGTGAGTAGTACTCACCGGACACTAAAAGTCTGGTTACTTGAGTAACCGTCCACAACTGGCTTCCGTTCTGCCACCAGGAGGGCGGGAAGAGCAGCCGCTGCTGGAGCTGGAAGAGCATTCAGGAACTGCCTGGCTCTGGCACAGAGAGGTGTGGTGGCTGGCACCCTCAGGGAGGTATCCTAAAGCGTGCGGCATTTGAGGAGTGGGGCCAGTGACTGGGCTTACTACCCGGGCCTCCTTCTCAGCCTCATTTGTGCTGGTCCCTGTCCTGCCCCAGTCACCCCTCCACTCCCAAAGCGTGGCTCTTCCTCCCCCATCCTGCCTCAGTCACCCCCCACCCCCTGAGCGTGGCTCTCCCTCCCCAGTCCTGCCCCAGTCATCCCCCTCCACCTGTGGAGTGTAGCTCTCCCTTCCCCGTCCTGCCCCAATCACCCCCTACCCATAGAGCGCGGCTCTTCCTCCCCATCCTGCCTTGGTCACCCTCCGCCCCCTGAGCATGGCTCTCCGTCCCCAGTCCTGCCCCAGTCACCCCCCAGAGCACAGCTATCCCTTCCCCATCCTGCCCCAGTCATCCCCCACCCCCAAAGTATGGCTCTCCGTTCCCTGTGCTGCCCCAGTCACTTACCCCAGAGCAAGGCGCTCCCTTGAATGTCCTGTCCCAGTCACCCCTCCACCTCTAAATCCCTGTTCAGCTGGTAGGGGGAGGGAGGTGGAGAGAGCAGTGAGCGATGGGGGTGAAGAGGTGGAATGGGGAAGGGCTTTAGGGAGAAGAAACAGAGTAGGGCAGGGCCTTAGGAGGGAAGAGTAGAGCACGGGCGGGACCTCAGGGGGAAGAGGCAGAGTAGGAGGCAGGGAAGGTTCCGGCACTCAGTGTCCATTTTTCACAAATTAGAAAGTTGCCACCCTAGTAGTCCTTATAGCATGGGCAGAGGCTAGTGATGGCATGAGCTAGCCACCCTGAGTACATATCAACAGGGTCCAGGAGGGTTCGAACTGTGGGCAGCTAGCCTGTGTTGCTGTTTGCTGCTGCCTGCACTACAGTGGCTATACAGGCAAGTCTCATTTTACACGGGGGTTCTGTTCCATGGTTAGCGCGTAAAGCGAAAACAGCGTATAGTGAAACACTCATTGAGTGAATGGCAGATGGAATCGCCCACACTACCAATGCAGTTTTTAAATTGTTGTTTTTCTTGTTTTATTCAGGTTTTGCCAACTGCGCAAAGCTGAATTTGCACATGTTAAATGTGCCTAAGATGCAACTCGCCTGTACTACTATTTTTAGCATGCTAGCTTGACGAGAGCTAGTGTGAGTATGATCTACGTGAGTTGGAAATCGCACCCCTAGCTACAAGTATAGACGTACCCTTAGATCCACCACGCAGACCTCTGCCATTTTGAGCTAATGGATTAACTGATAGAGAATAACAACCAGTGTCTGTGATGTAGACCAGCACCAGAGCAGAATGGGACACTAGCCAATGGGTTTCACAGATATTTGCTGACAGCAGAGGAATGGTGGGACTCAGAAATCTTGGATTCCACTCTAGTGGGCACAGACGCTTCTGCCCATTTCCCTAGGTGTGACCCTTTCAGCCCTGTCCTCTCCAACCTATCCCTTCCCCAGTTCCATATCTTCTGGAATGGAAAATTTCAGCCCACAAAGTTAAAATTTGGCAACACTTATAAATAGCTGAAACAGAATCTTATAAGGGGAAGTATCAGGCAACGTTGGTGCTACCAGTCCCACCTTTAATGAACCATAAACCTCTGGGGTTCCAATCTGTCTCCACAATCGTAGGTGTATTCTCGCAATGCAACAGCAAGCCACCTTGTTATTTGTCTTATTCTTGTTTGTTACCAGTGTATTGAATTTTGCTGGCACAGAAGAAGGAGGGAAAAGTACTTGGCAAATTAGCCTCCTTTTAGTTTTATAATTGCTATTCTACAGAGCATTGTTCTTAATGTAGTTTTTTTTTTTTAAGTAGAATTTCATATCAAACTCCTTTGCAAAAATTTGCTAATCAGTCCTCCTAATACTGGTGAGGTTAAGATATATTATATAAAACAACTATAGAACAAGGACACACCATTAAAAGTTGCCAAGACTCGAAGATGGCTGTACTGACCACTATTTATTATTTATTTCGTTTCATTATAGCAGGACCAAGCACTACAGTTAAGGTTTCATAATGGCTTCTGGTGGAAGGGAGAGACGCAAGTGGGGGAGAAGATCATCTAGGAAGGAGCAAGTTCCTTCCTTATTTTGTTACCTTGACCATTCCATGTTCCTCTGTGATTCCTAGTTTTCCTTTTGCCTAAACTCAGTCCTTCTCTTTCATACTCTTTGATTTAATCTTCCACATTGATGTTCTGACCCTTAGTTGCCGCCTCCTCAGCCTCATTGCCTCATCCTCCCCTCCGCAGTAGATCTTCAGCCCTAGAAAGCTCCTTCAGTCACCAAGATGGCCACTCATTAAATCTTGTTCTGGATAAAAACTCTTTCTTCTCTGATCTATCAATTTCAGTTCTCCTTCTCTGACCAACACCTAATCTCCATGAGTGTTGCCCCTGACCCCATTACACAGGTCTTTCACGACACTTCAGTCCATCACTGGTCAGGGATTCTTCTGCTGCTGTCAGTCCCCTCTTTTGCTGATGCTCTTCTGGCACTACTGCAATGTGTTTAAAAATAGTTGTGTATGCATCCATAACCATATGTCAAAGTCCTACTTCACATGAGAAAAACAGGATACAGTAGACACTTGTTTGCAACAACAACTTGTAAGCGCAACATTTCCCTTGGGAACATGTTCCCTACTATGAATTGTCGACACTCCCCATAAGCAACAGCTGCTTAGGAACAACATAGCAAAAGGGCACCGATAAAATGAAATGAATTACATACAATGAAAGCATATGCGTAACTTCTCTGGTGGTTGTAGTAGGAATAAATGACACAGTGTGTTCTCTCTTTCTAGGGGCAAAGTTAAGAAGCTGTTTTGACTACGAAGAGAGCTTGACTCGGTTTGCCTAATTCTTCTTTAAACAGAAGATGATAAGTAAAAGTGAATCCCATACTTCAGGGCAGGAATTTGTGACCAACTCGACCTTGCTGATTTACATATTAAAAGAATGGATTGGTCTGGATTATCACTGTCCAAACTGTGTGGGCTCCTTCTTGTGTGTGTCACTCACAATATTCTTTTTTCCTCCTTTAATGTGGTTTATCATTTGCCTCTTTTGTAATATTTGCCTTCACATTTACAAGAGAAAGAACGGCCTAGACGATGATTTTTCCAATAAATTATGGGACAATGGAAGGCTAATGGTGTCACGCATAATTAGTATGTATGGAAAGCTATGGCACGGTAAGAGAATGTTTTCCCTTTAACACTAAATATGAATTATTGCAACTGGTGATTATATGGACATTTTGAAGACTTAGAGGACCAAAGTTTGACCTACCTTTTCTTTTATCTGTTTAAAAAATCCATTCCATGCACTTTTTTGTGCATTCCTTTTTCAAAGCAAATTTTATAAAAAAAATATTCCAGTAGCTCAGCAATGAAAGAAGGAGGAAAATTCAGTTAGGAAACAAATGTCAGTTTTCAGGCTGAAGCAAAAGATAATTTATGAATATTTTTGAAAGGTGTCAGCAATCATTTTTAATTGTGTAGTGTGAGGTGCTATCATTTTATTATTAAAAACTGGTATCCTGACAATTTTGTGGCTGAACTATAGTTACACTCAGACGGGGTTCACTGATATGAGAATTGGTTGATATTTCCTAGGCATTTTGAGCAATCAAAGATAATACAAATGATGGAGGTTTTCAGCTGTAGGCCAGTGGTTCCCAACCTTTTCTCTGCTGTAACACACCTTGACACTTTTAATTATTTTGATTATTTCTTCTTCTTCTTCTTATTATTATTATTTATTTCTTCCTAAGATCGTCAGTTAATGGTTGCCTTATTCCCTTAAGTATATGTGGGTCTGTATCCCTCCTGGGGAATAATAAACTATCATGTATAATATAACTGCAAGCTGTTCTCTTTATGCAGATGCATGTCTAATATTTTTTATTCCTGTTAAGCTCTTGATCAACATTCTCTTCCAGTGAATTTCACAGGCTAAATATGCAGTCTTTAATAAATGTCTATTTTCAGTTTCACTGTCTATCTCTTTGAAAAGGTAAATAGAAGATTTACCTTCCCTTTACAATGAATTATTTTGTATATCTGTGTTGTGGTGTTATACAATTCAGTCTCTTCTTTATGGAGGAGGGGTTAAGTAGTAGTTTTTCTATGTCTCCAGATACTTTTGCCATCTACTTCTGGACCTTTTCTCTTTCTGGTGTATCCTCTTTTGTTAGGACGACCAAACTTGAACATAGTATTTTAGGTGAATGTACCATTGATCTATAGTGGAATTATAATATTCTCAGTCTAATTTTCTATTTATTCTTCATACAGCCTAATATTTTCTTTTTTCACTATTGAGCTTTGAATGGAGGTTTTCAGTGAGCTGTCCATATGATATTCAGGTCTCTTTTTTATCTGAGTAGTCACAGTTTACTTAGAACCTGGCAATATGTATGAGTAGTTGAAGTAACATGCAACATTTGCAAGACATGGGGGCCAATTCAGTAGGGACTTGCTTCTACACAGCATAGTTCATAGAATATCAGGGTTGGAAGGGACCCCTTAGGAGGTCGTCTAGTCCAACCCCCTGCTCAAAGCAGGACCAATCCCCAATTTTTGCCCCAGATCCCTAAATGGCCCCCTCAAGGATTGAACTCACAACCCTGGGTTTAGCAGGCCAATGCTCAAACCACTGAGCTATGTTTAGAACATCATAAACACAATTCAGAATACACTTCCAATAATTAAATCACAAGACTACCTTATAAGCATTCTAACAAAACAGACTTCTTTTCACGTACTGGATTTTTTGCTATAGGTTGTTTTAATCAGCTAATAAGGTGCGGTGCCAGATACGCTAAACATTCAAATGCCCCTTCATGCTTTGGCCTCCGTTCAAGAGGACATGCTTCCATGCTGATGACAGGTTCTGCTCATTAATGATCCAAAGCAGTGCGGACTGACACATGTTCAATTTCATCATCCGAGTCAGATGCCAGCAACAGAAGGTTGATTTTCTTTTTTGGTGATTCAGGTTCTGTAGTTTCCAAATTGGAGTGTTGCTCTTTTAAGACTTCTGATAGTATGTTCCACAAATAGGACTTGTAGGGTCTAAAGCTTTTCACTATTTTATTTTTGAATGCAGTTATGTAAAAAAAAAATCTATATTTGTAAATTGCACTCTGGATCCTATCCTTACCCTCCAGCATATCTAGCTCTCCTCCCAACTTAGTGTCATCTCCAAACTTGCTGAAGGTGCAATCCATCCCATCATCGAGATCATTAATAAAGATGTTGAACAAAACCAGCCCCAGGACTGACCCTGCTTGGCACTCCACTTGATACTGGCTGCCAACTAGACATCGAGCCATTGATCACTATCCATTGAGCCCAACAATCTAGCCAGCTTTCTATCCACCTTATAGTCCATTCATCCAATCCATACTTTTTTAACTTGCTGGCAAGTATACTGTTGGAGACCGTATCAAAAGCTTTGCTAAAGTCAAGATATATCATGCTCACTGCTTTCCCCATATTTAGTTATCTTATCATAGAAGGCAATCAGGTTGGTCAGGCATGTCTTGCCCTTGGTGAATCCATGTTGACTGTTCCTGATCACCTTCCTCTCCTCCAAGTGCTTCAAAATGGTTTCCTTGAGGACTTGCACCATGATTTTTCCAGGAACTGAGGTGAGGCTGACCGGTCTGTAGTTCCCCAGGTTCTCGTTCTTCCCTTTTTTAAAGATGGGCACTATATTTGCCTTTTTTCCAATCGTCCAGGACCTCCCCCAATTGCCACGAGTTTTTAAAGATAATGGCCAATGGCTCTGCAATCACATCAGCCAACTCCCTCAGCACCCTCGGATGCATTAGATCTGGACCCATGGACTTGTGCATGTCCAGATTTTCTAAATAGCCTTTAACCTGTTCTTTCACCACTGAGGGCTGCTCACCTCCTCCCCATACTGTGTTGCCCAGTGCAGCAGTGTGGGAGCCTACCTTGTCTGTGAAGACCAAGGAAAAAAAAGCATTGAGTATTCAATATTTTTTTAAAAAACCTTGGTTAATCTTTTTTTAAAGTAAAAATCACTAATGAAAGCAGATATCCCTGGTGTCTTTGTTTGGAATAAAATAGAAAGAGATGCTCCTTGAAAAACAGCATTTCTCATACACAAAGATCTACTACTCTGGCCATTATAGTTGGGTTATTCTGCCTGCTCCCCACTGTTGGAAGGATGCTACCAAATGTTCCTCTGGCATATTTATTGTTGTGAATTGGCTACACCCTCTTCTGGCATTTGGAGTGAATTGCCTACACGTTGTATTTCCAAACAGAGTCTTGGTAGGGCATTGTGAAATTCATGTGCAGCCAGTTGGAATAGGATACAGAACAGACCTCTTATAAGCTACCGTGTAAAGGATTCAAGACAGGGGAAGCCAAAACAAATTAATAAAACACATATGTCTTCAAGAAGATCAGGGAAGTAACAGTTTTTTTAACAGTGTTCATAAGGGGGACCTCAGGGCCCTAGCTCAGAGCTCCCCAAATTAGAATCAGCAAACAAAGTCCTTGGGCCCAGTCAGGTTAGTCCCCTGGAGCCTGAGGGAGACCACAAGCTTTCTTTTCCTGTTTAAATAACCCAGAAGACTTGGGTTAACTAAGGGCTGGTTACACTAACCCCCCAATTCGAACTAAGATACGCAACTTCAGCTACGTGAATAAAGTAGCTGAAGTCGAACTATCTTAGTTCGAATTAAAAGGTACTTACCCGGGGTCCACACACGGCGCGCAGGCTCCCCCGTTGACTCCGCCTACTCCATTCGTCGAGCTGGATTACAAGCATCGACGGGAGAGCACTTCCTGGTTCGATTTATCGCATCTAGACAAGACACGATAAATCGAACCCAGAAGATCGATTGGACTCCTCCGACAGGACGTGTGAGTATAGACGTACCCTAAGTCAAAGGTCCATCAACTGAACTTTACTAAAGTGATACCAAGTGCAATAGGACTTGACGCTTACACATTTCCTGCAGTTTCAAAGACCAACTTTTCTTTCCTACACCTCAGCTGATGCAGCAGGAAATCTATTGGAATTCATGAGACATGGGCTGAAAATTTGAAAGTGTGTTCTCAGATGACATTTTTGGATCCTCCTTTCTTGTTCTGAGAGCTGCCCTTGTACGTGTAGCCATGGTCTGCACTGCCCGCTATCTCATTCCTCATCCAACCCCGGAAGAAGTAATCAGCTAGGAATCTCCACCCCAGAAAAATGACAGAAGCCAATCAAAGACAACCCCCAACATTGTTATTGGCTGATTGTCTACTATCTAAAATTCTGGAATCTAAAAGCACATGGTGGGCAGTACCAGATAAAGATCCTACAATGAGGAGCATCCTCATCCAAGCACACTTCGATGATACCTTAGTTGGAGCATCTCTAGACAGAGCGTTAAATTACTTCTTGGATCTCAGCAAAATATTTTCTCCACATCCGTCATTCACAAAGTCAAGAAGGAAGTACAGACCCTTACCAAAACAAACAAAATTAGTGTGCATAACTAAAGGCTTTTTCTTTGCAGATATTTAAATTTTGAGATGAGGGCTTTTAGATAGGATTGTTTTTATGTGCAGACTCTTTTTTCCTCCTTTCTCTGCATCTCTGAATTTACAGTTAATTTATTATTTGATGTCTTCCTTCTGTGCAATTCTTGCTACTGATCCCTGCATATGCTAAAACAAATAATTTGAATATATTCGTATTATTTAATTGTGATCCAACCCTTCCTGCTGCTCCTTTATGCCAATTCTATAGGGTGTGGAGTCCACCAACACCATTTCTTGGCCCCCTACCTGAGCCATTACCACAGTCACCTAAGCACTAGCCCATGTAAGACCAGAATGAAGAGTTCTGCCTAGACAAATGCAGAAGTTGAACTACATTGCTCATGCATATGAAAGGTTTCTAAATAAATTGTAACCAGTTTAGAAAAGGAAGTCACTGCGGACATCTGGATGGAAATAGATGTGCAATATACACAGACTGGATGGCATACTTTTCATTTTGAATACGAAGTTCAATTCCATTCACTGCTTCTTCTCAAAAATAGTAAAGCAGAAATAGAATAGGTACAAAGAAGGACACTGCAGATGACTAAAGCCATGGAAAAGCTTCCATATGATGAAAGATTAAAATTATTAAGACTCCTCCACATTGAGGGAGATTTCATGAGCTTACGCTGTACAGTTCCCTGTGCAGCACAAGATGGTATAAATTCTGGGTTTACCCTCCGAGCGGGGTGCCTGTAGGGTGACCAGATGTCCTGATTTTATAGGGACAGTCCTGATTTTGGGTTTTTTTTCTTATACTGGCTCCTATTATCCCCAACCCCCGTCCCGATTTTTCACACTTGCTGTTGGTCACCCTAGGTGCCTGCCTTAGGAACTGGGATGTGCGCTAGCTGTTTAGCCTTTCCATGCAGGGGCTCAGAAAGCCTGTTTGCATGTTACTACAGCTGGATGTGGCCCTATCTGTGTGTATGCTGATTGAAAGAGCAAGCTTGGAAAGCTTAGCAACTTGTCACAGCAGCACAGTGTGAGAGTGAGCCCAGGCTGGTGGATTGGGGGGTCCCCAGTTCCAGGTGGCTCCCTAAGGGAGGGGGAACAACACTGTAGATTCTTTTTGATGGGGTAGATTTGATAAGCAGTTTTTACATCAGCTCACTTTTAATGTGCTGATCAGGATGAGCATCTGAGCTATCGACTGTGTCTCACTCAGTCACTGAAATTTATCATTTTAAAGTCTGATTTACCAACAGTATCCTTCCCTATATCCTCGCTGTCTCTGAGTGAACAAGGGCAGTCTCTAACTTGATGGGGTTTGTGTTTAGGTCATACTTGATGTGACCAATGAGATTACTGAATTTTTGAAAGCCAGTTGAGTCTAGATGATCTCAAGCCTCTTCTTAGCTCTGCATTCTTACTCTGCCTTCCAGTGAGTAGACTCCACAAATACTGAGCTCCTCCACAGTGTACCGGACCTCCTCTAGTGTAGTTCCCTACACAAGGCCTGTCTGGACTCATAAAAATGGCTGAGAAACAACTGAGAAGGTTTAGGGGAAAACCATGGCCCTTCACATAGCTATGATTGTCACACTGACCTCTGAGCTATCAGACTGAGGCAGGAGGAAATACCCCAGCATCTCCAAAACCAATATTTGAGATAGTGCATTGTTAAGTCAAGTTAAACTGTTAAAGTTAGTTCACAAAAAATTGTATTTTTCAATTAACTAGGCCCTTCTTTGCATTTCTGATCTTATAGATCATTCTAATTACGTGGTGATTTTTCTATTATTTTATTACTGTTTCAGTCTTTAACATATACACGTCAATGAACAGTGGCTTCATGGTTTTATATTGGGTTTTAAAACACACCTGCGGCCCCTCGCTTACCAACTCCTTTTCCTCCCTTCCAGCACTTCTTGAGGGTCGCAAACAGCTGATTCGTGGCATTCAAGCTCCAGGAATCAGGGGGAGGAGCAGGGATGGAGTGCGCTCGGGGGAGGAGGTGGGGAAGAGGCGGGGCGGGAGTGGAGCAGGGGTGGAAAGAGGCAGGGCAGGGGCTTGCGAGAAGGGGTGGAGTGGGGGCAGGGCCTGGAGAGGAGGCGGGGGGGCCCCCTGGCAAGATGAGAGGTCGGCGCCTATGATCCCAGTGGTGCCTCAAATTTTAGGGTGCTCTATGCAGCCATGTATGCTGCGTATGCCAAAGGACAGCCCTTTTACAAGCATGACTTGTAAAAAGCTAATATTGAAACTATTGTACTTTATATTCTTGACAGGTTATGAAGTTCATGGTATAGAAAAAATACCAGAAGGACCGGGGCTTATTGTTTTTTACCACGGAGCCATTTCTGTAGACTACCACTTCTTTGTCTGTAATCTCTATATACAGAAGGGCAGAGTCTCCTATACAGTAGTTGAACGTAGCTTGCGTATGATACCAGGTAAAGTACTTTTATTATAAATGAAAGGGTTAGAAATATATTAATTTCAGAGACACAAGTCCATACCGCAATACTAGAGATAAGTACCTTATTACAAATATTAAGACTCAAACAAAATGCTTTCCAAATATGCACTACAGAAAATAGTATAATTTCAAGCATTTGAGAAACTAAGGTCTTCTGAAGTTCATTATAGCTAAAAGTTCTTTGAGCTCCTGGCCATGTGGATCCCACATATGGTGCGCTTGCACCCTCTGCACAGGAGTTTGGAAAGCTTTTCTCTAGCATTGTCCAGCAAAGGGTTGCAGAGACACACTGTATGTTCTCATGGTCCCCCTCGCTAAAACAGAGAGGGTGGGGCAGCCCCAACTGCCAGCCACTTCCTTCTGACTGCCCTGACAGAGAGGCAGAATTAAAGTATAAACCAATCTAACAAACTTGTTTTTTCAGCATGGTAGCCTACTGTATTGTTGTTAAATAGAAATCTTATGAAGCATCCTTTTCATTAAGATGGGTATTAGGAGCTAATAATTAATTGCACTGTCCCATGCATATTCAAAACTTGGATTCGGAAGGCAAAATTCATCTTTGATGTAATTTCATGGAAGTTAATGGAGTTGTACCGAAGATGAATTTTGCCTGTACCGTAGAACCTCAGAGTTACGAACACCTTGGGAATGGAGGTTGTTCATAACTCTGAAATGTTCATAACTCTGAACAAAACGTTATGGTTGTTCTTTCAAAAGTTTACAACTGAACATTGACTTAATACAGCTTTGAAACTTTACCATGAAGAAGAAAAATGCTGCTTTCCCTTAATTTTTTTAGTAGTTTATGTTTAACATTACTGTATTGTATTTGCTTTTTTTGTTTGTTTTTGTTTTTTTGTCTCTACTACTGCCTGATTGCATACTTCCAGTTCCAAATTAGGTGTGTGGCTGACTGATAAGTTTGTAACTCTGGTGTTCATAACTCTGAGGTTCTACTGTAGTCTTTGTATGTAGTCTTCCAACTAGTTTTCTTTAATAGTTATTTTGTTTCCCTGACTTCTTCCAATTGATGTTCTGAAAATGAAGGTTAATTACTTAAAACCAAATTTCTTCACGCATTCATGGGATGTGATGGCCTAAAAGCTCTGAAGATGGATCCTAACAGGCAGTGCCCATTGGAGCACTCAGGTGCTCTTACTTTCCCCTTCCTTCACTGTTCTTGGACATTCTGGGGGTGAGACTATAAAAGAGGGCATGGGAATCCATCACTTCAGGTCCTTCCACTGCTCACTCAACACCATGTATGGAGTATGACTCCAAGGAAGAGGGGAAGGCAGGTAGGGAATATGGGTATTGCTGAGTCCATCTTCAAGAACCTCAGTTACAATTAAGTAACCTTCATTTCTCCTTGAGTGGCCTCTGCAAATTCCCACTAATGGGATAAACTGATTAGCAGTACCCATTCCAGGAAGGTGGGCAAGGAGCACTTCAGTAAAAAGAGATTGAAGGATCTAGAAGCCAAGTCGAGAGCATAATGTGTATGGAAGGATAGAACTCCATGTGGTCACCTTACAGATTTTTGTAATTAGAACATTGAATCAAGGAAATAATGTAGCCTTCTTGATTCTAGTGGAATTGGCTGTAATCCTTTAAAGGAATGGAACCAAAGGTAAAGAATATGTTTCCTGAATATAGAGTTTAGATAATGTCCATCTAGATAATGTCTGTGAAGATGTAGACTGATCCTTTTTGTCATCAGCATATAATATAAATAGACTCGGAGAATGTCTAAAGCTTCTTATCCATCTGTACAGCATGCCAATGCTCTTTGAACATCAAGTGTATGAAGTCTTGCCTTAGCTCCACGGGGGTGAACTTTGGGGCAGGGAGCATGGCAAATTTATTGATTGATTTGATGTAGAAATCTGTAACAACTCTGGGTAAAAAACAGGAGTGAAAACTAGCACTACCTTGTCTTTATGGAAAATTGTATATGGCAGATCTACCATAAGAGCTTGTAATTCATTAACTCTTCTTGCTGACGTAATTGCTACTAGAAATGTTGTTGTACGTGAAAGGAGATATACAAAATATTCCCCCCACTGGTTCAAAAGGATGTTGCATTAATTGTGTAAGTGCTCAGTTATAGGAGGATACATATTGGTTAGACCCTTCATACATTTGTTAAATAATTCATGTGTAAGCACCAACCTATTAGAGTGGAAGGTAGCTATGGCTGATAAATGCACTTTAACTGAGGACAATGATAATCCTGACATTTTAAGATACAGTAAATACTCCAGTATATTACGTAGGAAGAGAGAACACCCTTTTCAGACACCTATAGAGAAAAGCTTTTTCAGTTTAACAGATAGTATTAGAAATCTGCTTGGGCCTAATTTTAAAGCCAAACTCAGACCTGAATCTAACCCCGGCACAGCCGACCTGAACGCAACGTGAGAGCATCAACTTGTTTTCAGACCCAAACTGCACCCGACACTCACCCCCGAACCTGTGTCAGTGCCACCGCCACCATCTCATCCTTGAGTCTCAGTCTTGTGGTGGTCCCTGCACCCTGTGCCCGTGATCAATCTCCAGCCTCCTCGTGCTTGTGAAGTTGGGGCAGCAGAAACGGCATGCCTCACTCCTACTGACCACTGCAGCCTCACTGTGCTGTGTGTGCTGCGATTTGTCGGCATACTCACCCCACTGCACACTGAGCACAGTGGGGCGGCTGGCAGGAGTGCTGACATCACAGGCAGGAAAAGGTGATAAGAGCTTACCTGACCTGAGTCCTAGAGGATTGGGTTGTTTTCTGACCTGACCTAAACTCAACCCCTGTAGTTGGGTCCTGTTGGGTTGCAAGCCTATAGACAGCATTTACTAGTTGACTTCTTTTCTAGAGTTCGTTAAAACAGAGTGAACATTTGTTGAGAGAGACAATTCCAAGTCACTTAAAAATCTATTGTCCATGCTGTTAGGTGAAGGAAGCTTGGGTTTGGGTGGTAAATCCAACCATTCTGCTGGGTTAATGAATCTAGAGCGACAGGAAGGGTTTTGAAATTCCTTGCTGAGAAGCAGAGCATAATTGGGAACTGCTGTTGCTGGAGCTGTGCCAGGGTGACCAGAAAAATCCTTGCCTTGATTGCTTTATCTGCATGCCATTTTCTATACAAATGGAAAAGAAGGACATTTTTACAGTATCCCTTGAGTTCACAGTATCAAGAATGCATCTGAATTTAAGAAACAATCCTTTCCTGCTCTTAACCATTACCTTTGGCATTTTGTGTTTTTCCTGGTGGCAAATAAATATACGTGCAGGTGACCCCCTTGAAGAAAAATATTTCACACCACTGACATTTTGGGGACCATTCATGTGAGTCTATATTAATCCTGTTTAGATGATCCACTAAGAGATTGTCCTTTCCTGCTAAACGAATTGTAATTGGGGTTATGTTGTGTGCTATATACCATTCTTGTAACATAGTCACTTCCTTGTACAGCTGGTAAGAATGAGCTCCTCCCTGCTTGTTTATAATATAATCTGCTGTGGTATTGCCTAATACTATTTGAACCACCTTGTGCTGTAACTGCTTGAGAAAAGCTTTTCAGGCCCATTGAATTGCCCTGAACTCTAGAAGATTTATATGAAATCTTGTCATTTTCTGTGACCAGAGACCCTGTGCTCTGAGTGCAAGACAGTGAGCTCCCTATCCAGTATTGCATGTGTCTGTTGTGAAGACCACTTGTGGAACTGGATAGCTGAATGATACTCCCATCAGAATATTCTGTGGCTGAGTCCAGAAGGGTAAATCTGACAGAACCTTCTACAGATTTCGATACATGGAGCGTTTTCCCTGTTTGTAGTTGGTTGACAACCAGTGCTAGAGAAGGGTTCTCATTTTTAGATAGGTGTGCACAGTTACATAGGCCATAGTCACTAGGAGACTCATCAACCTGAGGTAGAATAAAATTTTTTATGAGACTGATGACTTTTTAGTCTCTGTGGTCTTCTTGATATTCAGGAACCTATCCCACGGAAGCATAGCTTGTCCCAGACTGGAGTCCAATAGAGCTCCTATGAAGGATATGGTGTTGGTGGGTTCCATATGGGACTTTTGATTTTTGAGGAATCCCAAACTCCTGAAAAGAGTACATGTGTGGATAACGGCTTCACAAAGAAGATCTTGCAACTGTGCCTTAGTAACCAATAGTCTAAATATGGATACACACTTATCCCTTTCTTTCTCAAGAGAGCTGCCACCGCTGATAGGTACTTTGTAAAAACTTTGGAAGTGGTAGCTAGGGGTCAAAATGAAGGACCATTTACTGATAATAGTCATTTCTTATTAGAAACCTGAGGTTTTTGCAAAAGTATCTATGTGAAAGTAGAAAGTATGTGAAAGTAAGCATCTTTTAGATCAAGAACTGCAAACCAATCAGTCAACTAAATGGAAGGTAGAATGGAGGCCAAGGTTAACATGTGAAACCAGAACTTCCTGATGAAGAAGGTATTTAGAGTCCTCAAATCTGATATGGGACATAAACCACCATCTTTCTTGACAATCACGAAATATTGTGAGTAAAAACCCTTCTACCTGAATATCTTTGGGCTCTCATCTCTGAGAGTTTGAACTTCTGATCTTAGAAGACTTGCATGGGAGGGGTCCCTGACTAGGCATGAGTGGGGGAAAGTAGAGTCTCAAAATATATGGCATACCTGCTGTGAAATATTTCCAATATCCACTTGTCCATAGTTATCAAATCCCAATGGCAGGAAAAACTGCCCATCTGGCTTTCAAACAGTTGATTTCACTTTTGTTGAGCTGTCAGACTGCAGCTGCCTAGCAAATTGTCAAATTTTACATTTGAAAATGTGTAGTCTTGAAAAGAAGGTGGTTTCCCTTTTGATTTAGGCTTAAAATTTCCTCTACAATGTTGAGACAAATGTTGGGATGGGTATTGAGGATAATATTGTCTCCTCTGTGAAGAGTGTGACAAAAAAGAAGAAAAGGGATACTGCTGTCTTCGATGTCTGAAAAATAACATTCCAGTTCTCTTCCTCTGCTGTTTCTGGTAAAATCCCAGAGACCTTGCAATATATCTTGTCTCCTACATTCTTTCTAATACCTCATCTGGCTTAATACTAAAAAAGACCTCACCCCTCAAAGGAGAGATCTTCAACCCTTTCTTTAGTCTCTGGTTGGAACCAAAAATATTTCAACTAAGCAAAGCATCTTAAGAAAATTACAGATGAAACTGCTGTTGGTGGAAAATCTGAAGAGTCATAGCATGCCCTCAAAACATACTTAACAATCTGTTGGCCATGTGAAGCAATAACATTTGCCAACTTTCTCTCATCTTCTGATAAAAATTTTATGAACAGCTCTAATTTTTCCCATGAATGATATTGTTAGCAGCAGTGACTGATAATTTGAGGCCCAAGGTAGATGACCAAAATAATTTTCTGGCTAATATATCAATTTTCTTATGCTCTTTACCAGAAGGAGTAGAATGAGTGGTGTTGCAATTCCTCTCGAGACCTTAACCTCTCAGTTCCCAGAAACTCAGCTCTATTTTGGACTCGTCACTCAGGTTTTTACGGTATGCCAATAAACAACTACAATGAGGAGATCAGGCTCAAGCTTAGGCCAGGTCTACACTACCCACCGGATCGGCGGGTAGCGATCAATCTTTCGGGGATCGATTTATCACGTTTAGTCTAGATGCGATAAATTGATCCCCGAGCGCTCCCCCGTCGACTCCAGAACTCCACTGCTGCGAGAGGAGCAAGCGGTGTCGATGGGGGAGCGGCAGCAGTCGACTCAGCGCCATGAAGACGCCACGGTAAGTCAACCTAAATATGAAGTTGCATATCTTAGGTCAATTCCGCCCCCTAGTGTAGACCAGGGCTTAGAAGGTGCGTATAGGGTATATCACTGTCATCACAACCACAAATCCCCAAAGAATACAGTCATTGGTTACTTTATATACAATTTTAACTATATACTGACACGTCTTCCATTTTATATCATATCATGTGCTCTGTGATTGATTGATTTATTAATTTATAGGAACCAATCTCCATACAGATCATGAGCTGTCCATGTGCCACACATCTGTCATACATTATACATCATTCACTTCCCTACTATTCCCTTATCTACTAGTTACATATTTACAAGGCTACTGTGACTATTGCTGTGAATTCATGTCATGTTCATTGTTTCATTACCTTGTTTGGAATAGGCCGACACATGGTGCCTCATGTTGTTCTTTGAATGGCTGCCCCAACCAGTAGGGAATTAGGGATAGGATGGGTGTGAAAGTAGGAGAAACCTTCCTGAGGAAGAAGATACAGTTTGCATTTGTTTTTAGATAGTGGCTGAACTGATGTTGGGTTGGACCAAATAAGTTTAGCGGGTTGTGGTAAACCAACCAACAAAAGTAGAGGAACTCTGGAGGACAAGTGGGAACCAAGAATATGAAATATAGAAGGAGAAGTTTCCACAATCAAAGTGTGGAACTTTAGAAGTCAAGGTTTGTAACTTTAAAGTAGCCACCAGCCTTTCAATCAATTCTTGGAAAGCTACTGCTTCCACAGATGGCGAATAAGCGGTAGTTCTTTAAGTCCTTTACTTAGTCTCATGTGTTCTCAGTAACATGCATAATACAGATCCAGCCAATAAAGCCAATGTGACCAAGGCCATTCTGGTCAGGATTCAGTCATCAGATCTGATTCATACCCTTGACCATAATGTTGAAAGGATCTTGAGTCCCAATATCTCTTGTTATGATCAGGTGGATGAGAAGGAGCCAATAGTACCAGCTGATCTGAACTGGATATTACTCAGATAATGGTTCCAATCTTGGATCTGATAGTAAGAGAAGAGGTGACAGTGGTGGATGTGGTAGAACTGATCATAGAGATAATACATGTGGAGATCCCTAAGATGTCTTGGGAAGTGGAACTGGAAAGGAAATCACCATTCCTCATTTCTCTTATTCTCTGGAAGTAAGGAAAGGCATGTTGAAGAAGAGCTCCTTTTATTTGTTCTTGATCTTTTTTGTGCAACTGAGACTGATAACGACTCAAGGGGGCTGGATCTGAGCCATTTCTGTGAGAGAATGAATAGGATGATTAGAACCAGAATGTTGCACAAGAGTAGTTCTCACTGGTTATGGTTGCACTCCGTAAGCCACAGGCTTAAGAATAGCTTCCCAAGTACTTGAAACTGGCAAAGTACCTTGGTTACACACTGACTTTGATGCCTGTATTTTAGCTCTGCTCACAGAATTTTTATATGCCATCATCTTATTCAGATTAATAGACTCTGGATCTGCTGAATTTTCCATTCTTGGAATAGTTGTGCTAACAGAGGTGGTTTCCATAGGTACATTTCTCTCATCTTGTCTCAGATCTGCAGACCTTTAGATCTTCTTAGCCTCATTCTTCTCTTTCTCTGAAGGTGGCACAGCCGTTGCTGCTGGAGTTGAAGATGCCCTCGGAATGGACAGAGGTCATTATGTTTCTGTTTATCTTTCTGATCTGAAGGACCTAGAGCTAAGGATGGTCTGAGTTTATCCCCTGGATCTGATGTCTTCTCAGATCCCATCTGAGCTGACAATGCCTCCTGAAGGAGTATGTGCAATCTATTCCGTCTCTCCTTCTTAGCTCTTGGAGTAAACGTGATGCAGATTGAGCACCTTGATGGAGAATGTCTCTCTCTGAAGTAAGCAAGGCATCAAGAATGTGCATCTGAGGCCAGAAACATCTTTGGGTAGGAGACACAATGTTTGAATCCAGGGTTCTTCTTCAGCTCCACTGTTGGAATTTTTCCATTAAAATTTTTCCACTAACTACAATCCTTAACTCTAACTTCAGAACTACTAGAGTGCTTTTAAAGGATCAGATCAAAGGTCCAGAAAGGTTCAGAGTCCATCACTGCAGGCCGCAGGAAGGAATTGAGGTGGCTATGGATCGCCATGCCTCTTTGTATAGCCTGGCCCCTAGAATTCTCAGGAACACTGAAGGGGGGGTCATGGAATCATAGAATCATAGAATCGCAGGGTTGGAAGGGACCTCAGGAGGTCATCTAGTCCAACCCCCTGCTCAAAGCAGGACCAACCCCAACTAGATCATCCCAGCCAGGGCTTTGTCAAGCCTGACCTTAAAAACCTCTAAGGAAGGAGATTCCACCACCTCCCTAGGTAACCCATTCCAGTGCTTCACCACCCTACTAGTGAAAAAGTTTTTCCTAATATCCAACCTAAACCTCCCCCTCTGCAACTAGAGACCATTACTCCTTGTTCTGTCATCTTCTACCACTGAGAACAGTCTAGATCCAGCCTCTTTGGAACCCCCTTTTAGGTAGTTGAAAGCAGCTATCAAATCCCCCCTCACTCTTCTCTTCTGCAGGCTAAACAATCCCAGTTCCCTCAGCCTCTCCTCATAAGTCATGTGCTCCAGCCCCCTAATCATTTTTGTTGCCCTCCGTTGGACTCTTTCCAATTTATCCACATCCTTTTTGTAGTGTGGGGCCCAAAACTGGACACAGTACTCCAAATGAGGCCTCACCAGTGCCGAATAGAGGGGAATAATCACGTCCCTCGATCTGCTGGAAATGCCCCTACTTATACAGCCCAAAATGCCGTTAGCCTTCTTGGCAACAAGGGCACACTGTTGACTCATATTCAGCTTTTCGTCCACTGTAACCCCTAGGTCCTTTTCTGCAGAACTGCTGCCCAGCCATTCGGTCCCTAGTCTGTAGCAGTGCATGGGATTCTTCCGTCCTAAGTGCAGGACTCTGCACTTGTCCTTGTTGAACCTCATCAGATTTCTTTTGGCCCAATCCTCTAATTTGTCTAGGTCCCTCTGTATCCTATCCCTACCCTCCAGCATATCAACCACTCCTCCCAGTTTAGTGTCATCTGCAAACTTGCTAAGGGTGCAGTCCACACCATCCTCCAGGTCATTGATGAAGATATTGAACAAAACCGGCCCCAGCACCGACCCTTGGGGCACTCCACTTGATACCGGCTGCCAACTAGACATGGAGCCATTGATCACTACCCGTTGAGCACGACCATCCAGCCAGTTTTCTATCCACCTTACCGTCCATTCATCCAGCCCATACTTCTTTAACTTGCTGGCAAGAACACTGAGCACTGCTAGTTAGAGTGGCTTGACTGATGCATTTCATGAGTGGGAATATGCAGAGGCCACTGGGAGGGGAAATGTTCTTTCTTTCAGAGATTGGCTTCTTACTACACTGTACTTCTTTGGTGTATAAGGAATTATTTTATATAGTATATTTCTTTATTACTGTAAATTTATGGGTGAATGACCATACCTTTTAAAGTTTAATGCTTAAAAAAAAGTCTGGTCATTTTCCACCATAATTAGGCTACCATTATTCCACTGGTAGCTGGAGGTTTGTTAATGCAATTCAAATTTACCTAGGAGCTAGTGGTTTGTTTGTCTATGCTATTCTCCTTAGAAGCTGTTTCAAAGAATAATCCCCACTTCCCATACTGCTCAGCATAGTGTGGATTATTCAGGTTTTGTATTCATTTAAAGTTAAACATCTTTGTAAGAAGTTTCTTTAAACCAACTGAAAATAGTTTGAGGAACTCAACTTTAGTAATCTTTATTTCATTTGTAACCCAAAATCTCAGAGCTACATTTGTGAACTCAGAAAGAAAAAAGGTAATAACATTTCCCAATATACAGCTGTAGTGTCAAAAATTCTTACTACCCTTAATATGTTATTGGAGCAATTTGGAAAAACAGGGTGAGCTTGAGCCTAGGATGGTTTTGGGGGGAAAAAAAGAAAAGAAAAAAAAAACCAAGAGGGGAAGAGCAGGTGGCGGCATCCTTCCTGGAGTGCTGCTGCAAGCAGGCTAAACAGACAGTGGTGGAAACGGCTGGTGGAGTCTGGAGGGAAGTTGGCCAGCATTGGGAGAAAGGCAAGTCATGAGAGAGGCAGCAACCAGCACATGAAAGAAGGGATACAGTAAGTGGAGAGCCAGTGTATAGGGACCCCAGTGGCCCAGGTGTGTTGTTGAAGTGGCGTCAGGAACAGAGCTGAAATGGAATAAGGCCAGTTCAGGAGGGACAGGAAAGACAGAGATACTAGAAAAGTAGGGATAACCACAAAAGGGACAGTACCTAGGAAAAGGAAAGACAGTAGTGTAAGGGGAAAAGAGGAAATGTTAAAGGAAGAACAATATAGCTAGACAAGAGGGAAAATAGCTAAAGAGTCTCTAAGTAATATAAGAAATTATTAGAAAAATATTGCTAGAAAACTCTGAGAAAAGTAAAGCAAAAAAGCTATAATAAAAGAGAAACTGTAATTAAAGAGAAACAGACATAAGAAATAAGGAGGAAGTGAGCTGTAGCAAGCAAAAGTAAGAAAGTAGTAAGGACTGTAAAACAACACATCCAGACAGAATCTTAAGGTATACAAAGTGACGTGACAGGAATAGAGAAATTGCCAGAGAGGAAAGGGAACTGTAAGCCATAAAGTAACAGAGGGATAATCAATCTTCTTCAATCAAGAAGCCAACACATCACACCAAAGAACACAAGCCTTTATTTAAGCTGAAACTCAAAACAGTAAACAAACAGATTGCACAAGAGGATTGCTCAGGATATAACTAAACATCCAAAGAACTCTTCCTCCATACTCTGGGCTTCAAGAGACTGAAAATTGAGAAACTGAAACGTGAACTTGTAACAGTGGGGTTTATGTTCATGTGCAGTGTATTTTCTCATTCAAAATTCTGCTACTTCATAAATGTAAATTATTACCTATACATTTAATTATGTTTAATTAAGATAATAGTAGTTAATTTACAGGTAGATAACAGTAATAGTTTATGGTGTAAGCCCAAGTAGTTCATGCTAAAACAACGAACTCTGATTTACTTGTGATTATTTCCCACTTAATTGATTTCTCCTTTATTCTAACTGATGGAGATAAAACATAATTTGGCCTCTAAATTGCCTCTGCCTCTCTTTATTGCTCTGATTCACAACTCCACTCCATTGAGCTCGTTATACGGATTATGACATCTCCAGTTTTATCAGATATGGAATATGTAGCCACAGTTTAAAAATGCTGAAGACGTGTGTGTGTGAGAGAGAGAGAGTGTGTTTGGTTGGGTTTAATTTTCAATATGTGAATTCTGTAATGAGTTTAATGTACTATAATGATCTGTACTGGTTATGTTTATTGCAGGCCTACAACTGTATTTTAAACTACTTACTGCAGTGCATGGGGGAAGAGAACAATGTGTTGAAATTCTGAAGAAAGGCAATTTACTGGGTGTTGCACCAGGTGGAGCTCGAGAATCATTCTTTAGTGATGAAAACTATGGTGTCGTGTGGGGTAATCGTAAAGGTTTTGCTCAAGTGGCCATAGATGCAAAAGTGGTGAGTGGTCTCCTGCGTGTGTGATATAAATGTGTAACCATTGGTTGTTATGTGTTATATGACCCTCTCTGTGCCTAAGTCATAAAGAATGCGAGTCTCTTATAGCCTCTAGCTACAGGGCCTGGTCTGATACTTTCTCAGGGTGCCCAGGAATATGAGTCACCTTGTTACCTCCCTGTCTCCAGCTAGAGTTAGAATTGCTTGTGCTTAACTGGGTTTCAGATTCCTGACACCATCAGTCTGTTAGTCACCCAGACAATCTCCTCAGGGCAATGGGAGTCCGTGCTATGGTTTGCAGGCTAAGAGTAGGTGCATCCCAGTTCCCGAGCTCTTTTGAAGCATTCCCCTGTGATATCCAGCCCCTGTCACTAGTTATTGACAGCAATACCTGGTTTGCTATCCTCAAGAGGACAGTGTACATGCCAACTCGTTTGATTCAAGTGAGGATTGGCTCCTATATAATATCACAGCACCGAGATATATTTATAATGAAAACAATCATATGTTTATTATCAAAGGCTAAGATTTCAGAGAGAGTGAGTAAGGATAATGATGGAAGCAGAAAGGTTACATATAAAACAAAATCCCTTTGTGCTTTCTAGAGACTAAACTTAACTTTAACAGGCTAACCATCTGTCTAAAAGCAGGCATTTCTCACCTAAATGTCCTTTACAGTGCTCCCAACCAGGGTAGATTGTGATCTCATTTTCATGAATGTAATCATACTATCCAGTTACATCCTCAGATGCAGGAAAAAGGGGTATCCTTTTGCCTTCTCCTTATATCCCTCCAAATCCATTTTTTGTCCCCAGCGTATGGGTGACCTCTCTTTTCCTCCAAGGTTTATTCCCTGATGTGTTGACTTCATGTTAACTTCACATCCTTATGTTGACTTGGTATGCAAACAGGGATTCCATTGTGTTTCTAGGGATATCAGTTAATTGCAGTTAACTGACACAATTAACTAAAAAAAATTTAATCGTGATTAAAAAAATTAATCATGATTAATCGCGGTTTTAAGAACATAAGAAAGGCTGTACTGGCTCAGACCAAAAGTCCATCCAGCCCAGTATCCTGTCCACCGACAGTGGCCAATGCCAGGTGCCCCGGCGTGAGTGGACCTAACAGGTAATGATTAAGTGATCTCTCTCCTGCCATCCATCACCCCCCTCTGACAAACAGAGGCTAAGGACACCATTCCTCACCCATCCTGGTTAATAGCCATTAATGGACTTCATCTCCATGAATTTATCCAGTTCTCTTTTAAACCCTGTTATAGTCCTAGCCTTCACAGCCTTGTCAGGCAAGGAGTTCCACAGGTTGACTGTGCGCTGTGTGAAGAAGAACTTCCTTTTTTTAGTTTTAAACCCGCTGCCCACTAATTTCATTGGGTGGCCCCTAGTTCTTCTATTATGAGAACAAGAAAATAACTTTTCCTTATTCACTTCCTCCACACCACTCATAATTGTATATACCTCTATCATAACCCCCCTTAGTCTCCTCTTTTCCAAGGAGGAGTCCTAGCCTCTTTAATCTCTCCTCATATGGGACCCGTTCCAGACCCCTAATAATTTTAGTTGCCCTTCTCTGAACCTTTTCTAATGCCAGTATATCCTTTTTGAGATGAGGAGACCACAATTGTACTGTTTTATTTGTTAAAATAAACAATATTAAACAATAGAATACCAACTGACATTTATTAAATAGTTTTGGATGTTTTCTACATTTTCAAATATATTGATTTCATTTACAACACAGAATACAAAGTGTGCAGTGCTCACTTTATATTATTATTAATTACAAATATTTGAATTGTAAAAAACAAAAGAAATAATATTTTTCAATTCACCTCATACAAATACTATAGTGCAATCTCTCTATCATGAAAGTGCAATTTACATATGTAGATTTTTTTTTGGTTACATAACTGCACTCAAAAACAAAACAATATAAAACTTCAGAGCCTACAAGTCCACTCAGTTGTACTTATTGTTCAGCCAATCGCTCAGACAAACAAGTTGTTTACATTTATGGGAGAGAATGCTTTCCCCTTCTTATTTACAATGTCACCTGAAAGTGAGAACAGGCATTTGCATAGCACTTTCGTTGCCAGCATTGCAAGGTATTTACGTGCCAGATATGCTAAACATTCATATGCCCTTTCATGCTTTTGCCACCATTCCAGAGGACATACTTCTGTGCTGATTATGCTTGTTAAAAAAAAAAAGTGTTAATTAAATTCGTGATTGAACAACTTGGGGGAGAATTGTATGTCTCCTGCTCTGTGTTTTACCCACATTCTGCCATATATTTCATGTTATAGCAGTCTCGGATGATGATTCAGCACATGTTAATTTTAAGAACACTTTCACTGCAGATTTGACAAGCTGCAAAGAAGGTAACAATGTGAGATTTCTAGAGACAGCTACTGCACTCAACCCAAGGTTTAAGAATCTGAAGTTCCTGCCAAACTCTGAGGGGGACACGGTATGGAGCATGCTTTCAGAAGTCTTAAAAGAGCAACACTTTGATGCGGAAACTACAGAACCTGAGCCACCAAAAAAGAAAATCAACCTTCTGCTGGTGGCATCTGACTCAGATGATGAAAATGAATGTGCATCAGTCTGCACTGCTTTGAATCGTTATCGAGCAGAACCCATCATTAGCATGGACACATGTCCCCTGGAGTGGTGGTTGAAGCATGAAGGGATATATGATTCTTTAGTGCAGGGGTGGCCAAACTGTGGCTCGTGAGCCACGTGGCTCTTTTACCATTAAAGTGCAGCTCGCAAACCCTCCATGTGCCCCCCCCCCCCCCCCCGTTCTCCACCTACCAGACTGGGAGTGGGGAGCTCAGGACCTCTGCCTTGCAGTGGGGTGGTGTGGTAAGCACAGCAGGGAGGGGGGTGTAGGGGCTTCAGCCCTGCAGGGTGCACCATCTCCCGGCAGATGTGCCCCAGCTCTCAAATTTCTGAAGATTGTCGTATGCAGCTCAGATGGTCAGTAGGTTTGGCTATCCCTGCTTTAGCGCATCTGGCACGTAAATATCTCGCGATGCCGGCTACAACAGTGCCATGTGAATGCCTGTTCTCACTTTCAGGTGACATTGTAAACAAGAAGCTGGTGGCATTATCTCCTGAAAATGTAAACAAACTAATTTGTCTGAGCGATTGGCTGAACAAGAAGTAGGACTGATGAGACTTGTAAGCTCTAAAGTTTCACATTGTTTTATTTTTGAGCGCAGGTTTTTTGTATATAATTCTACATTTGTAAGTCCAACTTTCATAATAAAGAGATTGCACAACAGTACTTGTATTAGATGAATTGAAAAATACTATTTCTTTTGTTTTTTACAGTGCAAATATTTATAATAAAAAATAAAGTGATCACTGTACACTTTGTATTGTGTTGTAACTGAAATCGATATATTTGAAAATGTAGAAAACATCCAAAAATATTTAAATAAATGGTATTCTGTTGTTTAATAGTGCTATTAATTGTGTGATTAATTACGATTACTTTTTTTAATTGTGCAGTTAATCACTATTAATTTTTTAATCGCTTGACAAGCTTAATCAGAACCCTTTTAAACAAAAACCTACATTAAAACATTTACTCTGTTGTAATCCCACAACAGTGTGAAGCTTTAGCAGAAGATATATTCTGTAATCCATATAAAAGAAATATAATGGATCTCCCTCTGTTATACCAATAAAATAAAAACCAACAGAATCTTTTTAAAGGGGGTAAGACAGAATGTCACGTTTATTGTGAATACAAAAAGAATCACAGTAAACAGTCAGTTATAGCTATAACATTTCATTCAGTTTCACATTCATTCATACACACACACACAGGTTCTGCATAGATGTCACAGTTACCAGCCTAGAAATTGCTCATGCCAAGTTACTGGCCAGGTAACCTGGGCATGAGGGTGGAGCCGAGTCCTTGTCAGATTCATCTGATGCTCCTGTAGGTTGTCAGCAGAACCAGAGACTCAAAGTCCTCAGTATGTAGAAGCCATTCTTATAGGAATTATTTCCTATGTTAGTCTATGGGAACTGTTTCATCTTGCTGTTGCTAACTCATTCAGCAGATGGCACGTTCCTGATATTTGTGCTGTCAGATGTTATCTTGTTTTTCCCATCCTTTGAGATGGTCGGGTGGATCCCAGTTTATCCTCCGGGGGGTGTTATCTGGTCGTTCCCACTTGATGCCGCCTTCAGCCGATGGTCACTGAATTCCTAGGCTGGCACCTCCCTGCTCATTCATTCATGTACACCAGGCATTCATCAGCAGACATACTGTCTCCACCACTTTCGGGGTGTGTACTAATGTATTTGAGACTCCCTGCCCTTTGAGGGTGGGGGTCTTTCTATGCTGTTTCTAGGTACAAAGCATGCATAAAGAACAAAGTCAAGTAACTTGTTTGCAAGTTTCTCATAGCAATACAGTATCTTTCTGAGAACAGATACAATCAATGGTTTACACAGACAGTAGCTTGTAAGTTTAACAAGGGATCCAAGAGATCTTTTACTTGGTAATGCTATGAGGTTTAAATTGTGGGAATCACTTTCGGTACCTTCTTTAATATCCCTACACCGCTAGAAAAGGAACAGTATTGAGGAGAGACTGAGGCCTTGGCTACACTTGCAGATGTACAGCGCTGTGAGTTAAACCCGTCTTTGTACAGCTGAGTAGGGAAAGCGCTGCAGCTTCTCCACACTGGCAGCTGCCAGTGCACTAACGTGCACTAACGTGGCTACATTTGCAGCACTTGCAGCGGTTTTGGGAGCGGTGCATTATGGGCAGGTATCCCACAGAACACCTCTTCCCATTCTGGCGCCGTGGGTTGTGGGAAAGGGGTGTGGGGTATGGTGCATTCTGGGTCCTGTCCCAGTGCCCCGTGATGCATCGCTTCGCATCCCAGCAATCCCTGTGTTTCCGGCCACTTTTGGCACCATCTTTCAACGGTTTCTTTGTAGTGCGATCTGTGCTCCGTTTTGGTCAACGGGAAAATGGATCCCGACCTGTTGAGCAAAATACTGACGAGTCTCGCCAGCACGTCACGTTTGGCAGTCGAGCTCTTCCTTAAGATGCACAGTGACAGCGAGGAGTCTGACGATGAAATTGTCACGCGAAACGCGTACGACACTAACTTGCTTGTGGCATTCACGGACATGCTATGCACCGTGGAACGCCGTTTTGGGGCTCGGGAAACCAGCACAGAGTGGTGGGATCACATTGTCATGCAAGTCTGGGATGACGAGCAGTGGGTGCAGAACTTTCGGATGAGAAAAGCTACTTTCATGGGATTGTGTGAGGAGCTCGCCCCCCGCCCTGCGGTGCAAGGACACGAGATTGAGAGCTGCCCTGATGGTGGCGAAGTGGGTGGCTATTGCAATCTGGAAGCTCGCACCTCCAGACTGCTATCGATCAGTAGCGAACCAGTTTGGAGTGGGAAAGTTGACCGTTGGAATCGTGCTGATGCAAGTTTGCAAGGCCATTAATCACATCCTGCTCAGAAGAACCGTGACTCCAGGTAACGTGCAGGACATTGTGGCTGGCTTTGAACAAATAGGTTTCCGTAACTGCAGAGGGGCGATAGATGGGACGCATATTCCTATTCTGGCACCACCCCACCTAGCATCCATCCGAGTACATTAATCAGAAGGGGTATTTCTCCATGATTCTCCAGGTGCTTGTGGATCACTGTGGGCGTTTCATTGACATCAGCGCAGGCTGGCCCGGAAAGGTGCGTGACGCACGCATCTTTCAGAACACTGCCCTGTTCCGGAAGATGCAGTCCGGGACTTTTTTCCCAGACTGGAAGATCACGGTAGGGGAAATTGAAATGCCCACTGTGATCCTTGGAGACCCCGCGTACCCTTTAATGCCGTGGCTCATGAAACCCTACACAGGGAACCTTGACACCAGCAAGGAACGGTTCAGCTACAGGCTGAGCCGGTGCAGAATGACTGTGGAGTGTGCTTTTGGCCGTTTGAAGGGCCGCTGGTGATCTCTATATGGGAAGCTGGACTTGGCTGAACGCGTGCTGTACCCTCCATAATATTTGTGAAGGGAAGGATGAAATGTTCACTCAGACGTGGACCTCAGAGGTTCAACGCCTGGAGGCTGAATTTGCACAGCCAGAGAGCAGGGCTATTAGAGGGGCCCAGCGTGGGGCTGCAAGGATTAGGGATGCCTTCAGGGAGAAATTTGAGGCAGAAAACCACCAGTAATGTCTGCTGCCCTGCACGACCCTGAAGTGAAGTGGTTCCAATGTTATTAATAATCTGTGTTTGCTAAGATGATTTGTGTTTGCTCAGCTCACTTGCGTTGCCTGTTTCTTTCCTGGGCTAAGGTATCTTTTACCTTATGCAATAATAAAGACTGTTTTTACATCCAAAGAATCCGTTTATTACAGAGAAAATAGATGTATTAAAAAGAAACACAACTGCTTGTGAGACAGAAAGGGCAAGGAGGTGGTGGGTGGTGTAGGGAACGGTTCAATCACAGGTTATGGTATGTCCTGCTTTCATACTCGGGCTTCCTGTCTGGAGTGCTGTGCAGTGAGTTCTGCACTTCAGGATGTCTATAATTCGGGATGGGAGTTGAGTGCAGTGGGTAAGGGTCATAGTTTCCAGGGCTGTCTGGTGAAGCTACAGGTGTTGGGGGCATCTGGTGTGGGCGATAAGAACCTGGATGTTGGGTGAAGTGGGCAGGTGATGACATGGGGGCACAAGGGAAAGTGTTTTGGGACACTGGCTGCAGGGGGGGGCGGGCCCGGTACTGCTCCGCCTGCATGGCGATGAGCACCTGGATAGAGTCCGCTTGGCGCGCCATGATGCTAATCAGCTCCTTTGTGCTTTCGTGCCGGAGCTGCATGCTTTGCCACCGGTGCGCTGCGTTTTCCTGGCGGAGCCTGCTTTCGCTCTCCCTCCACTCCCGAGCCTTTTGATTCTCTTTAAGAGACTGTTTCATAACTTCCTGCAGCATGTCTTCTTTCGTTCTTCTGGGCCTCTTCCTGAGCCTTTGGAGTCTCTCAGCCAGTGATAAGAAGGAGGACGGAGATCTCAAGGTTGCATCTTGAAGGCAAAATGCAACATTTAACAGAGGCATCATTGTTTTATGCCAGACAGAGCAATGATTCCCCCACACTTAAGGAGGGCACACAGTCTCCAAAACAGCACAATTTTCCCGTCCCAAACAGAGCGCACAGAACCCACGGGAGCCCCAAAATGGTGAGTAAGCACAGGGTAAAGGGGGACTGATTGTTTCACGGCTGTACTGTCCGATGGGTTTCTGTGCCTTGGGGAGAGCCAACAGCTGCAGGGGGGAACCTACACTGAACACTGTCCCCACATTTTCCACAGGAGTTCGTCCTGGGAGATATCTCGCTGCTGAGGGTGTCCGGGGAAGCAAGGGAGGGTTTTCTACTGCAATGCAGCTTCTGCCCTGGCCCATATGCAGCTTGCCTGTGTGCAGCAATGGTCCCCCCGCCCCTCGCGGCACAGTGGCATGGACACGTTACCCTGACTGGGACAGGGACCACGGCGGCTCTCCCAATAAACCTGCGCAAGCGCATTGCCCACGTTCTGGCTGAGACTTTCGAAGAGATTACAGTGGCCGATTTCCATGATGTGATAGACCATATCAATGCGCTCTTCCGCATCTAGGCATGCATGCAGCCCAAACCCTCCTCGCCCAAGGACCCCGCACCGAAAAAACTCCTTCCCAAAAATAAAAGCTGCTTACCGCGAACCTGCTCTTCTCTTTCTCCTCCAAAGCATACCGACTGCTGCGACTGGCTCCCTTCCTCCTGGCCCGAGAAGAGCTCCTGGCTGCATGCCCCCAGGGAGTCAGGGGTGTCTCCCCCAGCCACAGCACCCTCACTCCTGCTTTCTTCAACCCCCCCCCCTCCTCCTCCTCTCCGTCCTGCTCTCCTGTATCCACGGTGGTGCTCAGAACAGTAGTGGGGTCACCCCCAAGTATTGCGTCCATCTCTTTGTAGAATCGGCAGGTTTGGGGGGGAGCACCCGAGCGGCTGTTTGCCTCGCAGGCTTTGCAGTATGCACTCCGCAGCTCCTTTACTTTTATCCTGCACTGCATTGCGTCCCGGTCATGGCCCCTTTCAATCATGGCCTTTGATATGTGGCCGAAAGTATCGAAATTCTTCCGGCTGGATCGCAGCTGGGACTGGACAGCTTCCCCCCCCAAACAGCGATGAGGTCCAGCAACTTGCCATTGCTCCATACTGGGGCTCGTCTGGCACGTGGAGGCATGGTTACCTGGAAAGATGCGCTGAGAGCACTCCATGCCTAGCTGAGCAAACAGGAAGGGGATATTTAAAATTCCAAGGGAATTTAAAGGGTCAGAGTGGTGCTTGGTCACCTGAGGCCAGGGCAGTAGAGTTCTAATTGATGACTAGAGTGGCTAGAACAGGCGTTGTGGGATACTTCCGAATACTTCTGGAGGCCAATAAGAGCACATTGGGTGGCCACACTGTAGCCGCAACGCACCAGTGGCAGCGCAACAAACGTTATTCCTCTCGGGGAGGTGGAGTACATGCAGCGCTGTACCTGTGGAGATGCAGCGCTGTACGTGCCTTGCAAATGTAGACAGTTAGTGAGTTACAGCGCTGCAGGCAGTTTTATTGCGCTGTAACTCGTGAGTGTAGCCAAGGCCTTACTTCGTATGCTTCAAGCAGTGTTTCTCCAAGATTTCAGCTCAGGACATAACTAAGCCATAGAATAGCCTCAATGTATGCCCTGAGGGCCTTATGTGATCCCAAATGGAGCATCTGATTCTTCAGTGCTCTGTGTTTGAACTGTTGTCTACATCAGAGTTTCCTATGCCACATTTCACAGGTCAGAGACAACCGTACCTGCCAATGGGGGAGGATGATGAAGTGAGGGTGACAGCTTCAATAGATGTTACTGAGCATGCTCAGTCTGTGTGAACATGCTCAGTACATGCCAAGCAGCAACTCTGGCGGGGCATGTGACCCCGCATGCCTCCTCACTCATTGCCTCTGTCACACAGAACTGGTAAAGTGGGTGAGGTATCATCTTTTATTAGACCAACTTCCATTGGTGAGACAAGCTTTTGAGCTATACAGAGTTCTTCCTCAGGTCTGGGAAAGGTATTTAGAGAGTCATAGCTAAATACAAGATCAAACAGAATATGTGCTAACTACTTATGCCAAACTAAGGAACCATTCAAGGTGAAGTGGCCCATTAACATCCCTGTAGTCAGTTGATAAAAAGGGGGCTAGTGGATTACAGATTGTTATAATAAACCATAAATCCAGTGTCTTTATTAAGACTTTGACTTTTAGTGTCAAGCAAAGTTATTAATTTAAATTCAATATTATGAAAAACAAAGAGCTTGAGTCAAATGTCAGTGGAGTAGAATGAAGAATTCTTCAGATGAATGTTTGTTTTACAATGTACAACAGTAGGTTGTCATAGGGATGTTGCA